>OY101122.1:1335000-1935000 GCA_956465555.1 Nitzschia sp. pyKryTriq1 | reverse complement strand
GCGCGTGCCATGTACGCCAAACAGACTCGTCTACTCCTTATGGACGATCCCTTGTCAGCCGTTGACGCGCACGTTGGAGAGCATCTATTTTCGAAAGCCATCACTGGTTCTATTAGCAAGGGAATGACTCGCATTCTAGTGACTCATCATGTACACGTCCTCGCACGATGCGATAATGTGATTGTTTTCGATCATGGGCGGATCAGGCATCAAGGAAAGTATCAAGATCTCATCAGCAGCGGCGTTGATTTTGCCGGTGCCGTGGACGTTTCGAAAATCAAGGAAGACAAAGCTCTTGAAGCAGAGAATGGTGAAGGCAAGTCTGACAAGAAGGACGAGGCTGTTGCTCTAGCTGAGGAACCAGATAACCCCGAATCGACGGACCAAGAAAAGGCTGACATGAAGAAAGCAGGTGCGACTCTTGTCAAGGAAGAAGAACGTGAAAAAGGAGAGGTTGCTGGTGACGCGTATTACCGATACGCCAAAGCCGGTGGTATCCTTTTGGCCGTGACGTGTCTCTTCATTCAAGGCGCAGGTCGTTCGTTTGAAATTGCAGCCACCTTTTGGTTGGCCAAGTGGGCGGAGGAAATGTCCGCGGCTTCTATGAGTGGTGAACCCTTTTCGGATAAGGAAACTGCGCGATTTGCTGGTGTATATGGTCTCTTTGGGGTCATGGGGGTTGTCGGGCTAGGTTTCCGGGGTATTTTCCTGGCCAAGCACCGTCTTCATGCATCCAAGAAGATTCACGATGGAATTGCTGCTGCAATTCTCCGTGCGCCTGTCGCGTTCTTCGATGTGACTCCGATTGGCCGTGTGCTCAATCGATTTGCTGCGGACATGGACAAGGTCGATTTGGAACTGACTCAAACAATTTCTCAGGGTATCTCGACGACTTCCAACGTGCTTGGAGCGATCGGAGCCATCATTGTATCTACCAAAGGTACATTCATCGTGCCCCTGATTCCTCTCGGCTACATGTACTATATTGTCCAGAAGTGGTTCCGCAAGACATCCACCGAGCTTCAGCGTGTCACAAGCGTGGCAAATTCCCCCATTTTCGCTGACTTTTCTCAGACTCTCTCGGGGACTTCCACAATCCGAGCCTACGGTGTACAGAATGGATTCTTTGAAAAGTGCATGCAGTCCTTTGACAATATGAATGCGTCTTACATTTTGGTTCAGCTTGCAAACTATTGGTTGTCTCTGCGTCTGGATATCATGGGAGGCATGGTCGCGGCCTTTGTCGGTGCCGTTGCTCTCGGAACGCTATCATCCGGTTTCATCCCTGCAGGCTGGTTGGGACTAGCTCTTTCTTTCTCGATTGAAATGACGAGCTATCTCAAGTTTGGGGTACAAATGATTGCTCGAATGGAGGCCGATATGAGTTCGGTGGAGAGAATTTTGTACTACACAGACAATATTGAACCTGAAGCTCCCAGTAGTATTCCCGGGAAAGACCCCGAGCCCGGATCTTGGCCTACCAAGGGCGAGATTGAGCTCTCCCATGCATCCATGCGTTACCGTGATGGCCCTCTCGTCCTCAAGGATCTTTCTTTCAAGGTAAAAGCCGGCGAAAAGATTGGTGTTTGTGGCAGAACAGGTTCCGGCAAAAGCTCGTTGATGATTGCCCTCTTTCGTATTTCTGAGCTGGTCGATGATGACGGGAAAATCGTCATCGACGGAATCAACACGAAGGAGATTGGAACTGCGGCCCTTCGCCTGAACTTGTCCATTATCCCACAGGATCCCGTGATGTTTTCTAATACAGTCCGATACAATCTGGACCCGTTCAACACCAAAAGCGACGAAGAGCTGTGGGATGTTCTCAAGAAGGTTCGGCTCGGAGAGCTAATCGCCGGCCTACAGAAAGGACTGGACGAAGAGGTCGCCGAAGGAGGTGAAAACTTTTCTCAAGGACAACGACAACTCTTGTGCATCGCTCGCTCCCTTTTGCGGCAACCCAAGATTCTTGTCATGGACGAAGCCACTGCGAGTATCGATAACGAGACTGACGCGGCAATCCAGGAAATGATTCGAGATAACTTCCACGATGCTACTGTCCTGACTATCGCACATAGGCTCAACACCATCATGGACAGCGACCGAATCCTCGTGCTGGACGACGGTAGAATAGCAGAACTGGATACGCCTAACAATCTCATGTCCAAAGAGAACGGCCACTTCAAGGCCATGGTCGAAAAGAGCCGGGCAGCTCATGGAGCTCTCGACTAGTAGAGAAAAAAATAACGAACTACTCGTAGTGCTATCATTAGCCGATTAATCGAATCACGCCACAAATCAGTGCTCTGCTATTCACGAGCTGGTTGATGACTGCCCAAAACAGGAATGGACTACGAGTAGGGCCTAACACTAGACTAGTAGAGGAATCTATTAGTCTTCGCTGTCATCAAGGAAGCAAAATGTGAGCAACTAACTATAATCGTCATCGTTTGGGTTCTGATTTCGTCTCTACTCTCTCTACTACCGGTAGAGTAGGCCCTACTAGCTAGTCGTACGTATACCGGTAGGAGAATAATTATTGTTTCTGACGTACACGCAGATACCACCACGTCATTCTGTCGCATATATCCCCCGCGGGAGCATGACAGACCCTGCTAAAGTTTCCAACGTGACGTCAATGTACCTGAGACATTCGAATTATTCTCATTTTTCGCAAGCGGCAAGCAAGGCCGGACCCGAACCCTGATTGATCGAAAATAATAAGCCCAACTGCACTTGGCTTCAAACCAGAAGCCTACTTTACATAGACGAAGTCGACCATCGGTGTTCTCGTCCGAGAACCATGCATTTTGTCATGCCAAAACAAACGGAACGCATTTTACATTTATCCTGCTCTCCAGCTCCGTTGTTTGCATTATTCATTCGATCGGCACTAGCTAGAGTACACCATGTCGATCCTCAACCACGCCGTCATGAATCAGCACAATCAAAGCAATAATGGAAGCGAAGAAGCGGTGGTACCATCGTTATCTCGAAAGGAGTCGCGAACCAAGTTTCTCATATTCATCAAGATCCTCTTCCGTTTGCTGGAGGAATCGGGCGATGAGCTTCTGCTGGAACAGGCCAAGTTGGCGGTGGTACAATGTCGTTGTAATGCATCGCCCCAGTTTCTAGAGCAAGTTGTGCAACAAGAACTTCGTGATTTGGTGGGTGACGAATTGTTTTCCAAAGCCAACACGTTCATGGCGATATATCATAGAAAACAAGAACAGCGGCAAAAGGAACCAAAAACAACGGCAACACAAACGATAACGCCGCCCACAATATACCAGCCGCAGCTTCCACAGAACATTTCGACAAGGGGGACCTTGCTCGACTGCAATCAATTCACTGGGATCTACAATGGATTCCACTTCCAGCCCAACAACTATGCGCTGCTCGCTGCAGAGCTGGAACCGTCTCACTTTTTTGAAGTGTAGGGTTTGCTTTCGTTCTGCCCGGGGGGGGGGGGAGGGGGGAAGGAGCGGAAGAATGGTGAATTCTGATAGGGCTCGTGTACATATACTGGCTCAACCAACATGCCTACGAAGAAAGCATGCAGATACAGTACCAGTAGTTTTTGATCAATATTTACTGGATGAATAGTGCATACTGAACATAAGAACCATAGCTTTTTAATGTTTGCTTGTTTATTTCCACTACGAGCCTGTTTTCTTTTCTACTCCTCGTAGAGTAGATATTGTCAAAGCAAATCTCTTGTAGTTTCCCACGGCACCGCAAGACATGAAAGAAGAAAACTCCGGGATGAGGAGGAGCGTAGTGGGTCACGGTACCAGCTTCTTTTCCATAGCAATTAATTGACAGTGTTCGTTGACGTGAATCAAGCGGTTTCCACCCTCTTCTACGGGGCTTGGATGATACCCGAGACTCGCATAAAAACGCTCCAAATAATGGTGCGGTGTCAAACTGGCGCCAATGGCACCCTGCCCGTGAGCGATCCGTTCCAATTCTCGAACCACTCTTCGACCCAGTCCTTTGCCTCGATGGTCCGATCGTACCGCAATCCGGCCCAGTACCGCATGTAATATTGTAGTATCTACTTGTGTAGACGCTGATGGTGTATCGTGATACTTGTCTTTGTCGTCTTCTTTGACTGGAACCAGCAGGACGCGACCGGTAGCGACTATCGATTCTGCTGCTGCTGCTGTCGAGGATGCCCCCTGCTCTTGTCGTTGCTCCCCTGCTGACATGGACTTTTGATAGCACAGGATATGAAAGGCATGCTCATCTTTTCCATCATACTCGGCTTCCACTGGGACTTTTTGCTCTTGTACAAAAATGGCATGCCGAAGCGCTCGACACTGCTGGATTTCTTCCTCGCTCGTTGCCAGCCGGAATTGAAACGGACACTCCTCCTCCTGCGGCTGATTATCGTTAATACTGGTACTCGTATCGCCACGAGTAGTAGCAGGGCCTTCAGAAGGATTGGCGATATTGGAAAGAGCAGGTGTTGACATGATGTTGCTTTGAATGTAGGCGTAGAGGCTCAACAACAGGAATATCGACTGGTTCTCTGTTGTCTTTGCGATCTTCCTCTTTGAGGCGGCGCGGTTTGATGATGAGAGTGGTCGTAGTTGGGGAACTAGGACGGAGGAAGGTCAGACTTTGGCAGTCTTGAAAAGCCGCCGTGCCAATCTTCCCTTCGGTCCTCGAGCAGCAGGAGGGTCATCCTCCCAAGCAGCGAGAGACAACCGAAGGAGTACGATGACCACGAGACTCATAATTTGTTGCTTTGTTTCCTCGAACAAGCTGTTACGAGGAAAGCAAAGCAAGCAAGTTTGTTTTAGTTAAACCCATGTCGGCGGCACCCACAGGACCTACGGTCCCGATGGGGCCACGCAACTACTCAGAGTTCTACGGAACCACGGAGTTGGACCCTTACGAGGGAAATTACGCTGAGCTCATGACGCAGTTCCGCTGTACCAACAACGCGCCCGACGGAGATGTCCTCCGGAGAATGGTGGGTAATTCCGACCCTTCATATCCGGCGGCATTCCTGGAGGAGTCAAACGCCGAGCGATGTGCAGACGTCGGATATTCGAAAGCAAACCCTCTACCGGTAGCGACGGAACAGTGTGGTGCAGCGGATGTGTACGTAGCTGTTGTACTGTGGAGGTACTGGCACGAGCACTGTAGAGGCAAGGCCCGCAGTCGTGTACGAGGTACGTACTCGTACAGGTAGAGTACGAGACAGTAGGAACCGTAGACGAGGAGTTAGCACAACCGTAGATGTCGTGTAGAGTTGCTCTAGCAATAGATCTCGTACCTGAATCTATCACTAAGTTCGATGTTTGGTATGGTACCGAAGTGTTCACGGTTGACAATGGCTCCTCCTCGTTGCTCTTTGTCTTGATTTCGGATTTCGTTGCACCCACCACCACCAGAAGAAGAAAGAACAAAGCGCGCAAAAAACAAAAACCATGAGCGTATTGGCAATCGCTGCCAATCCGTCGTCGATGAACTTGCAGAGGAGCTCTCTGTGTCGCCGTCCTTGAAGACATCTCGTGTAAAAAAGAAGCGGACTGTTGTGAGAGAATCTGCCGTATTGTAATCTCTTTCGATGGTATGCCATGAAGTACAGTTGACGCAGCCGTTGTAAGACGGGTGGGTTGCACCTTTTCAAAAGGGGGTGCGATGCCACCATATATGCCTCCCCAAATAATAGTTCGCCAAAATCTGAGTGATGGCTTTTCTTGCTTCTCTTCCCGAAAAATTTCTCCGCGCGCTCAACGCGGGCTACAATCTACAATAATAATAATGCCATCACTGGTATAAATTTAGTTTTGTCACGACCACCGAAGAGGAGAGATTTATGGGAGGCTTTTCCGCATCATCATTATCAAGAAAGCAGTAAGGGTCAATCTTATTGAAGCAACAGGCAATCGATCAGGCTCTGCTACCGATCTATTAGTCGACTAGACTAGATTACGAGGAGAAGAAAATAAAAAGACGCAACGCGAAAGAAGAAAGGGACCGACGACGATCTTCTGATCGCTCCATCGAGAATTCTTTCGACATCGCTCTCCTTTCTCTCGAGTTAGCACTCTTTTGTTCGCACGACTAGACTGCTCGAGGCATTGCAAATTTGATTCTTTATCTATAATGTCCCATCTATTTCAAGACGAATGGGTTATGGCTGACGGCGATACCGACCAAACAACCGTTTCTGAGAACGAATCTGGCTGGGAGACAGGAGAGGCCGACGACAGCACATCGGCTGAAGAAGAGGAGGAGGAGGAGGACGATGATGGTGATGGTGGTTCTTCTTCGTATTCCTCCTCCTCCTCCTCCTGGAACGACGCGGACCAGAGGCAAAATTTGTTACATGGGAATGAAAGTGGAGTCATGGGAGGGGTGGCTGAATTCGCTAACCAGTTGGGGGATCCGGACGATGCGAGTCTCGCCGCCTTCCCTGAAAATTTTGGGTGGGGTGGGGAGGCTGGTATTAGTAGACGTGCCTACCACGACGATGAATATCATGATAATGACGAAGAGCGGCAAGGAGTTCTGGAAGCGTTTCAAGACGAACCAGACGATCAAGTCGCGGCTTACGGCGGACTACTAGAACCTGTGCCCGAGGACGAATACGAAGACAGTAGCCATCAAAGACTTTCGCGATCATCATCGATCAGAACGATTCAAACAGTGACTTCCCATATGACAAGGCGGCTCGGTTTAAGTCTGATGCTTTGCAGCCTGCTACTTCTACTTATCGCAGCAGCAGTGGGACTAACGATGTTCCTGACAAACAAGGACGACGACAATACTACGCAAACGAAGGCTCAAGCGTTGACACCCACACCAACGCTATCGCCCGCCCGCGTACCTACACCAGTGATATCTGTGCCTTCCCTTAGTCTACCTCCATTTGAACCAAGTACGGTGGTAGTTCCAGTCTCTATTGATGGTTATGTCAATCTTGGAGGTATCATTTTACGTGATACCGAAGTCACGCACTCTACCACATTGCTGGTTCGAGATGGATACCACCATACCGCCTCTTTATCGATCATTGAATTCAATACCTCCTCTACTCTGGCCAACTCCTTTATGATGGAAGGTTGGGTAACAAGTGCTGTAGTCACTCTCAACGTAGCCAGTGCGGATCTCGAAGGACTCGAAACTACCACTCTCTATGCCCGCGTCTATCCCAACGATGAACAACCCGAACCAGACGTTGATATCAATCAATATGGATATGGTGGAGTCGATTTTGATGAGAAAGAATGGATTCCGTTCCGAGTGTCAACCCCGGGGGGCTTTCAATCCAGGACGGTGGATATTGATATCACAGACTTTTTCCTAGAGCAATACTTACCGACCCAGGATGGAGGGGTTTGGGAGAATATCAAGATTCTCATTGCGCATGACAATTCCGATGGGCGGGAAAACAAAGGGGCAACGGTACAATTTTACAGCTCCGAAGCTGCCGATTTACTTCGACCAAGGCTGAAACTACAATTGGATCCGCCGGATGCGAATAGTACTCCAGCACCCTCCACCAGTCATTCTCCAAGTACGGGGCCCACCGTCTCTTTGGCTCCAAGCACAAGTGCAAGTCCCAGTAGGATGCCCAGTGTGGCCCCTTCGTTAAAGCCGACTTCCTCTTGGAGTCCCACCTACTCTCCAACCGTATCTCCCGCCCCCACCATCACATCCTACCCCATTTGCAGTGTCTGTGGTGCTCTTGCCTTGGTCAATCCCAAAGCCAAAGTCAACATTCGATTTCGAGGCTTTGACCGTGGTAGCGACCCTGACGATCGTCCCACGTGTGGTGGCTTGCAAGAACTTGGTCTGACTGGAGAAATTCCTCCAAAGGAATGCCAACGCTATCAATCCCAAGTGGCCGACACTTGTTGTGAAGAACCGGATGGCGCGGGTCTCTATACTTGCGATTTGTGCCTAGACTTTAATCTTGAAGAAGGAGGAGTTTCCAATCCAGACGCCACTGTTACAATTCCATTCCTGGGCGAAACGAGGACATGTCAGCAATACCAGAACCAAGCCGACGCGGGACAAATTCCCGAATCGATCTGTGGGGTCCTCCAACCATATACTACTTTGGTGTGTTGCGGACTTGTCATATAAAAAAAGAGTTGATGATGCTATGTAGTAGTGGTTATAATGTGTGTTTGTGTGTGTTGTTACAAAGTGCGAGTGGGGTGGGTCTCTGACACCACTTTCCCCGTTTCACTACTAGGGCCCTACTAGGAGCAGGAACAAGTGATGATTCACTTATGTCGCTTAGTCACTTCTATCTTCGACAGACCATGTATAGCATTGCTCGCTTCCATGGACCCCGAGCGCCGAGTGGTTAACAAAGGAGTGGCCACCTGATGCGTTGGTAGCCGCTTCTACTAATAAGTAGCAACGATTTCCCCAGGAGGGCATACGTGAGCTTTCTTGGTGCTCTCGGTGTTGCAGCTGCTGTTGGGTGCACATCTGCTCCGTCTAGACCCTCCATTCATTCCGTTACTGCTAATCGAGGAATCATCGCGCATCCTCTCTCGCACATCGTCTAGCCTCATACTTTCCAGTGCTTCCACGGGATCGAGTTGTTCCGCAAAGATCTTGTCGGGATCAATATCTCCCGTGGCATTGGTGGACATGGAGTCATTGTGCGCAATGGTAAAGTTGTGGGGATCCAAAAAGTTGTTGCAACTTTGTTTCCTGGCGCGTTTTTCGGAACTGCTCGTGCTGATGTTTTCGTCATTTTCTTGCAGTTGACAGAGTGTCTCCTGACAAGACAGCAAGATATTATTGAAGGCGCCACAAGAGTACAACGTCTCCCAGACATCAAACGTCGACGTTGTCGACTTTTCGTCGGCTTTGTGATTGTGATCCTGATCGTCGTTGGTGGAGGCGGGGGGAGCCAATCCATTGTCTGGAAACAACGAACTACTCGCATCCTGCCCTTCTCGGGCGGCTGAGATTTCTCCTTTTCCTGCGGCACACATCTTCTATTCCCTGCTGGCGAGTATAACGAGTATAATGATGAACTACGGTACCGGTAGACTTGTTCTTGGTCGACCTTTTGGTTTGTTTTTAGAGGTCGCTGGAGAGTCGCAATGCTACAACGAGTTGTGGGCCAAGTAAAAATACGACGACGGATTTTCCTTCCGTTGGTTTTGGTCGCTCTTTCTTTGGAGTACAGTAGTAGGGAGGAGCACCAGCAAAAGTAGAGTTACCGGGATAGATGTTGGCGTGCGTCCCATCCGTTGGTGCACCGCTACACAGTATCCTGCCTGATGGATATCAAATTTGCGATTTTTCGTACCGCGGTAGCCGGCCGTCCTCGGCGTTTGTCTCCATGCTTTTTGCCTATGATTTGCATGTGGATCTTAAGATACATAGGAAATTTACCCTCAATGTATTACGTGTGTGTCCAAAGATACATACTAGATACAGCTGTTCGAAGAAGTCTGAAATTTTGCCGCTTCGCGCGCTCGGCCGCACCAACGGACGTGCGAGTACGTACAGTCCGTAGAGAGTGTACTTCGACTTCGACCCATTCGAATGCGTCCGTTGGCCACCGCCCGGCGCGCCCGGTCGCATAATGACTTACTCGGACCAAGAGTCAGAGGAACAACCGCAACCAAATCAAAAACAAAAGAACACGAAGAAGAAGAATAGGCGAGGAGGCCTTATGATCATTTTTTTATTGGTTCGATTCACCACCTTCAACCATCATCGCTTCTCTTCTTCATTTGTTTGCATAGTCTAGTCTACTTGCTTGTGCCTGGTACGATACTGGTACTGTAGAGAGGTCGCCTTGCGCAGTCATTCTCTACTGGCTACCGGTAGTAGTAGAGTAGAGAGAGAAAGTACCGGTACTGTAGTACTGGTAGAGTACTCCTACCTCCTTCTGTACCGGTACAGTACCAGTACTGTACGAGTGCAGTAGTTTCTTAGACCATGCATAGGACCATACCGGTACATCAAGACCATGGGAAAATGGCGGCGCAAGAATCACGGTCATGGTCGAACTCTTGCAAGATTTTGGAAAGGGATCAAGGATTCAACAAGAATAAGTAAAAGGGGGCGGATGATTTTTCTTCTGGTCTTATTTTTGTGTGCGGTGTTTGTGTTGGGGTGCTGGTATCCTTCTTCCTCGCTGCCGCTCTCGCCATCATCATCATTTGTCGTCACTACAACTACAACTACAACTACAGCCACTAAGAAGAGTCGACACGACGAGTGTGAAAAGTGGACGGACGAGTCGTCATCATTGGAGTCTACATTCTTGGATTTTAATGATCGGCTACGAAGAACGCAATGGTCCTCGGTGCTCCACGAGGACGACAATTCTTTGAAAAATAATAACAACCACACTGAGAAAAATCCTCCGCTCGTCATTGTATTTTGGCATATTTCCAAGACAGGCGGCACGACGATTCGATCGTTTTTTGGTCAGCAACAACAACAACAAAAATGGAAGAATCGAATGAAAATGAGACTGGCTCTCAAACCGGGGGATTTTGATCGGGTCTCACTGGCCATTCAACGGCATCTGCAGGGTCAAAAGACGAAGAAGCATGATGATGATGATGATGATGGAGCCGTGCTTTTTGTGGAATTTCATGGTCAAGGATTGGAGCCACATCGATGGGTAGAGGAAATGCAACTCTGGCGAAACTTGGAACAAGCTACAGCGAATCCTAGTAGTCCAAGTCCGAGTCGACAACAACGACGACTCTTTGCCTTTACATTGTGGAGGCACCCAGTGGATCATGCTGTGAGCTACTACCACTATCTCGTCAATCATTCGGATTCAATGGGAAATGGGATGGCCCAATCGCCCGTATTTAGTCGACAGTGCGCTACCTTTTGGATGGAGAACGAGAAAAAGCCACCACGCAGAAACCATCATGCGGGCCAACGAAATTCTCAGCGACATCATCCGGCTGAGACTCCTTGGCCATTGGAGACGCCAACGCACTCGTGTTGGGAAGCGTACCAGCAGCTACTCTTGAAGCTGGATTGGATTGGCACCACGGAAACCATAGATACGGTCACTCTTCCACTGTTGCAAAGGGTGGTGGACCATCAGTACTCCCCAAGGAACATTATTAGCCTCCCAGTATCAGCACAAGAAGATAGAGATTCCACGAAACCGTTTCGACATCAAAATGTTGGGACCTACCAGCGAACCAGCTCATCGAATAGTAGCAGCACCGGACGACGAGCCATTGACCTAAAAGTTCAACAATGGATCGAATACGATGCTTCGTGTGAAGATTATGCTATTTGGAGAAAAATAAACGCTTGTATGGAGAAAATACGTTGAGAAGCAGGCGGGGGGACTAGCTGGTTACAAGTTGCAGTAACATCCGATCAAAGAAAAACCCGATCTTACAGAGTAGTCTACACCTATTCGTACTCTGCTAGAGCGACAATATTTTGCCATGAGTCATTTCCCTCAATTCCTCACGGCTCGGCACTTGTGGACGTTGAGACTGCTCCTTTGACCCCACCACTCGCCGTGGAGCACGTGAGAGCTGTTCGAAGGCTTTCAATGCTGTCCGACGTGTCAATGAGCCGCTGCAGCTCCCGCAAACGGCCCTCGAGCTCCTCATTCTCGTGAAAGAGTTTGGACTTGGATTTCTGCGTCAATATTTTCATTCCCTTGAGTCCCGATCTTTCTGATGATGCGATAGGACTGGTATTCGTAGCTGTATCGGCGCTGCCATTGGTCCCGTTTGTTCGATTGGGTGAAGGGTCCTCCAATCCGCTTATTTTCCACCTACGCATTTCCGAAGCGCCCGCAGAACCGGTTTTACTACTATCCTTAATCCCCGTGTCTCCCTTTTTCAATTCGTAGAGCTGACGCATTTTGGGGCCAAAGGTCAAGACAAGGATGGCAGTGGACGTCACAAAAATGATAGCGCTCGTCACAAAGTACAAGGCATTAGGATTGTCTTCGACCAGAAAGACCAACGGGAGTCCTACAAAGGTGACGGCCAAGGTCGACAAGAGAGCTCGAAAGACGTAACGACTTTCCGAGAATTCGGTGGAGAGATTGCGCGCCTTGTAAGACTCCCAACCCGAAATCATCAACACAATAAGATGGAGTACTGCCAATGCAATCATGTAGGGAGAGGCATCGGTCCAATCGCATCTGCCTTCGAGCTGAACAACTCTACCAAAGATATCGACTCCTTCGACTTGAAGTTGATACTGAGGAGGCGCAACTGCAGTCATGACGGACAAGAGAATGATATTCACTACGAGTAAATAGAAGAGAGGAAGAATGGAGAAGTGAGGTGTGAGTGGAGTAATGGTACAGTATTGAGTATTCAAGACACTTGGGGAGACCGTTCATCGAAGACCATTGCTTGGTGATGAATACGCAGTACTTACGAGACAAACTGACAATCATGGGAGCTGCCACTTGCCGGGCTGACACCTTGATTCGTTTGAATTTGTTTGGATTGTTGAGAATCCGATTGACCCGATGCGTCTTGGCGACGAAGGCCGAAAGCGTGATGGCAACTCCCAATGAAAACAGCCACACGGTCGACGTGCATTTCTTTTGACAACCCGACAGATTTAAGACCCCGTGATCTAACGTCATCGGAATAATCGCGCAGCCGAATATAAAAATCCCAAAACAAATTGCGTGCAGAAAGATGGGTTGACTTGCCAGGATCACACGAGATTTCCTGTGACATGCTGTCCAATAGCTGAACCCGACTGCTTGACAGATGATCAAGGCACACATGATTAATAAGGTCACTCGGACACCCGTGGAAACGATTTCTTCTTGAATATCAGGAGGAGGAATATCAGGTGGTATCGACAACGTTCCACCCGCAAAGGTAAAGTCTGCTAACTGTTCCCAGGCCCCATTCTGATATACGTGTGTCGTCACGTCTCGAAAGAATACATCTCCATCACCATCGGCAAGTGTTTCGGGAACGTAGTTGCGAACACGATAAAAGACAGTATCTGCATACCGTGAACCTGTGTTTGGGTCCAAGGAAATTTTATTCCCCGCAACACCCGTGAAGGTCGTATTCAGGATGTTCTCAAAATGGGCACCACCAGACAGAAAGTAGTCTCCTTCGGATGATGATTCCACAACGGCATGGCAAGCCCCCAATCCCAAGGCCACAGCCGCTTCGTAGGCAAAGACTGAAAAGCCAACGTTACTACTCCCCTGGACCAACGTGGACTGCAGACCTGTTATGATACCCTCTTCTTGATCCAGAGGAGGAGATGGAAGGATAGATTCGAGGTAGTGTAAATCCATGGGATTGTCCAAACTCTGGAGTTGTTGAGACAAGCCAGCCGCCCTATCCGATATTTCCCCCGTGGCTTCCAACAGGCCGACTCCATGATACGCCTGCTGCAACACCGAGTCCTCCTCAAATTGTCGCCCGTGCAATATTGAATGAAAGGAATCCCCAAAGAACCATTGAAAACCACTATCCGGCCCAATTAATCCTTGCCGGGCTGCCTCTTCCAACAACGCATCATGGAGCTCTTGGTCCGGCTCGATAAGAGTCCAGACGTATCGATACTGGCGTTTCAGTATGCGATCGATAACATCTTTCATAGAACCACCCACTCCGTGAAGGGTGATTGACCATAATTTTAAATCCGGTGCCACTGTTGGTGCTAAATGGATAATGTTGTCCACTAGACCCACCCCAAACGATGCATGGTCAGAACCGCTGTTCAAGAGACACAAGTGCTCAATCTTTAAGACATCTCGAAAGAACTTGAGGTAGACCACCGCATTGTCTGCATCGGAAGGAATTACTCGTCCAAATAATGGATGTTGGCCTCGATCACTCAAATCGGAACTTGTAGCCGTCGGACTCAGCTGTGGAAATCCACGAAAACCCGTGAGGATACTCGAGGGGATGGAAACGCTGGAAGTGCCGGCGCCCAGGAAGGCACAGGGAGGACGCTCTGCTAATAATTCATTTCTTGATAGGACCGAGGCCACTTGAGTCAAGGCTCGACTCGCGGTATTAATAAACTCGAGCGAGAATCGAATGGAACAGCGGTCCGACAACCCTTTGAGCTCCGGGATTAAACTTCCGTCTCCGGTATTTAAATGGTGCAGAGCCAGGGCAACAGCAGCGGCTCGTTCGTAGTCGCTATGTCCACTACTATTACCAGAACCAGCATAGCCTTTGTGAAATGAGTCGAGAGCTACCACGTGGCAAACCACTCTGGCAGCGTTTGTTGTGGCGTTTGTTGCAGCATCGGCGGTAGAAACAAGCACATCAAGATTGTTCCCCATGGATCGCGTCCATTCTTCTTCTTCGCCTGCAGAACTGCGCCATTCGTCCACATCTGGCAACGATGTCAATACTGATTCTTGGAACGTATATTCGAGAGACATTGTTCGTAGACTAATGACTAAAGACTAAGACATAGGATTGGAATGATGATATGAGAGGGATACTCGTACAGTGCGAGTACCAGGTACCAGGGGTATCTGGTACTTGTACTGGTCAGCGGAAGAGGGACGATGATGCCCATCATCATCATCATCAGACAAATAAGGACAAGACAAGAACGCCACCCCGCGACAGCATCATCTTTCAAAATCGCCCTGGGAGCGCATGGTTACACCGCTGAGGACCTCTTGAATTGACAAAAGGAGCTCGTGATCCGAGTCGAGTCGTCCAACTATCTACCGGTACGGTACTCCGCGTATTGGTACGTGCCAACAGAACCGACCCAAGAATCCTCCTGCATCCTGCATTGTGCACTCGTAGACTACTTGTACCATCCCCAACCACTGGTCGCAGTCATTGCCAGGTTGGAGACTATTACTACGCTTGCTTAAAGACGCGGATAACGTTTTTAGGCTCGGTCTTTGCTCGATCAAAAATACTAGTACTATAGTCATGTTGTTCTTCTTTGGAGGGTTCGCCCGCCAGACGTTCGCCTTTGGCTTGTTGATCTTACAACATACTAGGCTGCACACCTCTCCCAAGGGTCACTTTCCTATCCATCCATTTTTAAGAACAAATAGATATTCCAAGGACCATCTCATCGCTCGCTTTCATGAGGAGTCTCTTTTGCCCGAGTATCATTGCATCTCGGTCAAAAACTCCACGGCCATTTCGAAGGTAATTCTTAATTCCAGCGACGTAGAAACAACTTCATCCAAAGATGATGACATTCTTCCATCGGATTCAAGCCGACGCTCTTCCCACTGTTTATAAAAGACCTGCCAGTCTTCCAAAAATAGATCGTAGGTCAAATGTTCTCGCTCCGCCTCAGTGAACAAATGTTCATAGGCCTGGGGGAGTGGCAATGGTTCGGAAAAACTGTCTTGAAGCGCTTGCTGTCGTTGTCGCGTTAAAAGTGGGTGCGACTGCTGAAACCATACATCATTGACGCGATGGACGTGCTCTCGGACGTCTTGGAACGATAGAAGATGCTCTTGGCGACCCCCCGACATTTCCACTTTTCGGGCAAGAAGAACATTCAAGGGGGGATGCAACTGGGTACTTTCATGGACCTGGGATGATTCATTCTTTGAGTGGAGACCTTCTAGTTGCTCGACCTGTCGGGCCATGGTCTGGCATGTAATTTCCCAGTCAGCGCCTGGGAGGTCACGGAGAAGTGGCAAGAGCAAGTCTTTTTCATGAAAGGATATCACCAAATAGACTCCGCCCACAGCCAAACATCGATATACCTCCACCAATAATGCAGCTGTTGCATTGTCACTGCACAATGTACAATCCAAAGTAGACTTGTCCAGTACGAGACCAAATGAAGCATCTTCCGCCGATTCAATGCGAGATTTTGTAAAGTCCACAATCACATGTTCCAATCGACAAGATAACACACCACTCTTAGCACATTTATCGTGCCATCGTTTTTTCATTCGTTGAAGCGTCCCCTCATCTTTATCGACGTCTAAAACCCGTTCATAGGATAGCTCTTCTACGAGGAATTCTCCCACTGTAGAACTTCCCGACCCGATGTGTAAAGCCTGTTTGGTGTTGTTTCCGCTGAGGGGCAACATTGATAAGAGGTCTTGCAGAGAACTCGGGCTTGTCAACCATTCGAACGGCCTTATCGTTTCATCATTCTGCAATGTCATTTGTGTTACAATTGTCCTCAAAGAATCATTATCGTACGGACAGAGAGGGATGGAAAGGATGAATATGGACGTACGGAAGAGCAAAAGATCTCACCATTCGAAATCTTTCGCACCCCCAACGAGAGACGGACAGACCAGAAGTCGACCAGAGCGCGCCAAGAATTGGCGATCACCTATCCGACCGACGAGAGACGACCGATGATCACACAAGATCATCGATCGAGCAAACATCACTCCGACTTCGAGTTACAGCACAGTGAATTCTCACCCTTATCGGAAACCACGTTGTCGGGCAAGATCGATAATCAGACACATCTCTTTCTCATAAATCCAATCCTCTTCCAACTCATCCAAACCTTTTGACAGTCATTTGGCGAGGCAGAATGCAATGTGTTCTGGTACTCGGCTCACGCAGTCATATCCGTATGTAGACTTTAACACAATTCCCAACGTTAATACGAGGAATCTAGTACTCGAAACTCTGAGGGCTTCGAAGATGGTAAAAGAGCTCCAAAGCTGCCCTTCGAAACCCGAACTCTCGAATGAGGAAATTAAGAATGTACAACTAGATGATGAGCAAAATGAGCTCACAAATTATAAAACTAAAGAACTTACAATTCATCACAAATCCACCTATTTACGACGCCCAAATAGTAGGCTCATAACCCACTATTTCTACATCATATCAGTCATCATTTTCGGGGGGCGCGCGCTATTTTGGCGCGAGCGAGGAGAATCAATCATCCCAATCTGATTAACACGTTTGGGTCGAAGAAGTCATATCATGATTTGAAGTGGTGCCTTGCGTGCGCGGGTTCTCGATTTTTTGCCTGTGACGTCATTGATGAGGTTCAAGCGCACAGTTAGCGGTGATGAACGGCATATACTCGAACTGTACTGGTACCGCTACCACCGGTAGCGGTAGGATACTTTCCACCAAAAGAGCCAATCGCATCGTTGCTTGATGCCAGATCCGAGAAATCCGAACGCAACGAAGGAAGCATCTCACATTCATCAGATTCCGCAGTCTTGACGACGACGACGACGACGACGACGACGGTGCACGGTTGGTGTCACAATCTGCGTTTCTAGAGTAGTTGCCTCGACATCGGAATAAAGCTAATAATACTGAGAATGTTGTACCTTCGTCGTTTCGTCGTTGCTGCCTTGGCGGCTCTTGCCGCTACCTCTCCCGTTCTTGCCGAACAAAGACTAACACCAAGCCAACCCGTGGCCTTGGTTCGATCTTCGGCTCAAGATCTGCCAACTCAAAACGTTGACACCACTGCCTTCGGTGTTGCTGGCGTTCCTCGTGGAGGAAAGAAAGCTGATGCCGCACCGGCCGCTTTCGTCTCCCAGTCAGCATCCGTCTTGATGGGTTTGATTTTGGCTTTGAACTCTGGATTTATTAATGGCTGCGCCCTTTCGGGTGTCCTGGCCGCCGATGGCAGCTCTCAAGCCGTCTCTGCCGTCACCGCCTCGTGGACCAACTCGGCCTTGGGCTTGGCTGCCGGCAACATGGCCAAATTCGGATTCTTGGGCAAGGTCCTTGGCAGTTACATTTTCGGTTCGCTTGTTGCCGGATACTGCCAACCTAACCCATCGCCATTCTTGGTGTCCAGCTCGTCGTACGGTCTTCCTTTGACCATCGCTGCTGGATCAATGATCATCGCCAAGATGTTTTTGGATGACGCTTCCTCGGTCAAATTGGGATTCTACGTATTGGCCATAGCCAACGGCATCAACAACTCTGTCACTTCGACCATGACAAGCAATTTGTGCCGCACTGCCCACTTCAGTGGTATTTCAAGCGGTAAGAATGAATTCGTTATTGCCGATTCTATGAACCAGATTCCGACATGCTTTTTTGCTGTGACTGGGGCCCGAAAGCGTTATTTTCTTATCTCACAATCATTGATCCATTCACTTGCCTTTATATTACTTTTTCATCTGCTTCCCTTCCCGAATCATGATGGCTCCGCCGTTGATAACAGACATGGGTACCTTCATTGGACAAATCCTTCGTGGAAACAAGGCCAATCTTTTCAAGCTCAAGGTTTTCGCCGGATTGGGAGCTTGCTTCTGGTCTGGTGGTTACTTGAGCTACGAGATTTCCAAGACGTACGGCTCGTCCAGTTTGTACATCTCTGCTTTGGTTTACTTATTCGTTGCCGGAGGCTACGACAAGGTTGCCAAGAAGATGTTTGCCTAGAAAAGAAGAACGGGAATCATCATTTCGGTAACCACTGTTGCTATAGCGTAGAAAAATAATATGGGTAAACACAATGCAATTCCAGTCTACATACTCTGTTGTGCGCATACCACTTTCCTAAAGCAGCAAAAAAGTGCAGTCTCTCACTTCGCAACTACTGTACCTTGATGGTCGAGAGGAAATCTCTCTTGCGCCGGAGCGACAGCCGCCAGTACCTCACACACTCTACTTCTTTTTGTAGTCTACTACAATTGTGTTCTAATTTTTATTGAAGAGTTCGTCCTACTGTATGTTCTGAGCTCACGCGACAGCGGTCGAGTCGTCATCTAGTAGCAAGAAGAACATGTGCGTTCCGTATTGATCAACTGGCCCAACAGATTCAAGGCTTGGATTTGCCATAATTCTTCACGCTAAAAAGGGAAGAGTTTTGGGAGAGCAATTCTTCGAACACTTTATGGATGGCAATGCAGGAGTCATGGTAGTGTGTGATCATCATATGATGATTCCTTTCGTTTAGTACTAGTAGAGGAAGGTACTACTTGAGTAGTAGCCGAGAATGCAAGCACTACAGTACTTGTTCGTTCGGCATCTCACCACCTTCTTGTTCTTCGTTGTTACAACAAAGTACAGAAGATTCTTTGGGTTGATACTAGATGCAGCTTTGCAATATAGATAAGAAGGCTGCTACTCTGGTGGGCTACCGGTACTTGTAGTATACAACGAGTTCGCGTGGTCTGCGTGGATGGTCGATGCATCATCCAGCATACCTTTTGAGACACGAGCGTGACTGTTCGTGGGTGACGTCATCGCAAATTTGATTTTTTGGATCTCGACTTTTTCTCCCGCCCCCGCGCCGATTGGGAGCGAGACGACGATGACGGATGACGATGATGAAAGATCACAAGACGAGTCGTCAGAACCATTTATCCTTGACATCCTCTCTTCTTTCACGAGACTGGTGTTTTTAAATAATAAAATCACATTCCTGTCTAATATCATGTGGAACCAGCAAGCACTCATTCTGCTGAGTATTTTTTGGATTCTCTCTACGGAGGCCTCCTCGTCCACGCGAGGGTTGGCATTTTTGTCGTCGTTCCGGTTAGCTCGTCGACAATCAAGATTGACAGCTTCGGTCCATGGGGATTTCGATGGTATTGGAGGACGCAGAGAGTTCCTCAAGAATAATGCTGCTTTTTGGGCGACACTCTTCATTTCCGGTGGCCTCTCGACGTCTGGATCTTTTCCAGCACTGGCTGCCGAAGTGCGGGGGCCCATCGAACTTTTGCGTCCAGCGACCCGGGTACGAGTGTATATTGACCAAGCAATTGCAATTTGTCAATCTATTCAAGCTGAAAACAGCACAGACAGTATTTCCTCTACCGAACCTCTTGCCCAGTTTTTCGACGAGGAGCCAGCTTCGTTCTTGATGCCCGACGAAAACAGGCTATCGACAAGATACTTGGAAATCGA
This sequence comes from Nitzschia sp. pyKryTriq1, assembly GCA_956465555.1. Classification (NCBI taxonomy): domain Eukaryota; phylum Bacillariophyta; class Bacillariophyceae; order Bacillariales; family Bacillariaceae; genus Nitzschia; species Nitzschia sp. pyKryTriq1. Next base: position 1,915,222 of record OY101122.1, on the reverse strand, counting down.
CACTAGTTCGGCTTGGCAATCGGCACGTCTCCGGGAACGCGAAGCGAGAGGAGCCGAGATCGGAGTTGATTATACTACACCTTACGATAGGTTCAATACCGCTATTCAGCAGTGGGGCGACAAGACTCAATTCCGAATTTTGAGATCTAGACAACGCAATTTGGAACAATCCAACAGTATACGGGCTGCTCTAAACGCCTATACCAACAATCTTGTCTTTGGAGATATCTATCAGTTGAATGTAAAAGGCGATACCAAGAAGAACTTGGTGCGAAATAATGCTTTGCCCGATGTGAACTCTGTCGTTGTGAGTGATCTGGATCTTCGAGATTTGTATCGAAACCAGATACTGGAAAATGTTGACAATGCCAAGGCTGAGCTGCAATACCAACGAAAGACCGGAGACATGGACATTGCCGAAATTCTTGAATATCTGTTGGCGGCTCAGTTAGCGTGCAATGACTGGTTTGCTTTCATTCCTAAAGAGGATGTTGATGCAGCATCTGAGGCTGTCATGTCCGAGAATGCTGGAAAAGTTGCAACATATAAGGAGAAAGGTGGTCTTCGTTGATCCGCCCGACGACAACTTCAAACTATCCAGATCATGGAATTTTCAATAGTTCATCCTACTACCGACAAAAATCCTGTCAAAGTCAGTAAGAAAGAAGCGAAACAACACAATCAAACAAGAAAGCTATTCAAATTCACTGGCTTCCAACGCCTGTTTCCACGACAACACCAACCCCCCACAACAAGATAGCCAACAACACATGTGAATGCAGAGGTACCTCCCCATAGAAAAACTGATTCCACCCAACCCACACCACTCGTCCAACAAGGACTGCAACGATTAATGAAAATTCTTTTTCCTCATTCTTTTGCGAGTTCAAATATGCAGCTGAAAATTCGGCAGAGGGGGTTGAAGCAAGGTTGAAGGGTAGTGGACATCGAGGGACTAAAATAGTCGTTATTGGGACATCACGCGGTTCATCGCGTGATTGCACACCATGAATGATAAGACGCAGATTCGGCTCTCGTACAGCATCTGCATGCAGATCTTGGGACAACGGGTCATAAACATCGTTCACTGTCAGCGATAGTAGGATAGTCATTTCTTCTTTGCTCAGCTGATGTGACGGACCCGACTGTCGCCTTTTACAGCTTCAAAACAACATACAATCAGACGAACAGACGATGTCTCCGACGTCATAGTCAGAGCGATGATGTTTTCGGGTATGGTACCACTACTGTAGCTAAGAAGTATGTATTAGAAACACAATGTCAATGCAGATGTATGTGATATTCATCAAGTGTATGGTGTTTGTTGTGGTGTTTGTTGTAGCACGGTCGCGGATCAGCGACAATTTCATGTCACTGCTACAAGTAGCTATTTCGTGGCCGTCATTGGCTCCTTTTTGGTACCTTTTTCGACGAATGCATTCTAACGTGTATGATTAGATGAAATATTCAATAAGGTACCAAAAGTATCCACTATGCAATAAGCGGGAGCTACGATTGCAACACAGAACATTCGGTCGGAGGTTGTTGTCATTGTCGTGGTTGCGAGCGCGGTTTTCAAAATGATGGCGCACATGACTGCTGTTCGTGATTCGGGGTTTTGCACCGGCGCCACGTACGAGTACGTAGGCCTACTGTAGCTTTCTTCCGCGCGTACTCAACTCGTAGCGCAGGTACCCGGTGGACTGTATGTACGACAAGAGACCCCTTCGCGATATCTTGCCGCGTCACCATCATTAAATTGTTTATAGACCCTGACGAGACAATAATCGGAGCTGCAGGTGAGGTCCAGCATAAATGTTCCTTTTATCTCATCTACCCTCTACCGGTATAATCTACGTACCGGTATGAAAATCGTGTTGCGCTTAGATGAAGACGAGGACGACGCGCGTACGCAGCCAAGTTAGTTAGTAGTTGTAAACTTCCTTGCGATTGTTCGTCGGGCTCGTAGTCCATAAAGAATGGTTCGCAAGAAGGCAAGAGAAGAAGGTAGGTGGACCAAATCGCGCAGGCGCGGACATTGGATCGCCATTCCTCGCAGGTCGCATTTCGGAGAAACTGCATACTTCACCAGATTCTTTTCGAAGCAAGACTGACTCCGGCAGGATGAATTCAATTGGCCAATGTCAATGGATCCACCTTGAAGTACACCAGTTTGCGATGCGAAGAACACGTTCTTTCTCCACTAGAAAATGTGTATACTGGACACTTTCCAGCTTCTTAAATCCTTTTCTTAAACAGCAAAAAATATCAATTTCTTTCCGTCGAAGAAGCATGACAGGGACAGTCCGTTAAAAGTAAAACTGCCTGCTCAACTGCTGCCTTCCTGTGGATGTGATGCGCAGTGGTGCTGGTGGGAGAGGCATCAGGCGGCGTGCACTCTTACGTACCGGTACCACGTACTGGTGTTTTTTTTTTAAGGCGACCGGAGAAATAATTATCGGTAAAATGAATCACAACGAACATCATCAGAGACATTACGTCACAGGGTAAACCGGCCTTCTACGACAATTAAGTACCGCATTTGTGTAGAACTGCCTTGCTTCTATCTACAGAGCATCTGCACTCCGATCCGGTCTATCTCCCGGTACACGTGCGTTTCTTTCGATATTTTTCCTTTGTTCTTTTTCGCTTTCTTCTCGTTCTACGTACTTCGTATGCGTGCATTCATCACCATCATCTGTGAAAGCGCCATATAAGTTGCACGATTAGCACTTCTACGGCGGCACTTTCCTTTCGTCATCATAGCACCACAACAAAGTTTGCCTCACTCTACAGTACTCCCCAGGGGAAACGAACTCTTTGGTCAACGACATTCTTCATCATAAATTTCATTCCCAATCGCAAACATTGGCCCAACACTTTTCCCTTTACATTTTCGCACCAAGCATCTCAGTCGTCCTTTTTAAAATGGACACCATACCATCAGCAACGCCCTCACACAGCACAATGGCGGCTGACAACAACAATTTCTCGCTTCCCTCTCCCTTTGGGCTCACATCATCTGGACCGGGAGGCCTCAAACGTGTAGCTGCCGATAACCCGCTCACGATGCTTCCCTCGGAGTTTGAACCTGGCGAGGACGATGTCATCTGCCAACGTGGTAAGTACTCTGAAGTCCGCTGTTGTTCTAGAGCAAAGCCCGCCACCGATGCAATATGCTCAACCTCTCTCTATCTCCCCCTTTCTGTGCGATACGATCAACTTCAGGTAAGGACAGCTTTGAGCATGTAGGCAACAAGCGCTTCCGGGAACTCATCGATAAGCACATCGACTCGTACTTGGAAGCTGGCTCACGGCAAGAAAAGTCAGCCATTGTAGCAAAAATCTATGATCATATTCGTATGCATGCTTCCAAGCCTAGCAGTGGTTTTGTGAGGAAGGTAAGCCTATCGAAACATCCTGGGTGTGTGATGACGCTATTCCAGTCCAGGATGCTTATGCTAATTTGTTTGGGTTTCTCTTGCTTTAGGATCTGCTCACCCGACGATGGTTTCTGGTGAACGAGAAGGAAGCTCGCGACAAGGTGGGGCAAGCGCTCCGCGATGCCATCAAGATCATCCGCTCTGGCTCCCGAAAGGAAACAACGGAAAGCATGGTTTCTAAGGACGAACCTCAAAGGTCTAAACGAAGAAAGCGATCAGCGAGTCAAGTTGAGCCTCGAGGACCCTCACATCAAAGCCGAACTGCAGAGCAGAAGACAGAGGATTCATTCGGACTAAGGGACCACATGTGGCCACACTTGATGTCTTCACGGTTCTTGGAGAATCAAGCACAAGCACTCGGTCCGTTTCCTATCAGTAGTGGAACGATGGCAGGAAAGATAGATGATTTTGATGGAATCATGTCCACGATGCTGGAGTCTTCTATCCAGCCCATCGAGACTGGGAATGGCCAGAAGCGAAAATTTTCTGGTATTGGCTCCTCTCTGTCCTCCAATAATGCTTTCCATTTTGGCTTGAATCTACAGTACGCCGATATGCTCAATGATGGGCTGAAAAAGAGCCCTGCAATGGGCTCGTTACAGGATGGTTCACCGTTGCTGGAGCCAAAGCAGCCGATGCACCAAGAAAATCCTTCTGAATTACAGCTTCGAATGAACAACACCCTTGGGATGAATGCCTTTCTGCCTCCCTTCACGGGGTCATCCTCCGCTATGCATCCCGCTATGCATCTGGTGCAGCAACAGCAACAACCTGGTCAAGGGAAACAAGGGTCTGCAGGTCCATGGGATCTCGAGCCCACTCCTCTGATCGGCAATGGAACAAGGGATCATGCCACTACCAGTACTGAGCAACGCGCATCGGCCCTAGCACATCTCCTCTGGCCGGACGACAGATACAATGCCTAGTAGTAGAGGGACTCTAGTAGAGTAAAGCATTCGTAGAGGCATTGTATCACGGTGTAAGTGGTTTCTTCTTTTCCATGAAAGCATGTTGGTTGGCTGATGATGGCACGTTTTGAGGTTGGAAATACTCTCTAAAGTCTACGAATGGCTCATATAATGTTGGAAATTCAGTTTTTTATCCGTCATGCTTGTGAATGCTTACGGAGTGTCATCATATCGGCCCACTGCGACTAGTACTGCTACTATATCGTAAAGCAGCGAAAAAGTGCACTGTCTAATTTAGTTGCTACCTTGACGGTTGAGAGCAATTAATCTCTCTCTGCTAGCACAGAGCCCTTTTTACTTACGGCAGTACAGAACGGAAGGACTCCAGCTACTGTAGAATATGCTCGTTGAGGTAATATATCTCTACTACTGAGGTTCAGTACAGTCCCCAAATCATTCGAGATCGTACCGAGGTTGAAATTTTATGGCAAGGCAAAGCAATCAGTTGTATGAAGACGTTCGGAGTCCTACGTTGCCAGTTATGCATGGAAGAGAAGCTTGCAATACTACGTGCCCACTGGGAACACCCCGAGCTACTACTCAACTCAATTATTGAGGTCGAGGAAAGCTGCAAGCATAGGACTAGGTTCCATCGTCTCTTGAGATGTGCAGATTAGCGCTGATGATCCCGTAAGGGTGAAAAGAGTCCATTGAGTCAATCAATTGGACTGTCTGGCGTGGATGGTATCGTTCCGGCGGGAGAGAGATTCATTGCTCTCAACCGTCAAGGTAGCAACTAAATTAGACAGTGCACTTTTTCGCTGCTTTACGATATACTACTAGTAGTAGTAGAAGAATGATGATAGCTCCTTGTGCATGCTACAAGTACTTTTTACTCATCTCCAGCATCGTAGGCTTTTCGTTTGGCTCGTATGATCTCTAGTTCGTGTCTCACCAACTCGACAAAGAGACGAATTTCCTCGTCGTGCGTTTCTCGTTTACTTGGAAGCAGTTGTGTGATCCAATGGACTCTGGCATACGCCATGTTGTTGAAATAATCCCAGTCCAATCGTGCAGGTAGGCCGGAATGTTTGTTGTTTTGAACTCCTCCAAATTGAGAATAAAAAACCACCAAGGAGGCTCCTCGCGGCAAAAATGTGGCCGTCACGGCACCTCCTCCGCACCCAGTCACATACACGGCAGCGCGACTGACCATTTCCGCTTGTTCTGTCAACGAATGCATTTTCATTTGGACTTGAAGAATTTCAATGTCGTCCAGATCGTCGGCGGCTGCTTCCTTGAGCGCTTTGACGTATGGCCCAAATGAAAGGGATCGATGTCCCAAACTAGAAGAACGTTCCGAAAAGACAATGCGATAGGGTGGACCACTGGGAGGCTCCGTAGTAGTCGCACCAGGGACATTCAAGTGGCTCAACAAAAAGTTTCGAAATCGCCATAATTGTCCTCCACGTCCTTGATTGTAAGAGGTTTCATAATCACGAGCCTCCCATCCATGACCTTTATTGACTCCGTGATCCGTCAACGCACCAAGTCCTGCCAGACCTTGCTTGGCGCATACCAGATTTGATTCTCGTTTCTGGTGGTTGCCATTATTCCGGAAGAACGTAATGTTCCAGTTGTGTTGAGTGGTAATAGGAATGGCGTGTTTGTTCCGTACCATCATGGGACCAAACTTTCTCAACATGGTATCACACTCTTGTTGTTTGTTGGGTCTCCAGTCGCATCCCGCCCACAATCCTTCGTCTCCCGGCAATTGATATCGAATAAAGAGTGGATCCGCCGTATCGTTATTATCATTGTCATTTTCTACTTGTTTTGTTCCAAGAAAGATCTGCATCAAAGTAAACATGGGTAAAAAGTCATCCCACACCAAATGTCCCGGATTAAAGGCCGCCAAGGAATGAAAGGGAATCAATGTCACATTGGCGGGCAAGGCATAAAAATTGAAGGTATGATTATGACCATCCTTATCCTTGTCACTCACAACATCACTCACATAGTCGATCCGAGGAAACCACTTCAACCGTGGAAAGGCGGAATGGGTCCATTTGGTATTGAGTCCTCCAATGGAGACTCCAAAGGGATGTCCTTGGGAACTTTGATTGGTAAATAAAGTTTGTTGAGTTTCCCAATGGGGAGGGAAGATCGTATGGTCGGGATGGTGGTGCTGCTGATGATGTTCGTTGTTCGGCATTGGCAACCTCAAAACGAATTCGTGTGTATCGAGATCCACACACAAAAAGTGAAACTGACAAGACCGTGTCGCCCAGTTCATGTCCAAGTATTCTTTTTTTCGTTTCCAATGATACGGTTCCCCGTTGGTTTCTCCAATGCAATGAATTTGTGATAACATCATCGTTTGAGTAGTCGTCGTCGACTGATAGTAGATGGGATATCCATTGAACATTCCATCCGGAGTCGGCATTGTTCGCCTACTGCTAGCAGTAGTCTTCGTGGTTCCATTTTTGGTGTTGCCGCTACCACCAAAGTTCTGCCCCTCTTCATCACGAGTATTTGGTTCTGGCGGCGGCAGAACGGGAGACCAGTCTCCAAGATCGACCTTGAGGGGAACCAGCTGCCGATAAAAGAAGGCAATCTCGAGTGCAATGATACAGAATCCCAACAGCGCTAGATAGATAGGCTGACACTTGCACCGACGATTATTCTTCTTCGATGAAATCAGCATTGAGGACCACCATCGATCGGCTCCTGCCGTTGGATGCTGAAAGTCTCCCATCCTCAGAGTTAGTACCGGTACACGTACTTGTAGTGACCTCGCTGTTACAGACGCAGTCCACCAGTCAGTCAGCCAGCCAGCCAGTCAGTGAGTCAGTCAGTTCACCGCAATGAAAATACGACACTCACACTCCACTCCATTCGCATCGTCTCCTACTACAGTAGAAGTAATGGGACCCGTTGCGAAGTACGAAAAGAGTAGAACATAGGGGGGGGGGGGGGGCGGGAGGCTCTCAAGCAAAATAATACTCGTATCATCATCGTCGTCCATCGTCCATCTGCATTTTTTTGGTCGTCGCATTCGTCGCGCGTTCTGCGGTTTACTATGATCACAGCATGTGCGAACGGCCAGACCAACGACCGACGCACGACACACGACACACGCACGATGATGGACGACGACTTCGACGACTCATGCGATCGCACTATCAAGCGTCAGTCCCTTTTCCGCGTTCTCTCAAAACTCAAAACCGCACTTTTTTTCGGGTCTTTTTTACAACAGCACACATCATAGCACACACCTATTTCGACCATGATGACTCTCGCTCTCGGTCATATATTTGATACCCACCGGTATAATACTGTACCCTTATCCTCCCAGGCATTTTCTCCACCCTCTTGTCCCATGGCGGCGCTCATAGGGTGTATTCTACAGCTGTAGCATTATGAAGATTGCCAGACGAGGAGCGCCGAATATCAATCCTCGAAATTCCAATCATGGGGCCTCCATCCAGCGCTCGACGCCTCCGCCTGTGGGAAGTACAAGTAGTCGAGCAACAGCAAGGCGAGGCTTTCCGTGGTTCTTCGTCTTGGTAGTGGCTGGAATGGCGAATATGCTGTTACTGTCTTATACTGCGGATGTCTGGCGGACGACGAATAATAATGAGCACGGAAATCCCAATCCCAATTCTGATTCTGCTGTCAGCAACTCTAACAGTCAAACCAAGAGAAACCTACACCGATTGCCCCGAGCCGTCATAATTGAAGACTTGTCGGCATTGAGGGAACCAACAAATACCCAATATCCGCCTTTGGCTTCGTGGACGAGTCAACAACAACAACAACAACAACACACGAAGAAATCAACAGGAGGTGTCGTCTATGGGCTACCACCCAACGCCCATGCCGAATCAGCAGCAGCATCGTCAGTCGTCCAGCAAGGAGATGATGATTCTTCTCTCGTTTCTTCTATAAGCACGACTGTCACCAAGACATTGACAAACGTTTCCTTTTGTCTTTTAATCAAAGACGACAATGATATTTTGAACGAATGGATTGCCTACCATTATCATCTATGGAACTTAAGGCGTTTGCTTGTCGCAGTCGATCCATCCAGTGTCACCTCTCCTCGGGAAATGTTACAAACCTGGGAGACGGAATTTGGATTACACTTTGAATTGTGGGAAGATGCTCGTTACTTGCCCGATTTCTTTTTAGAAGGTCGTTACGAAATGGTCCCTCGTATGATCAAATTCGAAGACAAGAATGCTACCAAATGGAAAGACACTCATGATCAATCCTCGGAAGCCTTGCAACAAAAGTATTTGGAGATTAACAACCATCGGTTTCGGCAATCCAAATTCTTGCAACATTGTTCTAAAGCCATTCAAGAAACATCCATTGTATCCACATTATTATTAGAAGAACAAAAAGCTTCCTCGGCCTTTGATGCCAGTTCATCTCGATGGATGACACATATCGATACTGACGAATACATTGCCTTGAACCCGACTCTATTACTCCGCCCAGCAGCAGCAGCAGCAGCAGCAGCAGCAAATCAAGATAATCATCAACAACAACAACAGCAGCAGCAACAACCGAAAACTCCCAGCATTCCAACCAAACTCACGAGTGGGAGTCTCTTGGACTTTTTGGAGCGCTCTATTCGAGTCGACTCCACAGCTATTAATTGGCCTTGTATCAGCATGCCACGGATCTTGTATGGATCCGTCGAAGACGACGACAGTAATAGTCGTAGTTCAGGAGTGGGCATGGCCGAATGGAACAAGGAACGATTCGAAACCTTGCGTTGGAAGTACCATGCCGATTTTGGAAATCGAGACTTGAACAAGCAGCCCAAGGTCATTATGGACGTGACCGGCTTTCCTCATTTCAACGTTTCCCGCAGAGCATTTTCAATCCATCGTCCGAATATGCAGTTGTGTCGGATGCAAGCCCAAATGGATGTGCAAGATGGAGCCAGGTATCCTTTTGTGGTCCATCATTATCTTGGCAGCTGGGAACGCTATCAAGCCCGTCACGATCCACGAAGAACGAGAGCCTTGTATGATCAAAAAGCTCATCTTCGAGATGGAAAGGATGAGAATGAGTGGATCGATGGCTGGTTGCCAGAATTTGTGGCACAGCACGGACTCGAAAAAGTCTCCAAAGTACTGTGGCAGTACCGAGCAAACGGTGGGGACTTGCAACAGCAAAAACAAGACGCCAATCCCGACACAGCTGTCAAGCTAGGAAATAACGTGCCGTTGTCAGAAGATAGCGTTTCCGCGTGCTTGCTGATCAAGGACGACAATGCTATTCTGAACGAATGGATCGCCTACCACCACCACGTGCTCAAATTACGAACCTTGATTGTGGGTGTTGATCCGGCCTCCAAGCAATCTCCTACTGCTCTCTTGGATCGGTGGCGACACTTGATGGACGGGATTCAAGTCTGGTCCGATGCTGACTTCATGCCAGACTTTTTTCTGCAGGGGAACTACGACTTGGTGCCTAATCTACTCGGAAATATTACCAACAGCAGCACTTCCATCTATCACCAGGAGTCATCGTCAACCGTAGACGAAAAACGAGTCCAACAAGAATTGATACAAATCAATAACCACAGGTTTCGACAGGTATCATTTTTGTCGCATTGCATCCATTCGCTCAGACAACAGAACAAGACCTGGATGATTCATATCGACTCGGATGAATATGTTACCCTGCATCCACAAGTACAGACTCAAGATCACTGGCGCAAACTTCCGTTGGATCCCACTATTCGTCCATCTTCCCTCTTTCGGTTACTCAAGGAGGCCACTCAAGACTTTTCCAAGGGCCTCTCTTATCCTTGCGTATCCATGCCTCGTTTACTTTATGGATCCAAAGAAGACCTTGATGATCCGAACCGTTTTTCAAAACTTCCATCAACATTCGATGGGACCAAATTCGAAAGTCTCCGATGGAAGTATCATGCCAGTTACGATGCCGATGTCAAGCTCAATGGAAAACCCAAAGCGATCTTGGATTTGTCAGGGGTGCCTCCCCGAGCCCTCATGTTGCAGTCGAGAATATACAGCATCCATCGGCCCGGCCTTCATTTATGTCAAAGCGATCGGAAAATAGTATTTGAGGCTCCTCATCGCTTTCCTTTGACCGTCAATCACTATGTTGGTTCGTGGGAGCGATACAATCATAGGAGCGATGCACGTCGGAATCGGGCGATTTATGATTCCAAAGCCTTGGTGGATGCCGGAAAAGACGGCGATTGGATTGATGGCTGGGTGGCAAGTTTTGTTCAGGAACACGGTTTAGCGACAGCCAAGCTCCTCTTGGCTGAGTATACCGTCGAGGGAGCCGTCGTCCCAGCCGACGAGGACGGAGTCGATGAGGATCTGGAGGAAGATATACCCGACGTGGACGAAGTTGCTATTGACAGATCACTTGTGAATGACGTTTCTCCGGCAGGTGGAGACATGAAAAATATCCTGCAGACATTCGATACTTCCATTCGAATGGAATTTTCGGCTTGCTTGCTGGTAAAAGACGACAATGACATTTTGAATGAATGGATTGCTTATCATTACCACGTTCTGGGTTTACGATACATGATTGTGGCTATTGATGCGAAGAGTCACACCTCGCCATCGGCTTTGCTGGATCAATGGAGGCAATTTGGTATGGAAATAGAAGAATGGACGGATGAAATGTTCATGACTGAGATTTACTTTCAAAAGGCGTATCATCTGCAGCCGCGATTGGTCAAAATGAAAAAGAACAAGGGCAAATGGCTGGAAGGTATCGATGACCCAAAAGTGAAGCGAGAGTACTATAATACTATCCAGGACCATCGATTTCGGCAGATCACCTTTCTAGCATCCTGTGCCAAACAACTGCGAGACAAGGGACGAACATGGATGATTCACATCGATACCGACGAGTACATTGTGATCAATCCCAAGCTTCGCGAACAACACAAATTTGCTGGTACCATCCCCATTCCATCGACTGCCGAGGCGTCGGTCGTCCCACGCCTGCTCAATGACATGGTCGTGAAGAGCTGGGATACAGTGAACTATCCCTGTGTCTCGTTGCCTCGCCTCCTGTATGGTTCGGTGGAAGACCCTGGTGACACGAGCGTACCTGTAGGCTACAACCAGTCTCGCTTTGAGAGTCTGCGATGGAAATACCATACTGACTTTGAAGATGGCGCGTTGAACAAACAACCCAAGGTGATTCTGGACGTATCTGCGATCCCTAGCAACGACAAGATGTTATTGGAGGGGCGAGTCTTTAGCATCCACCGCCCAAGTCAATCTATGTGCAGAACTCAAGGCCAAATGCTCTTTGAGGACACCGAGTACTTTCCCTTCTCAGTGAACCACTATCTGGGAACCTTTGAACGTTTCGGCTCAAGAGATGACCCTCGTCGCAACCGAAAATTGTACGACCAAAAAGCTAATGTACGAGCTGGCAAGGACGGCGACCGATGGATCGACAGTTGGCTTCCCAGCTTTATTCAGAATCACGGAGAGGAACGAGTCTCGCATCTCTTGAAGGACTATCGAAATAACTAGACTAGAGTTATGACGTAATGTCTATTCGAAGACTTTATTCTGTTTGATGAAACGCGTTTTTGGTGAACAAAACTTCGTGGACAAGCCAACAGTCCTGTCGAGGTGGCCGTACTTCCTTCTGCAGCGTCCAAAGAAACCTCCGCTTCCCGGCGTCCACCATGCTACGCTCCTGCGACGGCTCTTCTACTCCTCCTTTAGCTTTCAATTCCCTCTGCCTTAATCGTTCTTCAACTGTCGGTCGTTTTCGAGTCCGTTGCTCGGCTTCTTTCATGACCGTCTTCATACTCATTCCCTCCGTGATTTCCACTAGAAACGTTTGCATTTCCCCTCGTCGGGCTCCCATTCCACTGGACGCGCCGGGGATAATAGGACCGACCGATAATATTTTATACGTGTCGCAATTCACCAGTGTGCCGAAAACAGGGTTGTCAGCGTATCTCACGAATTCCTCCAAGGTTCCTCCCACCGCAGCGCGGCACCTATCGGAAGAAAATCCAAAGCAGACTTCCAAGGCTGCGTTGGCCGTCTTCTCCTGAAGAGCCTCCATACATATATTCACCACTTGGAGGCCATCCAGTTCAGGCGTTGGACGGGCCACAAGTTCTGTGGTTGGAGCAGTCGTCATGGAGCGTGCCGACCCTGAGACGGGTGGCGACGAAGAGCTGAAAATGCTCGTCCCATGCGAGAACTTTGGCACAAACGATGACACTAGTGGCACGGCGAACACTGCCAAGAATACGAGACGCAACCATTCAGACCGTCTTGACATTGCGATGGATCTTTTCCTCTTGTACTAGTAGACTAAAGTAGGATCTTATGGTCGACTGAAAGAGACGACGACATCACTCTACTACTAGTAGTAGAGAGACAAACGAGGACATGACGTGACATGTTACTACTAGCTAGTAGGAGAGAGAATGCGAGAAGCGAGAAGAGAGGCAACACAGAACTCTCATGAAGTTTCGGGGATCCTAGAAAAGGGGGAAGGATATGGAGCTATATAGCACAGCCACCTATTTATGTATTCTGTTGGATTTGGAGAAGACAGCCAACGGTCATCCGCCATGCCGCCTCGCCTTTAGGTATGCCAAATTTTTCGCATACTCGCTGAAGCATTACGTTGGCAACAACGCGCGAGCGTCGCCACCGCCCCTCGTCGCATCCATCGCCGGCCGCCGCCGCCATTGTCGACCTGCTGTTTTGGTTGTTGTGCTTGTTGCTTGCTCTCGTAGCTTTTTTGTCATCATCTCTGTTGACCTCTTTGTTTCTCAAAACTACAACTTCATCTTTTTAATATATCCGTCATCATGTCTGCCCAAACCGGAGCCGGAATCCAAGAACTCATGGCCGCGGAAACGCGTGCCTCTCAAATTGTCGCCGAAGCTCGTATGGGTAAGGAAAGAGAATATCGCCCGTTTTCCTTCTCGCAATGAGGTCCGGACCAGGGCGAAGCCGTGGACCGGTGCCGATGTTTACCCAGCGAGATCCAGTGTTTCACCCTGCATCTTCTCACCGTTCGTTCTATCGTTTGGTTCATTACAATAGGCCGCGGAGATCGCATGAAGCAAGCCAAGGCTGATGCTCAAGAATTGATCGATGGCTACCGCGCAGAAAAGCAAGAAGAATTCAACAACATGGTGTTGAGCAAAGGAGGAAGCGAGGGAACAGCGTCCGCCAAGCTTCAAGCGGATACCGACAAGGAAATCAAGGATTTGCAAGCGCTTTTCCAGAAGAATGCCCAAAAGGCCGTCGACGTCTTGCTAAGCAAATGCTGTGAGGTCTCGCTGGAGGTTCCTACCGCACGTGTCCGAGCCACCCAAAAGATGGCGGGTATGGCATCTCCTATGTAAAAAAGGCGGTTTGAATATGCGAGAGGGGTGGATATGAAACCTGGATTGATATTAACATAGACTTTTCTCGACCTTCGGACCTTGTTGTCTCCGTTCGATGCGGCTTTCGAAAAGAAGTTGATTTCCGGCTACTATTATTATCGTTCACTGGAAGATTTGTACCTCAGATGCATTATTTGTAGCAAAAATGATCACGTCTTCCATTCTCGTCGTGATTTCGTTCGATGGATGAGATCGGAATGGAAAGCTATTACAGTACTAGAGAGGGGCTCGAAGGCACTCTCGATTCTTGTCTAGAGTAGAGAGAGAGACCTACTCCTCGACTGTTCCTAGAGAGATACTTCGTAGTGAGGAGTTCTCGTCTATGTGTACATCGTATGATCGTACTGGTACTGCAGGTACCTGTATCGGCACAACAGAACTCCTCTACTCGTAATTCGTAGCAACTACCGGTATTCTCCTAAAATAGAAAGCGCAACACATCGCAAAAAATTGCAGCGATTTCAACACAAGATGATTTCTACTCTTACGAAGGATTTCTCTCTTATGATGATTCAAACATGAATTCCCCTTCTTCATACCCCATTTGATATTCCCTGGAATTTGTACCCGACGACTCATGGTAGGAAAGTTCGTCGTCTGCGGCCCGTTGCAAGTCAAGCGCCATCTTCATTGCCTCAGCCTCTCTTGCTTTGGCCTTCTCGAGTTCCTCGGTAGACAAGGGGCCGGCTCCCGTACCGGCACGCGGGGTGGAGGAAAGACTCCACTCATGAGCTGCGGCTTCCACTTGGCGTCGTTTCTCGTCATCGGTGGGTGTGGCAGTTTGCATGACCTCTCGCGCGGCTTTCTCTGCCATGCGGGTCAAGTCGTAGGCATCGTGAAACTCGTCTACGGCATCTTCATCGATTTCAGCATCAACGGCGGGCGAAACATGAATGGCCGATGGTATTCCTGCCACTGGTTCGGGCGATCCTACCGGTGCCACACGTTGTAACCGCGTTCGAACATTGGAACTTGCAAATTTGGAGCTCGTTCCGTTAGAAGGCGCAGCGAAATTCGATTGACGGCCTTTCAGTCGCTGTCGAAGCCTCTCTTTGACGGTAGTTTCTCTTTTCGGAGACGCCTCTTTTTGTGGCGATCCCCAATTGGGAACAGTCAAAGTAGGAGTCGTCGTGCAAACCCCTCCTTTATGGTGAGACCTTGGCATTGCTCGAGCCTTGAATCCAGGAACCACCTCCTTTGTTGGTTGAGAGCTCGTGTCCGGACGGCGATCCTTCGTGATGCTCGTGGGTGATCGTAGTTTGGTTGGATTCTTGGGTCTCACTGGAATGCTCGGCGGTGATCGCTTAGGGGCACGACGAGCCTGGAAACCGTGAGTAGTATCGATTGGGCTGACACTAACAGGTTTCTTAGTATCCTCCGGGGAAGATGCCCGAACTTCTTCAGGAGACCGCAACTTCGCGGGATCGCGCTGCTTGACCGGAATCGACGGTTTGACCAAACTTTTCGGCAACTTGCGAGCCCGGAAAGGAGCCGGTTCGGCTTCGGGCTCCTCCTGAACCAGATGCGGTGGCGAGCTTCGTGTCCTTTCTGGATTTCGTTCCTTGACTGGGATCGCAACTGTTTCAAAGCTGGGCATGGGTCGAGCGTGGAACTGTGATGGTTTGGCCTCATCCCCCCCGCCCTCGGAGGCCCTGTCCGGAGCATCCGACCATGCGTACCTTTCTGCGGGCACTTCCTGGAAGTACTCCGATGTGCGAACCATCCGACGTTCAAGCGTCAAGCCTGTCGGCCGGGTAAAACTGGGCATGGGTCGAGCCTTGAAAAGAGGTTCCTTCTTTCCCTCTGCTGCCTCCGACTGTGGCGTCTTGTGATAACGATGGCCAACCGAATGAAAGTGGAAGGGTTCCGGAGTCGTCACTGATCGGTTGGCAGTGGGCCGTTTCCCAGTCAAAGGAGTCTTGTTGGGCTTGAATTTTGGCGCGGGACGTGCCTTGAATAGTTGAACTCGTGCACTTTCGTCATCATCTTCCCCCTTGGGTGTGTCTTCTACCCGTCGTCGTGCAGAGGATAATCGCTGGTCCGTTCGGAACTGAAAGGGTGATGGGGTCGTCAATTGTCTCGCAGGTCGAGGCTTGGTGGCTTTCGACGACACCGACCCTACTTCATTCATCTTGACAGGTTGTGCCTTGAATGGATGAGTTTTGAAATATTCCATTTCCTCTGTTTCCTTTTCCGCTGTACTTTTGGGACGCGGTCGATGATGGATCTCGTGAAAGTTAGGAGTCTTTGGAATCGTCAACCGAGAAGCAGTGGACCGATCGGAAGCCAGGGGCGAAGAGACGCTCCGTAATTCGTTTTCCCAAATGTTTTTTTGTTTCTTGGGTTTCACTGCCATAATGGCATCCTTTCTCTCACGTCTCTTGCTAGTCGACAAACGGGGCCCCTTTGGGATTGTCAGTTGTTGTCGCTGGGCAGCAATGTGGCGAGGTGTCGGTGCTGTCTCACCTCGCAAACCTTGTCTCAGAAATGCGTCCGATGATGCCATGGGAATAGGATCTTCGGCACGAGTTTTAGTATCATTATTAATATCGTGAGCTTTGAGTCGTTGGTCCGTAAGAAAAGTGGGAGCGATGGGAATGGTCGGTTTGAATTTGCGAGACGCCGCCGGCTTGGTGGCGACGGTTGAGGACTTGCTGGTCTTTTTCGTAGTCGACGGTCGCTGGTTCTCCTTTTCCCTTTCCGCCAGTCGTTGACGTAACCGTTCCTCCTTTTCTTCAATCTCTTTTCGCAACTTATCGACCCGTTCTTGCTCCTTGGTCTCTAATTGCTCCCGCTTGGTCTTTGCCCGCGCCAAGGATGCCTGCGTTTTGTCGCGCATTTTCTTTTGCAGTTCTTGCCGTTTTCGCATCTTAAGTTGCAAGGCTTGTTTGCGTTCCTTTTCTTTTTGTTGTTGCAGTTCCAACCTCGCTTGCACCCTCGCCTTGGTCTCTTCTCGTTCTTTTTCGAGTTGTTCCTTTTTGGCTTTTGATACCGCTATTCCCTTGACGGGACTTTCCGCCAAGTGTACTTCTACCGTTTCGGTAGGTTGTAACAATCGAAGAGGAACAGGTTTGGAAGTAGCAAGAGCACTCGCAGCAGTTGGTTTGGGACGGGTGTCGTTACCGGATTTGGAGAATCGCGCGCGACTGGCCGACGTTCCTTGCAACAACCGACTGGGTAACTTGGTATCGGGTGAGGTTAATTCTTTGCGTCCCTGCCAGGGACCCGACGTTGGTGCCGGAGAGGGCCCTGTAGTAGAAGGAGGATGAGGACTCGTGACGCCTGCTGTTGCTGCTGTGCGATGACGATCGAGCTTGCCTTGACTGGCCACTGTCCCTCGCAACAAGGAGGATGAGGTCAAAATGGGAGGTGGGCTGCTAGTACTACCCGCAGAAGGAGTATCCCTCGTAGTGCGGCGGTTGTTGTTTCTGTGGGCCAACGAAGGGCTTGTCATCAACGGCGACGCTGCCGTCGGACGTTCCGACGGCAAGAAGGATATTTCCTTGGGTCTTTGAGGAGAAGGGTCTTCACCTGTTCGGTTCTCGACCACTTGAGGGTTTTGCAGCTGCAACTGAGAAGTCGGCGTCCCTTGCAACAAGGATGGAGTTGTGGTTGGCTTGATGGGTGTAGCAGTAGTGTTATTCGGTGTTGGAACGTCATCATGCTGTTGTTGTTGCTTTTGCATACTACCCGGGGTAGCAGATGACTGTTCTTGATCGCCAGGACGCGCGGTGCGAGTAGGCGTATCAAGCTGCAAGGCCCCCGATTGCAGCTCGACCACTAGTTTACCCTTAGAAGCACCACCACCACTACTGCTACTAGTACTAGTACTACTGCTGGTACCAACACCTCCTGACATTTTCTTCTTGGGAGTGCGAGTATCCTTTGTCTCTGGTGGGACGGGTGCCACCTTGCGACTGTTCCCCCGGATTCGGTCCTTTAGTTTTTGGGCCGAGTTGTTATTGCCACCGCCGCGTCTTCCCGATGATTTGGAGGCTTTGCTGTTGCTGTTGTTGCTGCTGCTGCTCGGTGGTGGTGATGCTGATGCTGATTGAGAGGAGGCCGAGGAAGGAGTCACTGCCGGCATCATCCTACTGTTGTCCACGTCCTCATCGACTTCCCCGGCAACGTCATCCAGCTGCGATTGAAGATTCACTACCGCCGAAAAGGTATTCCTCTTTGCAGCAGTATTTTGCCCTCCCTCTTCCGCGTCATCGTCGTCGTCGAGACTGTTGGGAGTCACTCCTTCCATGGCTAAATCTTTGGCCGCACCGTGCGTCAAGAGTGCCGCGGGATTGGTCGAGGGAGGAGCTTCGAGCGGTGGAGACATTTCTTCTTCCAGAGAAGGATCCGCGACCCGGGGTTCGTCGTCCGCACCGTCCAGCAAAAATGTCAGATCTTGTTCCAGCTTCTTATCCGCGTCCGCAAAGACTCCTCGAAGAGATTCTGGAACGTACGAATCATTATCGTCGTCTTCTACTAACTCTGCCATGATGGTGATGATGATGATGATGATGGATGAATTTTTGAATCAATCAATCAATCGATGGGGATCTTCTTCCTTGCTTTTCTCGCCGCCGAAGCACAAGCACCCACCGCGCTCAAAGCAAACCCACGGCGCTCTCTCAACTAAACGGACAGTAGAGTAGAGTAGAGTAGAGCAATGCAGTTGGAGTTGTCTTCCGTTGTCCCCCGTACCGGTACGACTATGAGAACTTCTTATTAGCGGGATCTTTGGATTTTCGGCGGTAGGGCATGCCATGCTCCGGGCATCATGGTGGTCGGTGACACTTGGACCTTGCTTGCGCGTGCTTGCTCTTTTTGTTGTTGGGACGACTTCGACCTCTTTGATGGTGGATAGTGGGCGAGGGTGCGCCATGCCTCTCATGTACATCTAGTACTACAAATGCGTAGAAAACGAGAATGCCTGCCTTTGGGTTCGAGGTTTGAATTGTGACTACAGTACGTGCATGTACTTGTGACACACGGTTCCTATTGTATGTGGGATATCTTTTCCGTCCTTCCGTCACGCGTAATTGCCCACGGTCTGAGCGTGCGTTGGTTATTCTGGCGGGAAAAATAAAAGAGCGACCATGGCCATGGCCTGGATGAAAACCAGTTCTCGTACGTACCAGTACCGGTACACCCTACGACGACTCGTACTCTCTCTCTCTCTCTCTACTGCTCTACAAGTAGCTATTTTTTGATAGGGCGATAACGAGATCGTTCGTTCGGAAATTCTGCCTGCCCGTCGCGGTACTGATGTTATGTTTTCTCAACTTGACGACCGACTTGGGCAGTAGCAACGTTGCTTCTTCTACTCCTACCGGCATCCCTACCGGCAACACCACCTCTTCACGACCATCACTGCCGATATTTTCCGCTTGTTTATTGATCAAAGATGACAATGCAATTCTGAATGAATGGATCGCCTATCATTTTCATTTATGGAACTTGCGGTATTTGATAGTTGCCGTCGATCCGACTTCCAAAACATCGCCCCAACCCTTTTTGGAACGCTGGGACAAAGTATTCTCCTCGCATAATTTTCAGTTTCGACTGTGGCAGGATGCCGATTACATGCCCGAGACATTTTTGCGAGGCGACCATTCGCAAGCGGGAAGCGCCCGCGACAAGAACCGGATTCGAAAACATTCCAATCGAACATTTACAGCCGACGAGCTTCAAAGCATTGTCAATCATCGCGTTCGACAAATAGAATTCTATCGAAATTGTTTAAGGCATCTGCATGATGAGCAACAAAAACAGAAACATGATGACAACAATGAGCACAATAATCATATTATACAGTGGATTGCGCACATTGATACTGACGAATATATATCTTTGAATCCATGGCTACTCGAGGAGTTCCAGCAACAGAACAAATCATTGTCATCGTCTTCCTCTTCTACCAGCACCACCACCACCACCACCACCAACAGCACTGCTTTGGTCCAGGAGCGGAGGGAACGGGTTCTCGCCGTGAAACCTACTGCAGGCGCCTTGCTCGAACTTTTGATGGACGATCAACGACGACAAACCAATCCTCCGGCCTGTCTGGGACTACCAAGGATATTGTTTGGAGGCGTCGAACGAGGCGAGGGATTCCAGCTCCAGGTAGCAGGATCTGCATCCACCTCAATCCCCCCAAGTAACAACAACATCGATGGCAGTACAGGTACATCAACGTCGTCCTTGTCCTCGTCCTCTCCCTGGAATGTGACATTGTTGGAATCCATTCGTTGGAAATACCATGCTCCCATGGTCACAGCTGGTCCCTTGAATGGACTCCCCAAGGCCTTGCTGGATTGGAGCGTCTATGGAGACGCATCATCATCATCGCCTACCAATATTACACAACAGCAGCAACAACGACAACGACAACGCGATGTACTACTCACCAAACCTTTCTCGATTCATCTACCCCATCGGCATGCGTGTCCCAGGAAAGTCTCAATGATGGATGATGATGGAGGCCCACCACCTCTGTTGGCCATTCACCATTATTTAGGATCTGCCGAACGATATTTGTGGCGGGATGATCCGAGGCGATCTTTGGAGGTACGTTCACTATCAATACCGGTACTAAACCGGTAGACATCAGGGGCATAAGCGGCGGAATACGTGGGATGCGTGTGCGGCAATATTACCGGTATTTGTGCGAGTAGTGGGTGATACAAGCAACGCGTGCTGTTTCTTATTTTCTCTTTCTTTCTCTTGGCTATCTGGTTTCTTCTTTGTTGATCGAATTAGACCTACATTGTCAAAGCTAATCAAACGGAAGGACCCATAGGCGACCAGATGGATGGTTGGCTAGAGGAATTTGTGAAAGTTCAAGGATTCGACAAGGTCTCCCAAGTCTTGAAGGACTATCTGGAAGTCATCTAGTAGACTCAATGGTCTTCTACAGTAGGTGCGAATGCATCATGTATGGATGCCTTATCTTTTAAACATTTTAAACAGTTATTATGCTGGCTACGCAAACATAACCGCACTCCCTTGGCGAGTCATCAACTCTCTCCCCCCTCCCCCGTAGTAAGTCAAAGATCAATGGATTACCGTTTGCGTTGAGCCTCCATAATGAGTTCCTTGACGATATCTTCCCCTTTGGCTTCCCATTCCGCTCGGTTCTGGCGAGCGTAGTTGAGGTACTCATCACTCGATACACCAAAGACGCCACAACTCTTGAGCTTCTGGGCGAGGGGGATGATGTAGAAGTCAAAAAAGCCCAGCTCGCCCTTGTACCAGTTCTCCGATGGATCCGTGGCCGAGCGACCCTCCTTGAATGCTCTGTACATTTCCTTGAAGAGACGAGAATTCCACTTACGGTAGACGTGCCAGTGTTGCATCGTGTGCGCTACATCGGAAGCTTGCATCAAGTGTTCAATTACAATGGTCGCCTTGCGGTCATTCTCGGAATCATCGTCCACGGACGTCTGGCTCGACGGCCTGACGGCAGTCTCGTCGGTGCCAAACGTCTGGTACCAGCGCTCCTTGCGTTTCTCGCTCAGTTCCCGGTCCATGATATCGGTGGCCAAGACTGTATGGACCAACATTTGACGGAACCGTTGTAGTTCCTCTTTGGTGGTATAGAGGATACCCCTGAGCTCGTTAAATCGATCCTGCATGAGCAATTTCCAAGCCAAGTCGACTGAGTTTTGTTCCGCAATACTCTTGCCCCTGTAGTGAATCGCGAGCTGATCTTCTTCTTGAATAAGTTGGGCGTTGGTAACACCGGCGTGATCCACGTCATGGATCAGAGCTGACAAGACCACAGTAAATTGGGTCAAGGGATCGGAAGTGATACCGTAGGTGTGGTCGTGCAGGGCTTCTTGGTTGTCGCTGCTTTCAGTGGGCGCGACGATGCGCTTCAAGAGCTTCACGACCGACATGGTAACGTGACTGGCGTGATCAAAGTTATGGAAGGCATTATCGTGATATGCCTCGGAGATGGAAAGGATGAAGTCATGGAGCTGGGAGATGACGATTGGATCAATCTCGACATCCAAAGGATCCACGCCCTGTTTGTCCGCTGCATACTTGGGGAGGTGGAAGTAGGCCTCAACCTCCTCGAATGGAACGGCATTTGCGGCTTGGATTTGGCGTTCTGCCGCTGTGATTGTCTGTTGCCTGTCGGCCTTCACTCCGATGGATCGTCTTCGGGCAATGATTTCTTTCAATAGACTCTGAAGGATCTCGACCGTCCAGTCGACCACGCGGGTATCCCGATTGAGTGCTTTAGGCACCGAAAGTTGTGTCATGGCATGCTGCTCATTCTCTTCCGAATCATTTGATTCTTCAGTACCCGCAGAGGAAGCAACAGTCGTTGATCGTGCCGTAGCATTGCCCTTGGCATGAATCCAGTACGTTTGCATCAAGCCTTTGCCCTTTGCGTTCACTTTGGTCTGTCGGGGCAAGACCCAACTCTGCTTTCCAGCAGCGATGAGCAGGTCTGCGGTACTTTGGCTCACGTGAATACGGTCGGCGGTTCCACTACTCTCGAGACGTGCGGCCGTATTCACTGTATCCCCGAACAATTGGAAACGAGCTCGTTCTCCTCTCAGCACTCCAGCCGTGACGGGACTATCGATGAAAGAAGAAGATACAGATCACAAGTTAGAACAGTTCGGATTGAATGCGTTTGATATTCCGCGACAGTGCCCAATCTTGGTACTTACCCGCTATTCAACCCAATTCTCATTCCAAGTTCAACCGTATCGGGTCCCAAATCAACTGCCAGTTGATGCAATTTGATGTGCATGACATCCAAACAGTCCCTGGCGAATCGAACCATGACAGTTGCATGGTCTTTCCGGGCCTCGGGCAGACCACAGACAGCCACGTAGCAATCACCGACAGTTTCAACCTTGAAGACTTTGCGACGAGCGGCAAGCTCATCGTAGGCTGAATACAGAGTCTCAAGGAGGGCGAAGACTTGTGATGGCTCTCTCATAGACGACCAGGCCGTGAACCCAACAATGTCCCCAAAGAGAACCGTGGCTTCGGGGAACAGATCGGCCAGGGGCGCTTTGGATTCCTTGTTGGCGTCGGCATTGATTTGACCGTCACGTCCGAGAATCGATTGAACGGCTGGCTTCTTCCAGGCATCATCTTTTTGGCCACTAGAGTCTTTATAGGCCTCCTCGACGAGTTTGCGACCAATATCCTTGGGGAACAAGGAGGTCACAATGGCCTGTGTGCGCGAAGCGGCTTTCATGACTTTGTTCTGGCGGCGATTTACCATGAGATCGTACACGATCAGAAGAATGAAAGTGCAAAAGAATGCCAATGCAATCACACTCGAATAGATGGCAGCATTATTCGTATCGAACGTAGCTCGCAACTTGGCGCTTGGGTAAAGGTGGAGATCATGCTGACAGAGACCATCGACCGTTTCCTCGTACATTTCAATGTTGTGTTCAAACCTTTCGAACTCGTCGAACTCGATGTCATGCAAGTCTTCATCGCCTAAGAATTTTGCTTTCCCGCTGCTCAGCTCGAAGGATAAGGATTTTCCGCAAGTGTCTTTGACAACGGCAACGATGCCATCAGTACCGGGCGGCAAAAGGCGATCAAGGAGATTGTTCATCAAAGTTATTCCAACGAGAAAGCCGACGTGTGTACCATTGGCTTCAACGAAGTCTTCGTAGACAGGGACCATAATGAAGGCATGAGGAAAAAGCTTCTGAGGCTTCTCATTGTCGTCAAACAGGAAATCAAACTGTATCACAGCACAAAATAAAGGTGATGATGGGTGACGTTAGGTGTATATAGAAACAACGACGATACGATGGACGCCATCGTCCAGGCAGGAGCTGCCTCGATGTACTTACCAGCTCTCCGACTTGAAAATCGCTTGACATGACGGCGTGCTCCACTTGGCGCATGACATCGTAGGTCTCCTTGATGCGTGGATCAGCCAGAAGATTCGCGTTGACTGCCCCATAGTCCGCCGGCGATACCTGCCACAGAGGCGCAAAGACCTTTCCGGGCTCGGTCGTCTCTGGTACCTTGACCCCATTTTCCCAGCGATAGATTTCTTTGGAGATGCTGTCAGTGGTGGTCTCTTCAAGTCGGCGGTCGTGTTCGTGGTCCTGGATGGTGCCGTGGAGGGCATCTCGGTGCACAGGATGGACTGCTTTCAAATACGCGCTGGTCTCGATCCAGTCTTGGTGGGCGACCGAATACTCTTCCCACAACTCTCTTTCCTCGGCCTTGATGAGGGGCGCGAACGCAGCGGACATGATACCACCCATACCGTCAACGAAGCCACCGGTGATTTCGAATTCCGGGTCCGTGTGGTTGGGGAAAGTGGTTCCCTTCAGGTGAGCAGCGATGGTGATGGATGCACTGGTGGGAAGAGCGACAAGAGAGATGCGGTGAGCGAGTCGTCGTTATCTGCGGGCACTACAGTATAATAATATGTAGGATGGACGATGTTGACCAAATGGTTCTTACCTCAGTTGTTCCATTAGAGCAAAGTTGTACCGAACTTCCCATTTCACCAAAGCCAGGATATCTTCGACATATCCAGTATACTGTTTGTGGGTGGTAAAGAGAAATGCGGAAGTAAAGGTTGAGTTTCATTCTTCCGTATTTTCCTATGAACACTTTTTAATCTCTTCACACTTTTGGAGTTCTTACCTCGGCTTCAAATGCAGATTGGTCGCTCTGCTTTGTGAAGTAATACACGGCTCCAGTCACAGCAGCGGCGCAAGCCAAAAAGGCAACACCAACCAGGAGCCTGGCCCTTCTGACGTTGCGCTCTTCTTCTTGAATGATTTTTCGTCTCAAATCGTGCTCGCCATCGACAGAAGAAGTGCCCTTGGTGGAATGACCAGTAGACGACTCAAGGTCACCAGTTGATGTGGATGGCTCGTCCGAGACTGATCCTCCATCCACAGAATTGACCTCACCTTCGTTGGCCAGCTGATCTTTGAGGTTTTGAGCATTCATGTCCATATTGTTATTTTTTGTTTGTTGGAGTTAACTTTCCCGTTGAATGAAAACGTCGCAGAACCTTTTTTTGTGTGCAAAGGCTCATGATGTTTTGGCAGCGAGATTGAAACATCATGATCTTTTACTAGTAGACGCAAGAAGATTTGGATTAGGACGAAAATAGTGAGTTTCGATAGAAGAATAGAAAAGCCCGCGCCTTTGAATGCTTTGAGGGCATATTAAAATTATATCAACGCGGATGAATTCTCGCATAAGGACATTTATCAGGCACATATGTAGGTACCAGAACAGCTTCTATCTTGCAGTACTCCTTCGGGCGAACAGCCATACCTGATACAGTACAGAAGTACCGGTACCGATGATGATGATGCCGGTACCTACCGGTAGTACCGGTCGATATTTTTTATCGGGAGGAACAAAGTAGCTCCTCCTACTCATACTCGTACAATTATTGTATTCTCCCCTGCTTTGTGACCGGGCGGAAATGTTCCATGTTCCATGCGGATCGATGGACCGCTCTTCTCCACCTTCAACTTCTCCGTCCATGCTCCATGCGTACCAGCAGTACCTGCTGCTGCAAGAAGTGGATTCTCACCCTCTAACGGATACATAAAATATATACCTTACCGTATATAACCGAAGGACATCCACCCTGTAAGCGGGGTCATTCACCCTGTAGTGCCTTGCCCTCTCCCGTTTTTCCTTATGTGCTCGTCCATGCCGAGGCTTCATGAGTATCCATACAATGGATTTTGTGAAGCTGATGGAATATTTTCTGTTTTGGCATGAATTTTGTTCGGATCGATCGATGGCATTTTATTACCCCGCTAGCATGAAAAGGGGGAGGAGAGCTGACGAAGATGACAAGGAAGGAATGGCAGACGGAAAGGACGAAAAGGGAAGAGAAGAACAAACAGACGCCGCAGACACGACAGACACTAACCATTGGATATATCATAAAAAGTATTCGGATATGGAGAATCCTGAATGTTCGCTTATCCATTGGATACGCAAAAGACGCCAACGTCCGTCCTACAGTACCTGGTACAGGTGGAATAGATATTCGAACAACCGTACGTACCAGGTGACTGGTACTTGTACCGGTAGACGAGTACCAGGTACTGTACCGGTACATCAAGACCTGTACTTTTACCCGAATATGAATAATAGTGCTCATTTCGCGAGGCCAGGGTCGGTGAGCCGTGAGCCGTCATCGTGCCATAATAATAGAGGAGCGATAATGTGCAAAAGATCATCTTCACCATCACCATCATCACGCTCTTTCCGCATTCTACTACTATGCTGCAGTAGCTGCGTGGTTACTTTTTGTGGTTTGCCAGGCGTCAGGTGCTGGTCGTCATTGGTGCCGACAACGAGGAGAGAAGGATTGCCGAGGAGATCCAGAGAACAGCCCAGGCGTCGACATTCCTTCCACCCCCTGGTGCTTGGTGCAACAACGACTAGCCTTCATCGTCGTGACGAGGACGAGGACGAGGGCGAGAATGGCCGATGGGATACCGAAAACGCCGATCCAGTTGCGTCCGTTGACGCCTTGGATTGTCTGATACCAAGGTCTGAAATTCGATTCTTGACTCGCCAAAAATCCAATAGCCAAGGATGGATGCAGATAGCCTGGCACTTTGGGTGGCTTGCGATCATGGCAGCAGCAGCAGCACCGGTGATGGACCTCCTGTCGGCAATGGGAATGGCGTGGGCGTCCGCCTTTTATTTTTGTGGACTTCATGAAACTGTTCATCGGACGGCCTTTCGGTCTGTCTTCTGGAATGACTTTTGGGCGCAAGTCTTTGGAATCTTGACATTTCGTCCGGCTCGCCATTACTGGTATTATCACTGGCAGCACCATCGCTACACGGGAAATCCAAAGCTAGATTCCGAGTTGCAGCCTGGTTCGTGGTTGGATATGGATATTCAAACTCCAGGTGGATATATTTTGTACCTTTCGGGGATTCCATTCTGGATAGATGCTATTGGAAACAATCTCATTCGGCACGCGAAAGGAAGTTGTCCCGAGGTATATTTGGAGTCGTCGTCGTCGTCAGAATCCTCGCCGCCCTCCACTCAAACGCAAAAGAAGAACAAAACCAAAACCAAAAACAACAAGGCGCAAACACAGGTGATTTGGGAGGCGAGGCTTTATTTGCTCGTGTATGGAGCCTTGGCCACCGCCGCGAGCTGCTCTACGTCCATGCGATCGAGTCTCTTTCGTTATTGGATTCTTCCAGCCCTCTTGGGGCAGCCCATTTTGCGAGGATACCTTCTCGGTGAGCATCATGGTCGAAAACAGTCACCCATCATCTACGAAAATACTCGAACCATGCAGACCAATGGATGGATTAGAAGGTTTGCATGGAATATGCCTTATCATTTAGAACACCACGCTTGGCCAGCTATTCCGTTTTGGAAGCTTCCGGAAGTGCATTCCTTGTTGGAGAATCAAATCACGCGGCGGAGTACAACAACAAATGGCAGCAAAGATACGTCACCAGCACCAGACGAGAAGCGTTTTGGGGAGGATTCTTCGTCTTGGTGGGATCAAGGAGAAGAGGAAATGCTATCCTCGACAAACGTAGAGCCAATGAATGGTCGGGATGGATATTTGCGGTTCAACTGGAAGTACTTTCGGTCACTGATAATAGGATCTTGATTGATCAATCGACGAAATTGTAAGGTACAGTGGTATTTCGTCAATCATGGCTGACATCATGCAATGGTGAGGGAATCTTGATCATAGCGGCAAGAGTAGTACACTACGGCTGACTGTGCCTACGCCTGTCATCTTGCGTGCATGCCAAAGCACTTTACAATTGTAACTAAAATACTATTCTACTACTAGAGAGGACGTGCTGCTATGAAACCTTGATGCAAGAATGGGCTAGTACTTTCCAGTACAAGACTACTAGTAGACACATAGCATGTTCTCATTCGCTACGGTAACAGGTGTTAGGTGCCCTACATACCAAAGCCACGCTTTGGGGCGTACCGCGGTACAGTACCGGTACAGTACACCAGGTGTACGTGTACCGTGTTCCGGTACAGTACTCATACCAGCTACTGTAGACGCGTACGGTAGCACACACCACACAGCACACACCCGAAGAACTGGGGGGAGACGACAGTAGTCAGATGAGTCGTATCCTTTTTAGTCGCACAATGTCGTTATTCGTATTTACCGTCTACTATCATTTTTTTCGTTTTATTTTATTTTTGTTCGTTATTGTGTCTATGTACGTACTATCATATTTTTCATTATACTTTTATTACTACTTTAAAAACGTTACCTCCATGCATGTACATTATGTAGAGGCGCAGACGTTTCTTTCGTTTAAATAATATATAAACAATATCCATGACTCGAAGTTGTTACTTAGACGGAATCTTTATATTCTGTCCCGCCAACATCCGACCGTTTACATTGATCAGTGGTGGTAGATAGTAAAACGATCCGTTCTCATTCTTTCAACAACGGCTCAAGAAAGAAGTTCCGGTCTCATAATATCGAGTATTGATTACTAGTTGCATACCGGTATCCTTCAACAACTATTTTACAGCACCATGACCCTCCTCAACAAAAGATTCCTTGGATTTTCAGCCTTGTCTTATTCCTTGTTTTCAGCTGGTGTCCATGCTCAAACATGTCCTCAAATCTTAATGTCCACTGACAAGTCCGACTCTTTTCCAGACAAAATTGCCCAAGGGACGTCCATCGAGTACAACGGAATCGTCCTTGTCCAACAGTTCGGTGGCAACTTACAGGTCTTCACTGGGGAAGTGGGAAATTTAGACTGTCTCGTGTGGGAAAGTGAACTTTGTGAAACCCCAAGTACTGCTGATTACGAATCAACACTTCGACGGGCGGAAGGACGATTAGTCACGGCCAAAATTCCACGACCGACTGATGGCGCGCCTTTCAGAACTCCATTTAAGCCAGGTAACTACTCCGAGATTTACTTCATTCTTGATTGTGATGGCTCCGTTGGCATCTACGACACCCCCAATATTGATGGCGCAAAACCTCTGTGGAGCGAGAACAAAGGCTATAAATGCGATCTAGCCCCACCGTCGTGCACTCGAACAGTTCTCATGACTGAAAACCAACGCGTACAGTCGAATAAGGCTCCTTTGGTGGGGAGTAAGGGGGCATTCATCGGACAAGACAAGAACGGCAACGTCTTTGTCAAAAGGGGAACGCCCGCCAACCCGGGAGACTTTCTTTGGCAAAGCTGCTCGAAATCCAACACTGTTACTGAGTATTTCACGGCCCTTCAATCTGACAGTCAGTTTATCACTCGTCCTGTTGATCAAACGGACTTGCATGTCTGGAAGCGAGATGACTTTATCGTTGGCGTTGACGCGCCAGTCGGTGTGTGGGAGCTGGCCTTGGAGTGTGTCAATGGTGACTATGGAAAGCTGGTGATTTCGGATTCGCTTAGCAAGAAGATTGAGTGGGAGGACGACCTCCGTCCTGATTGTGATGATGGCCCTAGGTGCCCTAGTGCCACTCTACTACTGGATATGGGCAAGCAAATCGTAAGCCCCACGAGCATTAATATCGGTGATGCGTATACCCTGGAGCAAAAGCCAAACGGCGAACTACAGTTGTGGAAAGGCAAGAACAAGGAATGTATGCTCTGGGACTCGCCCTCTCCAACAAGGAATAATGGAATTGCAAGGACGAAAATGCAGAATGATGGCAACTTGGTAACGTACTGGAAGGCAGATACTAATGCAGTTCGTGATACCGCCATCTGGGCCAGTGGGACTCAGGCGACACAGAAGGATGGTAGTTTTACCTTTGTGATCGATAGTTGCATTCCCGCCAGTGGAGCCAATCCACGTCGGAAAGCGGTGGCAGTCTACGAAAATAACCCGATTACTGATTCGAACGCAAAGAAACTTTGGCAGTCGATAGAATTCGACGATGTATGCCCCCGTACTACTAGAGCTCTCCGTGGCTCTGAAGCTTCACCATAATTCTTCCGCTGCTCGCTCAAGGATGCATCGAAGCTACAGCAAGACTTCGGATCGTCAGCGGCAGCGGTGTACTGTACGAGTAAAACTTTGAAATACACCAAGGCATAGTCATATACGAATACACATTATTTTTAAAAAAATATTATTATTGTTCCTCCTCTTTTGTCAGAAGATAGATACGTACGGCACCTGTACTTGAACCAGTCACTTGTACAGTAGTTGCACTGTACTGGTACGGTATTGTACCATAGTTTGGCCAAGGAGACGACGACGACGACGACTCCTTGGTTTACAGTACCAGTACTTTGTGACATTACCGGTCATTTCGGGGCGAACCTCTTCCAGAACCCCAATTGTTTACACACCTCTTTTCCCGAACCATTCCGGACAGTCATGAATCAATCACGAGTACCGTT
The DNA here is from genome assembly GCA_956465555.1 of Nitzschia sp. pyKryTriq1. NCBI lineage: Eukaryota > Bacillariophyta > Bacillariophyceae > Bacillariales > Bacillariaceae > Nitzschia > Nitzschia sp. pyKryTriq1. The sequence goes on along the minus strand of OY101122.1, from coordinate 1,885,053 downwards.
CCCGTAACCCGAATCCTACTACATAACTATATCGCTTCTCTAACATTCGAGAAGGCAACCATCAAATCAACAACCCAGTGTATCCAGAACGCAAGTATCAAGATTACACTTCAGAGATCAATTCTACATCAAATAGTTGCTCCAGAAGAGCTCATAAAATAATCTATGCCACAGTCCCAAAGAACACTCAAATACAAATACTAGTTATTGTTTTATCACACACAAACGCCCAGTAATTCGAGGCCGTCAGCCAAAGCGCCTGTCCGTCTACGTAATTATCACACGCTTCCTCTGCGCAAGTAGAAGAATTACATCATGGTTGCAACAAGAACCACAACAGCTACGGTAGACGCAAGTCAGACGACCAAACAGCAACAAAATCCAGTACCCGTCCCGCAAGGCGGCGGCGGAGGTGGTGGGCCGCCTGGCGGCGCACCAGGCCCAGGCGGCCCGCCTGGCGGCGCTCCAGGAGGAGGAGGCGCGCCCGGCGGTGGAGGCGCAGGCGGACCGGCTATTATCCAGCAACCGCCGGCAATCCCATTCGCGAGAGTGCCAGCCGAGGTCACACAAGCATTGCTCGATTATCGTGATCGAACAAATCAGGAACTTTTCAAGTCGGAAACGTACGCATTGAAACAGTCATAGTAGTAGAAAGAAATGAGGTGGTCGACAAACCACATCAACGAAAACGGAGATTCAGACGAATCTCCCGTAGACCCTGGTACACTTTCTACGTAGATCGTAGAACTGAAAATACAAAGACCTCGTTCTGTAATGCAATTCGCTTCATTACACCTCTCCTGGTACTGATTCTACATACAGGGAGAAGGACTACACTAAGTAGTTAGACTACTGTATACACGTGTACCTTTACGCGGTACCCTTGTGTACGCCGCGTATTATTTTGGAGCCACGTACCTGTAGTATCCATGACTCGATTTTTTACTGTGGCAAATAAAGCGCGACCGTTATTTTGTCTGATCCGTCGGCGTCCCGCCGTTAGAGGCGAAAAAATCAAAAAAGTCTCGATGACGTGAATATCGCATGTCAATATAATAGCATCTGCAACACCCCGCGCTTCTATTACCTCCTCTCCCATTTTTTCAACAACGGCAACACGAAGGCTTAGCTCGTACCACCATGACACTCCTCATTAGGAGACTCTTCGGATTTTCAGCCTTGGGTTATTCCTTGTTTTCAGCTGGTGTCCATGCTCAAGCAACATGTCCTCAAATCTTAATGTCCACCGATAATTCCGACGCTTTTCCAGACAAAATTGCTCAAGGGACGTCCATCGATTACAACGGAATTATCTTCGTCCAACAGTTAGGTGGCAACTTACAGGTCTTCACTGGGGAAGTGGAAAATTTGGACTGTCTCGTGTGGGAAAGTGAACTTTTTGAGACCCCAAGTACTGCTGATTACGAATCAACACTTCGACGGGCGGAAGGGCAATTATTCACGGCCAAACGACCAGCAAATGGCAGTGGGGGGAGCGCTCCTTTCAGAACTCCATTTAAGCCAGGTAACTACTCCGAGATTTACTTCATTCTTGATTGTGATGGCTCCGTTGGCATCTACGACACCCCCAATATTGATGGCGCAAAACCTCTGTGGAGCGAGAACAAAGGCTATAAATGCGATCTAGCCCCACCGTCGTGCACTCGAACAGTTCTCATGACTGAAAACCAACGCGTACAGTCGAATAAGGCTCCTTTGGTGGGGAGTAAGGGGGCATTCATCGGACAAGACAAGAACGGCAACGTCTTTGTCAAAAGGGGAACGCCCGCCAACCCGGGAGACTTTCTTTGGCAAAGCTGCTCGAAATCCAACACTGTTACTGAGTATTTCACGGCCCTTCAATCTGACAGTCAGTTTATCACTCGTCCTGTTGATCAAACGGACTTGCATGTCTGGAAGCGAGATGACTTTATCGTTGGCGTTGACGCGCCAGTCGGTGTGTGGGAGCTGGCCTTGGAGTGTGTCAATGGTGACTATGGAAAGCTGGTGATTTCGGATTCGCTTAGCAAGAAGATTGAGTGGGAGGACGACCTTCGTCCTGATTGCGACGCCGAGCCTTTGTGTCCCTCGGCCACCCTACTTCTTGACACGGATCATCTAATCTGGAACAAGAACAAAATTGAAATAGGCGACGGGTATACCCTGGAGCAAAAATCAAACGGGGAACTAAAGTTGTGGAAAGGTGATGAGGAGTGTGTGCTCTGGGAATCATCTCCTGTTTATCAGCCTACCGATGGCGATGCCTACACCAAAATGCAAGGTGATGGTAACTTGGTCACGTACTGGAGGACACAGACGAACAATTTCGGCCCCATCTGGGCCAGTGGGAGTCGGTCGAAGAAGAAGATGGGGAGTTTTACCTTTGTGATCGATAGTTGCATTCCCGCCAGTGGAGCCAATCCACGTCGGAAAGCGGTGGCAGTCTACGAAAATAACCCGATTACTGATTCGAACGCAAAGAAACTTTGGCAGTCGGAAGAATTCGACGATGTATGCCCATCTGCTCCTGCTAGAAGAGATCGTGGTCTTCGTGGCTCCGATATTTCACCATAAATCGAATTGGAGCTGTTTTGCATCGGTCAGAGGTCGGGTCGCGATAGGATAGATCTCCCACCCGTTCATGTTTCTAGAGTTCGGTAACGGCCATATCCATTTTTAAAATTTGCATACTCTTAATCTAGTGTTACGTGTGCTGTTGACACCTTTGGTTTTATACGAAGTTCGATTACCTTACTTGTAGAGTGCAACGGGAGAAGGTCGTCTCTGCAACGAGCAGAGATGTCGAACGCCCCACTCCCTGGAACCGATACTTGCAGCTGGACGAAGGCTTCGGCTTCATTACGCTTGATCATTTGTTCGATTTCCCTTCTTCTGTCAGTGTACTGCACAAGAGTTTTTGCCGCCGTGCAGTTCCCCCCTTATTGGTCGACGATACTTTATCGTCATTGTCGATTGGACTTCCCAGAAACATCGCTTATTGTCGTGCCTTCGTTTTTGCATTTCAAACCTCACCCACAACCAGTTCGTAAATTCAGTCAGTGTCGACAGCAATCTCCTAGCCGCGATGCGTGCCGCGATGCGTACAGAACTGAACTGCATCAGCAGCACAATCGCGCAAATCGTTCATTCAGGCACAACTCGATCCCGACGAAGAGGAGTCGTCTTCGTCCTTTGTCGTTGTTCCTGCTGAATGCTGAATCAATCACTCGGGCTGTGGGCTGTGGGCTGTGGGCTGTGGGCTGTGGGCTGTAGTACACAGTAGAAGTATGTACTGTATGGTTCCAAAAAATAATTGCACTGGGCGGCGGAGGAGAAAAAAATTCTGACTCCGTTCCCTGAAAGATCGCTCCGCGCCGCTTTCACACGCACGACGACGGCGGGAACGCGAACGCGAAGAAGCGAAGGAACACGCGTACTGTAGATGCCTGCGCGCGCAGGCAGGGCGCAGGCATGGCTGAACTCAACGGTCGGAGCAGTCGGAAAGGTGCGCCTTATGCCTTTGTGGTCGATTTTTCAGTCATGGATAACTTCGTAGGATTTCTACGTGTGCTACGTTCTTGGCGAACCCCATCGATGGTATTGCAACAATAGTATAGTACGAGTAGTATCGTCCTCAACGGCTAACGTATCAAACGGAAAACTTTCCAACATTGGCTTCTACTCAGTTGATCACAACATACTATCATAATATCATACCTCTTCCCCAAGTATTATTTTGACAATGGTGTTGTCCTACGATAAGTCGAGCTCCCTTGCCCTCTTTGGGTTGTCGTGCCTCTTTTCCGCCACGAGCGTTGTGGAGGGCTGTCCCACGATTTTGTTGGCGTCTGGTGACAGAATCAATCAAGGCGAAGTTGTGGCCGATCCCAAGGCGCGCTTACTTCTTACTCAGCAGTTCGGTGGGAACTTGCAAGTTTACACCGGGGAACCAGGAAACTTGAAGTGTTTGGTCTGGGAAAGTGGGTTCAGCGAACTTCCCAGTGACAGCGGCACCTACAATACCAGGTTCTTTGACGATGGGGTTCTTGTTACCTCGAAGCTCAATGAGCAGAACCAGATCACATTTCCATGGACATCTGGTATTGCCGGAGCTGATAAAAGCTTCTATGTCTTTGCCGTGACATGCGATGGTGAGGTTGGCATCTACGAGGCGAAAGATCTGACTGTCGACACCACCACTATCGACCCCATCTGGTCAGAACAAGGTAACGATTGCGGCCTCACTACATGCGAACGAACGGTGCTAATGAGCGCGAACGATCAGGTTAGTTCGAATCGTGATGCTCTCCAAAAATCAGAAGGAGCTTTCATTCTTCAACAAGAAAATGGAAATGTCATGATCGTGGCTGGTACCACAAAGGAGCCGGGAGAAATCCTCTGGCAGAGCTGTTCCAAAGACAATCCTTTGACAGAATACTTTACAACACTCCAAGCAGACAGCAACTTCATCACACGTGCCCTAGATAACCAAATCGGTAATGTGTGGAAGCGTGACGATTTCGTCGAAGAGGATAAAAGTGTGCTATGGCAGCTTGCTCTCGAATGCAACAAGAACACGAACGAGTACAATAGACTTGTCATTTCGGATCCCAAGTCTACCAATGTGGTTTGGACATCGGATCTACGACCGACCTGCGAAACAGGTGCGCCAGTATGCAGCTCGGCTACAGTGCTGTTGGACATGGACGAACGAATCCAGGATGGAGTAGCATACCGCAAGACTGTCACCTTTCAGGATGACGAGTACGTATTTGGGCAACGAAGAAACGGAGATCTTGAGCTATTCAAGACAGATAATCGGTGCGTTGCTTGGGAGAGCACACCAGTTACCAACCAACTTGCTGTGAAGTCCTACACTGTGATGCAAAATGACGGCAATTTGGTAACATACCGGACAGATGTCGTTGGCGGAGCTTCCATTCCGATTTGGGCCACAGGCACAGAGGATGAGTCGTCCGACACGGGAAGTTTCACGTTTGTGATTGAAGATTGTTCTGCTGCACTGCCCGCTGTCGCTATCTATGAGAACAATCCTACCACGGACGATGATGCTAGGATGGTGTGGTGGGCTGCCTTGGACAAGGACTGCTTCCCCGTGGTTCCCAAACCAGCAAACTAGGGAGCCATGCGACAAGTAATAGCAGGGGAGTACCCAGAGCGGTTCATTGTATGTTCGGAGTGAAGTGAGTTATATTTTGGATGGAAATTAGCATGGTGCTGATCTTCAATGGGGGAGGACGACGGCACAGAAGTATGATCACAGGATAATTATTAGGTTTTCGAGAGAGAGAGAAGAAGAAGAAGTTCCACTAGTCATATTTCAAACGATTTCTCGACAAGGAGTACTAGCTAGAGTGTTGTCGTATACCCACAAGTTGTTTATCATTCCAGATTAAATTAATCCTTGCTTGTTCATTGGCCTGGCGCTTCGTTCTTTGCTTTTATTTCTCTGAGAAAAGAATCATCATTGTCGCCGCATCATAGCCTGCTGCCTGCTCTATCTTATACTCGCGTGGGAGGGATGGAGTTGGGTCCTGGTACGACTGAGATATATCCGGTCATAGCGGAGAAAATACTACGTACGAACTATTTGCAGCGAGGAAAGCGCGAATATTGGTCTACAGTAAAAATAATGTCCTATTAACCGAGAGGACGCCTGTGGACGATATCTGTTTTGTCTCTCTCAGATATTATGATGATACGTTCAATATATGTACTTTAACTTGCTCCAGGATAATGCGGCACACATGGGTTATGTATCACCTCGCCATTATGTATGGTTGATTGACCCCTTTCAAAATTGGGGTTCGGAAATATCTGTCGTCTCCTCGCGAAAGTTTAGAAGGGAGCAGGATGACCTCGCGATCATGCGCAAGGACAATGAGGGTTGGTTGGCTTGCAATGCAATGTACCTCTACGGCATTGGTGAATCATTTATTCAGTTGAAGAGTATGATAGAGTGATTGATTGATTGATTGATTCTTCTATATATGGACATTGTTACATCATTTTGCCATGAATCGAGGACTTCCAGACTGCTACGGCTTCAGCACACTGCACTCCTATACGGCTTTTCGGATTTCAGACGGCGTAGAGGTTTCCCCCTGTTTCGCATCGTTCTCGTCTACTGAAAACGCTTTGGGGGCCGTCACGTAGAGGATTGTGTTGTGAGAACGGGCATGCCACAGCATACTCCACGTCGCAAACGTGAAAAAGACACACAACGACACTTGCTCGACCACCAACCACAAGGGAGTGGCCAGCAAGAGCCAGTTCTTCCATCCCGCGGGCTTCATATGCTTGCGTCCCGCCAAAATGTATTTGCGAAGCGCAATTTCTCTGAGTATAACTTGCATCCAAGTCGCAAGCTGCTGTACGATTACGACGGCTACCAAAAACGCTTGGGTAGAAGTGCCGAGCGAGAAGAAGAGCTGGCGGGCGGATGGCAAGAGGACGAAAAGAAAGCCGGTTGGAATGCAGTTATTTCCCAGTAGCATCCTCCCAAGCGTCATTGCCATGAGAGATATCCAACGTTTGAAGCGGAGATGAAAGAAGAGCTCTAACGCCCAAGCACATTCTTCTACGCCCCACATGTGGCGCTTTGCTTGGGTCCATCGATCTTGGAAGGAGCAGACCGAGTCATTCAAGATCAACGACCACACTGGAATGATGATCGGCTTGCCTTGTCCTGACATGGCCATGGCCTTGAGTGCAGTGTGAAAGTCCTCGGCTGTGTTGGTAGGGTCCCAGTATTCTGTTTCGTGGCAAAAGCCAAGAGTCAACGAGTAGTTCGATTGGGAGGGACGAAAGGACGTGAAACCCACAAAAGTGTCGTCTTGGCATCGAGACATCTCGACTGCTTGAACCAAAAGGTTACACTCGTTCAAGTTGCGATAGGTGTTGATGGGGGCATTATAGATGGCGCGGCGGCCATCTGGCATTCGCCAGAACTCGGCCTCTACGTGTTCCAAAAAGACAGGATCAAATAGACTGTCAGCGTCACAAACTGTGACCATTACTTCGAACGGGTCGAGTCGATCCTTCTGAATGTAAGAATATAGTTGGCGTACGGCGTGGTTCTCGTTGCTACTCTTCCCAATCACTTCCCCCGCCGTAAGCTGATGGGTCGTCTTGAGAAAGTTGCGAAAGTGATGCGAGTACCTCGACTCCAAAGTTTCAAAAACCGAGTCTGCATAGGGGTCGCGACCCTCGCAGGCGAGAACAATGATCGTATTGTGTGCCAGTGTATTCTCCGCGAGACTTTCGACCGTGGCATCGAGTACTTCCAACGGCTCCTTGTACTGGCAGATGACCACCGCGTGGACAAGGCGCTTGTCGGTGGGCAGGCTGCGTCGGCGCCTTCCACGCAACAGCATGACCATGGTAAAGATATCTGTGGAGAGGAATGAGATCAGGATTCCCATGACCGCGCTAGAGCAGATCAAGCGAAACACAATCGTGTCGTTCCAGAGACTATGCGCGATGCCCTCCACCGCTTGAACCATACCGTACTTGAGAGCGACCTGCATCCAAAACTCGGTGGATGCCATAGTCACTACCATGGTAAGCAATGGGATGTAGATGAGATACTTGAGCCACTTAGTGGCATCGGCTTGGGAAGGTAAACTACCCTTACCGATCTTAGGGTAAAGATAGCTTTCCAGCCAGGTCTCCTTGGGTGGGGGATTGGCTGTGTCAATGCTCGAAGAGGAAGACGAAAACGTACTCAAGCTTACCGTAGAAGAGCACGAGTTTTCACTGGTAGGCAGTAAGAAGCTTTTTTTGATCGAATCGTCGGAGGTCCTCCTTGTAGAAGGAGAGTTAATGGTCATCGTTCTCCTAGTAGTAATAGTAGTAGTAGCCATTCTTTGGATCACCACTAGAAGCACTTTGCGGTTTGATTGTCTGCGCTCTAGTAGAGTAGAGACTTTTCAACTTTTTAGAAAACAATGAGAGAACAGCAACCAACACTTGAGGTCCTCGTGGCAAACGAGAAGATGATGATTCTTCAGAAACTCTACTACGTAGTAGACTACAGAGAGAGCTTGGTCTTGGCCGCCTAAAACCTGCAATGTGGGACTTGGAAGCGAACTACAACCGGATGGTCTACTGGTAGCTAGTCAAGTCGCCCCTTGACTATCCCTGTACTACCACTACTACTACTACTACTACTACTGATCTGTCTCGCTCGAGGTTCGTCTTCGTGTCGCGACATTTTTCTGGACTGTGTTTATTAATTGCGAAGCAATGCGTGATGATGAGAATTATTAATATAGTAAAAAGAGGACTGCGTTATTCATCATATGCCCCATCGTCTTATTTATGGTGGAAGAAATTGAGATCCCGCGCGCATGGGTAAAAGTTGAAAGTCCAATCGCAGATGGATCACAGTTGCGGAATCCCAGTTGGTTTCCCCGGATACTTACTGGGCCTAATACCATGTCGTTATGGACCAGTCAGAGAGTCAAGGACCAGTCGTCGATCCGGAAGCTGGAAGGTCTTGGAACAAATCACTATTTGAAACAAAAAATATCTTTTCATACAGTGATAGTAACCTCTCTATAGGAAAGAATAATGAGATATATCACAGAAAGGGAGAAAACAGCGAAAGCATCCAAGAAAGGTGTGCTGCAACAACAATCCAAGAAGCGATGAGTCGATCGCTCGTTGATACCCGCCACGATTTCATGGAACAACAATCGCATGATCAAATTCAATCCACCATCGGAAGTTCTCACAATCTTGAACAACAGTTTTTATAGCTCACTACTAGAGATAGTATAGTGACTTTATAAAATGGGAAATAATATCTTCAAAGCCTATCCGGAGCTAAACGATGGGCTCCTCGCCAAGGGAAAAACTGGTCCCGAGCATCATCATCCGAACGTCTTACCCACCAGCACAAAGAAGCGACAAAGCTTGCCAAAGCTCTTCTCCATTATTTGCCTAGTGGGTTTTATTGTTTGCCTTGGTATCATTCCATCACTGCCGATCGAGGAAAAATGTGAGACAGCGATACCTAACATCCGAGGAGCACCGACATTCTCGTCTGCCAAGCATCTGCTAGACGAGTATCAGATCTGCCACCCAAGCGACTGGGACTCCTACGTGTGCAAAGGAGAGACATACGATGACTTCGCCAACAAGATGGAGGCTCTAATACTTGACCAGGAATACACCCGCAGACAGATCTTGTCCACGCCCTCTTTGTCCTTGGAACGCAAATCGCCCTTTTGGGGCAAACGTCGAAATTCGCCCTTTCCCGCCAACACCACTATTCTGGCCCTCGGAAACTCTCACACTCGTCAAGTCCTTCAGGCCCTCCCCTGTCAATACCCGACTCTTCAATTCATCGATATGGAGTCTCGAAAGAGCGACAACGTCATGCGTCGAGGCAGCTATTATTTTGTCGAGTTTGCCAACCACGCAAAACTCCATCTTGTCACAAACAACGCCATATTTTACAGCAAAAAATGGCCTCAATATCTGCAAGAGTTGGTCCAGAATGACTCTTTGGAAGATTTTGATGCTCTCATTGTTGGGAAGATGAATGGATTTGCCGAAGCATACAACACTTCATTCATGGAAGTAATGATGGAGAAGACTGCCAAATTGGAAGACGCCGACTTTACAACAAACGAACCTCCAACTGTCACGGACTTTGCAGAGCAGTTTCAAGGACCAATCGTGGCTCACTCCATGTTTTGTGATTGGGGTGGTGAGTACTTGTATTGGGACATGTACAACATGGTTCAAAAACTGGAACGTCCCAATGTTCGGCTCGTGAATGGTCGTCAGTACATCCCCTTTCTAGGGGAATGTGGCAGCAACAAATGGCAAAGCGTGGGGGTCTGCGAAGACGACGCGACCGCTCATCGATGTATCGGAGAGCGAGGTGGCCATCCCGATCTTGTAGCGTGGGATGTTGTTGAGGCCTTGCATGATCTCTTGGATTAAAATGTTGTATGTATTGCTCTATCACAATCGTGAAACTATAGTTTCCCAATTGTTCGACTCAATCGCCATCGTCCCCTCAGCCTCTGAAAGACATCATGCTGTTTTTCATCGGGAATAATAGATTCTTTGTAAGGTCAGATTGTATTGGGCGATGGCATAGTCCCCTGCAAAGCGAGCCTCCACAAGCTTTTCTAGTGCGGGCGTATAGTACTTGGCTAACCGTGCATTGGATTCTTCCGGGCTGTTACTCGTTTTGTGGTTGACGTTGCTCGTTGATTCGAAAATGGATTCGTTGCCATACTTGCCCCACCCCGATCGACCATACTTTTCCCAGGCGCCCAGTCGTTCCAACAATATGCGGGCATCGGCAGCGGCCGTTTCCGTGTGCCCCACAAAATCCAGCAGAGGATAATACCACGGATCCAGACGTTCCGCCTGTGCTGCCCAATGTGTATCATAACATCGCTCAGTTATATTGAAGAAACCTTCAAAAGACTTCAGATCACGAGCGCACTTGGAATGGTGACGATTGCTACAACAAAGATTTCTGGCGAAATACGAATGGACCACCGCCTTCTCGAGATAGGCGCTCAAGAATCGTTCCTTGGGATCTCGCACAAAAATAGCTCGTGTCCAAGTGGGGTCATTTATCATTCGAGTGGCCTCACTCAGATTGTAATCCGTCAACATTATCAATCCGACCTGTTTTGGAGGAAAGGCTTTTCCGGTAGCCCAGTTCTTGTAGCCTAAGATTCTTCGAAAAAGTTGCTTCCAAATAGTACAGCCTGTCTTTTGGATGGTAAAGAAAAGTAGTTTGTATTCTTCAATCACATAGGGTGCCCAGTTGTAGCCCTTGCGACGCCGAACCTTGTCACTTTCTTTCACTTGAACATACGAACGTCTTTGACTGGTAGTTGTTGGTCTGTGCTGATCCATTTTCATAGTGTTTTCTAGTGAGGTAGCGGTGCTGTTCTTGTTCAAAATGTCAGCAACAGAGGCAGAGGAAGAAGGCTTCAACATCAAACTCTCGTCTGCTGCCGTATCCATGTCCTGGTCCTGAAGGAGATACGTTGCGGAACCCTCTATCTTTAGTGAGGATAGGAACAAACAGACACAAACCACGAGCATGATGAGGATGAGCCAGTATGGCCGACGAGCTCGAGGAGTAGTTGTTCCCATCCTCCTCGTTCGATGTGGATCGGCCATAATTTGAAATTGTATTGTTGTGGATTGGATGATCCCTTCAAAACCTCATGGACAGAGGTGAGAATCAATCAGGACTGCCTCCCTTCCTTGTCTCTTGTCTCTATTGCCGGACGAGGCTTGTTGATCTATGAAGGGGGAGGATGTAGAGAAGCATCACGACAATGAAAGCAGTCGTCTTTTAGTGTGGTATGTCGTGGTATGGTCGCGAATTGCGGAGGGGGAAGGGGGCGGCTGAAAAAGCGCGCTGAGCGTGACGCGCTCATAACCTTTCAATAAGTCGACCTACACGTGTAGGTCATCAATTTATTCATGAACTTGAAGTCCCGGTTAAGCTTTGGCGCGAAGTTTTGGGTTGTTTCCTACGGAGGAACTGGTAGATATTCTACGAAGCATTGCCCCTGCGCAAAGTCGCAGACCGGACCCGCGACGCAGAGGATCGAGATCCATCGACCATCGACAATGCCACCATCTCCCTCCTCCCTCCACACTCCCACAAAATAATATTGAAACCAATACCACCCTTCGTCGTTCACCATTCGGTTCCTCTCTCGCTTCCTTCCATCCATCACTCCTTCTTGGTGGATTCTAACAATGTCGACTACCGCCAACAACAACAACAACAATTATGTTCTACCGACTTTGCAAGTCAAGAAACTGCGCCCCGAAGCCGTCCTGCCCACTCGCGGCAGCGAATGGAGCGCCGGCTACGATTTGAGCAGCGCCGAAGCAAAGACCATTGCTCCCGGCGCTCGCGCAGTCGTCAAGACCGCCTTGAGTGTTGCCTGTCCAGCCGGAACCTACGGCCGTATTGCTCCCCGAAGCGGATTGACTGTCAAGAAGGGCATTCATGTCGGCGCCGGAGTCGTCGATGCGGATTATCGCGGGGAAGTGGGCGTGGTCCTCTTCAATTTGGGGCAAGAAGACTTTGAAATTCAACCAGGAGATCGGATCGCTCAACTCGTGTTGGAGCAAATCTTGATGGTGCCTGTCGAGGAAGTCCAAGAGCTCGACGAGACTGTTCGCGGGGCTGGGGGGTTCGGCAGCACTGGTATTGCTGCTGCTTCCAAGACGGAGGAAGCGGAGACCAAGCGGGCTCGCGTCGACGCTCCAAGTAGCATCTCGCCCTGTGACTCGGGGGAGGAAATGACCAACCAGTAAGTTCGTTGGCTACGAGCACTAGTACACTATTGAATATTGAGCGGAGCGCTGTTTGTAGAGCTTTTTTACTCCGTACATGGAACATCACGAGTATCACACAGCTAGTGCCGGGAATCACGACGTAAATATTGTTAGCTTAGCTATAGTACATTACATTGATATTTCACTAGATGATGTGATACAGATCATATTCGCTAAACGCGATAGCATACAGGAACGTATTACTTTCAAATTCTCTAACGGTTGCATTGAATGTACGAACAGCATGTACAACAATCACAATCCACCTTGGAGCAGTCCGCGCCCAACACATCCAATGGTTCAAAGACTCCTCCATCGTAGTTAGAGCAGACTTCATCGGGCATGACTCCCGAGAAATTGTTCGCCTCCAACTGGAGCATACTCATTCGTCGAAGGTTACCGAGCTGTGAGGGAATGGGTCCACTGAAGGAGTTGTCGTACAACCAGAGTTGTTTCAAATTGGTCAACATTCCTAGCTGGGTGGGCAGTCTTCCGGTGAGTGTGTTTCCGGTGAGGGAAAGAGATTGCAGTGTCGTCAAGCTGCCGACTTGAGTGGGGATTGAACCGACAAAAGACGGATTCAAGTCGATCCAAAGCTCAACTATATTGGGCATGCCTTCTGCCATGAACGAGAGACCACCCGTGATGGCGGAATCTGCAGCGTACAAAAACCTGAGCTCGGGGAGTTGGCCCAAAACTTTAGGAATGGGCACATCGAAAAAGTTTCCATCCAAGACGGCATACTTGAGATTTCGCAGGCCAGCAAATGTGTCTTCGCTTAGGCCACCGATGAAGAAGGAGTACGAGCAGTCAAATTCGATCAAGTTCACTGGGAGACGACCCAAGTTGTCACCAAAGGCTGTTTCCCCCAACAATAGATATTCTGGAACGGGGGATGAATGAAACAATCGAAGGAATATGTGAGTATCGGAGGCATTCTCACCTTTTCTTGTGTGCCCTGGCATCACCATCCGTGGGCATCGTCTTACCGAAATTGGATCCCAGACTGGACCACCACCAGTAGTTATCTCCTTCTTGGTTGGTCAGAAAGCCATTCTTGTATAAGTCAATGACATTCAAGTTCCCCGCTCCAGTGGAATACGAACCATCCGAAGCCAGCCAAACAACTTCCGGAGGAAAGTGTCCCGTCAACAAGTTTTCCGCCAACTCAATTTCGGTGACTTTGCCTTGCGAGTCGCACGTAATGCCATGCCACCCCTTGCAAGGATCTGCACGAGAGAGAGTCCTGTTGGAGCCGACCCAACCCCTTGTGGAAAGCCACCCAGGTAGTTGAGTCATACCAGCAAATCGAGAATCGCTTGCAATGATCCAATTGGAAACGCCATTCGTTGCCTCAAAGATGCAGTAGAGAACATAGAACTGGACCAACTTGGCATCACTCGCACTTTCAATTCCATAGATTTCTGCCATGCGCAGGACAGCTTTTGATTGGTAGGTGCCATCTGAATCCACTTCGTTACTGCCCACACCCACTGAAGCGAGTCGATTCTGAACAGTCGCAACTATGGTGTTGAAATTGCCTCGTCCACCATTTCCTGGTGTGGGCGGCGAAGCAGTTGTTGGAATCGGTGTCGGTCTTGGAGTGGGGGATACCGTTGGCTTGGCAGTAGGGGCTCGCGTTGGGCTTTGTGTAGGAGCTTTCGTCGGATTAGGAATGGGTGACAGTGTTGGGTTGGGCGTGGGTGCGGGCGATGGTTCCGGAGTGACGGGGGCTGGCGTCGTCGGTTTGGCAGTTGCTGGAGCAGCGGTAAAACTCGCGCTGCCGATGGGCCGCGGTGTGGGACTCGAGAGGTCGCTTGCATATACGCAATAGCTATTCGTTGAGCTGTCAGAAGTAGAACTAGAACATCCCGGTGCCGCTTGGAACGCTTGCGTACGTGGGAAGCAGACCAAACCAGATTTGCAACTGTAGTCTGTCGTACATGTTGTTTCGCAATGAGCCAGTAATGGTGTTATCGAGACCATCGTACCGTAGGCGGAACCTCCTCTTCCACCCACCAATCGATCCATGGTTTGTTGAAGCTTTCGCAGTTGCTCCTTCGATTTGAGGTCATTTCGTTGCTTCTTTCCTCGAAGTAGGCCGTGAGAAGCTTCCCATGAGTTTGCGAGTAGAAGAAACGAAAGAAGAGGGGTGTAGAAGTTGCCCATGGTAACCGAGTAGAACCAAAGAAAGTTTGAATTTTGAACGCTGCGTGTCTTGATTCAGATGGACAAATTATTGTGATGAGAAACTTTCCGCAAGAATTCGCACATCATTCGTTTGATTTCTTGTTGGGTTCGATTCTGGTGCGATTTGTCAGAACACACCAGCCTTCGGGGGATCGGAGTCTTGTTCGCGATAAACAAAGATGCAATCCCACATGACGGGGAACATTCTTCCGGTAAACATTTGCATAATGTTTCAAATGTGTTTCGTTGAGGACTTAGAACAATAGTAAATATTTTTGGCCATCCAACACAGCAGAGAACCTCCAAATCAAAATCTGAAAGGAGCAGAACATGATGTGTGTTGTGCGTTGGATAGGATCGGCTCGCGCAAGAAGTCGTGATGCGGTGCTCCGCCAAAAGGGCATAAATCTTTTGTGAGTGACGGTGGGAACTGCGCGCTTTTGAATCGCGTCTTTTTTGGGAGACCGGCACCTGCTTGTCGTCTCATCTTCATCCCCCTTTCCCAGCATCCATGGTCTGTTCTTTGGGTTTACTCAAGAAACAGTCGGAGGGGTCGATCATTGGCGGCCGGCGGCGGCGGGCGGCGTGCTCGCTCTCCTCGATTTCATTGGCCAGATTCTTCAGATTCACCTACTGTATTCTCAAGCGTCACGCGTTTTGGATCCTCTCTATGCTCTGATGCTCCTCCATCACACAAAATGATCGATCAACGAGCAACGCAGGAGCACTCCTGGATCAACAGACACTAAAACCAGTGCGAGAAACACATTCCCGTTGTTTCCTTTTCTTCGCCTCTGTTGCCACAACCCCATCCAATTTTATTGCTTTTCATCTAGCATCCATCATGGCAGACGATAAAGATACTCGCTTCGACGCCGCCGTGACGGCCATG
Source organism: Nitzschia sp. pyKryTriq1 (assembly GCA_956465555.1). Lineage (NCBI taxonomy): Eukaryota > Bacillariophyta > Bacillariophyceae > Bacillariales > Bacillariaceae > Nitzschia > Nitzschia sp. pyKryTriq1. The sequence continues at coordinate 1,869,608 of OY101122.1, read as the reverse complement.
ACACTGCCCGAAAATAGGTTTGATGTGACCATCATTTGCACCACCGACGACCACCAAGCCGAGTTTTGGATGTCCAAGCTGAACCTGGCATCGGCGGATCAACAGTTTCCCATGGTGCTGGCAGTCTCGGAAGACTGGGGTGGAAGTGGTGCCGGTAACGGGCTCGGAACTCTGTATGCCTGGAAGAAGGCCTGCGACTACGCCAAGATCAAATTTGAAGTAGACCTCGAGGCTTTGCTGGGAGAAGGAAAGATCAGCGCGGCCTTGTACCACACGGCGGGAAAGGGAACTCGGATGGCACCTCTACCCGCGTCGGAAAACAACAACAAGCCTGGAGTGGTACGTAAATGGTGGTTTCTGTGGTGATTGATGATTGATTTTTGATTTGATCCTTCAGACCAGAGCAGCAGCCCTCTCACCTCACCTTTTCATTGTTGCTCGCCCTTTCCAAACTTGGATCCCCTACATAATATTCGAATTACTTGTAGAAACTTCCATTTCTGCGCCAAACAACTGGAAAGGCCTTGACTGTCTTGGAGGCTGTCGTCCAACAAACAGGGATTTACGCTCCCTCTCGCAAGAGTAGATTGAGTGTCTTTTGGGGCGATCAAGTATTTTTGCCCAGTGTGGCATTTGAATACAAGCCCACCCATCACATCGACATCATGTGTACGTTGCTTGGAGACTCGGCACCGACCGCAGAAGAGTGGACGGCTCAGGGACTAGATAAATATGGTGTCATTGCCGTCCTGAAAGGCGAGGATGGGGCCGTGCCCGAGGCTGCACAGGTCGAAAAGGTCGATCATGCCACAGCCACCAAAATGTTGGGGCAACTTGGGACCATTGGACAAGTTGGACCATCCTTGGGAAGTTTCTCCGTCAGTGCTGCCATTCTCAAAGCACTCGTTGAAGAATACAGCTCGGAACTGGCTGAAAAGACAGCGAAACTCGATACAGATCCGCACTTTTGGATGCCCTTGACGCTGAGTCCCGATGACTATCTCTACTTGATGAATCAAAAAGGAATCGAAAACTCTGAATCTCTGGCTCATTACAATCGTATGAAGGCGTTTAATGAAAAGTTTGATCGGGCTGGTATGGGATTGTTTGGTGCCGTCAATGTTGGAAAGGATGCCTGCTGGTGGGATTATGGGCAGCTCCAATTGTATTCCAAGAATACTTTGCTGTTGCTCGATGACGCCAATCCGGAATCGACATTGTTGCGCAAGTTTTTGAGTCTGGAACATGGACCCGTTACGGCGGGTGGAGATTTGGCAATGGCGCACTCATATGCGTTTGCCAGCAAACTTGAAAAGGGTTCCCTCAAGGACTCGTTGGTATGTCAAGTCACGACTAAGGAAATTACAGCGGATGGCGCGATTATTGTGAATTGCGTCGCCCCCAAGATTACTGCTGGAAAAGGATGCATTCTGTACAATCTCATGAGTGAAGAACCGATCGCTGCCGAGGACGGTCAAGTCATGGTGGCTGTCACGGATGAAACTGGCGAATCGTTCGTCCTGAAAAGTCGTGTGGATATTGATGGAGGCAAAGTATGGAAAACGACTGTCGAGGGCAACGCATTATCGTTCGAGCAGGTACACGCGAATAACAAGAACGCCGCGATTACCAGTATCTCTGCAGGAAGAGATACGAAGTACGAGAAGATTGCTTCCAGTTTTTGATTCCGTTTTGCGGAATAGAGTAAAGTCATTCACCTCGTGTTGATAGACTTTGCTTTCATAATACTATGTGCGAGTACATGGCGTTCTCGTAATTGGAGATCAAGCATCAAATAATCTTACCATCTATTGTCGATCAATGTACTATACAAGTATTTGTACCGGTATATCACTACCGTGGGAAGAGGCTAGGCCGCCTTTCGAACGTCTTCCCTGCCGATTCATCTGCGATACCTTCCAGTCCGTGCTCTTTCAGAATACGGATTGTATCTCGCAGTCGCATTTCTTCGTGCTCCTCATCTCGGAATAGTCTTTGGAGACTCACGGAGACATGACTGGCCAAACTCTTTAGAATTTGAACATCGGCATCGGTAAATCCTTCAGGAGGGGGGATCACTATCCTCCTAGTAGCTGCTCGCACCAGCATCCCCCTGGCGGCCGCTATGGTACCAGGCTCGGCCGGCTTGCCACCGCTTTGGCGGTTGGCATCCGGAATTTTGTTCAACGCCCGAATGACGGCAATGGTCCGACCTTGTCCATCTAGGACCGGAACGACGACCATATTTTTCAAGTGTTCCGGTACACTACCGTCCTCTTCGTAGAGATCATCCAGCAAGACATCGGGCTCTTTTCGCACATCTGGGATATTCCATGCTTCTCCCGTCAAAACCGCACGACTCACAATACCTTTGCCGATGGGTAAAAACCTAGAGACGCCAGGAGCTGCTCCTTCTTTTTTATCAGTTGCACCATTCTTTGAAGAATAATCTTCCTTGGGAGCAGCGATCGACGACGCCGATGCAACGGAGTTGTTGTTGCCATCCAAATACATAGCATATAAATGATCACCGTCAACGGTAGGTTGATACCTTTGCTGGGAAGAAGACGAAAAAAGAAAGTTTCCGCTTTTCCCCCAGTTGATTCCCAGCCAGTTATTATTGGAAGACTTTTTATCATCCTCAGCGCTCTGAATAATCTCGCCCCCTTTATTCGCCGTAATATTATTATCATCGTCTTCAACATGAACTCGCAAATACAAGCAGGTAGATTCTGCTCCGATCAATGTCTTTGCTTCTGTCACCACATCTTGAAAGAGGGCTTCCAGATGAGACTTTTGCTTCAAGTGCTCCGCTTTGTGGCTGTCAATGAAAAATAGGGGAAACATGCCAATGACACAACCAATAGTCATGCCGATCGCCATACCTAAATTCGACGACATTCGAACGCTTCGAAGTGTCCGTTGTGCCGCAGAAATATTGGGCACTGGCAGTTTCAGCACATTGGCGCAAAAGTCTTCAATCACAGTGCCCAGTCCAAGTCCCGCTAGATCGCTAATAATGTTGCCAATGGCAGCGGCACAAAGAGTACTGATTCCCAAATAAACACCCAATGAGTTATCAATCGCGTCTCCTGCAATGATCAAAATAGCGTTATCGAGGAATCCAAATCCAATGAACGGGATGCTTTGATTGAAGACAATCTGTTTCAGGTCTCGAAACGAAGGTTCGGGAATTTTTTCGTTGGCAGCAGCGGCTGCTGGTGCTCCGGGTGGAGCCGTAGAGTTGCTGTTCCAGCGGATCTTGCCATGGCGTCTGGTAGATGTCGCCAGAGATTGTTGTTGTTGCTGCTGTTGCTGTTGTTTTTGAAAAGAAAACGCTCTAGTATTACGCTTCGTGAAATAGAAAGGGTTGTTGGCTAATCTCCGCCGCAATACACGTAGCGATGGCGAGCAGCCCGCGTAACTCTCAAATAGGCTCCTCGTTTTCAACATTGTCGAAAGGAGAAACAACAACAATGGTGACAACCGCCAATCGACCAACTCTACTACTAGTAGTAGTAGTCACCACAAGTAGTGGTCATGAAACATGAGCACCGCAAGCAAACAAAAAAGCAAAAGAAGGCGAATAACGCGGCGGACGGCGGTGTGGGTGCCAAAACAGAAAAGGAGCGTCAGCGAGTTTAGTGCGCGTCGTTTTCGTCACAATGCGATCTTTGTGTGAGCACCTGTGCCTTGTGACCCAATCGACTCGAATGAATCGACCAGCGGATCAAGCTTCAACACGTCGTGAGAAGCATCCACGTGGAATACGTCTGGCCCCGCCCGGGCCCGTGTTGCATTCGAATAAATCCGAAATCCGAACTCTTTGTGTGGTGAGTTTTCTGTGTTGCAAAAAACGCGACAACAATGCATTTTCAATGTCAAAAGTTGGAAGCGACACAATACAGTACTTGTAGTCTAGTACAGTAATACAATTATCTCGTCGACCACCACCATGAAGTCGTCTTCTCCCACTACCGTCGTTTCAGATCAAAAGGAGGAGGAATTGACTTCAGATAAACAACAACAACAACAACAACAACAAAGTCAGCAACAAACGAGCGATGATGACGACGATGATTCCTCGTCTTCCGTCACGGCGCCGATGATGATGATTGTCCGCGAGAATGTCCGCCAAGAAATCACCAGACAAGTGCTGCGAAAGAAGCTGAGTAAATTGCGACATTTGGTCATTCCTCAGGGAATCAATCCCGCGTATTTGGAGTCGTTATTTCCAAAATTACTGGAACACTTTGATCCTCAAACCGTGCACTACAATGGGGGCGTTGCAAAAGTCAAAGAGTGGAAGATTTCCTGCTACTTGGAGGTTATGGAGGGAGGAATTCCCTGCACCAATCCGAATCTACAGCTGCTAGATCTCTTTCAGCCTCTTTTGAACGAGTGCGATGGTTTATTTCTAGAATGGTACCGACAACAACATGCTTGTAACAACGCAGCAACAGCAACAGTATTAGCAGAAGCACAGCGACGGCAAGGAAAAGTGGAACGAACTTGCAAGCGTCTCATGACCTTTGTGACTCGGTACACCCCGGCGCCAGGAGAACAGGCATTGCTGAAGGTAAGAGAGACGTTTTTGTTGGATGGGGGCGCTACTCTAGAAGAGTGGAATATTGCGTCCATGATTGTGTCTCAATGGTGTTTTCGGCTCTTTTGTACAATTTTCTTTACTACATGTACGCTCTAGCACGTCGATGGAGCCGGCAAAGTCGATGGATCGGTGGTAGTAGCATTACCCATTGATCGTTGGTCGGCTTCCGAAGAAGAGAATTCCTTTATCGGGCACGGTGGAGGTCTCACCTTTTGGGACGGTAAAAATGCAGAAACAAAACGACCCAACGAAATTCACTACGAGACGCGAGCTGGAGACTTGGCCTTTATCGACCGGTACGTGCCACTATTAGTACTATTGCAGTCTACTGTATAAGTGTCCTCGGGAGTAGTCCAGTACTCTCGCTTTCGAAAAAGCTCATACTGCTTGCTTTTTTTACCATTTCTTCTCTAACATTGTATGCCTTACTTCTATCTACCAGTGCGGTGTGGCATCAGGCCGATCCGATATCCAAGGGGACAAGGTGGGCACTGGTCATTTTCTACGACGTCCAAACGCAACTAGTCCAGCAGGACGAGGACGAGAGATAGTGCGGTACGTGTACGTACTTGGAATGTCAGCGCAGTACTAGCAGTTATTCGGGTTATATACTTCCTTTCGTAGCGGGATCTTTTCATCTTGTCTGCAATTCGTCGCAGGCGATGATTCCTTTCGATGGGTACACCTAGTGCGGTAGAGTAGTCTAATCCGATGAACGCTACGATAATAATCTACACCCGGCTCCTGGTCGAGCTACTAGCTAGAGTAAACCCAGCAAAGAAAGCCGTTCAGCAAATTCTGCCATGTATGCATCGAATTGATAGATTTGTCGATGATCAAAGATATGAATGTAGTCTTCAATGAGGCGCCTTTTCTCGAGGTATTCAGATGCAGGGCGAGACAAGATTTTCTCCAAGGAGTTGTGAAACGATTCTTCGCTCGATACATCGACCAAATATGTTAGATTTTTCAATGGTACGAAGAAGGATGGCAAAATATCATACTGGATTGGGTTCGTAAAGAGAGGAATGGTTCGCGACAAGAACAAATCCATTACACGGTTGGAGCCCCACGTATCACCACGTGCATGAAATCCATATTTCGCTTGTGCTAGGGCGGGACATTGCTCCCCCCAACCGCAATGGGAGACAGAATAGTTGCCACTTTGTAGCCATCGACAAATATCGCCACGCGTGGCGCGTCTTGGGTCTTCGGGCATAATTCCTGCAATCATGGCAAAGTCGTGCGTTCTTTCACCGGCATCGTCTCGAGACGAATGGCAGGGCTTTCCCACATACCAAGAAGGTATCGTCACACGATTGCTTCTGGGGACTGGTCCATAGTTTTCAAAGTTGATAAAGTTGCACTTGAAAAGATTTAGTGCATGTTTGCGAGTGGTGTGGCTTGGCATGGCCCAGTGACTGTGAACGACGACATGGTCCTTTCCTTTGGAACGTTGAAAGTATTTCGACCTGCCCAAATGCTTAGTAGCAAATTTATAGGCCTTGTCCATTCTCTCTTTACCAAAATAGTCTCCTCCCAGAAAACATTCTTTCCATGTCGCGTTTATGTCCACACATAGATCTTGCGATGCGACTGCGTTTAGCATGAGAGGCAGAAAGAAGAGCTTTGCCTTGGACGGATCCTTGGTGCGCATCGGATGCAGAAGCGAAGCTCGATATAGCCAGACATCGTCCGAATGCTTGAAATCATTAACATAATCCCCCGACCCATATTGGAACTTCCCCTGAAACGTAAAGTTCTCCCAGTTGAGTGGTGCATCTCTTTCATCGTACAAGTAATAGGGAACCTGAAGCAGTAGTGCTGGTAGTTCTTTTTGGACAACCTTATTATTGTTCGTCTTCATCTGGAGGACGCTGCTGCTGTCGCCCTTACTAATGATTGTAGTCACTTGTGGGTTGGTTGTATGACGATTGTTCGTAGAGGGACGAACAACAACAACAACATTGGCGGCATTACTAGAACTAGCAGCATTAGACGAGGCAGCCAATCCCCCGACCGCCGGTAGAAAAATCTCCCTCTCAGAATATTGTTTGGTGGAATCATCGCCATACGCACTGTCAGAACGCACCAGCAGTTGCAAGAAGTGAATCAGTTGAGTGCCGTAAAGCCCGAAGAACAACACGATCAGGAGGTACCGTCGTCTAATGATACGTGTAGGGGGGACAGCAGCTCGGCCTCCTGTTGTTGACTGCTGGACCATTATTATTATTATGTCTTGACGAAGAAAGGGGACCCGCCGCTCCACCTTCTACCGTATGGTGGGATATGCGCGGTCGAGAGGCAGGATGCGAGACCCGAGACCCGGTGTTTGAACGGACTGACTGTCTCACAGTCTCATGGCTCTCCTACTGTATTAGATGCCAGAAGCCAGAACGCAGAATGGTGGCATGATGGGGCGTGGGAGGAGTTTGCTTCTGTCAATACGTATGGTACGGTAGAGTAGAGAGAGGGCGATTTTGACAACAACTACGGTGAGACTGTTGTCGCAACAACCAACCAGCAAGAACGCATCACCTCACCTCTCACCATCATTTGGTGATATGATTTGGAGCTTGGAGCGCGTCTCGATCAGCGAGTCTTCGTCGTCGTCGTCGTCTCGAGTCGATGTCTCGAGTCTCGAGTCGTCTCGAGGACAGTAGTCTAGTAGCGTGTTGTGTCGTGTCGTCTCGAGTCGAGTGTCGAGGAGTCGTCGTCATGTTGTGTCTTGTGTCGATAATGAATGAATGAATGAATGAATGAATAGGTCCGACCTGCGTCCGTTCCATCTGGTCGAACTTCGTCGTCTGTCCTCCATCCGATGAAGAATCCCTCTGACGCACGTGGTGCATTTACTGGGCGGGAGTTCGCGACATCATCACAGGGAATCTCGTTTTCAACAGATGGCAATATCTTCATTTTTTTCACGTTCAAATCTACGTGTTTTCGTCCAGGAAACCGATGGGAGAATTTTGACATCGAGTATTCAGATTCCCTTCTTCGCGATCCTGGATGAGTTGGCGATGCATACAGCAGCACTCTCGAGTAGTGCCTTTCTACGGAGATTGCCGTACGTACGTAAAGCCAGTACTGAATGCCTATCTTTATACCACAGCCGATCTTCAAAAACTCAACATGGAAGGCTGCCATGATGTCAGTCAACACTACTGGCCATTTCACAAGATATCTTTGAAAGCATCTCCAATATCACAATAGTCACCATGAAGCTTACTCTTATTGCCACCCTTCTTGCCACCGCCTCCGCCTTCAGCATCAACAAGGCAGATCTTGGAAAGGTAAGAAGTTTTTTGGATTCAGGGCTTTGCAGCAGTGAGAACCCTCTTGTCGTTCCTCCGATCTCGAGGGCGCGTGGGTGTCTCGTGTCGAGCACGCGAACGGCGTCGGACGTGGACAGAGTCCAGTCAAATACCACTTTTACAGAACATTTTCTAACTACATGTCGTCTTTCGATCCTACCCACAGGCCGCCACCGCCGGAGCCATTGCTTTCGGAATTGCCGTCCAACCCGCCCTTGCCGGAAACGTTGACAATGGAGAGCAAATCTTCAACGCCAACTGCGCTGCGTGCCACGCCGGAGGACAAAATGTGATCATGCCCGAAAAGACCCTTGAGAAGGAGGCCCTTGAGTCTTACCTTGCTGGAGGACGTAACGAGAAGGCCGTCATTACGCAAGTGACCAACGGAAAGAACGCCATGCCCGCCTTCGGAGGACGCTTGGACGACGAAGCCATCGCCGATGTCGCCGCGTACGTTATTGCGACTTCGGAAGCCGGATGGGACTAAGCTTCTTTCGCTTTATTGATCAAAGAATCCTGTAACTTTTATACATAATTCTTGCTAAGTGAGCGAACGCCCTGTCTTCTTTGCCTTTCCTCGTTCTGAACAACGATCCTCTTACCGCCCATATTATGCATCGGGTCGTGCTGGATTAAACGACTAGTAGCCGATAGAAACCCTTGATGCAACAGCCCTCCAGTCTTATCTTCTTCTTAGCCTCGTCGCATTGTCTTATCTTGACTCCGTGGTTGCCAAAAGGGCGGAGGCACGATGATGATGAAGACACTGAAAGTCACAACTCTGGTTGCGTTGGTCTTTTTACTCGTGGAGCGTTGCGTCTCTACTCTAGAGTATGGAAATATTAGTTAGTAGATAGCGTGTTTGGATGGACGGAGTGTGGAGTGTTCATCCGGCGCCTGTCGGCTGTCGGACCGACACAGGAGCGTCGTGCGTCGTCCTTTCACATTCCTATGAGTCGATGATTTTCTCAGAGAATTGAGCTTACAGTATTCTTTGGCACATCATGCTTAAACTCTGTTCGACACCGACCGACCGAGCTCAACAAACACAAACAACAACACGCACGATCAGAATAATCTCACCCAACGGTCAGAATTTTCATCTCGTGATAGAATCGAAGATACGACTAATGACAACAAAAACGACCCGCCTGGCGCGATTTTATTATAGCCCTCCCATTCTTGATACGCGGCCCACATAAGGAATTCATGGGAAAGAACTAAGCATTCCTTGGCGGTTCCCGACAAATTTGGGATGAAAGCAACACTCTTTCTTCACAAGCAAGCTGGAAGCAGAAACGCTCTCTCGCAAGCCACCCATGTTCATGGGCAATCATTGTATCTTCTCAAACAAAGAGATAAACTAATTTGTACTAAGCTACCATTCTTCAGAAGAACAATCTACAGAATCTGAAAAAGAAGGCCGCTGAACTATGGTGAATAGTATTTGTCGCAAGAAATCGTCGGAGCAAAGAAGCCGGAAAGGAGTGGATGGGAACATGACAACTTTCGGATGGATCGCCGTGGCATCGTTCTTGCTGTTATTGCCGAAGACGTCAGCGATTCCACTTCTCAATGGCCGTTTTGAAACTTCTACCGATGTGCAATATCTATTGAATTTGGCTCTGGATGCAGCGGCAATGAGGGAAGCCAACTCCTTGGTCGAGAAGGTATCCATTTACCAGAATGTGAGTCACGGTTGTCGATACTTTACACAATAATCTTGCAATACCCGAGAGATATTGTTCTAACCCGCTTTTTCTTCCTCTTTAGGGAATCGAACAAGATAGTTCTGTGAGTGGGGACAGAGTGACATTGCAGTCGCTGAGTCTCAACGCCAAGGACACAATGGCACAATCACCCATGTACAATATCTTTCGACACGCCTTCTTGGTCCTTGGGAATGTCGATGAAGGTGAAACTCAAGGGAATTTTGATGATAACCCAATCGAGCAGTACGGGGATACGTTGGTCAATGACCTTTTTTCGTTGAATATCAACGATATCGAAACTGAAGCTGCACTAGTCACGAATGTGTGGATGTCCGCCGTCCACGAACTCTTTCAAGTCCTACAAGAATGTAAAGCTGCAGATGTTAGCAAGGGGTTAGGGGCGTTGGACAGGGTCGCCGCACTTTGGATTGGCGAAGGCCAGGTGGAGGGTAGCAATGATCAAGGTCACTTGCTTTATAATCTTGCTGAGAATGCTGGGGAACGCTTCGATCAAGATGACGGGGAGGCTGTTGTCAACACTCAAATCGTAGACCGTTTGTTGACGATGCAAACAAATCTCCAGGCTGGATCTTGCGACAATGATCAGGGCTACAAGGAGATGCGAGGTCTTGTGAAAGAGACAATCGGTCTGATGACTGTTCCGCTTGTACAAAATCTTATTCATCATAGTATGAATCTACAGAACGAAGCAGGAAGCAACTACGTCGAACTTTATGCCCTCGCAACTATTCCTAGGGTTGCCGCATGCGATCCCGATGCATACGACGAAGAACTACAATTGGACGTCTTACGCGAACTTACACCCGATCAATCACAGGCCGCTGTTTTCTCCATTCAAAAAGCTTATAGCTGCCTGGGTATCACTTGTGCTCAGGTCGGGAGCTATCTCGGAGGAACTGTTCCCGAATGCCAAGATGAGTCAACCGTGACCGTAGTCGGGTATACTACAGATCGCTCGGGTGCCAACCAGAAGGTCAAGTTAGATCGAGATATCAAACAGATTGACATTTTTCTTCGCTTCGAAGCCTTCGGGGCTGCAGAGGACTGGTACACGCATGGTTGGAATGCGGATGGATACGCACTCAAAAATCTGGCGCAAAATCAACTTGTGCCAACTGTGACAGACAACTCCTACATTTCCACCTTTGAAAGCTACTACTCAGGAGAAGGCTTTGCCGATAACATGATTACGAACATGCTCGACCGGGTCCCTCCCTACAACAGTGCTGACAAGGAGCAAGTTCGCAAGATGGTCACTGGCACATTGACCAATGTAGTCATGTTCATGACTTCCGCTACATCCCTACAGTATGCAGTCCAGCAATGCAGGTTGGACAAGAACACAGCCCTAGACTACTGGGACACGGGGGCTCTATTCTACATCGGCTCCATGGAAGGGAAAGACGAATTAGGAAGCGTTCTCGGGGGAGAGCTCATGTTTGCTGCTGCAAGAGAATTATGTATCGAGTTTGGAACATGTGTTGGCGAAAACTCAGCAGCAGCGAATGAAGTCATCGTGGAAGGTTTCAAGCAGGCCATAAATTTGATTTTTGAGGGATCATGCGAAGTTGTGAAAGGTATTCTTGAAAACCAGATCTTACCAACGATGATTATCCCACTGATTCAGGGAACAATCAAGTATGCTTCCTTCAATGCGGGTCTTCCGAAGGGAACATCGGACAGCAGTCTCGCAATTGGAAGCTCATACGCCCTAGGAATCCTCCCCATTGTAGATCAAAGCAACCCCGCTAGTGCGGGGACGATTATGCAGAATATGGAATTTCAACTTTCGATGCAGCCAGTGTCAGATGGATTCGCAACGGTTGCCGAGGCTGTAAGGACCGCGCTCGAAGGAATGGTAACGGCCTGTTCTGATATTGGAGAGTTTGAAGACGAACCAGTGACCGGGAAAATGTGCTCGGAAGAGCCAGCCGCTGCACCAGAAAACATCGCATTTGGTCGATACGTCTTCCAAGACATAGGTATAGCGGATGAAGCTGGCTCCTTTGCTCTCGATATACAAGCTATCTTTCAAGCATCAAGTTCAGAGGCTGGCTATCTTATCTACACCACTGGGAAAAATATCAAAAGTAATGCCGCGTCGAACATCACCACGCTGCAGTCCTTCAGCATTACGGCAACGCAAACGATGACGGAGGATCCCATGTTCAACATTTTTCGATACGCCCTGTATGCTGATGATGACCTGGAAGGCACGCCAGGTGAGGACTTTTCCTACGCAAACGAAGTTACTGTCAAGGCCTTTGAAAATGCGAAGGACAACAAACTGGCGGCGGAGGCCACCGTTGTGCTGAATGTTTGGATGGTTATGGTACATCAGCTATACGAAGCCGTGCGTTTGTGCGGAGATAGAAAGGACCCTGTTCCAACAATTGATTCAGCTGTTGCCCTATGGATCGGAAAAGATCAGCAGGAAGGAAAGTTTGATCAAGGCTGGATGCTCTATTCAGTGGCTCAATCAGCAGCCAAATTCTACGGACTCAAGGAAGGTGAAGCTGGGGTAAATACCGAGTTGATGGACCTATTCAATGAGGCCCAGGCATTGGGGCAACAATGCACTGCCTCAAAAGCTGCCTTACCAGGCTTGTATTTCAAAGTGCATGAGCTTGTACGCATGCTTTCAAAGCCAGCCATATTGACATTGCTTTTCCACTTGGTTAGTGGAAGCAACAACATGCTCGAATTATACGCCCTCTCGGTAATCCCTCAAGCTACCGCCTGCAATGAAGCCACTTGGGAAGTCCTGAGCACCGCTCTTTTGGCCGATTATTCGCAAGACGCACTCACTGATGATCTTATCGAGCATCTTGCATCGTTCCTCCGATGCCAAAGAATAACAAAGGAGGATCTTGAACATACCAACGCTGCTGATGAAGTATTCCGAAACCTCTTGAATTCGCTGATCGATAAAATCGACTCTCGAGATTCAGAGAATCAAAGTAGAAGTATGGCTGGCTATGACCCAAAATCTAGTGCTTCGGAGATCGCTCGTCTAGACATGGACGTTTTAGAGATAGAGATCATGATGAGAGCCAAAGCCTACACAGCCGCGCAAGAAATCTACGAACAAGGGCACAATGCATACGCTGAAGACACCAGCTCACGATATTTGTCAATGAAATCTCTTTCCACGAGAAGCGATAGCCGAGCCGAGCTGCCACAGAATATGTTCCAGACATACTATGGCTCAGAATTTGTTGCGGATGACATCATCGCCAATGCTTTTTCTCAAACCGGCGAATTTGTGGGTGCCTCCCGAGGAGAGCTTGCTGAAATAGTCACCAGAACTCTTCAGACTATGGTCTCGTATGATGCACTATTCGAGAGGATGGCTACAGCTCGTGAAGTCTGCTCGCACGAGAGTACGTGGAACGCTACTGTCGCATGGGACCAGGCTGTGGCTCTATTTGTCGGTTCGATTGAAGGCCCCTTAGCTGGTGGACAACCAGGAGGCGAGGGAACCTTCTTGTATGCATTAGCCAATGAAGTGTGTGCAGAGTTTGACAACTGCGAATCGTCCGGAGAATCCAAGATAAACGAGGACCTTCTGATTCAATTTGCAGCCGGCCGTGATGCCATTGCTGACGGAAATTGCGACAGTCTCGAGCGAATCGAGACCACGAAGATTGTTCCCTTACTGTCCACGACATTGGTGCAAGCTACCATATCGTCCGTGGCTAGAAGTCAAAATATCGAAACTCAAGATGTAGACTCCAATGCAACGACCTACATTTTTTCAAAGGCGATTGTTCCTCTGGTCGATCAGAGCAACAGTACCAGCAGAGGGACCATCGAGAATGCGCTGGGTACCACCTTCGCGTCAATCTCAACGAGCCAACCCCTCTATACCATCATCGAGGCATTTGCTTATGCTCTCCGTGGCATGGGGATCGCTTGCTCAGACGTGGGAGTACTAGTGGACTATTCTGATCTTTCTCTTTGTTTAGGAGGCGAAACTGCTGATGGAGCCGCTCATGAAGGAAATGTTAAGGATCAAGCGCCAATCGCAGAAACGCCAACGGATCTTGGCGATGGCTTGTACATCACCACCACCTATGTGCAAGACAGAGCAAACATCGCCAAGGACGTCGCTGACCTCCAAGGAGCGCTTGAAACCGATAGTTACACACTGGCGAAATTGATTTACAAGGACGGGAAGAACTCTAAGACCTACGATGAAAAAGGGATGTTTGAGAGTCTAAGAAGCCTCAAGGCCTTTTCCACCGAGGAAACGAAAGAAATGCTTGACGAACCGTTGTTCAACCTCTTCATGTATGCTTTGCGAAATGAAGACGGTAAATTCATGTCCAGAGACGTTCGTCTTTACGCCGATTCGATTGTCGAGGACGCCTTCAAAAACATAAATGCTCAAACCAAGACACTTCCGGTTGAGGCAACTCTCGCGCTTAATCTATGGATGCACATTGCCCATCTGCTCTACAAGACCCTTAAAGATTGTAAGGACAAGGAGATCACGGACGAGGATGGAGTCCACTCCATTGACGTTGCTGTAGCGTACTGGATTGGGGATGGTCAGGTCGCCGGAAGTGGTGACAATGGACGCCTGCTTTACGCCATGACTGAGCGAATGGCTGAAGTTTTCAATATGGATAAGGGCGGACAATCGAGAACTAACACCAACATCTTGAAACTCTTCAACGAAGCCAAAAGTGTGATCACTTTGCCTGGCGCATGTTCTGATAGCCCGTCCTCGTACTTGCACCTATCCAGACTAGTGAACAAAATTTCGTCGCTCATGGCAGTGCCGTTGATCCAAAGTCTGATCCACAGTCTTCGAATGGATGACAGGCCACGCGTAAAGCTTTACGCCCACTCAGTCATTCCTTTAGCAGCTAGCTGCCATCCCGATGCTTTTCAATATCTGAAGACTAAACTACTGGACATGACATACAACGCTGTCGAAACGAATGATATCATTGTGAATCTCCGAAGCATCTATCCGTGCCTTGGATTGACATGCAGTGATATTGGTGTTCACGAAACCGAAACTGAGGATGAAAATATGAGGTGTAAGGATACAGATGACACGACCCATCTTGCTGGTTATCGGCCCCACCATGGGGTCGGTGAATTCGCGATATTAGATTTGGATATTCGTCAGCTTGATATTCTCTTGCAGATGAAAGCTTACGCCGCCGCTGAAAATCTGTACACCTACGGAAAGCACGTGGAGAGCGAGAGCGATGGCAGCATCAGTCTGTTTCAGCTTGCATCGACCAACGACAGAAGTGTTGTGCCGGAGTATGACCCCTTCGTTCAGTACTATGGTAACACGTATGAAGATCCCCAGCTTTACGCGGATCACGTCATTCGATCAGCCCTTAGCAATACTGGGAACCTGTGGGATGACGATCAGCGCCGGGCTATCGTTCTCAAATCGGTGCAAGTTTTGGTGATGTACTTTGGTGCTCTGCAACCCATGTATGAAGCTGTTTCAAACTGTGCAACGACTGCTGGTTCAAGCAGTAGGAGACTGCGTGACGTCGGCAACTATTGGGATAAAGGAGCTGCGTTCCTCATTGGAAGCCTGGAGGGAACCGAGACCAACGGTACTCACAACGGATACATGTTCTACCATCTCGCGCAAGAGCATTGCAAAGAGTTCGGAACCTGTCTGCCCGATGGTACTTCCGTCGATGTCAATGAACAGCTCTTATCTCTGTTGTATACGGGTAGTGGAGCCTTGCTAAACGACAGCTGCGCCAGTCTAAAGAAAGCAGTGGATGAAATTTCTACCTTGCTTTTGATTCCTGTTATCCAAGGCGCTCTTTCCTCGGCTGTTCATCTTACCAAGTCCAATAAGGGGGCGGAAGCGAAACTCCACCGTGCGGAGGCCTACGTCTACTCTCGTGCTCTTCTTCCGCTAGTCGCTGCCTCCAACTGGGGAGCCGCTCAGACTCTCGATGCCTATCTCGGATTCCCAGAACCTTCTTCACCGCGAAAGACTGTTTCCGAGGTGTTTTCTGCATTTGCCAAGGTTTATCCGGATCTGAATGTTGATTGCGAGCAACTTGGAACGATTGATGGACACAATCCATGCGATGGTGTCGTCTACGAAGATGGGAATGCAATGCTTCTTTGGATCGTTCTTGGGTGTGTGATGGGCGTCTGCGTCTTGGGCACCGGTGTTTTCTACATGCGAAGTCGCAAGAAGAACACGAGACTTCCAGAAAACAACCCTCGATTTATCATTCCCGTAACTGGCGAGCTGAACCATTCCATGGATCTACTCGAGAGAGCGTTTTCCTCTAACACAAAGCCTCGAACGGAGTCTCGGCTGGGGGAGTCGGCAGCATTGAAGGAAGATATGTACAACGATGCATCAACTGGCCACGATTCAGATGATCATTCAACCTCTGACAGCAGCAGTCTCGAGGTGATCTAGGGGAGATGATACGACATGATGATCAGTATCGAGATGGTCGTACTGTACTACCTGTGGTCTGGCAAACATGAAGTGTCTCGTCTGCTGGGCGAGCACATCATCATCATCATATGTACGTAAAAAAATATCTTAAAATATGTTATTTGTAATAATAAATGAAATTGGGATTGCAAGCATTAGACTGCTAGATATTTGTAAAGCTACTAGAATACGTATTGCTCACTGCAGTTTTGGTATATAACTAACTGTACGGGTACAAGTCAAGTAGTCTACAGTACATACATCGGTGGAAGAATCATCATCATGAAGAAAATCATCCCATCATATCGGTAGAAAGATGGATCCTGAAGATTGCGCGGGAGAGCGCGCATGGTCGTGTATCTTGGGTGTGCGCCTGCCGAGCCAGCGCCACATGGAATTATGGGATCCGAAATATTATGTATTTACCAATGACTCAGTCATACCGTCAGAACTGCGTGCAATTATCAGACGTCAAATTTCACGCTTTGGGCCAATCAGGCATATCGTTTTGTTGACTTTTGGTAATATATACTCTTCATGAATATATAATTAAAAAACCCCGAAAGACCAAAATAAATTTCTGTCGGGCATTTTTTCGCAAGAGTCATCTTTGTCGAGATGTTGTGTGTGTCGCTGTGTCGCCGCCGGATGATGTTTCCGATCATGGCGATAGACAGCACAAGGACACAAGTAAGGAGGTTCGTACAAGTACCGGTAGCATAATACACGACAGACGACAGGATACTCGGACTATTATCATCCTCGTCCCCCATGCCGAGTGCATTGACCGCATTCACCAACAGCGTTTGAGAAGAGACTTGGATCCAAGAGCGATCAATCTCTCCATCGATATCCAAAGTCCATCATACCGTCGTTGAGAATTCAAGCCTTCGACCATTAGCAAACACTGGGCTCCGCGTTCCATTTTTATTTTTCATTCATAACAACCAGGCTTTATCACTTGGCACCATGTCAAGTTTCTTTCCTCCCACTCTACGTCTCCTGGTGGTACTCCTGGTGGTAGCCATGTCTTCTGTGGTGACGGATGCGATTCCTGTACTGGGTGGCCGTTTCGAGACTGTGACAGACGTTCAAGATTTGCTAAATTTGGCGCTCGATGCTGCCGACATGAAAGAAGCCACTGATTTGACCGTGAAACAGTCAATTTACGAAAACGGAGGGCAATCCTCGTGAGTGTAATAATGGTCGAATTCAATCAATCTCGTCCTTCTTCCGATGACTGACTCATATTTCTCATTTCGTTCTTTCTCCTTATTTTAAATAATAACAGTACAAGCACACCAGCAGTCACATTGCAATCTTTGAGTTTGGACGCCAAGGACAAAATGGCTCAGTCGCCCATGTACAACATTTTTCGACATGCATTTTTAGTGCTGGGAAATGTCGATGAAGGCGAGACGGAAGGAAACTTCGATGGACATCCAATTGAACAGTACGGAGATACGTTGGTGAATGACTTGTTCAAGTTGAATATTGAAAATGTGGAAACCGACGCGGCTCTGGTCACCAGTGTGTGGATGGCTGCCGTACATGAACTATTTCAAGTGCTACAAGAATGCAAAGCTTCCGATAAAACAAAAGGATTGGCTGCTTTGGATAGAGCTGTAGCGCTATGGGTTGGAGAAGGTCAGGAAGAAGGAAACAACGATAACGGTCATCTACTGTACAACTTGGCAGAAAATGCCGGAGAGCGGTTCGACCAGGACGATGGAGAAGCCGAGATCAATACACAACTTATGGATCGTTTCCTTGCCGTCCAATCGAGCTTGACCGGCGGTTCATGTGATACCGAACAAGGGTATACGGACATGCGAGCCATTGTGAAGAGAATGGTTGGGTTGATGACGGTGCCACTAGTCCAGAATCTCATTCACTACTCCAAAACGCTTCAGAATGCTGGTACCAGTAGCAGCCTTGTTGAGCTGTATGCTTTGTCAACGATTCCAAGAGTGGCTGCTTGCGATCCATCTACTTATGAAGACGAACTGCGCCTGGAAGTATTGCGAGACTTGAAACCCAATGAAGTAGATAATGCCATCAGTGCCCTTCAGAGCTCGTACCGTTGTTTGGGAATTACTTGCGCAGACGTCGGAACCTATTTGGGAGGCGTCGTTCCAGAGTGTTCCGACGATTCCACGGTAACTGCAGCTGGATATACCACGGATGGAGCTGGGGCGAGGCAGAAAAGCCAGTTGGAATTGGATATCAAACAGATTGACATTTTTCTTCGCTTCGAAGCCTTTGGGGCGGCAGAGGACTGGTACACCCATGGTTGGAATGCGGAAGGATACGCTCTCAAAAACCTGGCGCAAAATCAACTTGTGCCGACTGTGACAGACAACTCCTACATTGCCACCTTTCAAAGCTACTACTCAGGAGACAACTTCGCGGATAGCTTGATTTTGAACATCCTTGACTTGGTCCCGCCCTACAACAGTGCGAGCAAGGAGCAAGTTCGCAACATGGTCACTGGCACTTTGACGAATGTAGTCATGTTCATGACTTCCGCCACATCCCTACAATATGCAGTACAACAATGCCAATCCGACACAGCTACGGCGCGAGATTACTGGGACACGGGTGCTCTATTTTATATTGGTCTCATGGAAGGCAAAGAGGAGAATGGAAACGAGTTTGGTGGGGAGCTCTTGTATACTACCGCAAAGCTTCTCTGCGGTGAATTTAGGACTTGTACGACAGACGCAGTAGACAATAGCAACATAGCCGTTGCCGCTGTGAACACCAAAATGATACAGGGGCTTAATGATGCTCGGGACTCGATCGAGGGAGGATCTTGCGAGGAGGCAAAGCGTATCCTGAATGATCAAATCTTGCCAACGATGATCGTCCCCTTGATCCAAGGGACGATCAAGTATGCTTCCTACAATGGCGGTCTTGCGTCAGGCACTTCGGATAGTAGTCTCGCAATCGGCGATACGTTTGTGCGTGGTATTTTACCAATTGTGGATCAAAGTAATTCCGCTAGCGCCTCCCTTCTAGCATTGAACATGGAGTTCCAGCTGTCAGCTCAGCCTGTGCCAGGTACATTTGCTTCAGTGGCGGATGCTATGCGGACCGCACTTTCGGACATGTCAACGTCATGTTCCGATGTAGGTCAATTCAAGGATGAGCCTTCCGAAGGGAACATGTGTGGAGCAGGGGCTCCCGTGGCCTCGCCGACTTCACACTCTGGGAAGCTTGGATTTGGCAGATACACTTTTCAGAGCTCTGATGCAGCAGGAGATGCCAAATTCGCCCTGGACGTTCGTGACATCTACAACTCTGCCAGTGTTGAGGACGGCAGTTCGATTTACTATGACGGAAAGAATATGGAGGGCATTGGTTTGTTTGAGCACCCACAAGTCCAGAGTTTGAGTGGACTTAGTTTGAACATGACCGAACAAATGATGGACGATCCGATGTTCAATATTTATAAATACGCATTGTACGATGATCCAGATTTGGAAAGTATGGACCCTAGTAATTTTACTTTTGGCAACGACGTCGTCTATTCAGCTCTCACCGGAGGAAAAGACGTGAAACTTGCATCCCAGGCGGCCGTCGTTATGAACGTTTGGATGATCATTGTCCATCGTCTTTACGAGGCACAAGATGCATGTGAGAACGATGGCGACCCCATCCCCTACGTTGACTCTGCTGTGGCGCTTTGGATCGGAGAGGAACAAGAAGAGGGGAAATTCGACCAGGGCTGGATGTTGTACTCGGTTGCCCAAACAGCCCACAAGAATCTTGGAAACAAGGAGGGCGAAGCAAAGGTCAATGAAGAATTGATGAATCTCTTCAATGAGTTGCAGGCAACGGGAGGAACTTGCGACACTGAAAAGGGGCAAGATGACTTCTACTTCCAGTCTAGCGAGATTATCCGTGTACTGTCGAAGGTCCTGGTACTGGGATTCTTGTCTCATTTGTACATCGACGGCACGAATATGGTCGAGTTGTATTCCGTGTCCATATTTCCTCAGGCATATGCGTGCGAGGAGGCATTCGGTGATACTCTGGAAAGTCTGTTTGCATTAAATTATTCATCAGATAAACTGACCGACGATGTCAAAGAGGAGTTGGTTACTTTTCTTCGATGTCAAAGGATCGTTTTTGAAGATCTTCTGTATGGAGCTTCCGTCAATCAGGAGCTAAGCAACTTTCTGCTTGATGTCGATATCCAATTGAACTACTATACCGAGTCAAGTGAGCACAAGCCCATGGCTGGATACGAACCTAATTCTGATGTATCAGAAATTGCTCGACTAGACATGGATGCCACCTTGATCAGGATTTTGATGTACTCACAGGATTACGAATCTGCAAAGGATGTTTTTCTGTGGGGTCGAAGCGCCTACTCCGATGATGAGTCAGATTACCTTTCGTTTCAGGCCCTCCTGGATGGGGCTGGCACCAGCGAGTCTCCCTTTCATAGGATATACGCTGATTTCTACTCATCGGAGTCGTACGCCGAAGATTTACTCTTGAATGTGATGGACCATTCCGGCATGTATTCTGGAGCATCACGAGGGGAACGCGCTGATATTGCATTCCGTTCCCTTCAGACGATAATTTCTGTTGCTGCTACATTTGGAAAAATGCAGGATTCAGTAACAAGCTGTCAAAACAGTGACCTAGAAAAAGCCCAATCAGATTGGGACTCGGGAGTAGCGTTGTTCATCGGGTCTACTGAAGGGCTTTTAGCAGGAGGGCGTCAGAATGGAGCAGGAGCTTTCATGTACTCCTTGAGCGAAGAGGTGTGCGACGACTTTGGCCAATGTCAGTCATCTGGAGAGACGGAAGAGAACCAACGTCTCCTCGTAGCATTTGCTTCTGGGCGGGACGCGGTTATTGATGGCAAATGCGATTACCTCATTCGTATCATCGACGATGAACTAACATCGAAAATGGCTGCACTCCTGGTACAAGGGTTCCTATCGTTTTCTATCAAAAGTCAAGATAGGACCGATGGCAGCTTCGAAGATTTTTTGGTATCAGAGCACGTAGCGGCCAAAGCCATAATGCCGCTTGTTGACAAAGTTAGCAGCACCAGCTCCTCCACTCTCCAAACGCTCTATGGTGACTTTTCTGATCTAAATTCTGTCAAGTCGATGCCAGACATCGTTGACGCCGTTGCGAATGCACTACGTGGAATGGGAGTGGACTGCAAAGACATTGGGACTCCTGTCAACTACCCAGAATATTCTCTGTGTCTGGGAGATGGTGGAACTGGCCTCGGGGGTAATGTGCCAGACCAGGCACCCGATGCTGATACTCCTACAGACCTCGGTGATGGCTTATATAAGACCACCACCTACGTACAAGACCGAGCGAATATCGCCAAGGACATTTCAGACCTGGACGAAGCTCTATCTTCAAACAATTACAATCTAGCCAAATTGGTATACGAAGACGGGAAGAACTCTGAGATTTACGACGAGAATGGTAAATTTGTGAGTCTGAGAAGCCTGAAATCCTTTTCCACCCAAGAAACGAACGAAATGCTCGACGAACCTTTGTTCAACGTCTTCATGTATGGTCTACAAGACCAAGACGGGAAATTCATGTCCCGAGATGTCCGTTTATACGCTGATTCCATTGTCGAGGACGCTTTCAACAATGTGAATACTGATCCAATGTTGCCTGTAGAAGCCATGCTTGCGTTCAATCTCTGGATGCATATTGCCCATCTGCTCTACAAGACCCTCAAAGATTGTAAGAACAAGGAAATCAAGGACAAGGATGGAATTCATTCCATAGACATTGCCGTGGCGTATTGGATCGGGGATGGTCAGGTCGCAGGAAGTGGCGACAATGGGCACCTGCTTTACGCCATGGCCGAAAGGACGGGAGTTCTTTTCAATATGGACCAGGGTGGGCAAACCAGAACCAACACCAACATCTTGAAATTCTTCAACAACGCAAAACACCAGATTACATTGCCTGGTGCGTGTTCTGATAGCCCATCCTCGTACTTGCAACTATCGCGTCTCGCGAACAATATTATCTCCGTGATGACAATTCCTTTGATCCAAAGCCTTATTCACAACCTTCGATCGGATGACAGGCCACGCGTAAAGCTTTACGCACATGCCGTTGTGCCCCTAGTCGCGGGTTGTGGCCCCGGGGACTATGAATATCTGAAAGGGAAACTGTTGAACATGTCGTACAACGCTGGGGAAATCGATGACATTATCGCTGCCATCCGCAACATCTATCCTTGCCTTGGTTTGACTTGTGCTGATATCGGCGTCCATGAAACGGAAATGACTGATGAAACCAGACAGTGCAAAGATCCCGACCCTTTCAAGAGCATGGCGGGTTACAAGCCAGCAAGCGACGTTGGTCAATACTCAAGGCTTGATTTGGACATTCGGCAGCTTGATATTCTTTTGGAGATGAAAGCGTACGCCGCTGCCGAGAATCTGTACACATACGGAAAGCACGTCAAGGGTATTGACGTTGGAAGTATGAGCCTGTATCATCTTGCATCGACATCTGAACGTAAGGTGGTACCAACATACGACGCATTTATCCGCTACTATGGAAATACCTACGATGATCCTAGTACCTATGCGGATCACATCATTCGGGCAGCACTGGATGGTTCTGGGCGTCTTGAATGGACCGATGCTCAAAGGAAATTGATCGTATTGAAGTCGGCACAGGTTTTGGTGATGTATTTTGGGGCACTCCAAGCTCTCTACGAGGCCGTCTCGGATTGTCAAAGTACCTCGTCAGTGGATTCGGCAGGATACAGCGATCAATGGGATCGAGGCGCGGCCTTGTTGATCGGGAGCCTGGAAGGCACAGCGACCAACGGAAGTCAGGAAGGCTACATGTACTACGACCTGGCACAACAGTATTGTAAGGAATTCAACACTTGTTCGGAAGGAGGTGGCAGTGTGACCATCAACGAACAGCTGGTCTCCTTGCTGTACACAGGTAGAGGTGCTGCATTGAGCAACAGCTGCACTGGTCTCCGAAAGGCCGCCGACGAGATTTCCAAGTTGCTTTTGATTCCAGTCATTCAAGGCGCCCTCCATGCAGCGACTCAACTTTCCAAGTCCAACGGCCCTGAAACAGACCTACTTCGTGCTGAAGGTTTCGTGTACTCGCGGGGAGTGCTTCCCTTGGTAGCCACGGCCAATTGGGGATCCTCACAGACCATTGACGAGTATCTTGGGTTCCCGGCGCCTTCGTCTACACACCACACTGCCTCGAATGTTTTCTCTGCCTTTGCTCTAGTCTACCCCAAAATGGATGTGGACTGCGAGTTGATCGGAAATATCGAGGGTAGTGATCCCTGTGAAGGAGTTGTCTACGACGAAGGAAATGAAAACCTTATTTGGATCATAGTTGGATCCGTCGGTGGAGTGTGCTTGCTTTGCTGCTGGGTCATGTTGTGGAGGCGACGCAAGCGAACTGCCAAGCTGGCGGAAAACAATCCCAAGTTTGTGGCTCACGAGACAGGCGAATTGAACCATTCTATGGATCTGCTGGAGAAGGCTTTCTCTACGAATAGCGGCATGGTGCGTACACCCAATTCACAAGAGACGGTGGCACTGGCGGAGGACATGCACAACGACGCTTCACCCTCGGCCGATGATGATGATTTCGAAGAAGTCACGGCGCTAAAATCCCATATGGATCGGTCCGAAAGTGATATAATATAAATTTTACGCTTTTTTCATAGATATATAAACACTACTGTACTCTACTCTAGAGTAGAGAGAGCTGAAGAACAGACGGTGTCACGCTTGTACCGCGGTGCGTATGTACCGGTATGTTGTTAGGCTCTCATCTCTCATCATTCTATAGCTTTTGCAATCCCCCCCCCAGTCAGTGTCCCGTAAAAGTCTGTCACGCCCCCGCCTAAAAGCTCCAAATGCGGTCGAACGAGTCGTAGATAGGGACCAAATTCTGATTTTATTCCCGCGTGAAAATCGACCATGGTGGCGGCAATATCTTGAAATTTTGCGTGATGCGGTGCGAGGACGGCAAGGACAGCGAGGAGAAGACAGAAGATAGAAGACAGAAGACTGCGTTTGCAGCATCAGCTTCATCTCCAATAGAGCATCTTGACAACACACACAAATACTTGTTCTTATTGTCACGATGTTAGACCATGTCGATTATGATGATGATGATGAAGAAGAAGATGATGACGACTCCTCGCCCGTACGTGTACGTCAGAAAGAATCAAACAAGAAGAAATCATCATCCTCCACGACCGCCGCCCAGTCTCTGATTCCCGAGGGTGTTCTTCCCTCCTACTTGGCGACTGCGTTTGGGGAACTCTATCAAGACGATGGACTGGTAGTCATGGCGAAGGGTCTGGGCTGGATGAGCCTCTTGGCTTCCTTTGTGCGTTTCTACGCGGATGTCGAGCATGGTCACGTTGCCATTCTGGAAGAGCACGACACATCCTCCTCCAATAAAGCAGAGACGGCGATCCTCAAGAATAAGAAGCGATCCAATAAGCCTCCGCTGGTATTGGTGCTGGGACTGAAAGATGCAGAACACGAAGCGCTCGTATCCATATTGGACAGCTGGGGGACTCCGCATGTCATGATGCCAAAGATCATTACGAATGAAAGCGGGCAAGGCAAAGATCGGGAGGGTAAGTCGAGAATGAAAGTTCCCTCCGACGACGACGACGTCCATGCTGTGCACTCACTTTTTTACAACATTTACTTCTGTTACTTTCGCTTTCGGTGATTATCATCATCAGCGGAATACCAAAAGGGGGGAGTCTTTTGTGTGACGAGTCGCATCTTGATTGTCGATTTACTGAGCAATGTGCTGTCCTCCGACGACATTGATGGATTTTTGGTAGCCCACGGTGACAAAGTCACCAATGAATCGACCGAAGCCTTTATTTTGCGAATTTACACATCCCAGAAACGGCGAGACAACTGCTTCATCAAAGGGTTTACAGATTCTCCCGAAGGACTCTTGTCAGGGTTTTCAAAGATTGACAAGACTCTCAAAGCCCTTCAAGTCCGAAATTTGTATTTGTATCCGAGATTCCATGAGGTGGTAAAAGAAGAATTAGAAATGTACGCCCCGCATGTAGAAGAACTGCAACAGGCCCTCTCGCCCTCCATGAAAGAAATTCAAAATGCCATCGTAGCGGCGCTTCAAACGTGCATGAGAGAACTCAAATCGTTGACCAGTGCCTTTGTAGAATGGACGGGAGAGGGATTGGCGATTGAAAATTGTGCCATGCCAAACTATCATTTGACTGTCAAACGTCAACTCGACAAAGAATGGCACCGCCTCCAACCACAAACCAAACAACTCGTGGAAGATTTGCGAACGCTAGGAACCTTGTTTCAAAAATTGATTCAAACAGATTGTGTCAGCTTTTGGGCCATCCTCAACAATATCAAAACGAACAGCGCGGGGGCACGGATTCCATCCATGTGGCTCTTGACGCCCTCGGCCGATCGTCTCTTTCGACAGGCCAAGGATCGAATCTACAAAATTAAACCTGGGAAACCAACGGTCAAGGTACCGAATCCAGTCAGTCGCTTAATACCAGTACTCGAAGAAAATCCCAAATGGAGACTCCTCCGAACGGTTCTCATGGAAATCAAAGAGAACGAACAGGCCAAACAGGAAAAGGACCAAGCTAGCGGCAAGCCACGCCGGCTCTCGGCACCCGCTACTATACTTGTCTTGGTCAAAGAATCGAGTAGCTTGAAAAGTCTGAGATCCTATTTGGTCGAAGGACGAGATCGAGCTCTGGCATCTAAGTTTTTGGATTACTTGACGCGATACAACGATCGAACGCGTTCCGTTGCCAATGGAAGAATAATGTCCGAAGAAAGTCGTCTTTTGCACGAAGAAGAGGCTCGGGTCAGACGGGTATTGGGTGTGAATCGGCGGGTGGACCAGGCCCGAGAGAAAAAGGAGTTGTCAGCGAAACGACCGGCCAGTAAGATCAATGCTGTACCAGACTACATGCGAAAGAGACGACGCATCGCACTGGAAAAGGGCCGTGGTCAAGCCACGGGAGGTCAGGAGGATCGGGAGAGGGAGGCCGTCCTCGATGAAGCTGTGGACAAGGCCGATCATGATTTGGATGGATCGGAATTCGTGGCCGAAGCCGACCTCATGGCC
Source organism: Nitzschia sp. pyKryTriq1 (assembly GCA_956465555.1). Classification (NCBI taxonomy): domain Eukaryota; phylum Bacillariophyta; class Bacillariophyceae; order Bacillariales; family Bacillariaceae; genus Nitzschia; species Nitzschia sp. pyKryTriq1. Next base: position 1,843,352 of record OY101122.1, on the reverse strand, counting down.
GATAGTGATGATGATGATGATGCTATCTATGATAATATGTTTCAGGCGTCATTCCCGGACGAGCCCCGGGCAGTTATTCGGGCCTTTTCCGCATTTGATGGAGATGCCAGCTTGGTTCTATCCGATTTAGATCCCTCCTATGTCATCATGTATGATATGGACATGGCTCTTGTACGGGCAATAGAAGTGTTCGCAGCTTTGAATGCTCGAATTTCAGACGACGAGTCTGCTCGACTGAAACTGTATCTCTTGAGTTTTGATGCCAGTGCCGAACAAAAAGTCTTTCGCAAATCATTGGAGCGTGAACAATCTGCCTTTGTTCGTTTGATTCACCACAAACAGACCATGCCACCTCCGGTTCTACGGGTCGAGGGAACGCAAGAGATGCAACAAGCCTTAGCGACTGGAGTTGCAAACACTTATGCTGGAGGAACGCTACCGCTGGCGATGGATACCCGAAAGGGGCAAGGAAAGAATATCAACGGCAAGGAACGACGTGATATTGCTGTCGATGTTCGTGAGTTCCGATCGGCACTGCCATCCATTTTGCACCAAGGCGGGATGCGATTGGCTCCAGTCACACTCACAGTTGGGGATTTCGTCTTGAGCAATGTGCATTGTATTGAACGCAAAAGTATCAGTGATCTTTTTGGCAGTTTTGCGAGCGGAAGACTGTACAGTCAAGCCGTGGCCATGTGCAAGCACTACACAGTGCCGGCTCTGTTGATCGAATTCGATCCTGACAAGGCATTTTGTCTCCAAAACGCCAACGAAATTAACGTGGATATTCGAGAAAATTCCATCTGTTCGAGAATGGTCGCTTTGACCAGTCATTTTCCCAATCTTCGCATCTTGTGGTCCAAGAGTCCTCATGAAACGCTCAAGATATTTAAAGAACTCAAAAAGAATCACGACGAAGTCGACGTCAAACGGGCAGTGGAAGTGGGACGCGAAGATTCCGTTGAAGCGCTTTTAGCAGGCAAGGACGACGGCGTCGACCAAGGAGACGAGGAAGATGAGATCAACGAGGCAGCCCGAGACATGTTGCTTCGTTTGCCCGGTGTCAACATTCATAACGCTCGACGAATTATGAGAGAATGCGATAGTCTGGCGGATTTGATTGCCATGAACCGCATGGAACTGAGAAAGATCGCAGGTCCTGTGGCGGGACAAAAACTCTATACCTTTTTCCATCAGCCCTACGCGACTACCACGTAAATGGAGCTCTTTTGAAGAAAGGTATGTCTACCATATATTACGGCTACTCTAATGAAACAGTCCATTGGAGACCTGTAGTCATTTTCTCTCTTGGGTCCCCACATCTTGACCTCGGTATTACTATACTCTTGGATCCACTTTCGACCAATTCGATCAAGAAATGATGCATTCGAATTGGTCAGATTGACTCCAAAGATTCGATCTTCCATACGTACAATTGCAACGACGCATTTCAAAACAGAACGCTCAACCACTCTCAACTCGATCTCAGCAGACAAGAAATGGTACTGTCATCCTTGTATCATCCTTGTAGAATGAATGGGTATCTTCATTGGAACGACGACTCAGTAGAGTACACATAGTCGTTTTACTCATCACAAAGCTGGAGAAGTTTCTTCACGTCTCCAAGACGTGCTTTCTTCTTTTCATCGGCACTGAGATTCTCAAACGCGCCTTTGCCCAAGGCAGCTTTGGCTTCCTGCAAGGACAACATGCGCGACTCGACACTGTCGGCGGTGACAAAGCGGAGAATTCGAACCGGACGAGTCTGACCGATTCTGTGGACACGGTCCATGGCTTGTTGTTCCACCGAGAGATTGAACCAAGTGTCCATCATGAACACATGATTGGCCCTGGTCAGGTTGATGCCCGTACCGGCCGCATGCAACGAGCAAAGCATGATGGTAGGGCCGTCTTCCTTGCTAAAACAAGTGAGAGCTTCGAGACGCTGGGCAGCAGTCTTTTTGCCATCAATCCGGGTAAAACTAAAGCCATGCGAGGCCAGAAAGGGTTGGATCTCGTCGAGAAACTTGGTGAATTGCGAAAAGCAAACGACCTTTTCATCCGGCTTGATCTCTTTCAAGGCCACAAGCATAGCCTCCATCTTGGGGGAAGGTCCCAATTGATCCATTTGCTGAGACAACAAGGATGTCGCCTTTTCGTCGTCACTGTCTGGTGGAGTAATGGTCGCCGCTTGGGAAGCCGCACTCCAGGCAATCATATCGTCCTTGGCAAACGATTGACGGCAAAAGGGGCACTGCCCCGAGGTTTGTGCCACCTTTCCAATACATCCTTGACAAAAGACATGACCGCAGACCCGGAGCGCCACAGCTGCCGTTTCAGTCAAGGGATCAAAGCAGACGGCACAATCCTGCGCATCCTCACCCTCGGCATGTTCCAAGACCCCCTTGAGCTTTTCCAACAGTTTCAGTCCTTCGGCCGCCGATAACTGTCCTCCTTGCGTACCGCTGCTCTCAATCGCCGCCAAGACTTCTTCGGCACGTTCGAGACGTTCCTTGGGAACCAACGAACCACTGCAACAGGCTTGTCGCAAACGCGTCAAGACTTCAAAGACAGAGGCTGTTTGTTGCAAGGCCCGTTCGTCTCCATCTTGAAGAGCTACCTTGAAAGCTGACTTTGCAGATCGAAAGAGAGTATCGTGAATCTGTTGATGTCGACTGTCGGGGGATGCCACGACGGATCGAATTTGGACATCCTTGGAGACCATTTGGATGGTGACCATATCCTTGTTGCGTCGAAGCGCTACATGTGCCATCATTGCCCGCAATCGAGAGAGACCCTCATCTTGACCTTCCTTAATGGGCTGACTAATGGCCCGTCGAAAGACCTGGGCATCTCCCAGGGGAGGAACGCGAAGAAACTGCCAAAGCGACTGGATATCATCGGGTTTGTTTTGCAAGGGTGTTCCTGTCAAACACCAACGATGAGTGGCTCGTAGGGCTTGGCAGGCTTGAAAGGTTCGTGATTTGGCGTTACGGACCGTATGAGCCTCATCCAACACGATACGATGAAAGTGAGCTTCAAAGATGGATGATGATTCTCCTGCGGAGTTCTTGGGGCGTTTGGCAGCCGGTTCGACGATCAGCATACTCGTAGTAGTATCGTTGTTTATATTTGCACTACTACCCTGCCCCTGCCCCTGCGGACGATGATGATCTGTCTGTAGAGTCCCATAGGAAGCAATGAGGACATCAATTTGATCCAATTGAGAAATGAGTTCTTTTCGATCCGAGCCATGGTATAAGGCGACCCGCAAGGTATGAGGTGCGACATGCGCATTGATTTGAGTTTGCCAATTGCTCATGACCGAGACGGGACACACAATGAGCGTCGTAATTGGACCACGAGGAGTAGCACTAGAATTGGAAGCAGCCGCCGCCTTGGCCTGTTCTTGTTCTTGTTGCTGTAGCAGAGTCTGGTGGTACACTTGTGGCGTAAGAGCACCACTGTCCAAGCCAGCCATGACTGCCTTGACAAGGTCGGCCTTTTTGCTTCCCATGGGAATGGGAAGATTGGCAGCCCGCAAGACTGCCTGGAGCGGCGTCAATTTGACCTTTTGGACGGCAGTCTTGGTAGGTCTCGAGAAGGATGGTGGTTTTTCCTCTTGTTCCTCCGTACTGCTAGCAGTAGTTGTAGAAGCTTCTGCAACCGCGGCAGCATTGGGATCAACCAGCGGCTTTGTGTAGTCGCGGCCTGGGGGTGGATGTGCCAACGTGAGAGCAATCGTCTGGAGTGTCTTGCCCAATCCCATGTCGTCGGCGAGAATCTACTCGTAGCAGAACGGTCGACGTGTTGTGTGAAAGAACCGGGTGAGAAAGGATTCTTCGTGCATTCAATCATAGTCCTACGTAGAGCGCGAAGTACTGTACTGTACTGTACTGTACTTACCCCACCCCGCACTGGTTTGGGTTTGTTGGGCTGAGACGCCTGTGTGATCTCACACAACCACACATTTTTTCCCTGTTCCTTGGTTTTCTGATAAAACGGTACAGCCGCATCGTCTCCTTGAGCCGGCGTTTCTTGTTGCACCATCCAACGCATCCCAAGACTCTGATGGTCCAGCAGGGTACTGGTCAAGGCGGGCGGCGTCGGGATAATTGGCAGATCCTTGAGTTGTCCCTCAACTTGCTTGGTAAACATGTCGTCGAGTTGCTTCTGAGCCTGCTTCCAATCGACCTGGCGGGCTTGGACCACAACACTAGGAGGAAGAGCAGCTGCAGCTGCAGAGGCAGAGGCAGAGGCAGAAGCAGCATTGGCCAAAGCCCGCGATGCCGCAGCCCCGGGCGTCGTTGGATGCAGTCCCGCTCGTCCTCCATAGACAATCCGTTCCAAGGTTCGTTCAATCACATCCCCCAATCGTGCGGGTCCATAAAAGTTCAATTCCACGGGCAATTCAAACGCATTTCCACTCGTTGGAATACTGGCATCAATGGTAAGTCCTTCCAAAGAATGAGTATTGTCGTTACGGTCATCCATCAGACGCGCCAAATAGACGGCGAGTTCCCGTTTGATATGACCGACTTTTTCGCCACGAAGATTGTCGACCCGGACGGCATTGCGATCGTAGGGATTATGAGGTTCTCGTTCGAGCCTGACGTATTCGCCAGGATGAGCTACACCTCGATAGTAGCGAATGCCTACGACTTTGGCGTAACGACAATTCCGAGTCGAAAGATGGCCGAGTCGAACAGACGGCTCTTCTTCTTCTTCTTCCTCCTCCTCTTCTTCTTCCGCCTGGGTGGTCATCAGGCTCATGGCGGGAGATACCACGGCGGGTTCGTGCTGGTCCGACGACGAGGAGGATGATCCTCCTCTTGGCTCTTGGTCAGTACTCGTAGTCGAGACGGCGAGGCTTGCCATATTGTACGATGAAATATTGCTGAGATTGGTGTGGTGGTGATGATGATGATGAGCGAGTACGGTACGCTGTGCGGGTAGGAATGAATGAATAGAGTGAAGAGTGTGATGACAGGTGGTAAGAAGCAAACAAGCCAGCACAAAACAAAAAAATGCCGCCGACGCTACATAGCGCTGGCTGAAAGGGAATCTTTTTGCGTCTCGCTCCCGCCAGCATACGTAGCCGTGCAGTAACTGTACACGTACCGTTACCTGGTACCAGGGACTGTACGTTGAGTGGACCATTGCAAACCGTTGGTTGACTTTCTACTTCAATCGCCGTCGGTTGAATTTCAGGTTGAATTTTTGGCGCGCATTTTCGAGTCGAATCGAACGAATCGATTACACCCAGTACCCGCGCGCGGCATTCCAAAAAGGATGCGCATAGATATATTCAGATCTGTATATCATACATATTTCAGTGTATCAAATTAATTATTGTGTACAGTATGTTGTGGACGGCCGGCCACGCTCCCGTTGGGCCTGCGCCAAAATGACAAGAACCGAACAAGCAAAAGCTAGCAGGCCCACGACCCACAACGACGACGCGACGACGAGCACAACAACCAGACTACCATAACATGAGAACCTAACGAACCACGACGTTGTTTGAGAGTTTTCTACTATTACTAGCTCTAGACTACCCGGAACTTGACTGGAATGGATGTGCTTTGTGCTTTCCACTCAATACCTCAACATCAACATCAACACTGACAATAAAACAATAAAACAATAGCAACCAAATAAAACTACTCGCATGGACAAGGAAATCTCCTCTTGCTCTCCAACGGTGTTGACCATGCCGCTGCATCATCATCATCATCATCATCACAAAGATGGTGATGATAGCGATGGTGATCACCCAGCCTTGTCGTCTCCTTCCAAACACAGCATGAGTGGCAGTCTAAGCAACACTCATTCACAGATTCCCTCCATCATGACATTGTCGACATCGTCGTCATCGTCTCATCAGACTCCGCATCGACGCATTCCTCACCATCATCTCGGCAACAACAACAACAACAACAACATTAGAGCATCCTCGCCTCCCAATAACAATCACAACCATAATCACAACAACCACACGAATCATCAGCATCATCAGCATTTTTGGGAAAGTCCTGGAATTTCCAAATTGTGGAAGCCTGCTTTGAGTCCTCCCAACCACCACACGGCATCACCTCGACGTGTCTTGTATGCCAGTCCTACCAAAAGTAGTAGTTGTAGTAGTAGACGATTCTACAGACTATTCAATTTCGGTACAGGTGGAAGTGGAAGTGGAAGTGGAAGTGGAAAACCAACCAAACGAAGTGCTCGTGTCGTTGTGACGACGTATTTGACCATTGCTATCGGTCTGGCGTTGTTGTCCTACTTTTATTTGGCGTCCTTTTTACTGATTCAACAAGACAATAGCAACCACAACAGTGCTACCAGAATCAACAACAACAACATCAACAACAACAATCCCAATAATCATTATTTGTTGGAACAATTGGCAAATCAGCCGCTGCCTTTGTCGAAACAAGCACAACAACCGCATGGAAAAACAATGATGACAACCTCTATCATTCAAAACAATGAGAAGCAGACGCGGACACGATGGCAACGCCAGAGTGGCAGTAGCAACACCAAAACTCAACAACAGCAGCAGGAACGGGAACGGGAACAACAACAATTCCAGCATTTACGGTCACAATCCAAAGTGGTCCTGCTGGCAAGACCTCGTGTGGTGGCATTGGATGATCCTATAATAACAACAACAACAAGCACCAGCAGCAGCAGCAACCATGGTGTGCCTACTGCAGCTTCTGCCTCTTCTTTGACCTTGAAGCTGCCCTTGGGTCCCATCGATTCCAATGATCGTGAAGACGAGCAAGAGGAGGAGCATGTACCCTTGATTGCTCCGATAACCAATTACAGCACCAGCACCAACCATACCAACAACAACAACAACACCAATACGAATACCAATACCAATACGAATTCCACTGACCTACATCTCTTCTTATTTGGCAACAGCAGTACTATTGCTATGTCCGATTCCGATCCATACCACAACAATTCAAACAGTGAGGATACAGGAGGTACAGGAGGCACCGGTGGCGATGAAGACAAGGGAGATGTGTTGGATTTTGAAAATCCAGAGGAACAAGAATTGATTGATGAATGCGAGGCAGCCGAAGAATGGCAAACCCAAGCCCATCCCAATTGCAACACCTTGCATGAAGTCGATATGAATCCGGTGAATACCATCAATACACATGGCGGCGTTTGGTTTTTGGGACAAGGATGGTTTCGATCGACCTGGCGATTGGATTCTGCCGATGTCAAGAAGAATAGCAATGATACCACCGCAACCACTACTACTACTACCACCACTACCACCACTACTACCAGTGTCGTCATCAAAATGTTGCGTTTGGAACGAGAATTTTTGGATGAATATTATGAATTGCATCGAAGAGATGCAGTGGCGATGGATCATTTGACCTTTTCACCCTTTATCATGAATGTCTATGGATACTGTGGACAATCGGCGATTAATGAATTGGCGGCATTCAAAGAAGGCGTCAATGCATTGGAACAATTGGATCGACGATTGCGAGGAAAAGATGGAGATGGAGTGTTATTGCTCAAATTGAGATTGGCGTTGAGTGTGTCGATTGGATTGTACCATGTCCATTATGGAATACCAGGATTGCCATGGGAACAATGGGGAGGGAATGTGACTGCCGCCATTGCGAATCCACCACCACAAAACAAAAGACCGACCATGGCACATTACGATATCAATCCTCGGAATATTGCCATTGTGGCGGGTGGGAAACCCAAACTCAACGATTTCAATATTGCGGAATTTTTGCGGTATCCCAAAGAATCGAATAACATGATGGCGGAAGACGATGCAACGACGAATACTACTTCTTGTGGATTTCCATCGCGACTTCATGAACCGTGGTGGAGAGCTCCCGAAGAAGTGGATATCAATGCCACTACGACCCAGTTTATCGATGAAAAGGTGGATGTCTACGCATTGGGGGCTGTTCTCTATCATATTTTCACAACGCATTCTCCACGAGGAAAAATGAAAAAGGAACGCATGGCAGGTATTCGAGAAGAGGTCCGAAAAGGCATTCGACCCACCTTGACGGAACCCTGGAAATCCCGGAAAGAACCCGTGGCGAAGGCTTTTCGTGATGCCATGGATCTTTGTTTTCATGTCGATCCAAAGAAACGAGGCACGTCCGCTCAAGTCGCTTCCATTCTCTATCGAGGGCTACAAGAAGCACCGCCATTGCCAAAGATGGAAGCTCACAAAGCAGTCGATAAAGATAAAGACAAGCATCGTCATGACAGCAAGCATCATGACAAACAACATCATGATGACAAGAAGAACAAGGAGAAAACGGACCACAAGCATGCTGATAGTCATCATCGCTAAGGAGCCGTTGGTTACTGACACGCTACCGGTAGCATCATCCTTACTTTGAACCTATTAGCAGCAGACTAAAGTTTTGGTTTCTTTGCATCGGGTTCGTCTTTCGTCTCGTCTCCTTTGTCATATTGGGACGATTCTTCCGTTACTATCTTTCGTTGTTGTCGCCGCGCCTCAATTTCTTCTCCCCACGCCTTTCCAATTTCTGTTCTCCACTTGTCTCGCGTGGAATCAAAGAACCCATCCAACGACTTTTTATTCTTTCCATCTTGTTCATACTCCAAGGCTTGCAAAGTCATTTCCAATTTGTCCATATCCTTGACTAATTTGGCCTCCAAGCTCGTTCCCTCTTCATACTCCTTCCACAAATCCAGAATTTCTTGGCCCGCCACTCCAAAACTAGAAGTCGATTGCAAATGATTCGTCATTTGCGTCATGGCCGACAATTCTTGTTGATGTTTGTCCCCATCCGAGACACCACAATGGGGAGTAATATCTCCGACTTGAGCTTCGGCCAAATCATGGACCAGTGCCATTTTGAGACACTTGTTGGAATCCACATCGCCACCACCACCGCCAGCATTGCTACTACTAGTGGACGCCACTAAACTCATCAAGGCAATCCTCCAGGAATGATCGGCGACGCTTTCAATTTGGGGCCCTGCCTCTTGGCGGATCCAACCTGTTCTCGGAGTGGTTTTGAGACCGCGTGCTAACGTTAAGAAATCAATGGCAGACTTGGCATCGGCGGCTGCCGCGTTTAGAGACGATGACTCTTTCTTTTCATCTTGACAGTTGTTGGACATGCTGCTGCTGCTTCTGATATTGGTGATGATGGGTGAGACACAAAAGGAAGCAGTGATAGTCGATGGGAGAAAAAGGACAAGGAGAAGAAGAAGAAGAAGACGACGACGACGCAGCAAAAGCCTTGGAGATGCCAGGTTCATGAGAACGTTGCAGACGCGTGCAATATTATACAGTACAGTAGAGGCAAGAATGAAGAGGGCGCCGCTACAGACGAATGGAATACGAGCAATGGTGCTGTACACCTATCGTATGTTGAGACGCAGCAGACCCTTTATTACCCGACGCTTCGCCATGGCCGGCATCATCGTTCGTCGTTCATCGCCGTTGATGAAGCTTTTCGAACTTCATCCCCGCGCGTGGAGAACGCTACCTGTCCTATAGATACCTACCTGTACGTACTGTACGACTGGACACCCCCAACGGACGAAGGACAGACAAGAAGTCGAACGAACACAACTTGAACCGATACCGAAGAGAGACGACCGATGAATCACCTCAAAGATGATCATCGAGTCGTCGACCGATATCGCAACTTCCGCAACTTCGGATTTCTAGATTATTTAGCTTTTAAAAACCCGCTCGCCATCCCTTCACACCTTGATAAGAATGAGGCAAGGAGATGTACCCAAGGGTATTCCCGAAAGAGGACGACTTTGCTACGCAAATCGAAATCGACTAGGGACATAGTAGTAGGCCAGCGAATTACATCTACCATCTACTAGATCATCGGTCTACAGTGTCCGAGAGAGTTGAGACGTACGAACGAATCGACTCAAAGGAACTTAACGAGCAATCCGACTGGTCCTCATTACCCTTGCCTTAAGCTTGTATCGTGGCAGGGCGGATCTCATCTATTGTATTACGAATACCATCGATGGGCAAGATAGACAAACTGCTTCACCATACTATAGTATTGGGATGCAATGTTTCTATCTTCTATTGAATTTATAGTATATCTCTGTGTGTGTGTGTGTGTGTGTGTGTGTGTGTGTCAAATAATGTCACCATCGTCATCAACGAGGAACGACACTCTTTTTAGGATGGGCTTTTGTCCATCTTCTTGTGACGTTGAGCGACGATCGGTGGAGGAAGTGTCCTCTAGAAGCACGTTGGTGGTTACATCATCACCGTACTGCATGATTCGAGATAACATACGGCTTGCCTTGCGCGATAAACTTCCAAAGCTCAAGCTGCCAGTAGGGCTGTCCCGGTACGAGATGTCGATACTCTCTGGATCGAAACCCAAACGTTCCATCTGTGGTACTGCGTCGCCTGGAGGAGTTTCCATGGTGTTGGATGAGGGCGGCCGATCATGCGTCTTATCATTCGATTTGTAACTTTCCGAAGAGACTGAATTATCGTCCAACGACTTCTTGGATGTAGTCCCATTCAAGTGTAGACCACTGAGGTTGTTGGAACGGCCTCCGAGTCCGTGCTTCTTCCTCCAATACAGAAGGAATGCCATCACGCCAATCGCCAAAATTACCAACACAATTCCACTGATGGCTCCTGGCGAGAGCCCGTCATCAGAGGACGTTTCCTCGGGTACTGGCAATGTCGATTTTTGACAGACGGCAAGGCTTGGCTCGTCGATCGAATTACCCAACAAGGTGCAGTCGATGCTCATTTCTGGTATTGCATTTTGGAACGCTACAAAAATGGCTGCGGTCTGCTCATGCGATGGAATCCAGTCCAGAGGTGAACCAAAGGTAGAGGCTATCGTCTGTGCGCTTTCATCATTGACATCGGCAACGAACGGCAGGAGCGTCTGCGCCATGATGTATCCTGATGAAAATTCCTCCTCCACAAGATCTAGGTTTGCTGCTTCGTCGCTGTGGAAGACAGCGCCTTTCAGGGTCCCTTGAATGAGTGGTACTTGCAAGAGGGGAATGATAGTCGACTGAATCAAGTCCTCGGCATCCACACACTTCTTGTCAACCATGAAGGAGTACCCCGTGTGTAGGGCCTCTGTTAGAGCCTGGTTCGACTGAGAGTCGCCGTCCTGGGTGCAGCTATCAAAATCTTCACAGAGTTTTCTACCGATTCCGTTGAAAGCAAAACTGCTACCCCGATCTGAACTGGAATGAAGCCCGGTTGATCCAGTGAATAGTGCGACTGCGGTGGTCCACAATTTTCCAGCAGCAGAGTCTTGAGTTGCATTCTTGCAGCTAATAACCGCTTGCTGAAGATTCCAGGTGATTCCTTGGTAAGATACCGTAGCTTGCAACGATGTGGACACGTCCGCAGCCAGTTGGATCCGGGAAGCATTTCTGTAGAGACCTTCCTGGTGAATAACCTCCATAACATGTCCATCGGAATAATTGCTTGAGCCGTGATAGTCATCAAACACTTGCAAATGCTCTACGCTGGCTTTTGATTGCAGGGTAGCCAACTGTTGAAGCGTGAGCAACGAGCCGTCTTCTTTCGCCACACGCAATCGTGTATTGTGACCATTTTGGTACCAATCCAAGGCGGCAGCGTAGGCTCTCGTGCGCATGAATATATCGATTTGAAGGATATCGAGATCGATTCGGGATGCTGATAGGAAAGTCGGATATGACAACAGTGAAGATGTCTGGTTCTCATCACTCAGGGCATTGCATACTCGGGTGACTAATTGTTTCAGCGAATTGGGTGCGACTTTGGTATAGCTAAAGTCTTCACAAGACATCTCCATGCACCGCAAGAAAACAGAGATGTTTTCGATTGCTTTCTCGTCGATACTTTCCGCCGAGAATCCTTCCATGAGAAAGTCAGAGAGCTCTGAATGTATCTGCGGGTGACAACCAGCACATTGAGGAATCACCGATCTTGCATAGAGCGATACCTTTGCTTGATCGTTTGACGCAATCGCTATGAAGAGTTGCTGCATTAACGGCACTGAAAGAAGCCGTATTGTGGAGTGAACCTCAGAGCGAACTTTCAGATGAGCAGCATCGTCATTTTTACAAGAACTGCTGGTACTCTTCAAGGAGTTGAATGCATCCATCAGCTGTGAATTGATCAGGGCCTCTTTTTCTTCTTGACCGAAGCCTTTAGCAGCTGCTTGAGCCATTGAATAAATAAGCCATCCTTCCGAGAAAGACCCTTCGCCCTGCTCTTTACCAATCCAAAGAGCAACAGCTGCATCGATATGAAAGACCGTGTTTCCTTTAACGCCGCATGCTCGAACTGCATTGTAGAGGTGGTGAGAAATCATCATCCATAGATTCAAGACTACCGCTGATTCCACGGCGAGATGGGTATCGTTTGAGGTTGAAAAAAACTTTTGAACGTGGTCGTCGGCAAAACTGAAAGGTCCCATTTGATCTGTATCAAAAGCTTCTTCTTCGTAAAACGCAAATTTGTAAATGTTGAAAAGTGGATCCTCCGACATGAAGGTTGCGGCATCACGGCTGAACGACGCTAGGCTGACTTTGATGTTTGTACGTAAGGGGCTTGCCAGAAAAGCATTGCGCCCCTCTGTGTATATTTGCTGAGCCTCGTCGATCGAAACCGCCCGCGCCATATCCCGAACATCTAGTGCAATAGAAGCAACCTGATCTGCATTTTCTTCGTTCGAGAAAACATATCTTCCGAACGAAATTTGACTCGACGAAAGTTGTTGTCCAATCGGTTCACATAGAGTCAGCATCGGTGCTTGTAGAGTCCCCACGCTTTGGCAGTCGGTAGCCATTTCAGGCAAGGCAGAACGCAGGGCATCCATGGCTTCATAGAAGTTTTCGACGGTAAGGTCTCGTATGTAGGGCAAAAGCAGAAGACTTTCCACGACTGTGCTGGTTTCATTGTTCGCTTCGTGGAGTTGCGGTAGAATAGCTCTGGCAAATGCATGACCCCTGCCATACCTGGCACCATCCAAGTTTGGATCACCAAAGGCAGAAGCGGCACCATACGCCAGAGCCCCTTCGATAAGCAAGCTCTGAAGAGCAGGAAAAATAAGATCTTGAATGAGATTTGTCAATGCAGAGCACTGTCCTTGCAATAGATAGCTCTTTCCGAGGGTGAATGCTTCTAGAATGAGATTGTTGATCCTTGAATTATCTTCAAAGCAGGTGTCAAACAAGGGACATAGCCTCTTTGATGCTGCAAAGAGCAGTCGCCCTTCGGTTTGACCTCCTCTGCTGCCTCCTTCCATCGATCCAACATAAAGTGCCGCACCGACATCCCAAAATTTCATAGTTGTCATATTCAACCCAGCAATGGGTCCCTTACACTCATTTCCGGCCTTGTCCAAGGCGGCCATGACAGAAAGGAAGGACGTTTCGTAGGAAAGTAGACCCATGACAACCTCGACCAGTTCATTTGTTGTGGATTCTTCAAATTCGTCTTCACGGAGAAGTGCGCGTTTTACCTGTTGGTCGACAAAACTGTCTTCTTCTTCTCCATAAAATAAACGGTATTGGTCGAAAAGTGAGCCCGCTGTCCTTGGTATGACATCGTTGACTGCAAGCTTCTGGAGGGGAAAGGTAGCAAAGTGGCCATATCGATACAGGTCAAGAACCGATCCGTCAGCACCTCCTCTTAGCAAGATTTCTAGTCGGAGCAAATCACGATCGATGCGGCTGTAGGACTCCGAATCAGAAACGGAAGCCTCGTAACCTGCGAAAAGTAAATTTGAGCTATCCTGGCATGCTGGATAGTTTGGATCAAGTGCATAAAGCCCTACATTTTCGCATTCCAGTCGGAAACAACTGAACGCTTTCTGTAATGTATTCACCCATACAAGAGCTTGGTGTGCCTCCATGGAGTCAAAGCTTTCAACGTCAAGCGCACTCGCCATGTTTGGATCGCAGGCTAGTACATGGGGCAAGACTGCCGAGAGATATACGTGAGCCAATTCACCATTCTCTCTCGATAGCACATAATGAATCAGATTCTGAATCAGGGGTACGGTCATAAGGTCAATCATGCGATAGACTTCATCGTGCAACCCCTTCGCCTCCGAACTCCTGGTGCAGAGTCCGCCACTCAAAAGATCGCGTTGAATTGAATTAAAGCCGTTCACGATCTGTGTGTTCACCCGAGCCTCGTCGGTCAATTGACCAAATTTCTCCCCTGAGGACTGTGCTAGCTGATATAATGAAAACCTGTCCTCTGCTCCCGTCCACAATGCGGCAGCCCGATCAAGTGCGATCGCGCTTTCGGTAGAATTGTAGTGCGAGTTGCAGCCGATGAGAACATTGTTGAGTTCATGAGCGGCTGCCATCCATATGTGCAGGGCGAGTGTGGCCTCTTGCGGTACGCCAGTGGCATCTCTATCGAAAAGATCTGAAATAATAGCATCGGCATAGAATTGCGATTTTTGGCCTTTGTAGTATCCATTCTCTTCCCCATTCTGCAGGCCCTTTGTGTTGAAAAAGTGGCTATAAATTGTCAACAGAGGTTCTTCCATCATCTTTTCGGTTGTTGTCAAACTCAAAGAAGCTAGAGTGCCATATAAACTCGCTGTTCCGTTCCGATAAATATTCTCCGTTTCGATGAAATCTTCGGTTGTGTTCATCGCAGCAGCATCTTTCCCAAGCGCGATGATGTCGCGAACATCCGACGAAGTTGTGTATCGGTCTCCGAATAGTGATTGCCCAGTTGTCGCTCTGTTGTCGCTCTGTTTATTGAAAATATTGTCCACCTCTTGTTTTGATGACAGACTCCAACCATCGCCTTGTTCTCGTAGCGATGCAACTGGAACCAGGAATGCAAGCAGCAGTGGAAGAGTTGAAGCCATTGTCGACGCTTGTGCTGGTCTTTGTTGATTCTTGAACCTTGTGCTTCCTCTCATTCTCAATCAATGAAGGAGCTGATTGAATATTATGCCAGCAATGCACTTTTCTTAATCACCATTTTCGTGGCTCGTGCGGACATCCAGTGGTTTCTCCTTATTGTTTCAGCTTTTATCCTTGCAGCAGTCTTCTTTTGGGTTATGCAAAATTGGCCAAAATTGGCCAAAAAATGAGCCATGAGCCGTGTTGAGGAGTCGTCGGAGAATGGTTCGCCCGCCAAAATCAGATATTTGACCCATTCGATTTGAGGATCCGATCGACCCGACGATTCCTTTTATCGCCCGTTCGTAGTCTACGTGTACATGGTATGTAATGTACAGTGACACAGTGCCGTACCCGGCGGTACGCTGTACGGTACTGTACCTGGTAGACTACCGGTACGTAATGTAGTACCTGGTACCCTTTGTTGTACTACCAAGTACGCATGACGACTGACTAACGACTGACTCAATTATTCCACTCGTGACAAAGAAATGACAAGATCAAGGATCTTCTTATTACTATTGCGAGAACCGATTTTCAGAATTTCATGTACCTTTACCATTTGAATGATCTCTTGCGTGTTGATCTCATCATGCTGCCCATACATACTGTTTTCCATCGGCTTGTAGACTGGGATCGATACCGCATATTGAGGAAGCATCAGCATGAGGTGGTCATTGGTGGCATGGGCGCCGCCGCTCCAAAAATGGCATCAGGCTCTCAACGAACTGCCCCACAAACATACCGTGCTCCCCGAATTATCGTCAATGGGCCAACTGTTTCTGGCGTGGCAAGGAGATAAATTGTTAGGTGCTGCTGCAGCTCGGGCGGTCGAGAAAGCGACAGATATTCGAGACCCGGGAGATGCGACGCGACTTCTAGCCAAGGCCTTGTCCAATAGATTCTTTGCATCCCATGCGAACACCCTACTGCCAGACTTTCCACTGGGTCCGACGAAGAATGGCCATCTTGATGGAACGCCCTACAGCCAGCGTCAGCTAGGGTCCATGCTGGAAGCCACAGTGGCTCAAGTTTCAGCATCTTCTTCTCCTCGGAGTCAGTCAAACGAAGCCATTTCCGAACTTGCCGAGTGGCTCATCGAAACCGCCAACGAACAATCCTCTCCTAGCAATCCCAAGGGAGCCATTCTAGAGATTGGAGGAACCGTTGATTCGATTCAGCGTGGAGGCCCACCGCATCAACCAGTGTTCGAGGCCACTGCGAAATGGAGAAACTTGCAAGTCGTCCATGTGGGACATGGCAGCAAGAAGTCTGTCGGGCAGCAAGCGGCAGCAATTTTGCTGACAAAAGCCATGAATTCTGCCGAGGACTGTGGCTTCGATATTCCTATTGGCAAGAGCAAGGAGGTCCTTGTGGTTGAGGACTGCCGTGCCACCAATGACGAAGCAAGTCTAAACCCCGGGAGCCCGTGGATATTGAATACCCTAGATGGTTATTCTTTCAAGCTTCGGGACGGAGAAAGCCCCCAGGAATGGTGGAGTCGGGGTGCTTTGACACTCAAAGACGCCTTTCGACGGGCTTGGATAGCACCACACATCTTCGATAAAATATTGCGTGTCGATTGCTGGTCACAAAAACTTTATGACAGCCCTCCTGATCGATCCGTTGCCGCCTTTTCTATCGTATCGTACCGCAGGGCCGATTCCGCTGAATTGGAACACTTTGTTACTCCTATTGTACGTCGTGAATCGGTAAATAAAGCGAAAGGAGCTGCGGGTGTGGAAGCCAACCAACGAATCCTTGAGATTGTTTGGGTGTGTACCGGTACCGGTACAACTTCGTAGGTTCATATGGATACACATGAATGAATACAGCCCGACATAGATATTCCACTCGTGGATGAATGAGTCGTCGTCTTTGCTCGGTTGGACAAAGATCTTTTGAGAACCGATCCAGAAACAATTTCAGCTTTTCAAATGTACCTGTACCAGCTGCCACTACATTTTTATAAAAACGATCTCTTACACGTCCTTGATATTATGGGGCCGCTCCAAAGATGGTATCAGGCTCTCAGCGAGATTCCCAACAAAGACAAGTTGCTCCCTGGACTATTATCATCGTCAAGGGAGGTGAAATATCTGGCTTGGAGGGGAGACAAATTCTGGGTGCTACTGTTGCTCGCGCAATCGAAAAACTGACAGACATTCATGACCCGGGACGTGCGTCGCAACGATTCTCCTATGCCGTGTCCAATAGATTTTTTGCATCCCATGTGATCACCTTATTGCCGGACTTTCCGCATTATCACAGCCAGCGTCAGTTGGGGTCCATGCTGGAAGCCGCAGTAGCTCAAGTTTCGGATTCTGACGGAGCCATTTCCGAACTGGCCGAGTGGCTCATCGAGACTGCCATCAAAGAACAATTCATTGCTGCTTTTAATCGTCAAAGTGCTAAAGGGTATCTTCTAGAGCAGGGAGGAAGAGTCCAATCTCAACGGATCGGAGGTCCGCAGCATCGACCAGTGTTCGAAGCAACTGCGATATGGCGAGACACCGCAACTTTCCATGTGGGAGTTGGTAAGAAAAAGGCTGTCGAAGAGCTAGCGGCTTGGCATGGTGGTACTTTTCAGCTAGTATGGATCACACTTGCTTCTTGTACGAATAGCCCGGCATCCATAGTATGAATACGTACATAGAACTCCATCACACCACTAGTAGTTGACGATTCGCGCGATTCCCATGTGTTTTGCATTGGCATTGGGACTGGGCGCCCATTCGTGTAGATTCCAGCCCGTCTTGGCCAGTTCTTGTTGCATCGGAGCCGGCTCACAGTCGGAACGGTCAAACAGCCGATCCGCAAAGCACAAGGAGGCACTTCCACCGCTGTTTCTAGCAGCGTCGGCACAAGCCTCGAGGACCGCCGCACCCTTCCCTTCGTCCAGATACATCAATACACCCTCCACAACAAAAATAGTGTACCAATCCTCCTCCTCGTCATCAGTATTTTTCTTTTTGCTGTTGGACGAGGAGAAAATCCACTGCAATTGTCGCTGGAATTCTGGAGTATCGTTCAAATCCAACCCAATCATGGTAGGCAAATGCATTTGTTGGTGTAGCGTGCCATTAACATATTTGGCCTCGTCTCTTCCTTGTTTTTTCGTCCGCCGCCGTCGCCGCTTTTCTTGACGTTTTGAGAGTCGTTCTTGAACTATTTGACGTTTGGACTCGATCGTACCGGGAAGATCAAATTCAAAACACTCGTCAATCGATGAAGACTCCTCTTCCAACAATCGAATCGAACGGATATCGTACCCTGCTCCAAGACTCACTACTCGCACTCTTGTTCGACGACTAGTTGTACCACCTGCAGCACCAGCAGAAGTGGCATTCTGCATAATTATTTGATTCCGCTCCTCTGCAATGGCTTGATTCAAATACGCCATACGTACCTCCAACAAGGCATGAATCCACCGAGGATGCCAACGTCGTAGCGACGTAATGAGACGTCGACTGGGCCGTGGCAAAAGATCATAGGTATATCCTAGCGATTCGTAGCAGGGACTCGAGGGATCCGTCGTCGACAAAACTTTCCACCACAAACATTCCAAGTTGATGCAGGAATCTTCAGGCGTTAAAGGATCGTTCCAATGCAATACACGCAATACAGCAACGCGTTGACGCCAGGTCCAACGAGCAAAGCGTTTGACGACTGGGATGGATCGATAATTGGTGGGTGATCGAACACCACAATATTCCGCGACATTGTCAATGATAATAATCCTCCCTGCATCCTCCTCCTCCTTATCATCAGGATCAGGATCAGGATCAGGATCATCCTCGTCGTATTGTTGGGAATCAGAAGAAGAAGAGAATAGTCGATGTCTGATGGACCGTGTGTTCGTAACGGTACAAGTAGTAGAGGGAGGATCGGCTCGAATGGATGACGATGATGGTCGTGCCGAATAAATTCCTACGGGTTGGAAGCCAGTTGGGAGCTCAACGAAGGTCGTCGTCACTATGAGAGCTACTACCGGTACAACATGTCCTAGAAGAGACAACAAAATGGAGTGTCGCATTGTGTGTATGGGTATCTTTTCGGAGCAGGATGGGGTATTTGAGCAATCACCGTAGTGCGAGAGGAGAATGAACAGTATGGTACGGCACGGTAGAGTATAATAGTGAAAACAACAACGTCGTCTTTCTGGGTGGGATCTTTCACCCTATTGGGGGGCGGTTCAGTTTTACAATACAGATATGTATGTACATATGTACATTATTATTTATTTTAAGTTGTACTCGCGGACACAAAGACGGACCGTGACGGACGCAATCGGGCGGGTTGATCTTCGATCAGTCTGTCCGCCCATCCTATTCCTCTCTCGTCGCCCCCCATTTTTTCAGCGTGTGATGTGCCTGATGAATATTTTGATGGAGACTGCATATGGAGCATGATGGAGCATGGAGCATGGAGCATGGAGACCTTTCCTTTCAACAACAGCAGTTTGTTCTTTGTAGTTTCCTATAAACTTTCCTCTAATACACTTCCATGGAGAGATGCCTGCGACGATAAACAATGGCGAATCGTCTTCATCTTCATCATCGCGGTTATCAAACGCACCATTCCGTTGTAATAATACAACAGTACAAGTATTTCCGCAACACATACTCGATTTTATCCAAAGTCGAGTCGTCGCGCGGCTGATGCTGGGGAAGCTACCCAATGCGAGGAGTCCTCCTATTGTTACACCACCAATTATTGTGTCGATAGAAGAATGTCGTTCCGCGCAACAACAAGTATGGATTCTGACATTGAACAAAGAGGTGTTGTTGTCGTCGTCAGTGGAAGGGGCAGCGGCATTGGTGGCAAGCACCAGTGGTGGAGACGATATCGATGGTGATGATGATGATGATTGTTGTTGTAAAGATGATATTCAATTGTGGAGAGATTGCTTGCAGATGGGATGCAATCGACTGGTGGTGCGAGTATGGAAGGGAGGCTGCACGTGGTGGAATTTGAATCGAAATTCCTCTCCCCGTTCTCTGGCAGAACAAGAGTTGATGGGATATCGATGGAGTCATCAGGCTCTGTTGCGGCGGGATGATGATGGTGATTCGGGTGTCATTATTCCCCGAGTCTTGTATAGTCAAATATCATCTAGTATACATCCAGACACAACGAATTCCGTTGATTCAGAGGAGGATATTATGAAATACCTGCCTTGGGCGATTGTGGAATATGTGGGGCCTCATTCTTTGTATTATACTAATAAACGGTACGATTCGACATGGGTAGAAAGCATGGTCAAGATGCGGCACGAATTCGGGTTCGATGAACCACATCCTCGATGGGGACGCGTTCCAGAATCCCAAGCCTTGGGCTATGCGGCACAGGTACTTGATCAATTCATTCTGCCCTTGCATGTACTACTAGGGTCTTCTCACCCCCACGCAACAAACAACAACAAGGAAAGTCTGCTGTCAGCGCATACTACTATGAGCAGTAGTGGTTCTTATCACACCTACGAGTCGATGATCAAAATCTATCAGCAAGCGTATCAAGATTTAATGAAAGCGTTGGTAGCGGCCCACTACGAGCAGCAGCAGGAACAGCAACAACAACCAGACGCCGTGATGTCGATATTGCACCCACAAGACAGTCAGCGATGGGACCAAGTCTTGGCGCTGATCCAAAATGCCGTCTACAACGTATTGCCGTCAAATGTGGCTCAAAAAATGATTCCGATTCTACAATCTCCATTCCCCTCCACGGTCTTGGTACATTTGGATTTGCAGCCTCAAAACTTGTTATTGGCGAGCAACGGCTCAAATAACGGTGACGAGGACGATCATGGAGGTGATGATCCGTTGTCGTTAAAAGTTTCCTCCGTGTTGGATTGGGAAGATGCAGCAATTGCGGATCCTCGCTTTGAACTCTTATTATTGGGTCGTAAAGTTTGTGCCAGTCGGGACCAGGCGGAGCAAATATGGAAGCGCTATGCCGAAGCAGTATGCTCAGCAGTGGGGACCAACAAGTCGTCTACTAGCGACGACGATGATTTATGGTTGCCACCAGTGACTCGTCTTGGACCCTTGGCACCATGGTTACAACTAGAGACCATTCATAGTCTATTGACGATGCTCTTGCAGTCGATGGATCTTTTGAATGGCGGACGCAATCCATGGGAGACGTCCAAGGACTTGTGGGGCAAAATCGAGCGAGAAATGGCTCGATGGCAACTCCTTTTGGTGTCTACTAGTAGTACAACGACGACCAATGACGAGCAAGATAATACCATTGCAGAAGAATCAACAACAAATTATTGTTCAACTCCTACGAAGAGTCATCAGCACAAGGCAGCGGCCGAAGAGGATCTCTACCTTGCTGATCTTGGAATTCATCCTGCAAAGTGTTACAGATCTTCCATGCCACCGACGACGACTCAAGCTTCACGTAACTCGCCAATCGAACATAAAATATAGATGATTGTTTATTTTTGAGATGATATGTACCGGTAGTATAAATAAATGTACCGGTAATACGAGTACTCCAATTAGTAGTGGTGGAGATGCAGGAAGCGACTACTAGAGTAGAGTGCATAGAATCAGTTAATTTTTGTAGTTTACTACTACAGCTATTTGTACCACTACTTCTTCGTCGTCTTCGCTGCTACCTCAGTAGAGTCAGCAGAGTCACTCTACTACTAGTACTGTAGAGGAGTAGAGCTACCCACTCTACTAGTCGAGACTGACGACGCCATGATCAGAAGGATCCGCCAAATAAATCTATCGGAGGCCACGACGTCATCGCCGTGATCCATTCTATCTTCAAGATCCACCCTCCCAGCAGAGGAGACGAGGAGCTACACAAGCTGCAGTACGAACTGCGATTGTATGGATGGAACCAATAGTACGGTAGGGGAAAATTTAGACGAAGAATGGAAACTGGACCATATTTTGCCTTCCTTGAAAGTTGGGATCGAGTGAGTCTACCAGCAAGAACCGCCTCCTCTACTCTAGTTGGAGAACTACGCTTATGATCATGCCAGAACGTGAACTTTACAACATACGCACAATTTTTTGTATTGCAATAGTATGCTACGCACTCTTGATACTTATTAAAATACTACTCCTTAAAAGCACAGGACAGACAAATCATGAAACAACAATGCCGTCGACATGGACAAGCTAAATATTTGTAGAAGGATCATACGGGTGGTCCTTCTTATTCTTCTCCGCGAAGACCCGACGATCGGGTTAACGTTCGTGTTCCTTCCTTCACCACATTACCAGCGCCGCCACGACCGCTTGATAGCTTGTTCTTGGTATCAGGGACACGCTTTTGGCACATGCGGAGCACACACAACTCGGAACAACAGTCCGCACCCGTCGAGCATTCAGCCTTGTAACCTCCGCAAGTTCCAGCGGGTGCCGAGGTCACAGGTGCAGCAGCTGGTGGACTTGTGGCCACAGGTGCAGCAGCTGGTGGACTTGTAGCCACAGGTGCAGCAGCTGGTGGACTTGTAGCAGGGCTGATGGTGGGCGCACCCTCCGATATAATGGTGCATTCTGGGGCGAGATTGATGCTATTGGAGCCGTAAATGCAGGGGCAGTTCACGCGCTGTCCCAGCTCGTTGACAAACTCCACGCTCCCGCCATCCCGGGCACAGAAAACGTCGTCATTGATATCTAAAAAGCCGCAGTACGGGCATCGGATAAAGTCTTCTTCGTTCACCATGTCACAAAAGCACGGCCATTGCTCAGCTATACCGCAGGGTGTCGAAGCATACAACCACGGTGGAAACGCCTGGCCATCGGGAACATCGATCCTCGTCCCATTACTGGTTTCTACCGCGCACACAGGGACATTCTGCGGTTGGGTTCCTTCGATCAAGAAGACTGAGAGCAGAGTCAACGAAAGAATAAGTGTCATGGTGATAACAGAAAGTACTGCTACTACGAAGTACGTCTTTCAATATAAATAATATCGGTATACAAATAAAAGGAGAGTGTCGTTGTGGTATTGCTTGCGGTGATGCTCGCCAATCAACGAGCTGTCTCTGCTTCGGACGGGCGGGGGACCACCAAGCAAAGAGGCGAGATCGGAACAAGAGGAATCCAAAATTAGCTCGCTCGCTCGCTGAATGATGCTGGTGGCGGTGCGTGCGCGCCGACAATAAATTTGGTACGTATGCGAATACGTCACGGTTTTACGATCGATCCGTCGCACGCACGACTGACTATCGGCTCGACTCAGTCGAACGACATGCCGGTATACGTAATACGTACAGTAGTACATGTTGAAGTTTGAAGTTTGAGAAGAGCAAGTACCGGTACAGTACTCATACCTCCACGTAAACACGGAAAATTCAAAACCATCTTGTTATTACAACATTGTTGACATCCGCCGACCATGGCGCCACGAGGATATTATTATCCCGAATCCGGTACGAGTAGATTTCGGAACGATTTATATCATCTATTATATTATCCTTTTGGGTCATGCTTCGAATAAAGTTGATATTTCTCTTGTGGGTTCCCACGGCAGCTTGGGTCCTTCCTACAAGTACCAGTACCGAGTGTCGAAATACGAGTAGTAGCGGCCTACGAGTATCAGTGTGCAAAATAAGAGCCGCATCTCATCCTCGTCTCCGTTTTCGTGACCACCCACGAACGACTGTCGCATTGTCAGGGGCTTCGCTTCCATTGATGGATGTATCTCCGTTCGTTGTTGCTGGAGTAGCTCTTGGATTGGGTGTCGCCGCTCAAGGCTTTATCAACCAAATGCTGGAAGGAGACCAAGGGCTGGGTGCCTTTTTGAAAGATGGATCGGGGTACAATAGATCTGGATTCAGAGGACCATCATCGAACAATGAAGAGGCAGTAGATCCACTACCGTGGTTGAAACTACCGCGATTGGATTTTGTCGAAGTAGCGGGGCAACCGAGTCGTCTGGAGGAGGAAGCTCTGATGAAGCGACTGGAAACACTGCGAATGGAGATGAATGAACGATTTGAGCAAGGAAGGGTGGAAGAGGCGACAGCGATTCGGGACGAACTAGAAACAATGATGCGGGAGGTAGGGATCGAATACAATGCCGATAGATGACGGGTATGGTAGTGCATTTCTTTCCCCTTGTTTTTTCTTGTTCTAAATTAGACCATCATCATTCTCCACACGACCTGCATCCTCTCCATCCTTCGTTTGGGTAAATGTCGCCGACAACGCTTCCTCGTTCGATGTGGTATCAGCCTCAGTCGTTGAATCAGCACTCGACGCTCCCAAGTGTTCCGAGACACTCCCATCTTCCTCGTCATCTGCGATTGGCTCCAGAGTGATAGCACTACTGCGAGAATCCGACCGGCGACGGCGATCTGCAATTTTCGCTGCTTGTCGTAGCACGAGATCATCATCTCCTACGTCATCCTCTGATTTCATGTCAAAGTTGTTCATGGGTGTGGAGGCATGGAAAGGTCCTGTTCCTGGTATACCTCCGATATATGGCATCACGCCCAAGTCGATATTCTCTGGCTGTATTACACTGTTGCTGTAGTTAGAGGGCTCTTCCAACTCGGAGGTCATGCTCAATGTGAAATTTTGTCCCCATGCTACCAACGACGCCACGGTCGATTTCAGGTCTGTCGCCTCGGAAGTTGATGGAGACGGTTCGTGTTGTGTGATAGCCCCCAGTTCTCCGGCCAGCTCCTCCACGGCACGTTTGGAGCGACTCGACATGGTATCACGATACGCGATCAATTGTTGGCGTCGATCGCGGCGGTGAGGGTGATGTTCACTTTGGGATGATAAGGATGTGCTCTTCTCATTTTGGGGAGCTGAGGTGTCGCCCACTTCTCCCGCCAATGCATCCATGGCACGTTTTGATCGACTCGAGATGGTATCCCGATACGCCGTGAACTGTTGCCGCCGATCGCCACCACGGTTTGCGTTGGAGTGGTGCTCACTTTGGGAAGTCAAGCTCTTTTGGGAAGAAGAACCCTTCTCCTTGAAAGCAACGTGATTTTCCTCCACTTCGCCTGCCAATGCATCCATTGCGCGTTTTGACCGACTCGAGATGGTATCCCGATACGTCGTGAACTGTTGACGACGATCGCGCTGGCTCATGGTAGTGTGGTGCTCACTCTGGGAGCTCAAGCTTGGTCGGGAGGGTGTACTCCTGGAAGGCGTTGGTGTCACACTCTCTTCCATTTCTCCTGCCAAGGCTCCCATGGCAATTTGGACGCTTCGCATGGACCGACTCGAAATGGAGTCTCGATAGACCATCAATTTCTGGCGGGGATCCGGTCTCGTACTGCGAGAACGAGGCTCGCTCTGGTTGGTTACTTGCGACCGGTCGAACTTGGTTTCCGATTGTTCTTCCGCCAACGTAGCCGTCTCCAGATGCAAGAGAGAGGCATCACTAGCCTGTTGCTCTTTGGCCTCTTGATCAGCTCGTTCGAGATCCGATAGTTCTGATGCGTGTTCTCGCAAGAATTTCGTCAACAGATCGGCGGCGGGGGTATCTTCTTCGGATTCATCCATTAACAGTCTTTCTTGATACTTGGCATATAAGTCAGGTGAGCTTCGAAGTAGGCGCAACTGTCGTTGGGTCGTATCTTGAGGCTGGATGGGTTTGGGGTTGGACGGGCGACTCGCTGACGATTTGGAGGATAGGAAATGTTGGGATTCTCCATCCAGATCCGTGTTGAACGCTTGAAATATAGAGGATCCTTTCGAAGACGAGAATGAGGAAGACAAACGAGGCGGTCTTGGAGCTGGTGATGACAATAAAGCCGCTGTGGTTGCGGCTTGGGCCTCGAAGCGCAAGAGTTCCTCTTCGTACTGATCCCAATACTCAACCAGCAACCGTCGGATGGTATCCGGACTGTCTGGCGTTTCCTCTTTGCTCAACAAATTTTTGTATTGGATCCATAGCTCTGGGTGTTTCATTAGCCGCTTCATTCGAGATTGCAAATCATCCTTCTCTTCTGGTTTCTGCTGTTGGACCGGTTTTAGCGGATTTGGTCTCGTCCGAGACACATGAGTCGACTCTTCTTCCAATCCCATGTTCCATCCAAGAAAAAGAGACTTGGCGAGAGAAGACTTTTGTGGTGGAACTATCCCATTCGGAATCATTTCTTGACCATGCTGCTGTAAAAACTCCACCAGAACTCGTCGGACGGTTTCTGGATGCGTCGGTTGATCCTGCACGGCTAATTGTTCCTTGTACATGGCCCATAGTTTGGGGTGCCTCATGAGTTGCTTCATGGACTGTTGTAGTTGATCCGGTGATAGCGCCGCTGGTTTGGGAGTAGTAGCTGGTAGAGCCGCTGCTACTTGATGTTCCGGAAAGGACCGCATGTGGAGCGGGCCCACGGATGGTGATGAAGATGACTGGTGTGGGTTTCCGTTGTGCACGTTGGACTGTGGAGGTGCTGTCACCGAAGAAGGATCCAGTTCTCCCGCCAAATCATCTCCAAATAACCGAACAGAAAAAGAGCGAAAGGCCCCGCCCCAAGAACTGCTGGATGCCATGGTATGTTACGCTAGTTCTGACGACGAACGTTTCAATCCAATTTCGTACTCAAAACCTATTATAATATTCCATGTGATGGGTCATTCTTCTATCTCGCACACTCGAATCTTTTCTGGAAAGTAACCGCGATCCTTTTTATTACAATTCGCCTCGATTTTGATTCTTCTCTATGAGGGTGTGGACCCTGGCTACAGTACCGGTGGTATGACGGATCAATCTATGGACAAGTACTGGTAGTCAAACAGAGTGCCATGGTCGGTGTTTCTTCGAACTTTTTTCAAGTCTTCGGTCTCGGGGCAAGCGGTCATCGTTCATGCCAGTGTGGAAAAATGGGATCGGTCTGTTCTCGTCTCCCGAGTTTTTGGCTCGGTAACCGATACGTCGACCACTCTGACTGATTTCAATGTACTGGTGTGCTCTCTATTACTCTCAACCGGTACTCTTGGCTCTATTCTCTCGGCACAATAAAGCGTGCCTTCGACGACAGTTCTGCACTTGCACTAGAATATTGTAGACTACAAGTACTTCGAATGATTGATGGCGAGACTATCTGTGTACCGTAGGACATAGTAAAGGCCTTGTTTCTATTTCAAATATTGAAATGACAATGATTGAGCTTGGAACGATTCTATTTTGGTGCATACCATCGATCATGGCTCCCGGAAGAACTTCGAATGCATATATCTAATCGATAAATAACGTGTCGGTCCGCTAGTAACATCTTGTACCCGTAGCATTTTTTAGGAATGGAGTTCGATGCCATTCAAACGACAACTGATATTGCTCGGTTGTACACCAACGGAACTACATCATCCATGAATTCGCCCAAGGATTCTCGGCCTTCTTTTTATGTTCCACCTCGCCATAGAATTGACGTCCAAATACGGTTCCACCCCGACTCTCCACCAGCATCCCCAGGACCCTCGAAAAGCCACCAGATGATACAATGAATTTCTTTGCGTGTGCCATGTAGTAAAAGTCGAAATCAGGATTCCCCGTGTCCAAATCCATATGAACCTCGTAGCCAGCTTCTGCTATCGCTTGTTCCAAACACATTGCATACAATCGGCTCTTCTTGTAGTATTGACGCTTGTGGGAGCCGCCACGGATCAAAACCTTGGTTGCTTTAGACTCGGCAATGTTGTCCAAGTACTCACTGATACTTTTCAGCGAAGTCCGAAAGTTTGGGTCGTGATTTGGGTCACCGCCCGATATCAGCATTGTCTCCACACTTTGCTTGGAGTGTTCAATCACATCACCCAACCGTAAATGTATTACCAGCACATCCGGAGCAGGCACCTCAAAATTTGTGTCGTTGAGTCGTAAATCCACGATCCTATTTACTAGGCTCAAATTCCCGTTGGGTTCGCGGTTTGTGGTGTTCTTGCAACCATATTCATAGTAATCCTTCGCCAGTGTTTGCTTGTTCTTTGGACCACCCTTGTTACACTTGCGACACAATTTGATACAGTCGCCCAACACATATCCTTCCCATACCTTATCCGCCAAAAAAGGTCGTGTAATTAGGGGGCTACCCTGTGTCTTGTTGACGCATTCTTTGATCCACTCTGGCGAGGGTCTCCAGTTGTTGCTGTCGCTGTCGTCGTCGTCGTCGTTTCTGTTGTGTCCAATTATTATGCTGGATGATGATGATAGATTGGGGTTCACCACAAATACTCCTGGATTTCTATGGTTCCCGCTGCTTGTTGCCTCGTATTCTCGCAATGAAATTTGATCGGACGCATGGGTGGTGTGATTTTGTGGTTGCACAACGGTGGGATAGTCTATCGACTTGTTGTCGTTGCTGTTGTTGACTTCTCTGGTCAACACGTTGACGGTGGTGGTGGTCATGATGTTGTGTAGTACTACCATCAAACAAACGACTCTCACCAGCAGGGTTATTGAGCGCCGACGGGGGACAAACATGCTACACCCCGTTGTATCTCGCGTTGCAATCTTGAAAAGAAATTCCGGTAGTGACATCATGGCGTGTTGTGTGTGTGTGTTGGATAAGGTGGATAAAAAGCTGTTGTTCCTTACGTTGTTTCGTTGATCGCGACAAAGCTTGGCACCGCGCCATCCACGCTTCTCATGCGTAAGATATGGATCTGAAAAATCTTCGCAATAAAACCAAGGCATTCGTGAGCTACAGTATTCTACGAAGTTGTACAGTACATCAAGAGATGAAAGGATCGGATAGAAGAGTTGTACCAATTATCAATGTATGATACATGATACCAAAAACAAGTCTCCTTGTACCGGTACCAAGTAACAACACCAAACCAACTTCGACCTTCGCGGCAAAAGCAACAATAAAAATGAAAAGGGAAACAGAGCAGGTTTCCTCTCCCGCGCAGAGCGCAGAAAGCGAAGAGAGGAATGACGAACATACCATTCGAATGAATCGGAATGATAAAAAAGCGGAAATGATGTTCGTGATTCATATGGTATCCGTGAACCAGCAGAGAAGTATCTTTCACCTATTTCGCTCGCCCCTCATCGTACGAGTACAATTACGAGTATCTAACAGTACCAGTACCGCATCAGGTACCGGTAGCGACGACGATGATGATGGACGACGATACCTCTCCCTCCAACAGTAGTACCGGTATTGTTGGTCCAACAATACCACGGTTGCTGCATACCTGTACTGGTACTGCCTGTATGTAGGTGCTGTTACCCACCAAAAGATTATCAACTGTTCCACTGACCACATGACCTGCAGCAGCGATGAAAACTCCTCCGGTGAGAACCACCAGGACGACTCCGTACCGCAAGACCCGGATGTCTTGTTCGGGCAGGATAGTTTTCTCGAAGAGCATCCTGGTACAATACATTGGGCAAAAAGGTTGCGAAGATATGTGAAGGAGTATTCCGTTTCCGAATGGTCCGATAGAGAGTTGACCAAGCGGCTGGCGAAAGAACTTAAGGATCAGAAGGGTTCTCGTTTCCTCGTGTCTTTATCGGATGGTTCATTTGTACCTGCCACAAAAGATCGAATTCATAGAGAATGCGAAGAGCTCTTTAAAACGGGCGGCGGAAAGAAACTTTCTGGCAACAGCAGCAAGAAGAAAAGAAAATCATCACAAGCACCAGTAAATAAGGCCAGAGGAGGATCGGCACCCATCGTGGTGGGCGGCAATGCCTACGCTTTTGAAAAGCTTTTGGAAGTATTGATTCTGGAGGTGCGCGTGGGAGGCTTGTTTCCAGTCATTGGTGCAGCTGACAGTCGTCGAGGCAAGGAAGACACCACACACCACCGCCTGCGGATTCGATACATGGCGTCTCAAGAAGAAGAATGGGTCCCAAGTTGGCGTGTCATGCCAAACACGTCACAGGTGAATACATTTGCACGCACAGGTAGCCACGATTGGGAAAATATGGATTACGATGACGATGTTGTAAGGAAGCATTCCTTCGAGGCTGGAGAAACGGCCTTCACCTTCGAGAGTATTTTCCCAGTGAAGATTTTGGATATCTCGAAAGAATGCCATACCACCGAGGAGGCAATTACAAGAGTCAGGATTCACTGGAAAGGATTTTCCAATGAGCATGATGCGTGGATGCCGATCTGGCAAATCATCAAGGAGTGCCAGGAAGTTCAAGCTTATGCTAGAACTTGCTTCCTGGAGAGTTCTCATCCAGAGGATGAGGATGAGGACGAAACGACAATGGAGCGTCTTCGTGAACAACTCAAGAAACGTCGCCGCAACTCAACAAGGGCACATGCTGAAACCCCTCCTACTCCAAATGAAGAAGTTTCTTCTACCCCCACCCCAATTGCGGTCACACCCCCTCGCATCAGTGACTGGATTGCAGAAAGTCAAGCGAGAATTCGAGAATCCATGGAAGCAGGAGTGGCGAGGTGCAATAGAGTTATTGGCAGTTTCGACCTTGACAATGTGGGATCCATCAAGAAAAGTATTCTTGCCAAATGGGCAAAGTGTGTGGTCACTCGGCTCGGTGATGCTGTGCTTCCTGTGATTGAAGAACTCCAGCAACTCAAGGATACTACCACGGGGAAACCATTCGAGTCAGCACTTGCCGCGCCCAAATTTGAGGCAATGGAATCGAATGAACGTTCCATTTCCAACTTTATTGCCGCGATGACTTCCGAATTAGGGGCGACTGACGAATTGGGAACTATTAATCAAGGCACACATACTCTTTCAGAGGTCATTGAAGAAGCGGTGGCAAGGTGCAATAATGTCATTGGCAGTTTCGACCTTGACGATGTGGAATCCATCAAGAGAAGTGTCAATGCCAAATGGGCAAAAAATGTGCTCACTCGGTTTGGTAATGCTGTGCTTCCTGTGGTTGAAGAACTGCAGCAATCTAAAAACAATGCCACCGTTGAACCTTTTGAGTTGGCAATTATCTTTCTCAAGCTTGAGGCATTTGGAAAACATCGACATTTCATCGACGGTTTTATTCATGGAATCATCTCGAAAATTGACGGCTGAACAATGCGGGGATCTTCACACTACATAGGAAACAAGTATGATGTCATATATTATACATTGGAGTATTGTACACACTTTTTAGAAAAAATTAAAATTCCAACAATAGGAGACCCACCGCAGTTGTCTCGTAGTATGGCACAAGAGGACACGAGTCCTACAGTAACGAGGTAAGTAACAGCTGTGTTGAGGGGAAAAGCCTTGAACTATTATGAGCTATTATTGGAGTCGTAGAATTTCTTGCGCAGAGCGACGAGGACCTCATGGAGGCTCAACAACGGGCGGGCCTTGGCGGAAGAACTTGGTTCTTCGGCATGACTTTGGCGGACCATCATTTTGGCTGACAGCCCTTCCCGATATAGGTCCTTCCAACGATCCGCGTCGAGTTTGACTAGACCCCGCAATAGCTTGAACACGCGATCGTCAACCGAAGAGGCAAGTGTTTCCATTTTCTCGAACCATTCGGCAGATTGCCCCGCTTCTTCAATCGCTTCTCGAGAAAAGGCATCAGCGGTATCCAAGCACCGTGTCAAAGCCTTGACAATACATTCCTCTCCAGAAACTGCCGCATACAGACTGGCAATGTCTAAACACAACAAGACAAACGTTGGTTCGTTCCCCCGCACGTGAGCGCCAAAGTACGCAAAGGCATTCTGGTACTGGGTAAAGGCAGCCGACAGCTTTTCTCGGGTTTTTGCTTCATCGCGCTGGCACGTCCACACTTTGGAATTTGTCAATGCTAGCTGATATTGCACGGCTGCTGCTTGATGGAAATTGCCCGATTGTTGGTAGATCGCCAAGGCCTTTTCCATCGGCTCAATGATAGAACGTTCCTTGCCCGGAGAGAGACGGAGGACTTCTAGTACCACGGGGGTGATACCGCCTCCTAGAAGAGACTGCCGTCGTCGGACAGCCAACACCAAGAAGGTGGCGGCCAGCTCCGAGCTCACCATATCCCAGGTGATGGCATCGACTTCCCGTGTCCCCAAGGTTTCATGCGCGGCTTGCAGATGACTAGCGGCCTTTTCGAGACACACTTCCGCATGACTCGCATCCACGGTAGCCTGCGAATTGAAAGAATTGTTGGCACGTAGTTTGTAGCACTGACAGAGATTACATCTCAATAAAGCAATATTTCTAAGGTCTCCACTCGCTTCAAACGCCTCCAGACCTTCCAAGAACCAAAATTGTGCCGAGTCCAACAAAACGTCCGCTAGCTTCAAGTTTTCTTGTGTTTGCTTGGTGAGGAATGTGCGGAGGGATGCTAGCAAGACTTTCCCCGTCTCGTTGCATGCATCACCCAAGCGTTGTCGAAGTAAACTGAGAAGCGCCGACGATTCCTCTTCCACAAAGTCGTCTCGACTACCATCTGCCAGCTGGTCATCCATTTCTTGAAAAGCAACGATTGCTCGATTGTAGGCGATACAAGAAGCCACCAGTACTTGGCGCTTATCCTTTTGAAGAAGGCCTTGGTTGGAAAGCATGGTTCTTGCCTCTTCCCAAATGGGCGGCTCTTCCTGTTTCGCCTTTTTGAGCTCTCCAAGCTTGGGCGCATAGAGTGCCGATAGGGACTGGAGACTGACAAAACCCTTCGTCTTGGCCCGAATGGGATCTGGGAGATTGGAAAAGTTGTAGGGCAGCACAGCCGATCCAAATGCTGCTTCGACGTCACGAAGCACATACAAGACATCATCCCCCGAAGCGTGTCCTCGTTCCCGCCACAAATCATCCGAGGCAAAAGACCGAGCAAAGTGCCCACAGTGCTCCCACAGCCAAGTGTACTGTAATCGTAACCGTGGAATCCATTTTTGAGCACTCGCAAAATATTCCAGCAAGGAGATTGTGTCCGCCATCCTGTGGGCCGCATGCCTCAGAGATTGCATGGCACTGGAACTAGAATATTGTCGAAGATAGTGCTCAGCAAGTCTAAGTGTCACATTGACCGCCTTGTAATTCAATCCAAATAGCTGAGATACCATCGCTGACGAAGGTTTCACTGTTGATCGGGGGAAGGAAGGAGTCGATGTCCCCGATTCTGCACGCTTTCTCCGTCTTGGACCCGTTTTGACAGGCGGGGTATTAGTAGACGCGGGAGTCGTCATAGAACTAGTCAGTGGTCGGATTTGATCCTGAAGAACAGGCCATAGGGCCTTGATTGCAAGTGCCAAATGATCTTGGGCCTTGTTCAAAGCATCCGTAGTGATGGAAGAATACGGTTGATGTTGTGGTTGTTGTGGATGCGCTGTGCTAGTACCGTTTGCCATCATCGGAGCTGGTGCCGTCGCTGCACCAGACGTAGGGAATTGGAAGGAAGATAGTTTCGGTGCAGACGAGGATGCCATGACGGGAGGTGGTGATGCGCTGCTGCTGCCATTGGGACTTGTTGTGGTCGTCGTCGTGTTGGTGGTGGTTCCAGATCCAACATTGTTTTCGTTTGATGATTCCGACGACGACGACGACGACGACGAGCGGGCAGTTTCTCCCAAAAAGGTATCTGCAAAGTGTTCCCGCACCGAGGCGACTAACGATTCGTGAGCATTACCATCCATATCCCGTAACTCTTGCAATAGATCCAGAGTCGTTTGTAGTAAACTTCGTTGCCGGTCTCGGAAAGCGCGTTGTCGCACGGGCAGTACATCATGACTTTCCAGCTGCCGCAACCTTAAGGCGAATCGATACGACATGGTGGCCAACCACCAGATCCATTTCTTTTGTCGTTGTTGAGAAATCGATGAAATGTCGTAGAGCTGAATATTGTTTCCATCAGTAGCTGAAGCGTTGGTTCGAAGCAAGTAGGTAGTATTGTTGCTCGTACAGTTGGCTTTGAGGAATCGGAGCAAGGCTGTCGCATTCATTTCCATAATTTCCGGCGAGAACATATCCGGCGTTCTAGCACCACAAGAGGATGTTTGTGAACGTATCGTCTCGACTGGTTTGGTTGTATCCAGCGTACTTGGATGCATCATCATGGCTGGAATTTGATCTCTATCCAGTAGCTTGATACTTTGGATCAGTCCCTTTTCTTGCAGGCAGAGCGCCAATTGCGGTACATTTGCCATGAGATTATCCAGGTACGCATCCAAAACTATGCACTTGGACGATGTTGCAGCATCGGTAGGAGCCAGGGGAACGGTATTATTATTTGTACCATCTTTTGGGAGGGTACCAGTAGATGGAATCGATTTGGACTTCAACCAGCCGCTAAATGGACCAGACGTCGGCACGATACATGTTTGCAGTTGCACCTGATCCAGATTCAGCGGTGTCGAGGAGGAGTCCGTTTCCTTAGAATCGGTTTCACAATCATGACCCGATGCATCGATAAGAAGTTGCCTTGTCGCCGGTTGCAATACGGCGTCAACATAGGATCGCTGCTTGGTGGCAGCAGGAAGATGATGATGATGATGATCACCATTCATCCCAGGAGCTTCATCACCACCCTTTTCTTCTTCGAGACGCTGCTGATGTTGATTATTCTCTTGCTCTTGCAGTTGCTGTTGCTGTTGTTGTTGTTGAAGTTCCACTAATCGACGCAATTGATGAACTTCCTCCACGCGAATGACTACACCGGATGCTGCTGCTGCTGCTGCATCTCCACTTTTACTTGTACTCGTACTACTCTCGGGACGTACAATCAAGGCATCAGACCCCACAAGTAAATTCATTTCTTGAAAATTCCACTCGACATATTCACGAACTGGAGGTGGACTTATTGGTGGGAGCATCAAGGAGGACCGTGTTGTTTCATCTTGTTTTTTGTTGAAATCTAAATCCCTCGCCTTCTTTTTCTTTTTCTGTGCATCCTCGGTCCCGCCCCCCACCTTTTGAATCATTCGAGACAAGGCGGACAAGGCTTCGTGTTGCTGTGGCGTACTGCTCGTTTCGGTAGCATCGTTTGACGATGGAGATAGCGCTAGAGCCAGCGATTGACCGATGGAGGGAGGCAGTAACGCTCCTTTGGAATTGGAATAAGCGGTTTCGTTCGCTCGATTTTGCTGCGTGCTTCTAGTCTCCTCCTCCTCGTCGTCGTCGTCGTCGTCGGGTACCACTTCATCAATCAACAAGGTCCCATCAATGTTGTGAACCGCCACACAAACGGATTGGTCCGCGGCAATAATAGGTATCGAAAATAATGTCTTGACGGCTGGTGCAGTACCGATAAAATCCACCAAGGCATGATTGTTTTTATTCGTCTCGTTCGTCTCGTGATGATGTCGACGATGATCGCCTGTTACTCCGTGCTCACCGCAACTCGTGGAACAAGATGAGGCAGTACTAGTAGCAGTATGAGCATTAGTAGTGCCTGTTGTCGTGTGGTCGATGATGGAATTTCCTGACGAGGGCGCACTGATGGTGCCGGAATTTAAATTGGTCGTAGCCAAGGGCCCTGCATTATTAACCAAAGAAAGAGTGGAGGAAGGTGGGAGATCATCATCATCATCACCATCATCATCATCGGGAACATCCCCCATGGTCGATATCAAATCAAAGAGTTGGTGAAACTTTAACTATTGTACTAACTTTTATGAAACTTTCTTCACCAGCACCACCATCATCCATCATCATCTTCAATACCGGTATGGTCGATGGCATGTTGAGCAGCTACCCGGTACCTGGTACTTGGTACTCTACTCTACTACTAGGTTATAATTATTTATGTATCTAGTCGTTTTGGAGAAATAGGTGGTCGCCAATTTCGCACGCGCTAGCGCGTGCTGCTTCTCTCTTCTTGGCAACGGAACTTGGCAACCAAGCTTCCCGTAGCTTCCCGTGTACCTATCCTGCTGGCATGCTGGCATCCAGCCAGCACTCCTCCCCGCGTCATCCTTCCATTTTGGCAACCTCTCCAATCTTGTGACACATTCTCCCTGAAATAATCTTACACACTCTTCATCCAACTTACTCCACACTCTTCCAACACTACTTACACCATGGCCGGAGGACGTCAAGACCGACCCCAGGCACGTCCTAGTGTACGTACCCCCCTAACTCCCGACACTACTACCACTACCACTACCACTACTACCACTACTGTAGTCACTCCAGTCACTCCAGTTGCCACCTCTCGGCCACTTTACTCCGATCCAAACTTTCCTTGGTCACTTGACGCACGTAATCTCACCTTTGAATCAGATTACCTTGCCCATGTGAAAGACGGTGTAACTTCCAGCGCCACGAAATACCGAATTACACTAAGCCAATCTGATATCAACTACAACAAGAGATCGCACTCTCTTCAACAGAAAGCGAAATCACCGGCTTATCATACGCCCTCCGAGAAGCCATTCCAATTATTAGCTTATTACGGGAAATGAAGAAGCGTGGTTTCGAGATTAACACTTCGCGCACCGAGGTGCACTGCAAGGTGTTTGAGGACAATTCCGGGGCTATCGAGATCGCACGATACCACAAGTTCCGCCCCCGAACCAAATTCCTCAACAACAAACTCTTCCACTTTCGAAGCTACGTGACGAAGGGTTGGATCTCAATCCATCCTATTGGTACCTACGACCAACCGGCAGACATACTGACCAAACCGCTGAACGAGCCGGATTTCAAACGTCACCGAAAGAGAATGAACGGATGGTAATCGACTCACTAACTACTCGCGAGAGGGAGTGTTCGAATATCTACCTACAACGGACGATCATGGAATGACGGACGGACGCGACCAGCGTTCACGATTACGCACGATTACGTTCGACACACGTTTGGATCACGACTCAGAGATTCTTTCTAAGACTATCGGAGACAGTCTATGATCCTCCAAGAAACTATAAGAAGTCCACAGACTTCTAACGAAATACATGTCAACGATTCAAGAAAATAGAAATGAACCAAAGTTCATTTCATCAGTTAGAGCAAGAGCTCATTAATTTAAGATAGCGCACTTCGTTATCCCACAGTCAAATTAGTCCTTTAGCCCGAATCCCTGAGCCGCTAGCCACTGCCTAGAACTCACGGATTTTAACATACAAGTACTCCTATTTTTTTTAATACTGTACTTCGGGTGATTGCAATAACTTGCTCGAGATGATTCGAGATCGAAGATCGAATTATGTATTCCGGAAGAAACTACACCAACCCGGACCAAGGCACCCTCTTGGAGGAAGATTCCTTCTCGGCAGACACGAGGTATACGTACTCTGCTTGCATTGAGCCAAACACCTGCACGACCTTTCGATTTGAAGATTCGTGGGGCGACGGTTTGGGCAACCAGCAAATCTTTGATGATTGGGATTTCGGCAATGGCTTTTACATTTATTTTGGGGAGGATTGTTAAAATATATAATATATACCGGTATAATACCCGATAGTAGATGGATAATCTTGCTTTCGACATCTCCTAACATCGAGCAAAGAAAGTTTCTTGGCGTCAGTGAAAGATTTACTTCTGGTGCGTTTTGAGACCCTTGTACATGTAATTGCCAGAACCGGCCACTTGGGCAGCCAACCATTCGTCAAAATCCGCTGCCTCCATATTTTGCCAATCTGGCGTTTCCAGGACTTGAGCCCGTCCCAACCGTTCCCCTAGGGCCACCTTGACTTTGGCGTCGTCGTCTCGATCCGTTTGATATGCTTCGGATACCGACTGCCAAGTAGCATTTGGTTCTTGAATCAATTTTTGCAGCAATAGTGCCTCCATGATCGCCTTGGTAGTTCCCGATGCAGTATGAGGACGCAACACCGCTCCAGCATCTCCCAACAGCAGTCCCAATCCATCCAACGTCGAAAAAGACTTGGGGATGCGATCCAAAATGGGATGAATGGAAATACCTCCCTCTTGGATGGAAATGGAAACCATATCCTTGAATCGAGCTGGCATTTGGGAAAGTGCAGTTTTGTCAAGGAATCCCAACTGCTCGGGAGTAATTTGGCCGGCTCGAGTGGCCTTGTACAAATACTTTCCTTCCAATGCGGGTGGGGTACGCGTGTAAATGGCATAGTTTAATAAATACTCACCATCCTTCTCAAGGGAAACAGTAGGCATCAAGTAAAATATCGAATGGCCATTTTCGTAAACCGAAGTAAAAAAGGTTTCGGGCATATCGGTGAGATCGAGGATCTGCGGGTGGTCCTTTACGGGAAAAGATCCCCTCCAAAGGACGTATCTGTGGGTAGCGTAAGGTAGGAAGTAGGATATGTTAGATGGAAAGGTGCGCAGAAGTGGTGGATTGAAACACTCAGCAAATCATACCCTGCATATTTAGCCTTGTTCTCCTCCAAACCAGCAGCCAGGGCTCCTTCTGCTTGGATACAAAAATCGTATTCACCCAAAGACTGCTGATCGCTGAATAGCTCGACACTGGCAGGACTGCCTTGGTGGATCTTGGATTGAGCCATATCCACAGTCACTCCAGAATGATAACTAGGATCTTCTACCCTCTTTCTCAATTGGTTCCAAAGCAAACCCCAATTGTGCAATTGGACCTTCATGGGATTTTCGTAGCATTTTTTGCCTGTGACACTGTCATTTTTCAAATACCAATACCGCTTCTCTGTTTCCACATAACGCATATCCGCATCCAAAATATCCTGTTCGACCAGTTGCTGAAAGATAGGACTAGGCAATCCAATGCCCAGACCCCGGTCCGCCAAGTCGTTTGCCGAAGAACGCTCAAAGACGTCCACTTGTTGGACCCCAGCTCGTTTCAAGGCAATCGCAGCAGCACACCCAGCAATGCTACCGCCAATAACTGCAACACGACTTTCCGGGATGGCTCTGGTCGTGAACGCCATGGTCGTTGCCGACACTGGAAATCTCATTCCGCATCTTTTGTGGGCCAACGTGTACATGTACCTTCACTGTCGTGTGTCGTCGTGTCGGATACCTTCAAGATATGTTA
The DNA here is from genome assembly GCA_956465555.1 of Nitzschia sp. pyKryTriq1. Classification (NCBI taxonomy): domain Eukaryota; phylum Bacillariophyta; class Bacillariophyceae; order Bacillariales; family Bacillariaceae; genus Nitzschia; species Nitzschia sp. pyKryTriq1. The sequence continues at coordinate 1,804,639 of OY101122.1, read as the reverse complement.
CACTTATCATTCTTGGCAGTACAAGTACTGCAGCCTACTACGGTACTGGTACTGCCAGGGTACCAGTACCGGTAAAAGCACGTACCGGTATCTGGGTCAAGGTTTTTTGGCTTCGAAAAACGCTTACCGGTCGGTGGTGAAAAGATGCATAGTTGTCGGTCGTACTAAAAGAGAACTATTGTTAAGGTGGTAGACACCAGTTTCGTATCACGATAAATTGCCGTGCTTTGGTCTTTTCGAGGCCACGTAGGTTTCTACACGAAACGAGCTCCGGCGGTCAGTCTTCCGACGATACTCGACACAACAACACGGGAAACACAACGATAACGACCATGCTGTTGCACTTGTGCTCATTTGCATTTTGAAGGACTTCCAAGAGGCAACAAATTGAAGATTATAGGTAAGCACTTTATTGAGGTGAGATAAGGCCGATTTGTTGTCCCTTGAATGCCCTTGTTTTGAAGGGCGTACAGGGACGGTCACATGATGTGTAATTCTTTTGCGTCGCCTCACGTCGCGCATGTTGTCTGTTGCGTTGTTGCGTCGCTATCTCATTCACTGTTCTCTACAGTTCTTACCAAAATCCCCATATTGCCGGATTCACTTTTTGGAGCACAAGATGATTGATGCGATTGCATAACTTTTGCATTCGGGTATGATGAAGTATTGATGAACATCGAATCAAAAAGTTATGCAATGGCATCGTCTTCCTTTGTCGTCAACATTCGAGTCGAATGAAGTCCCCACGTCGCCGTGAGATTCTCGACATGCGGTCGGCGCTGCTGTCCATCTTTCCTTGCGTGGCTCCAACGACATAAAAAAGGAAAGCTCATCGTCCGGATCGGCACAAGCGCCAATAATCCATTCATCCCGCCCCGAGACAGACGAAAAGTAGGCCACGGGCCACGATGACTTGCCACTTCGATCTTGGCAATGATTCCGCCCATGTCATCCGCACCGCCGAGTGCTTCCAACCGCAATGAGATTCTTGCCGTCCTTGGTCATGATAAGATCTGACATGAAAATGGCTTCTTGATCCGCTGTCTCTCGTTATCGATCACTCCAAACATACGAGTAACGATCCTGTCGCTGTCGTCGCCGCTCCCTTTGATTTAATAAAAATACGTGCCCGGAAGGCATCGCCATGGTGGATTGTTGATTTTTTGTGCGTTTCCGAGGACGACGACGTCGTTTTGACGGTTAAAAGTTCATGACTGGAGCATATTCCAGTCACAAGCCATGCACGATCGCAATGATCATTTAGTTTTCTCTGCCCCGTATGTTGATATTGCGCTTTGCATATGTTGCTTCGTGCCGAATAAAGCTGTATGTTCGAACATGAGAGCTCTTTTTTATTGTTGGACCCAAAATGTCCAATCTACGTAAAAATCCGGATCATCCTTGTACCGAGATTGCTGGATGCGGGTTATTTTACCGTCCATTTTAGTCCATTTAGTCAATAAACCACGTCATCGATCCATTGCGAAATCTTTCTTTGCCTTTTCTCCACCTCCTCATTTCCGTTACTTCTGGAATCCTCACAACATCAGGAACCAATATCATCTCTCTCAACTTATCAATCACAGACAGTCAACACAAAGATGACGACGTCTTCTCTTTACATCTCCATGATGGTGGTGGCGATTGCCGCTGGGTGCTTTTTGACGGCGCAGGCCTTTCCAATGATCCCCGAACGCCATCACCGCCGCCAACCCGCAGCAACGAATACGTGGCACAAGATGGCGACAACGTCAACCATCGAAAAGACGGAGCAAGAATGGCGGGAAAGCTTGACGCCCGAACAATTCTATGTGTTACGTGAAGAGGGAACCGAACGGCCGAATTCGTCGGAACTCAACGCTGTCAAGGAAGATGGGACCTTTGTCTGTGCGGGCTGTGGCTCGCCTCTCTTTGTCACGTCGGCCAAGTACGAGTCAGGGACCGGATGGCCCAGTTTCTATGGCCCCATCGATAATTCCGCAGTGAAAACGACGACGGATTTCAAGCTGATTTTACCCCGAACCGAAGTCTCCTGTGCGACATGCGATGGACATTTGGGCCATGTGTTTGATGATGGACCGAAACCAACCGGACAACGCTATTGTATGAATGGCGTCGCCATGAAATTTCAATCCGACACCGATCATCCTGAAACCGCTTCCATGGTAGCGAAACGACAAGCTTCCAATCCCTATCGGTTGGATGCTCTGCAAGTGCTTCCGGGAGTCATGATCAATGGGATCATGGGGGGACTCTTTTTCCAATCCTTTGTGGCAAGATTAGAATCCACCGGTATTACTTCGCCTCTGGATGGGTTGCCACTACTCCCCGCCCTGTATTTTGGTGTTTTGGCTATCCGAGCGTGCGAAAGACTCAAATTAACTTAGAAAAGGCAGTGCTTCCACGAGTCAAGTGCAGTACTTGTACTGTCTAGCTGACAGGCGGAAATTATTGTCCAAACAACCGTACAGTACTATCATCGACCGACTACCAACCAATGATAAGTAGAATAGAGCATCAATAACAATATTGTAGGGAATAGAAGCAACTGCATCTGCCCCTTCTTCATCCCTCTGTCGACGATGCGATGATGGTCAGTATTACAGGTAGTGACGGTAAAAGTAGAAATACGACTACTTGGACCATCTAATCGACCAATACGACCAGTCCAATTATTTCTGAACGGGAAAACGCACAATAAAAAACCCAAAAAGATGCCTCATGATACAGTAAATGATGTACCGGTACTGCAACTCGACCGATAGTAGTACTGTAGTAGAGACAGTCCAATACCAATCCAAGTGTCGAACAGGCACAATATATAGCTGGATGTTTGCCACTTAGAGTGTGTTTCAAATGGAAGGAATGATAATGTCTCGGTAGACCTGCAATACCTACCGTGGTCGCATCATGAACGGATCGAGCTCACGGCGGTCCGCCCAGCAGCGGTGGTGTTCTCGCTTTCTGGCATTTGCGGTGGTGATCTACCTCGTTCAGCAACAGTTCGGCTTGGCAATAGTGAGAATGGATAACATTGTATCCCCCGTCGATATCAGTGATGTGCCTCAACTGAGTGCTGTAGTCAGCAATATCACCAGCTCAACAAGCGCTCCTACTACGAATTCGAGCACGTCCTCGGAAACGGTGTTTTTCGATCCAGAGACGGCTTTTCAAATATCTGCTTACAACAGCATTCTCCGTTTGATCAACAACGATAGCATAATCAGCTGGGGCTACAAAAAGGCCAAGGGCTTTCCTGAAGAGCTGCGTCTCAAATCCGTCTTGACGCCCGGGCTTGACATCGTAAGGTTACACGAACTGTCGACCGAGGGAAAACGGGCTGTTTGGAGCAATACCACGCATTCGCCTTTTCTGTGGGAATCTCGCATTTGTGACGCGATTCAAGAATTTCGACAAACACAGCAAATGAAACCTCACGTCTTGTTCACACGATGCAACGAGAATTTCGGAGAATTTTCTAGATACGTAGGGGAACACAAAACCACAAACTGGGATGATCATGTGGAGTGGACTAGCAATGGCTGCGCTTCCGACGACGAGGTGTGGGAATACTTAAACCACAGTCACACCCGTGCCGTTTTTACGACACAACATCACTTTGTCGATCATCCCAAAGTACATTCTCTACCGATAGGGATCAAATATACCATGAAAGCACAAATTTTGAAGCTCCTACGTGAGCCGCGCGAAAATAAAACCAATCTGCTAATGATCAACGACAATGGGTGGAAGCATCGCAAACAGATGACGGCACTTGTCATGGAGAACTTTTCCAAACATAACATCACATTGACCAATACTTATAACAAAAGAAAGTCGTCAGGCTATCTGAAAGACCTTCGGCGATCCAAGTTTATTTTGGCTCCTTCCGGACTTGGATGGGATTGCTATCGGATATGGGAAGCCCTGCATTTCAACACCATTCCTATCATCGAAAGGTATCACCGACCTCACGATGGCTGGCGACGGACTCTGGAAGGATTACCGGTCCTGTGGGTAGAAGACTTTTCTGAAGTGACCCCGGTGCTGCTTCGGACAGAGTATCAACGGATTGCCGCCAAAGGATCGGAGTATCAATTTGAAAAATTGACCAGAGACTGGTGGATTCGCTTCATTCAGTCGCAGCTATTACTCCGCACATGAGACCGCCTAAATAGCATTGTGAAATACATTGGTCACATCTTCATTCTCGTCCATCTTGTCCAAAAACTGGATGAGTGCGTCTTCTCCTTCGCTCGACAATTCCACGCCTCCGTGGTCCTGGTCCTGCAGAGTATACAGGTGGTCGAATTGCGCCACACTGTATCCCGCATCACGTAAAGAAGTAACCACCTGAAATAATTCGGTATCTTCGGTCGTTATTAAAAACCGCTTCCCAGTCATCGTGGAAGTAGTATCGTCTTCATCGTCGTTGGCTACTAGTAGAGTCTCGTCAGGTTCCATATTCAAGGCGCCTGCCTCCAGAGCACACTCCAACAAAGCATCTTCATCCTCGACATTTCCCACTGTTATCTGACCCACATGATCAAACACATATGCCAAGCTGTCCGTGGACAATAATTCTCCCGCCCCGTCCTTGGTGACCAAATGCCGGACGCTCGAGGCAGTGCGATTGCGATTGTCGGATAAGGCTGTGATAATACAGGCCACTTTGGTGCCTCCCACGTTCAACATGGCGTCGTATCGTAAATTCAATAAATCTGCATCCCCTGATCCTTTGCTCGTTCCTTTGGCAATTGCGTCTTCAATCCGATCTCTGGGGAGCTGGACAGATTTGGCATGCGCTATGGCCGACTGCAGTCGAAGATTCGATAGATCGCCACTGCAAGCTTTAGAAGCGGCCATGATTCCGAGACTGGCCTTGCCCAAAATGGCGGCTCGGACCTTGTCTTTGGCGCCTTTTTTATGCCGAATGTTGGCCCATTTCGAATGCCCAGCCATCCATCGTCGTCGATCCTGATGGGGTGGTGGAAAGATTGCGTCGCCGCAACGGGCAGCAACGACCGACACTGCTTGGGGCTGAACTCGTAAAAAAACTCTACGAATACAGCGACGCCCAATGTTGGTGCTAATGCTGCTAGGTATCATTGTTATCAGTACACTGTAATTCTTTCTCTGCTTTTAGGGGTACCAGTACACCATTGCAACAGCGAGCAGAGGAAGGTGGGCCAAGGCCGAAACAAGCTAGCAAGGATCGAGATGAAGATGATGAGGGATGCGAGGAGGGCGGGAGTGCGTTTTGTGTGGTTGGGGGGTGGAGGCAAGTCTGTCGTCGCGTCTCGATTGATAGAGTGAGTGAGTGAGTGAGTGAGTGAGTCAGTCAGTCCGTCGTCTGTCTATCTGCCCTGCTACGCGCGCGCTCGCTCGCTCAACACCAAATAATTCTTTTATTCGTGCCCGGTGCGCCGAGGCAGTCACGCGTACGTACCAGCCCGTACCAGTACACGTAATTCTTCCACGTAAGAAACTCCGCCTCGCGCAAATTGCGATTACATAGTGATTTCAGATGCACATGCTCGCGTAATATGACCCGAATATTAGAAAATCAAACGTTCATGAAGGTAATTATAGATCAATAAATACATCGCTGAAAAGGATCGATAATAAACAATCATTATCTAAATATTTCGAATGGGCATAGATAAACTCTGGACGGGTGACAACAAGCTCTCGCCACTTGCCACCAGTCCACGAAGTCACAAAAAAAGAAGAGCTAAAGCAAACAACAGAACATTTTACTTTCAAGTCTAAACCAGCCATGAACATCATGAAGAAAGAAACCTCTGCCGATATGAGCAGTACAGAGACTATAATTCGATTCATGGACTATCGTAGTCAAGCAGAAGAACGGAGGAAGGAGTTAGCATCACTACGGAAGAAATGTCTTGCCAACACTCAAGGTGGGTATCGTTATGGCTTTGAGGTGCAATGGCGTCTTTCAATCAATCGTATCGCTAAAACTACTTTCGCATGTTATGTAACTATTTGTAGCTTCGCTTTTATCCAATGCTGAGGCGCCCAAGGAAATGGCAATCTTCCTTCAGAGACAACGAGAGCTCTTTGAGCAAGAGAGGAAGCGCCGACAGGAAGCTATGGATTTGATTCATGGCTTCAACGAAAAAGATGGCATCCCCCCAAAGATGGAACGTGAAGAAGAAGACGAATTCGAAAGAAGTCGCCGAGAAGATGCATTTGCCTTTATGAGCCGTTATCGTGCCGCCAAGGAAGCCATCTTGCGTAGCACAGAAGCGTTCTGGCAAAATGCCAAGAAGGAGGAGGAGGAGGACTCGAGCGCTTCGCCGTCGTCGTCCCTCGAATGTGCCAAGAGGTGGGACTCAAGTAATCGGGAGTTGGATGATCTCATCACCGAAATGGAAATTACACTTTCCTCTTCTTCAGATGACAGCGATGAAATTCAGGCGCCATTCTTGAAAGGCGGCAAAGGCACGTGGACTGTCATTTGGCTCTCCTTGATGACCATGTGCTCAACGAATGTTGTTGGGCTCGTATTGAGTCTGGCTTTGCTGAATTACAACCTTCGTCCAGGAACAGCTGGGTTTGAGGATCTCATCAACATCCTTGGTGACGGTAATTTCTTCTCCATGTGCCGAGAATTATTGGAGGCCGTACAAGAGTCCTCGGTTGATGACCTTCTGCCTAATTTTTCGGCTGACGAAGACAATGAATCTTCGGTAGTTCCCGCATCCAAGCCACGCTATAAGGGTGTGCAGGAAGAAATCTATGAGCGTCTGCGGGACAATCTGGACCAGTGGATGTTTGATTCCGCTACTACATTCCGCCAGGCGCTGACCTCGATTCGAAATGGAGGCAACGGCCGCTCTATTCTCCACGTGCCTGCTCTGGTTTCGCCCATCCAAGAATCACTTGGTCTTGCCGAGTCCAATGACGTCGACGAAGAAAGAGAGATCACCGAAGATGGAGACGATGTGACTGTCTCTGATACTGAGTCGACAAGTACCGAGTCTCCCGATTTTGACTCCAAGGATATGATCGATGTACCAGCTCTGCTTCGCAAGGCACAGAATTCAATCCATCAGTTCTTGTTGGACACAGAAGCAAACACCAGCGCCGACGAAGAAGAAAACATGATCGATATCGACTTTGATCTTCCAGAAGTGGACGACTATGCTAGCAACATGTCAGCTTCAGTAGACTTCACTCGAGTCGAGACCTTCAAGCTCCTTACGTCAGCAAAAGAAGACGAGAGCATTGATCCGGCTCTCGACACCGATGATGATGATGATGATGCAATTGACACTCCATCATCGTTCCCGAGATCTCGCACGACCGCTCCGTTCGAAATTATGCAGCCAGCGCCAGTTGCCAATAATAGAAACGCCCGACCGACAGTGCTGTCGACGCCTCCCTCCGTGCATACCGAAAAGCCCCAAGAATCGAAAGGTCCCAACGAAGACAAGCCACAAGAACCGAAAAGTTCCAAGGACGATAACTCAGAAGACAGCGAAGAGAAAGAGAACGACACAGGCTTTCCTTTCGAAAACGATGAACCGATCATGCATGTGGCAAGCTCTGATTCTTCGTCTACGGTTCATGCGACCGTTCCATCCGAAGAAGATGAAGAAGAAACTGAATTTCTAGGAGATATCTATGACTTGCCTGAACACGAATACATCGAATCTCCCAAGAAGGACGGAGGTTCGAGTGGGCACACAAAGCATAAAGGAGCTGAATCGAAAGCCGCATCACCTCTAGTAGTTCCTCAACCCACTACAACTCCTGAAACAGAAGATGATAAATCTGCTGAAATTGGGACCAAGGTTGCGGCATCCGAGCCTATGGATGTGATGGGAACGACATCAAAAAGTGAAGATGTCCATGGTGATAACTTTGAACGCTGTATTGCTGTTCCTAATGAGTCCGAGCGTGAGGACCCAACCTTGGGATTCGATATTTCTCCGAAACCGATTGACTTGCCGGCCGAGAAATCTTCCCGAAAATGGGGGGATGCCTTCTTGACTCTTGGCGCAATGACTGTTATCGGTTTTGGTGCATCGATTGTCCTTGGAGCAAGAAGCAAACGCTAGCCACTACTCTAATACATGTAAAGATACCCGCTTGAAAGGGATCATAAAAGAGAGAATTTTAATAAAGTCCAACCGCTATGAGACCAACGGCCGATATTTTTTTATTGTCAAGGTATTTCACCCAACAACTAGAATTCCGGTGCTACGGTAACTCACCTGGGGTACGTACCGGTACCAGTACAGTACCGTAGCACTCTACCGTAGCTAGTAGAGAATCAGTAATGGTAGCAATAGCAATAGCAATAGCAATAGCGAGGGATCTCTTTGTTGCTCCTACTCATTAGCTACCGGTACGGTACGGTACCGGTAGAATGAATAGCAGTCTCCATAAAAATGGCGGAGAACGTTCTTATGGTTGCGTGGTGGCCCGCCGTGCTCGAATGAAATTCGATTTTTTTGGCATGGAAATGACGGCATGCGGGTATTTTACAGTTAGCAATAAGGGATTCAACGGAATCTATACCAATGATTTTCGGTAATTAGAAAGGATCTCTTCCAAGCACATGATATCACACATAAGGAATAGGTGCCCGGCCGACCGAGTAAAATTCGGACAGCCAACTTTTGCTCCTATGTAACCATGGTGAGGTTGGCTGTCACAGTTCTGACAAGAATCGGTTGGCGCCTTTTCCGATTGAAATTCAAAGCGAGCTGGATATGCAAGATTTCTTGTCACCATGGTTCATCATTGCCCACCACTGCACCATTAAAACAACCATTTTCACCATGGCCGGTTTTGAAGCCACAACGGGGCCCACTTTCTTATACCAGGACCACCACGAGGTCCTAGGATGTAGTCGGTTGGCTACCACCGAGGATCTCACTCGAGCGTACAGGGTTCTTGCCTGGAAGTATCATCCTGAGAATAAGCCAAATGACGACGAGGCGTCTCGAATTTTTGTCCGAGTGGGCGAGGCCTACACCGCTTTGGCTAATGATAAAGGAGATGGGGAGAAGGGCGCGATGGGATACTATCTGACACCTAGAGAAGCAAAGAAAGTCTATGAAAGCAAATTTGGGAAATTTCGAAAAGACTACTATGACGATGGCGGAATCGTGGGCCTACCGCATGCTTTTGTTCTCAGTGAACGAATTGGAGGCCAAGACACTTCCCGAGGATCTCTTATTCGCTGCGGGCGGATCAGAGTGGGATTTTTCCGAAGTTGGTACCTCAAAACGAAAATCGACTTGTTCCTATCTTTTGCTGAGGTGATTCTCACCTGGGGTACAATCGCGGCTTGTAAGTCCCATAGCACTTGGCAACGAGGAATGCGCTTCGCCGAACAGCCCTGACATCGCGTCTCTCTCTTTTAATCTAGGTGTGGTATCCTTTATGTTGGACGATGAATACGATTGGTACATTGGTGTTGTCGGAGGTGTTGGGTTACTTCTTTCATTTTTTCTTCTGAGCTTCTGGTATGGATTCACACGATTCCCTGTACTGGTGGAAAAGGAATTCACGTCTTGGTTATGGCGAAGTGATTCCGGTAGGAAAGATATTGAAGAAATGCGCGACGTGTGCTCACTGTATTTCCATCAGGATGGAGAGAAGCGTGACCAAGTTCTGGCGATTGTGGCATGCGCTCCTGTGATGCTGATAGATCACGTGGCTGCCTCCATTTGCATTGTCCTGCTTTCAGCTGCTCTGCTTCCGGTCAAATTAACCTGCGATGTCTCTCCGAGTACAGATACGTTTCTTCGAGGGCTTGCGAAATCCACAGGAGCCGTCATGTCGGCTATTGTGTACTACTCCATATGGATTTTGGGAGGAAACATAGCAAAAGCGTGTACCTTGGGGGCTCTTCTAGCGAACCAAGCCCTGTACACTTCGATATTGTGTCGAATGGGATTCTTGGAATTTCTCGGGTTGCAGCTATTTCGTGGGGTCTTGTCGGTTTCTTCTGCCCACCGTCAGGACGACTCCTTAAAGGGCAGTTCGGTCGACAGCGAACAACATGGAAACATGGGCGAAATCAAGTGTGGTGAAGAGGGTGTGGAGGTGTTGGAAAGACCTGCAAATATCAGCGCAGAGACCATTCTAACAGCTGACGACGAATCGAGAGGTGATGCAGCGGGAAAGGCGGGTGCATTCACTCTGTCGGGAGATACCGATATCGAACAAGCCAACGAGGGCAGCAGTGATTCATTTTCGAACTTTGTTGTGGAACGTGCTCGGAGCGCAACAACAAATCAGTCTTCTTCGGGCAGCAGTGAGCTCTACGGAAATGACATCGAGGTCAACCTCAGCCGAGAAATCATTGAGGACGATAGCAATAATTTGGAAGTTGTGCCCGCAAGTGATAGCTGGCTTCTCAAGAAGCAGCTGGCTCCCTCGGGAAGCCGAGGCCCTAAAAGCATTGACTTTTTGGGAAATGTCTACAGTGCACGTGTCGAAGAGGTGGACGAAGAGGTGGACATGTCAGAAAACCGCCAATACAATGGCGCCACCAGCAAGATTGACCAAAGCTTTCACTCAATATTTCAAGGAATCAAACTAAAAGTGAACCAAAGTTTTGTGGCCGCATTGAAAAGCGCCAGCAGTCAGTGTGTTGATGACGACATACTGAAGAAGGAGGGCACTGAACGTTTGGCTACCCCGACTACAGCATTTTCAGGTGGTTACACTTCAGGGTCATCAATGATCGAGCGATCTTCCCCCAAAAACGAACGAGTGGAGACTTGCACGATTGTCGGTAATATTGAATCAAGCCATGGCCCGTCTCAGTTCGAGGACCCACAAATTTCGAACGACATCTATGACGCCGAGTATGAAGAAGCCTATGACGATCCACCTCTTGAGTTACTAGAAGTGTTATCCATTGATGACGATGACATTCCCAGAGGTGTCTTCCTGCCTACCACAACTCGCCAAGGCATGTCCGACAAAGAAGCCCCACCGCCAGCTTACGCTATCGCGATGGAAAATGCATCGAGACAATCCATTCTAGATAAGCCTTCTTTGCCTGTTATCATGGAAGCCTCAGGTGTCATTGAGGAAAGCAAGGATGATTTTGATCTTGACGACGACAGTTCGATTGAAAGTTCTCAAAGTCCACCGGTCCCACTAAACAAGCCATCCTTGAATTCGACATTGAACGTCGGCGGATACTTTAAGCATGGGGACCATTTAATTCCTACTCACGTCAACATGCTTGGCACGATGGGTAGTGTTGACGAAGAAGACCTTACCATTATTGGGCTTGACTCGGTGCCTTCACCGTCCCCAAGCCCTGCTCGCCATGAACTTGCCCGACCATCGCCGCCGCCACCACCACCTGGGCAAAGAGGCCGACGACCTGCACCTGGCAAACTTGATTTGAATTTGCCTCCACCCAGACCTGCGAGCACACGACCTCCTTTGGGCCCGGAACCATCGCCTCTTACGACCAAACGATGCGACCATCAGTTCGTGTATTTTGAACAAACGAGGCGCCAGATTGCCTAAACGTGGTAATACATTTTAGATTTCCTTAGCACTACTAGGCATGTGTACTTGAGCGCTACTAATTGTTCGTAGAAACAGAAGACGCATCTCGTGCCAGTGCAACGGCAGATACAGCCGCAATGGCTGCCGTCTCGGCCCTCAACACTAGTGACCCTAAAGAAACAAAGTGCACTCTGTCAGGTCGTCGCTGTCGAAGGTCCTCGAGAGTCACGAGCTCAGTGGGGCTCCATCCGCCCTCGGGACCTACCAACACATGATAGCAGGTAGACCTAGCAGCTGATGAGCGATCGTCTCGCGACGAAGAAGAAAGGGTTTGCCAAAGCGGAAGACTCTCCGGGCTTCGTTCCCGACAGACGAGCCACTGCTCATCAATATTTCCCTCCTCCTCCTCATTCTTTTCCATTCGATCCAGGAGCGAGCCCCAAGTGCCAGGGGTCTCTCCCAAGAATGGTAGGGTCATTCGTTCACACTGTTCTGCGGCTTCTACCACCTGCAACCAATGTTTGTCATATTCCCAGGCATCGGTCGTGGATGAGAATTCGGTGTCGACGACATGGATGTCATCCACGCCCAGTTCTGTCGCTTTTTCCAGAACCCATTTGCGTCGTGGCTTTTTTAATCGTCCCATGTGCAGTTGAATAATACTTGAAGAGGCAGAAGAGGATTCCGGTTGTTTTCGTAGCTGTTCGATACATTCCACAACTACTGTTGTTGCAGAGCCTGCTGGATCCCGACGTCGAGTATTCTTCTTCTTGCTGCTTCCAGCAGCATAAGCAGAAGGATTACCGCCTCCAACACCACCGTCTGCCACGATGATCTTGGCTAGCCATTCGCCATCGGAACCATTAAAAATCCTCAAATTTCCTGCCAAAGAACCCCATCGTTTTGGACTGGTGATTCGCATGACATTTAAATAGTTGGCTTGGTTGGCGTCTAAAGGAACAATGGCATGATTTGTCAAGGGGGTCGACGAAGACGGAGAAGAAGAACCGACGTAAAGGCGAGGCAGATTGTTCACGGCCGATCGATCGTCATCAGTACTAAAAGTCGAAGAGTAGCAGCGAACCCTGCATCGTGAGGGCAGGAGATCGTGGCAGATAGGACGGGAAGCAATATTAATGGTAGGCTGGAAGGATTCGACCAGACTACTACTACCGGTAGTAGTACTAGTATTCGCAGTGCTGGTAAACGGGCCGCCAGCAATAGTGCAGCACGAGAAAGCAAGCGCTTGTATAGCCAATGAGCACGAACGCAGCCGTGTGGTGGATCGTCTTGATCTTTGACCCATACCACTGGCCCCGCTCAGTGACAATATCCAGTGGTTCATCTTTCTCTCCCCGGTGTTTGCACGGTCATCGTCTCATTCATACTGTACGAGTACGGCGGTAGAGATTTCATGGTCGTCCTACCGACATCGTAGAGAGGAGACTACCGGTACTGTTTTCTGTATGTACTCCTCGCATACTTGTACCGTACGAGTACAGTACCAGTACAATTTGGAGGGGAAAGATCGACGATCGATCGTGGACATGGCGCATGCATGTACAGTACCAGGTACCAGGTACCGGTAGACGAAACGCCTCCTTCGTTCACGCATCAATCCCGATCTCTATTGTCCGTAAATATCCGAATGCGAGATCCGTCCGTGTGTTTCCCTGTCCGACAACTTCAAACGACGGTCGAACGAGTCGTCGTAGCAATACTCGTAATAAAATCAAGCAACAATAAAGCAACGCTGCGCGGCAATACGTTTATAGCCACTCTTGTTCTTTCTCTTGTCTCTCCCGATCTCTCCCGATTTCTGATAGTTGCTAGTTGCTACCTGTATGCCCCGTTCCATTTCCACTATCAACAACTAACCAAAGCCGAGAAAGCAATAGTTTCGTACTGAAGCTATGTACTCCTTATAAACCTTTGGACGCACACGCAAATAATGTCCCATGCATCCTTCCGCGAAGGGGACAAAAATAATAAAGCGAAAGGTTGTTGTTGTATTCTTGTTTGCAATATTAGCTCTGGGCGTTTCGAATAGACAGTCTCAGTCTTGTTTCGCCATGACGACGACGACGACGACGACGACGATGGGGATGTTGCCGCCTTGGATGCATCGTCCCGCCATGGTGTGGGAGGATCTGACCCTGCTGGCGGTTGGTTCCAAGAGCAACAACAACAGCAATCATGTCGTCGACGAGGAAGAGGAAGCGACGGAAACTACCATGCCATCAAAGACTTCTTGTGTATACTGGGAACCCCAAAAGTGGCATTCTCGTAGCAATACCATAGGCGCAAAAGACCCACTTGACAGCACCACGACATCAGCACGATGCTGCGTTACCTACCGAGATTTATTGGTGACGGCGGCAGTGACCGTCGCCAGACTCCGAAAGGTTCTTCTGGAAGAACAACTGGATGATGATATCGATGCGATGGAGCAGCAGGACAATGATTCTTCGTCGACGATCACGGGCATTCCTATCGTTGTTGCGATTCCAGAAGGGCCCTGGTTGCCCCTAGCGGTGTTGGTGGTTCATGCGTTGAATCGCAGTTTTGTTGGAAGCCACGGCAACGACAATGTACCATGCTTTGCCATTCTAGTTCCGTTGGAACCGAGCGAAGCTATGGAACGAAATCGACGCATTTTACAGGATATCCAACCACGTTTGGTATTGTGTGTATCGCCCGCTGGTGATGAAAAGAATGGAAGAAACAGCATCTCCAAAGGCGACAAAGATCGAATAGACGAACTGGTCGCGTCCATCTCCTCCTCAAAGGAAAAGTCCGCCTCCACGTCTTCTTGCCAAGTGATTGATTTTGCGAGTTTTGTGGGAGAATCGTTAGCATTGCACACGAATCTATCGCCAACAACATTTGTAGACGATTTCTTTTCGTCCAACAACAGACCATCATCTTTAGTATCAGGAGACGAAAGTTGGTCGCTTCAAGACTGGGTGGCGGGTGCGGCCGACTTTCTGGACAAGAAGGAGAATGGAACGGCGGCAGCAGAACCACCACCATCAATGGAACAAATTTCCCATATCGTATATACTTCGGGCACGACAGGACGACCCAAGGGATGTGTCAGCTCGATCCAATCACTTCAACATTATCTAAAGGTCAAGAATGAAGTATACTCCATCCGACCCGAATCAACCGTTCTGTTGGCAAGTGCCCTTTCCTTTGATCCTTGTCTTTCGGATATTCTAGCCACATTTCACGCCAAGGCTGCATTAGCTCTAGCACCTCGGAGTCGACTCTTGAACAGTCTGACACATATCTTGCAACAATTGCGAGTGACTCATGTCTTGTGCACACCCACCTTATGGGGAATGGTGGAAGTAGAATCGAATGCTTCTTCTATTGGCGGCGAGCACGACGATGGCCCCACTCGACCGCCAACATATTTTCCCGTTTTACAGGTCGTGGCACTGGGCGGTGAGCCGATTCCCAAACTGATACGACAACGATGGGCTCGTTCGCATGCAGCGGACGACCAGCAGGGATGTCACCTGTTTGCTACCTACGGAGTGACCGAAGCCTGCGTCTACCAAACGGCTGGAGAAATTCTTTTAGAAGACAACCAACCGATGATGTCGCCATCCATCGGTCAGTACGTGGGAAAACCTTTTCGCGGACTTGAAATACGCATTTGCAAGGAAGACAACCAAGAAAGTCTATTAGACGTATCAGCGGGAGAAACAGGGGAGGTGGTCTTGTCCGGGGCACAATTGGACGCTTTGACGGGATACTGGAAACGTCCTGAATTGGCATTTAAGTTTGTGCCTGAACAGCAGTCGATCGGGGACGATAAAACAATGCGATATAATTACAGAACTGGAGATCGAGGAATTGTAGACCCTGCGGACGGTACGTTACGGATACTCGGACGTATTGGTGGGGAAGAGGGCATGGTAAAAGTAAACGGAGTTCGAATCGAATTGGGTGAAATCGAAGCGGCTTTGGTTGATAATATGATGGAGTCCTCTTCAGTTCCTATCGTGGTAGAAAGTTGCATGGTTCAGGTTCTGCAAGGAAACGACGATGCGAGCACTCGAAGTGAGGTCCATGCCTACTGTGTCTTGTCCGAACGAGCACTTTCCGAGCTAGGACTCGCAAGGAAAAAAGAATTGCCGAAATCAGGGTTATTGATCACCGGAGGAGTCTTGCTGACTCTGTTACGAGCCCGTTGCACAAATGCTCTCAAGGCTGCCTGCATTCCGAACGCCTTTGTCCTCCTACCCAACCTTCCACTGTCGCCTACGGGCAAACGCGATCGCCGTAGCCTCCCCCCATTATCCGATTGTACGCCTATCGATCGAGATCAAGATCAAGGAATTCTTCTAAGGGACTATGGGCGTTTGGGCGAGTTCTTAGCGGACACTATTTGCGAATGCTTGAATCTCCAAAAGCTCCAACAAGAAATGATGACGACGAATGTTACCCTGGACATGCTGGGAGGGGATTCGTTAGCGGCCACACGCATCATTCGAGCGCTGTATGCATATCATCATCAAGTGGAAAATACTCGGTATTTAGGTGGAGACTACGGTCAATTTGTGGGAGCCTTTGATGTCGTGAATCTAATCCGTGCCAGCAATCTTGGCGATTATGTTGATATGCTAGAGCGCAACAACATCGGTTTGGACCCACAGGCAGCACAAGAGGACAAGAAGGAAAACTTCAGGACACAGTCGCCACTAGCCGACAATGCTAGTGAGGACCCTCCTTCCAAAGAGAGGCCTCGTAATGCCTTGTACGACTCATTGCTCCTTGCTACCACAAAAGGACAGTCGTCCATTGCCATTGCCCTGCTGCACGCAGGCGCCGATCCTAATTATGGAAATCACGGTCAACGATTGGGCAAGATAAGTGGAGGCTTCTTTCATCGCAAGTATGCATTTCATTCGAGTCCTCTTCACTTGGCCTGCACCCAGGGTGATAGTCGATTGGTCCGAGAGTTGTTGTCCAAGGGAGCCAACTGCAAATCTCCGGATGCCGCGAGTTTATTTCCCCTTCACCTGGTGGCATCCAGTATGGATGCACTAGATAGTAGTCCAGAAGAAGATGCTCGGAGACTAGAGTGTGTCAAGTATTTGTTGGATGCTGGAACACCGATTCAGATGCGAGATGGAAATCACCAAACGGTATTACATGCCGCAGCACGCTCAGGCCACTCGTCGATCCTACAGTATATCATGACCCTATGGAATAAATCTGGAAAACAGGCTGAACAAGCTCCTCAGGTAAGGTCAAACCAATTGTTTTTCAATTGGATGGACCGATGGTATCGGACTCCTGTCCATTGGGCGATTCTGAATGGACGCACAGATGCCTTGCGAATAGCTCTAGAATTAGGATCTACCCCCATACCCTTCAGACCCAAGGTGAGCAAGCGAACGTCTGTGGCGATGGAATACCCTATGGAACTATGTGACCGGCTGTATCCACCGGATTGTCTTGACCACTCGAAGCGAGAAATGGGTGCCAGCATGCGAATCTTATTACAAGAAGCTATTGCCAGAGAGCTGGCGTCAAAGAGTTAAAAATACGCATGGATACACTAGTGGTAGCTAGTAGTGATTATATCGTAGGAAGTGATGTATTTGATTTTTCATTAGAAGGAAGCAGCAAGTTCTATCTAGTTTTACCTGTAGCGGTGGATGATATTCGTGTAGATTGGATAGCATATAAAATTACACAACACGCTCCGCCTTTTCCAGAGTTTGGTTGGCATCGAGATGAATACGGTACACTCGAATTTCTCCATTACCAAACTCCTTGGCATCGGTCTGTCCCAGAGTACCTCGTTCCAGTTCACGCAAGTATCCTTTGTGGGTCACGACGGCAATACTTGGCTCGTCCAAAAGACCCAATAGCTTTTGCGTTCGCGCCCTCAAAGTTTCCTTGTCTTCCTCAGTGGGATCAGAAAGGCGGCGATCCAGGATATGATGGCGGTTCGAGCGAGAGTCGCTCATCCAGCGGCGGGAAGCAGGATCAATCTTGCTGTAGGAGGGTTGTGTTTCTTCCTCTTCATCGAACGAAGAATCGGCTTCGTTCGAGGAACACGAGGATCCTTCCTTTTCTAGAAAGGAAGTCTGTCGCAAAGCCTCCATTTGAAATCGTCGAAAGGAGGGTCTACTAGAGAGTGTGGTAGACGATCTTCGGCAATCGCAGGGTTTACCGGTTTTACGCTCCACAATCTCTTCCCTCACTTGAATCGCGCCATGGCTTGGAAAGATCAAATCCGCTGTTTCCAAGGTACGAGTCAAAGGACTCACCAAGACTTTGGATGGCAGACTAAGGCCATGATGTCTCGCTAAATCGTTGAGTTGATGCCTAGCACGCTCAGCATCGTGACGTCCTTGTTCACTCAGGCTAGCGTCCCGCAGGCTTTCATCTGTCAGCACGGCTATCCGAGCTTGTTCCATGCACTCTTGCACTTGTTCAGGACTCAAGCCTTTCGCCTCGGCTTGCTCCTTGGCTCTTCGTTGGGCAGTTTTCTCCAACACATTGTGCGAGGCTTCCCCGTGCCGAATCAAGTAAACTAAACAGGTTCGTTCTTTCTCCACTTCCTCAGGAGAGGGAGTGACTGCGCGTACTCGAGGGTTTCGGGGGACAAAGCGCAGGGGAGACAAGGCCTTCTTGCGCGGGATGAACATGGACACCAAGGAATGGGCGGAAGGAGTGAGAATGGGAAATAATTTCATGGTGGTGGAAACAACGACGGAGTCGTCGTCGGCAGTATTCGAAGGACTTTGTTGTTGTGCGCTCTCGTTTGAAGATGAGGACGACGACTCCTCGCGAGGAAAACTTCCGCATGGTTTGACTGTTTTGACATTCATGGGTGATGATTTTGATGGATTTAGCAACATCGCTGCTTTTCTGACTGATTGCAGAATGTCAACAGTCCAATGATGTGAAATGTTGATGTGTTTCGATCAAGCAAGATTGTGACTACTCGTATTATTTCTCCGAGAGGATCGCCTGTTGGTGTGCTTCGTACGTACTACTGCTCACAGTTTGCTGAGTGGATGAGCGCTAGGTATCTTATTGTGATCGCTACGATGATGATTCTCAAACGAGGGCTTCGCTTTGGTACGGTCGCTTTCGATGACGGTAGTATTCCAATTTGTTCGTGTAACAGACCCAAATGATGATGGGATATGGGATAGAGATGATAGCTTGTTACGAGTTATGTGTCTATTCCATTTCCAATCTCACTCACCCCTTCGGGCTTCGGTTTTTGTCGGGGGAAATTCGATGCCGGTTTGCGGAACAATTCGAATACCGAATACGTGCGTACCGATACAGTACTGGTACTTGTACCTGGCACGAGTACTCTACCTGGTACCGGGAATCATCTCCCCCGCGCAGGCGCGGGGGCGCGTCGATCCCTCGGTGTCAGTCGGCTTCACTTGGGCTTATATTCAGAATGTCGCATGATGACATATTAAATATTTCTGACCAATGAAATAACTCCATCGAAGAGCATCACATGACACCTTCCGGGTGTGTTGCTGATTTCTGAAGTCGAAGAGATCACAAATCAAATAGGCGGGAATGGAAAGGATACCGGAGATTTTTATTTTCGGATACAAAATTACTTGTACGAGTACAGTGCTGGTACAGTAGGGGCCGGTGGCCTATTTCTGCTTCGGAAAATCGCGGTAAAATAATCCGCAACGTGTCAATATGCACCGGCACAACGCACGCACCGCCGGGTCACGCTGACATTCTCTACCCCGCCCACACACGAATGAGAGCTGATCGCTACAGTACCTGGTACCAGGCACCGGTAATGAACAGCGTTGTGCTTGCCTGCTACTGTAGGGTG
The DNA here is from genome assembly GCA_956465555.1 of Nitzschia sp. pyKryTriq1. Taxonomy (NCBI): domain Eukaryota; phylum Bacillariophyta; class Bacillariophyceae; order Bacillariales; family Bacillariaceae; genus Nitzschia; species Nitzschia sp. pyKryTriq1. The sequence continues at coordinate 1,785,276 of OY101122.1, read as the reverse complement.
CCAGTAGAATCAGTACCACAGTAGAAATCTACACAACTATTAGTACCATGGCGCACAATCAGCAACACCACGACCACCAACAATGGCAGCAGCACCTCTTGTCTCGTTCATTTCATTGTTGTGCCATCTTGTCCTTTCTACGTTTGACGAGTGAAACGAAGGCATCAACAGGCAATGGCCTAGCCAATGCCTCGGTGCGAAGATCGGTCAGCTTGGCCTTCTTTAGCTGGGCCACTTCACTGCAGCTATTGTCCCTCTTCAGACGTGTCATATCGAAGGAGAAAGTTTCATTTTTTTCCTTCACCTGGAGGCTGCTGAGAGCACTTTATCAGTTCCCTGCAGAATTCCCTTAAATCCTTTGCGCCGTGCACGGGCAAGGAACTTCTCAGACCACATCTAGACAATCTCCGAATACTTGCCTTGACGACTCAATATTCCCACGATCGAATTATCTTCCACGTGTAACAACACGATACAACACTTCCCAACAGGCTTCGCGCAGTCTCGTCTGCTTTCGCCCCTTTTTTCGTCTGGCCTCCCCTCATCTTGTCTCACTACAGTATGGCTGTACTAAAGTATGGGATCCTTTGCGTGGACCGCGCGTGCCCTGGTACAAAACCCAACGCAGAACTCCGTACAAAATTTGGTTGAGGTGATTGTTTAGTTGTCTGGCAGTGGCCAGACTGCATGATAATTCTCCGTGATGATCGAGTTTTCAAAAAATGAGAGATAGCCGTGTTAATTTTGCACGGCGATAGCGCAAAACGCGCTGATCACGATGGTAGTAAAATACACGGCTGTCTCGCCTTCCTTTGTTTCTTAAAGAATAAAACAAAAATTAACACGTGATTTGACGCGCTAAAATGCGCAGAATTTCGGTGGTAGGACAGACTCCTACCAGGTTCTACGTGCGCTACTACGCGTTTTCGCGCTTTTGGTACAGCCATACTACAAATAATGCGATTGTGGATTGTGGACGCCGTCGTCCGTCGTCGTGCGCTTGTACCAGTCCGTACGTTGGCTTTCCGTTGAGCCTCCAAGTGTGCGATTTTTTTATCACGAGTGAGACTCCTTGCGTGCGCAATGCCACCCCCCTGCAGTCGCCGAATTGAATTCACATCCATGTGTATCATCCAACGCCCGATGCCTCCTCTTCTTCCGCAAAGAGATGGTGGTGGGAGGTGGGAGATTGCTTCGAACGCATCCATCGATCGACAACAACTCCATCTTCTGTCCTGAAGCCTCTCTAGGTTCCTGTTTCTATTTCCGAATTTTCTTTCTTTCCTTCCTTCACAACAAGCAGAGAGCAATGGGTTTCTTTCAGCGATATTTCCAGAGGCGGTCAACCAAGACGCATGACAATGATTACTTCTTGGACTCGGATCGCAAGCAGCAGAAGCAGAAGCAGGGGCGAAGAAGCCGTCCCAGTTCTCCCGAAGAAGAACGTGATGAGATATACGTAGATGGCCGTCTCACCAAGACTTCCGCATCTAACGGGGGCGTGATGGAATCGATGTCTTCCGAGATTGGAAGGAGGAGCACGGCGACCGACCCGCTAGCGAATTATTCGTACAATGAACTCAGCCGCATTTCGGAAGAACAAACAGTTTCGTCCAGTACGTCTGGTCGCCCCACTCTCCATCAGACCCTGCCTCCCCCAGCCCGGGTAGCGGCGTTTCACGGACCTCCACGTTTCGATTGGATGGATATCGTAAGTTTGTCGTCCTATTGCAGTATATAGTATCATACAATGCATCCGACGTAAGAGGGAACGAAGTCTCACCCAAATTGTGTTCGCGCTTGACAGGAAACTGCGGCAGCCGTCAAAATCCAATCAATCTATCGACGCAACAGGGTCATGGAAAGGTTGGATCGGCGAGGGTATAGTACTTCGGCAATTCGTAATCGAAAACGACGACGCAAGGCCTCTCGTAAGGCAATCGCTTCGGCTGATGTTCCTAGCATCTTTTCGTGCTGCGCGGTTGGCTTGGCGTTTGGAGAAGCCACGGAAGAGGATGATCAAGCGTATCGTGAATTTCAAAAGAGGCAATATGAAGAACGCGTCAAACAGCAGCAAATGCACGAGGAAGCCATCCGAAAACAATACTTGCGTAGCCATGGTGCGGATGTCGGAAATGTTGTAGAACGAATTGAAGTCGTCGAGTAAGGAGCGACAAGAAGACGTTTTCTTTGTTGGAAAGCTGATCATGGAAAGGGCGGTGAGGATATATCCGCAGATCTCGTCGCATGTGTAAACACGCTGGGAGGAGGAGGGTTGTCATCTCGCGCCCTCGTACTATCTAGTAGACGCCCTTGTTACCATTTTTTCATAATAATAACAATACACAAATATATCGTACATACATTCATGTGCGCGCTCCTTTCGGACTAGTTAGGATGGTGTCTCCTGGTGTTACGATACTGGAAGGACTACAGGGTGCTGCTAACGTTGGATCATATCCAGAGTCCAAGCTCGATCGTTTGTAGCGTACCGATCGGGTCGAAATGGGTAGGGCAGGGGGACCTCGCAAATCGTTTCGTCCGCACGAGAAGCGGGCTGTCGTGAGGCTGCAGTACCAAATGGAACAAGGCGATCTACACCAAGCGTTTGTGGGGAGATGAAGACACCTAGTTCCCAATGAAAGACCTTGAAGCAAGGCCCTCGTTGCCCATTCTGAAGCTCTCCCCATGCAGCTAGAAACGATTACACACGAGAAAACGAAGAGTCAGAGATGATCATCTGGTACTCATCGATTCAAACAGCAAGCTTTTGTGATCAATGACTGTCGCCACACAGTCCTACACGTACCTTTGCTAAGATTGTGCGATCCTAGGACAAACCAGTGCATACCAGGAGCAGCAGCAGCCGACCCATGTTGGTGATGATCGTCCACAACACAAACTTGATAGTAGGTTTTGATATGCGGGACATTTTGTCCTTTACCCATGGTTATATTGTTGTTCTGTTCTGTCTTTTTGCGGGAGGTCCACTTGTGGAAGAGAGCTTGTAAAAAGGATTTCCCGACATTTCTGGAATTGCCAGGTACTGATCCACCTCCACTCAGTCCCTCGACCGACGAGGCAATCTCCCCATATGTTGGATAGATCAACTGAAACCGAGGTTTTTCTTGTTGGCTTTGCCCACTGCTGGCAGCAGCAGCAGTCCCATTAGACTTGAGAACACTATTCACATCCCAGGCATCCCAAAGCGATTTCAAATACTTTTCCGAAAGGGATCCAATGGAAGAGAATTGACAAACAATAGAGCCAGCACCACCACCACCATTGATTGATCGAAGATTATTGTTTGCTTTTTGTACAATTGCTTGGCGAACCTTCAAGTATCCCCAACACGGGCCTCGGGGTTTGGGTGCATGGAATCCGGGAGCCGAAGGAATCAAGACCCCTTTGGCCGTTGAAAAATTGTACTTGCTGATTTGATCCATAAGCGAACAGGGGTAGGTGTCGAGAGGGGACGACCCTGTCGTACTACTACTAGGTTGTGACCGTTGTTTCCAAGTCCGTTGTTCCAGATACCGATAGGTAGAGAGATAGGAAATCAAGCTTTCTTCAAAGTCGCTAGTGCTTAACTCTTGTTCTTCACTTTTTGGCCAAAAGTCTTGCAGAAAGGCCCCTTGACATTTCAAATGGACGTCATTGAATCGTAAATTGCTCGTGTGAACAATGACACGCAACCGTCCCGAAGCATACCCGACCAAAAATAGTTTGGTATGATGGCATCCAAACGGTATCGACACAGGTAGTGGATTGCTTGGGGATCCTCTTCGATCGGACGGGTCTCGACGAACAAAGTCCACGTGGGAGTCGACCCCTTCTGCAGCTCCTTTCCAAGCTTCGATACCAGCAGGATCATCCGCATGTCCGTAAATTACTAGAACAGTGGGAATCGAGACAAACTCTGGCATTTCGTGAAGCAAATAGCGGAAATCCACAATAAAATTCGAAACCACCATCCAGTCAATGCTACCAGGACCGTATTCATCTTCAGTGTGTCGGTCCAAGCCCAGCATTTCTCGCAGTGTCCAGCAGTGATGATATGACCAATGATCCTTGTTGTTGGTTTTCTCGTAGTGAGCTTTGCGTGCATCTTCATCTTGTTGAGTTGCCAGTAATTTGATGGGGCAAGGATGTATCAAGTTTCCTTTTGTTTCTTGGGCGGTAGCACCAGATGCTATGTCCTCTGTGACGCCAGTAGCATTCCAATTCGTCTTGGTCCCCTCTCTTCGAGCTCTCTTATTGCTAGGCGCAGATGGGATCGACGGCTGCGAGTAAGTACCGATACGAGTAGGGGTGGGCAGCGCATGTTTTGGGGTCGGCGAGTCATGGCCGCTGTCGCCGTTGGTGTCACCACTGTGGTCACAGTCATCACTATCGACTACAATCGCATCGTGCGTGCTCGACCCCAGTCTGTTTTTCGTCTCCTCCATTGTCTGCTAGTAAATAGTCGAAGCTGCTCCTTGGATGTTTTGTTGATCTCTCTAATAGACCACCGGCATGCAGCTGGTCTATTTATGAGGACCGGTGGGAGGAGCGGGGAGGAGGCTGTACACCGGTGGAGGTGTAATTCTCACTCGTATTCGTAATACGCGCGAGATATGTCGGCAGCAATTTCCAAGTTTGTGCCTTTAAAGATGTGGTCTGAGTAGTCGTCTCGTCGACGAGACGAGAGACGAGAGAGCGACGACCGACGACCGACGCCGCCGTCTACCGGTATGAACGACGACGACGACGACGACGACGACGACGACGACTTTCATCTTTCTCGGTTCGTCCATTCTTACGCAATCACCATACCAAGCCACAATAAATAACAAAAATCTCTTACGAATATGCTGCACCTCCACCACCCTCCGAATCATCCGCTAAATCTTCAGTCAATGGTGGAAAGACAGTAGTGGTGGGGTGCCAAGTTTCCTCATCGCAGTAACACAGGCCATGGCGTCGAGCAGCCGACGCGATCAGGAACCCCAACAGGCACTGTTCACTCCATTCGCTTCATCGTCAACGACTGGTAGAAAACAGCGCACCAAGAAGTGGGGAAGAGGTCACCTGTTGTTCTTTTTTGGTGGCGTTGTCGTGTATTTCTGTATTCTTTTAGTCGAACATGTTTTCGTTCTTCGAATCACCTCGCAAGACAGTGTCAGAGACGGCAGAGAATTCGGCAATCATCACTCGTCTTCCCTGGCACCACCTCGACCCAATCAAAGCTCATCAAGAGCGAAGAATGCTATGTCGCCAACAACTCGCAGCACTGCCAAAACGAACACCCTACCAGCAGATGAGGAGTCGAATCACAAAAAAGATATTAGCGATGTTAAAAAATCGACCGATCATATGAGAACCCTGACGGGATACTTCAATCCTCAAATCCATGAATTTGAGCGTCAAGAAGGGGTTGTCATTGTTACCAAAATACACGACAAAGCATATATCCCGATGCTGGAACAAATGCTGTGTTTGTTGCATCACGCCTACAATCACCGAGTTCATTACGACATTGTGGTTTTTACGACCGAATTCATCGATCCATCTCTAGCGGTCAATCTGACTCATACCGTCGCTCCGGCCAAGTTGACCGTCGTTAAAGACAATCGAGGACTCCAAGAAGAAATCGCCAATCTCACTCCCGAACGACGACGACAATTCATCAAGGACTGTAATCTCAAAGACGAATCATCATCAGCTGAAGAAATCCTAGCCAATCTAACTTGGTGGTCCGAATGTCCTCGTCGACTTGCCTATAATTGGCAAGCCGAATTTCGTTCCTGGCATATTTGGAATCACCCGACGCTGGCTCCCTACCATTGGATGATGTGGCTGGATGCGGATGCTTTTTGTGCCAAAAAGTGGGAGAGAGATCCCGTGGCCATTGCCCTCCAACACAACACCACGATCTTGTATGATAATTTTCCGCAAGGGTCGGCGGGCGGTCGTGAAATCCAACAGAGAATTCAAACAGCATTTGGCAACAGCACTGCTCTCTGCAACGTCAAATTATCCCCATTGGGGCATTTCGTCCGCCAAGTCAACGAGGAATGCATCGGCCAGGTGGAGAATGATAAAAACAATATTCCTCTGATTCACGGATTCTTTCATATTACCAACATGGACTTTTATCGGAACCATTTGTATTGGGCTGAGGCTTTGATTGGGAATGGTTTCTTACAACGCAGGTTTGATGATCAGATCGCTGTTACCGTCCCGGCAGCCTTTCTTACTCCTCACCAGAGCTGGCTTTTGAGAGGCGTGGGTATCGAGCTGGGTGTTCATCACAATGGCAAACTGGATGGGTTTTCCAAGACACCTGGGGGTGGATTCAAGCGTTGGTGGCTCAAAAAAGGAGGAAAAGAAGGATTTCCAGAAGCAGCTGCAGCTTGTCCAGCGGTGGCTGGGGGATAAGTGAACCCAAGACTCGGACTCGTAGAACATGTCTTTGGTACTGAGCGCGAGAGTGAATGGGGAGGGTAGTCTGCTACTCGTAGACACTACCCAGGTGGTGGAGTTCCTTCGTCGACTAAATTAGACACAAGTTGATATACCGGTATGAGGTGAGGTAGTTGCTGCCAACTGAAAAGTTGACGACGACTGACTATGGACTGACTCACTCCACGACGACTCCTCACGACTCATGACTCATGACTCCTCCTCAATAATCTACCGGTATCGGCAGCGAGCGGAGCTCTCCGCAGGAGGTTCGCACCCCCAACGAGAGACGGACAGACCAGAAGTCGACCAGAGTGCGCCAAATAATATCCAACTGACCGACGAGAGACGACCGATGATCACACAAGATCATCGATCAAACGAACATCGCTTCGTCTTCGAGTTACCAGTAAGAATAGTTTAAAAAGCACACTTTACAAACCTTTCAATGGCGTCTACTACCAACCCGAAGTGGGGAGACTATCTCCAGGAGCGAATCCAAAAAGAGGGATCGTGGGTGAAGGCGAAAATCGAAAAACAACTCAACAACCTTGATGCGACCAACGAGACGACGACCGATATGATGAAGCTTGAAGTGGCGGCGGCAGGAGGAGATGCAGCGATGCTGGTGGCCACGAAAGAAGGAGAGGTGAAATTCGTCCATAACATCACCTTGGCGAAAACCCAAGAGGATTTCGTCCCTCTTGGTAGGGGTTACCGGGATGGGTCATCTCGCGACGTTCCTCGCCATCGCCGACGACTCGATCAAAGGGACTTTCTCCCCACCCAACTGTAGGGTGGGACAAGTTCCAGGTGTAGAGGACATCTTCGGCGCCACGTCATTGGCGACTTTCAAGGCTCTACGGGCCAGTAACGGTGAAGGAGGCGAACTCACCGCGGGCTACAAAGGAGGAGTTTTTTGGACCCACCCAGCTTTGTGGAACATCATGCCGAACCGAACCATCTATTGTCTGCTTCCGCTTCCGATGATAGACTCTTTTTACCTCGCTGGGTAAAAAGAAAAGTTTTATGGCGGTTTTCAATCCGTCTCTCGTATGGTTTCCTTCTCTTTTCCTCTTGGAACCTTTTAGTAATCGGTGATTGGTTTTTGCGCGCGTTTGTGCGCGCATGCCTTTCCTTGTCTCTCGCTCGCTCCACGCCTACTATGCTGTCGGCAGTCCCAAAACGCGCCAATCAGTCAACAAGTGCGAGAGCGCGAAGACGGTGATGACGTGGCCCGCACGTCCCACTTTTTCTTGCATCTTTCGCTTTTTGTCGTTTTCTCGTTTTCTCGGTTCTCGGTTCTCGCGGTCGGTCTCGTCGCTCATCCCTCTGGTTTCAGCAACGATGAACGATGGAGATAAAATGCGAAGCCGCGAAGGAAAAATACAATAGACGACGTGTAGCACCTGAACCACAGTCAGATCGGGCAGTGCACACCATCCAATAGAGTCAGCTTCCCACGAAGTGTCTATCGCTCACTGCCCTCTAGAGAATTTGCAACTAGTAATGAAAGTCTTTCCATCACTTCTTCTGCTGCTCGGAGCGTCGTGCTCGGTCAACGCCTTTTCACCGTCGCCATGGCAGCGAGGAGCACTGTCGAAAACCCTCACTGCACTTCATGCCGAAGGAGGAGGAGCGGTCCAGTACGATAAACGAAATGGACTTTTGGGAAAAACTGAAATTATCGGCGATGGTAGCGTCATGCTTCATATTGAACTAGTCGAAGGCGACGAAGAGCCGCTGGAGTATGAACCTGGGCACGTGCTGGCAATGGAAATTAAGGGCGACCCCGACGCCGAAGATATGAATGAAAAGACCACGAAAGATATGAAGAACAACGACGGGTGGATGAGAGGCCCTTATACAGTCACCCGATGCAACGGCAAATCTATGGATATTGTGATGAAAGTCGTGGGTGTCAAGTCGCGAACCTTTGCGACAGCAGAGCCAGGAACACCTATTAAGTTCGGTGGCAAGTTCCATGTTCCTATTGCCGAAGGGATTGCACCAAATACAGAGCACCTTGTAATGATTTCTACTGGAGTCGGTGTTGGACCATGCGTCGGTGCCGTTGAGAAGCTTTTGTCGGAGAATTTTGCTGGCTCGATTGACTTGTTTGCCTGTTTCCGACACGAGTCGGAAAAGCTGTTTGCAGACTACTTAAATGTTTGGGCAACAGCATATGAAGACTTTCGTTACAAACCTATTATCACCAGCGAAATTGGGCGGCTCTCGTCATCGGAAGAGAATATAAGACTCGTCATCAACGAAGACATTTGCTCTTTAACTGAAACACACTACCATCTGATTGGAAATGGCCAAATGGTCAGCGAGTGGAAGAATGGCTTGAAACTGGCTGGAGTCCCTAAAGAACGAATCACCATTGAAAACTATTTCAATACTTTTGCGGAAACCTCAACTGATGCCATTGATCGGATTGCCTCTGTCGTAAGGGACGCGGCGCTCAATCACGTAATGTAAATAACAATTACCGCTCCGAAACTCGCAAAAACGACGAACTCTGGGCGATACTGGATACTGACTGTACAGCACATCTAGCCAGAGACGGCCACATCTCACATTTCGTAGTCATTTGTCTTCATAAGAAGGGAGTAGCAATACATTTTTTCTATGAATAAAAAGTAGCTACATGCAACAACATTTTTATGCCTTCTTCTTCAGGTCCTTGGAAAGAGGCACATCCTCAAGCGACTTGTAGTATTGGATGCCGGTGTCGGCTTCCACGTAGTGACAGGTCTTGGCAACCTTCCACATGGCTTTATACCATGGGGTGGGGTCGTAGTTGTACAATCCCTTGGGTTCCAAAAATGCCTTGATGGCATGCGTCGCCTCCAAGGCATTGTAGTGAGGCATTTCGTGGAACAAGTGGTGTGCCACATGCGTAGATCCAATGCGGTGGTGGAAGAAATCGAAGATTCCATAGGGACGGTCGATCGTACTCAAGGCACCCCTTACCCAGGTCCATTCGCCCTCGCCGTAGTGGGGAACACTTGGGTCAGAATGTTGCAACCAAGTGTAAAGCACCAGCCAGGCGTTGACAACAAAGTAAGGGTTCAGGTACCAGAGGAGAACTGGAAGGAAGCCAAATTGCATGCCTGCGTAGATCAACCCAAAGAGAGAAAGGACGGTCGTCGTGGTCGACAAGAAAATCTTGAACGAAATCTTTTCAGGGAACATGGGAGAGGACGTGCGGAAATGATCCATGATCCGTCCATCGAGGGGCTGGCCCTTTTGGTCAATCTTTCCAGTCGAGGCAAGCCCCAAAAGGTAGAGTGGCCAGCCGATGGCCAAGTGAGACCACACTTGGAAGCCAGCAAAAGCACCGTCACCCATGGCCTCGTGCATCACGGCGTAAAACGACAAACGCTCGTTGCTAGGTCCAAGGCCATTGTCGGCACCGGTGGAAGGCACATGCGATTCGCCATCCGTCAAGTGGTTGGTACGACGGTGGTGCTTGGCGTGAGTGTACTGCCACGCAAAGTAAGGCACCAAAAGCGCCTGATGGACGATGAAGCCAACAATATCGTTCCAGGTTTGAGAAGGGGAAAATGCTCCGTGTCCGCACTCGTGGGCGATAACCCACGGTCCGGTCCAGATGGTTCCCTGCCAGAACGCATAAAATCCCCATCCCAGCGTCCATGTGGCTACGGCAACCGGGTCCTTTATGTCAGGAAGATCCGTCGAAAGTACCAAGCTGATACCATACGTAAATGCAGCCGTCATAATCAAATCACGAATCAAGTACACCATGCCCCAGATGTAGGAGCGCTGAAAGCAATGCTTCGGAATTGAGGCCTTGATTTCTCCTTTGGTAGGGAGCGTCGGTGCATTGGGATCCAATGGATTGTATGGCGACTTCCAACCAGACAGTCCAGAGGCCCTCTCGGCGGCTAGTTGCCGAACGGTGGCATCGGTTCTTCCTCCCTTTCCCATTTTTTCCAGGTGTTCTTTCGGCTCTTCTGAACAGATTCTAAAAAGTGAGAGAGCAAGGACTGTTGTGTTTCGGCGCCAGCGAAAGGAGGAGTTGCCGATTGTCGAGGAGTGCGTGGTTCAGAGGGGGCAACGTGATCTCTGGTAGGATCGCCACGTCGTCACTTTGTGAGCCCGCTGGTTAGGACTTCGCGAAAACGTCGCACCAAGGATTTCCATTCATTTTTTCGTTGGCCTGTAGACATGCGTACATAACATGCGTTGAATTCATTTTGTTGAGGTTTCTACTGCAATTATCCACGAATGAAGGACAGGTTCATGCCGACACACTTTTTTTCTTCCATCTGCGTCATCTTCTGGCCAGCATCTACGCGCGCGTTTTGTTTTCTTCTCGGCCACGTGGGATCGTCTGGCCGGCACCAGGATATGAATCTTGCCGCTTCGTACCGGGTACGGCAGGCGGTACCTACCGGTACCCTGGTACTCGTACCGGGTAGATTCTGTGTACCGTCTGTCCGTTGACTACACGCCACACATTGTTATGCGTGTGGTCGGAAGCAGATTTTGCTCACGCAGTACCTGGCTACCGGTGTCCAAAAGTGATGCCATTTTTCGCGCGGTACTGATTCTACGTAGATGGCGTAGAAAAAGTGATGCCGTTTTGGTACAAAAACACAAACTGACTATGGCGAAGACCATATCTCAACAACCAGACCATGAAACGAAGGTAAGCCAATTATGACAATATTCTTCATTGTATGAAGAAATATTGTGTTGTGTTGGATTTTTCAAATGATCGATTTTTGACCTGAATCTCACCGATCTATGTTGTGCTGGGTAGGTACTGCGTGAAAATCCGCGTGTAAATTTAGCTAGTAAATATTGCCAGCAAGACCTTTTTAGTAGATATACTCGCTACTAACTGTACCAGTAGTTGGTGGCGGTACCAAGTTGACGGAGAATTATCACGCAGTCTGGCCGCTGCCAGACAATTAAATCACCTCAACCAAATTTTGTACGGAGTTCTGCGTTGAGTTTTGTACCAGGCCACGCGCGGTCCACGCGAAGGATCCCATACTTTAGTACAGCCATAGCGTGGAAGATCCTTCAGGACATTATCTACCGACGACGGGCAGACTCTGGTCGTACGAGTCGCATAGACCGTGTGTATTGCACAAGCCTCTCCTCCATTGGTTAGGTACTGTCCCAATCGTGTTTGATTTCCTTGGCCATCATGATGTGCTCGCAGAGCCAGGATATCCTTCTGTTACAAATCAATACTTTAGTTCAAGTTGCTGGGTTATTTTGTTGTAGTTTTAGTAGTTGCGGTAGCAGTAGTTGACAAAACACAGTTCAGATAAATTGTGAGCTAATTTCTTAGGAAACGAAAGAAAAGTAAATGAAGAGCAGGGTTACGTACGTCGGTACCAAACCCTACGTCTTCTCTGAAGCTTCAGTTTGGAGTTCTCGTTGACCTCTTCCTTTGTTCCTTCTCTTGCTTGTGAAAGAACGAGTACCTGGCGAGACTTATCGCTTCGGAACTCCTCATTGCGTTGTGCATTCCATGATTGCCATGAAATTCCTGCTCCCGATATACAATTGCTCTGTATAGCTGAATAGACTAATGGGTCGTAATAAACCGAATAAATCTAGCCAAAGAGTGTAGGATAATTGCAAGTAGTAACATGAAAAGTTATGAAAGTATTACGATCAGCAACAAGCGATCGGTGACAGTCATTCTCAAAATGACCCGACCGCTACCCGCTACTAATCTGACTAATATGACCAGAAAGTTTAGTTACTCTTGCTTCGTAGCTGCTACTACCAGACCATAAATTCGTACTCTACTCGCCTGGCCTCTATTTTGTACTTCGCCAACTACCAGGTAGGGCTCTCTAGTTCTATGCTGCTACATAATCTCCTGCCTGTTGGCTGGGCCCTCGAGGACAGCAGGCGAGGAGAGAGAGAGCGACTACTAACTGGATCTCTCTACTCTAGTAGTAGAGTTTAGGCGAGCAGTAGAGAGATGATGTATGAATTCATAATATTATGCGTCATGTAAAATAGGGTAGTCCTTCGATGAAATGTCGAAAGTAGCTCGACACGGCAAGAATAGGCAGGGCTTAAAAGGAATGCATGTCTTCAAAGGCAATGATGCGATCATAACCTATCGTTGGCCCAGCAGGATTTTAACATTCAAAGTGCATGTCATCATCTGGGCTGTAGGGAGAATGGCTCAATTCAATTTCCACTTCGTTGTCGTTTGTTGCATCGGTCTTGAAACGCGTTCTGTGCGATGGAATGTTTCCTGGTGATTGGGAGCTGCTTCTTCGTAGTGGGGGTGCATGAACTTGGGCTGATTTTTGCGTACCAACGCCTGGACTTGTAGCTGGCGGGTCTACGGAGGAGGGTCTAATCGGTGGGGTTGAAGCCTTCCTTCGAACGCTAGACCCAGGATCGATTCCGTACTTGTCGAAGAAACTACTCGACTGTTTGTATTGTCCACTCGATGATTCAGAAGCTTGCTGCCTTGACATAGAATCCATAGGAGCAGTTGCAGAAGTCCTTGGATCCTGGCGGAATTCTGGGTTCGCAGGGGGTGGAGGTACCCTCAAAAGGTCTTCCTCGGCTACAGAAAAAGAAGCAAAGCTCTCTTGTGCTTCAAAGTTGGGAAGAGAGATATCGTCATATGATTCCGTCCCGTCCTTGTGGCCCGACTCTCTGGTGTTCACAGATCCCGTAGGAACCACTGTAACTTGATAGCAACCGTCGCTAACCTCCGAGCCGTCATCTGATCCTTCCAAAGATCCGTTGTAGCCTTCTGCATCGCTTCTATATTCTTCATCAAAGTAGGATGACCCCTCGGAACGATCCGAATACGAGCCCTCATCATGAAACCCAGCCGGCTCGTCAATAGGCTTTTCATCGAAACCACGATATTCTTGCCATTCATGTTTATATTTCGAAATATATGCAAGATACTCCTCATGCTCATCAAGGATCATATTTTCCGCGACTTCACTCTCGTCATGGTATACTTTCTCCGCTTTGATGTTCTGGTACCATGCAGCACGCAATGATATCATTGTCATCAAGGATAAACTTAGCACGAGGAAGATGAAAAATCCCATAGCAACAGCCGATGCTGCATCAGTGCAAACTGCGTCATGTGCCGCTGAAGCGTAAATGGGATAAATCCTCTCGCAACCCAGCGATGTGCTAGTACTGTCCAACGAACGACGGATGGAAGTCAAAATTTTGGCAACATTACGAGCCGACAAGAGAAGGCCTTCCAATTCGGTTGCCCCGCAGGTTTCCATTATCTGTGCACGCCCGAGAGAATCGATTCTCGAAACCTCTCGCCAAATCGTATCGATGTTCTCCTGTACGATCAACTGGAGCCCATCGAGATCTTCAGTTGGGCTGGGCCCAATGCAACGCTACAAGTACGTATGCAGAAACAAAATAAGTGAGTAATGTGGCAAGTAAAATGATTGAAAGAGCGAAAAAACTTACGTTCGTGTAAGCTGAGGCCACCTTGAATGCAGTACTATTCCTGTCCAGATTCAAAACGTCGAGAATTTGTTGGACAGTTTCGTCGGGCGATCCATTGGATGTGCTTGAAGTGCACACATCAGATCCCAACATTGTTCCCAAAGAAGCAAAAATAAGTATGATCCAACAAGCAAGAGCCGTAGCCATCAAAAGTGGAAGAACAACATAGGACATAAAGTTTTGGATCTTCTGTCCAGACTTTCCCCTCCATACAAGAAGGACTCCTAGCATTGCAACAGCGGTCAGTATACTGACGGAGAAAAGGACAGCAGGAATCATCCACAACAAATTGTTGGTCTCCTCTACTGAGTTCTCAAACGCAATCAAACCTTCCTCAAGATCAAATAGCAGGGCACGGACAAACTCGATGTCCTTCTGGGATATTTCTGTCATGGAATCATATTCGTTGGCAATGCTGCTGATCAATTCATTCAAATCGATCCCAATCCTTTCTGTAAACTCGGTCGCGTTCACATCTGGGCATATCGCCCCCACGTCTAACGTCGCACCCTTTACTGTCTCAGTAGCGCTTGCTATGGCTTCCTCAATACTTTCGATAGAAATGTTTACTTGAAGCAAGGTATCCCTGGCGACCTGAAAATCGCACAGCACTCATTCGAGTTAGTCTCGTGATACACATTATTTCATAAACCAACGCAGAATCGCCACGAACTTACAATAACGAGCCCATCAGAAGTATGCACTGCCTCTTTCATGGGACCAAATGACAAAACTAAGATCAAAGGAACACACACCAAAGATAGAAGACTGGCCATCAGGAAGCAAAATCGAGTGCGCCTTTCCCTGCGATTCTTTGTTGCGTGATTCTTGACGGCGGATGAATGATTAACGAAAGATTCTTCATCACGCGTTGTATTACCAGTCGGAGGTCCGCCACCACCTGCATTTTCCTCTTCCGAGAAGTTTTGCAAGTTGTCTTTGTTTTTGCTGATGAGTTTTGAAACAGAATTTTCGTCTTCTGCCTGGCTGTCAGTATGCGAGGCAGATCCAAGCGAACAAAAACTCTCATCGTCAGTAGAGTCTAAATCCTCCTCGCCTTCATACGATTGAAATGGTTGTCCCGAGGCACAACCGACGTCGTCGCCTTTAAATTTCAATACGCACAAGACGAATATCCAAAAGATCAACACAATCACAAAGGCAACCATCACCGCGAGCAAGCCATTCACATATTGGTACTGCACTTCCCGGTCAGAAGCGAAAACATCGGTAAAATTTGTCGAGTAGCGTTCTCTGGGTCCACGCAGCATGTTTCCCATGGATCGAACAATATTCGGCTGTCATGATATTTAGGTTCGGAAATAGTGAGAAAGAAGTCACATTATGACGAGAATCAAAATAGCTCCGTTCCTTCTTACCACATCGTACACCGGTACCAGGGAAGTGCTTCCTGAATCACCCATGGTTCTTTCGGCACCGAGTTTGATCGAAGGTCACAGATCACTTGTAGTTTCCTGTCGGGGTGAGGTGATAGCGGTGATGTTCTTTGAGAAGGATGCCAGACCGCACTTCGGACTAAAGGAAAGCAGAATAGGAGTGGTATCGAATCGGGTACAAGTATTAGTGCAGTTGTTGGTGTTGCGACTCCCTTTGCTCGTCGAAGATTGGGTTGCAAAGTATGAAAAACGTTCTATCCACTGTCGTCGAGTGGAGTGGTACCGGTACAGTACTGGTACTGGTAGTGGTGTTTGTGGGGATGCTCATCGCCATCCCACATACAGCCTCATCTTCGCATCCTTTCGGGGTTTTCCCGCAAATCGCCAATCAAGAGAGTTTGTGAGATGAGACAGCGAGAGCGCGCGCAACTGTCTCCAATTTCGTTATATACATATACATAACTGAATACCTAAAAGAGGGATTTTTGCATTCAAAGGGGGATAATAAGGTTGATTGTATGCGCGCATGCCGAGCCTCTGCGCGAGCCAAGCAACACCACACCCACGATCAGCAGAGGAGGGAGCAGCACCTGAGCAGCATCACCGCGTTCGATGCCGAGTGAGAGAGAGAGAGAGCAGAGGCGAGAGGCGGCGAGAGACACCAAACTCCAAAAGTTCATCGGCTGACTTTTCATTCACAAAAAAATCACAACGCACCAAACCACGACTGACAGCTCAGTTCCAAATTCAAAATGTGGGAGAAACAGAAATGAAACCGAAATCAAAAATGAAACGAATTGCGACTGAAACTAAGAACCGACATTCGGCGGCGGTTTCTTTCACACTTCCATTTGCCGCTTCGTCGTTGGAGAAATGAATCATGATATCGGATATCGGCATTTTCTCGCTAGCAAAGGTTCTTGTTCTTCTCTTTCAGACATTCTCTTTCATTCTTTACTACACTGCCACCATGCCAGGACGAACCAAACGAGCTGCTGCCGCTGCGGCGGAATCGAAAATCAAGAAGGTCCTCGAAGAATCGATCAACGAAGACCGCAAGAAAGGCACCACCGCTGCAACTGAAAAGAAGCGACCCTCGTCCACAGTCTTTGATTTTGACGGTATGGCTCCTCGTCCTCACAAGCGTCGGGCGACTCGGAAGCAGGAAGCCAAGAGCAAGCCTCGAAACGACGAAGGCGAATACACCGGCAACCGGAAGCAGAAATCGCGCAGCAGCCATGTGGAACAGTCCCCTGGATTTCACAGCCTCGCTAATCTTCTGTACTCTTCCGATGCTTCACTTTCATCTTTTCTCTCTTCATCGGGCCCGAAGAAAGGCAAAAGAGTCGTGGTGGAGATTGCCACAGTCGAGAAGGCTCGTATGGAACACCAGCGACGACGCTCCCTGCGTTCGATCAATAGCACCGGGCCGATGCATCTATCATACCGGACTTCTTACCGCATGTCTTTGAGCGACAGCTCCCCTACAACCTCGCCGATCCTTTCCACCACTCTTCGATTCACTCCGGTTGCTCACCTGCCGACAACGCCGATTCCACGCAGTAGCAACACGCGACGAGTCCCTTTGGATCTGCACTCTGCAATCGGATCCTGTCGGTAGGCGGCAATCGTTGCCGCTGGTGTGGGAATACTCGAGGGATGGTATGAGGCGGACGACGATTGCTCCATGTCGTCTTTGCATTGCTTGGTTCGGATTTGCGTATCACTGTGACACCACTATGCTGTAATATAATGTCTCTAGCTAGTACATATAGCGTAGCATTCTTGAGTACACCAATACTATACTTATAGGCGTTGCATCATGGACTTGAAAGAATTGAGTTCTACATAACTTCTAAAATGAACTGGAAATATAAGATCGCATCAAGGTATAATCTATCTTTGTCTTACTCGACAGAATAAACCATATGTACAATGTCCTTATACTGTATGACTCATCGTGAGCATTTCAAAATCGATCGATGTATGGAAAAGGTGTTCTAGGCGCCGTTCGGAGCAAATCGGTTCATTCCATTTTGCAGAAGCGCAGCCGAGAACATAGTTGAAAACTGATGATTCGCGGGGTCTTGCCCATTTGCCAACTTGTTGTTTGCAGCCATGGCCTGTAGAAGAGCTGGATTCATCATTCCAGAGGCTACATTGTTGTTGTCCTGATGGTCACCCCATATCATTCCGGTAGCAGGGGCGTTATTCATCATGCTGACGCCTCCTCCTGCGAACATTCCTTGTCGCCGAATCTGCTCTTCGGCCACAGCACGGGCTTCCTCGCGCTCAGAGTCGAACAAAAGCTTGCGCATTTCGGGCGCCCTTTGCCGAAGAGCCTGACTTGTCTTTTCTCGGGCGGCGTCATCCCCGATTTCATACCACGAGTCCGACTTGTTGCCCTTCTTGAGAAAGCGGCCTCCACTCTCTCGGATAGCGCGCACAATGGCTCGAGAGATTGCGGGCTTGTCATTCTTGCGGGCTTTCAGGTACGACCTCCTGTGATGGTTGATGAGGTCTCGAAAGTTGCGGTTGCCAGGGTGCATGTTGGTGCCTCCGCCGCGTCCTGATAGCACGTCGTTCTCAACAAAAGTATCGATTGGTACCTTGCTTGCCTCAACAGGCTCTGGGGCGGTTCCATCGTCATCATCTAGCTTGAGAACCATGCTGACGCCAGGTGGTCCACCAGAGGGTAGCGCTCCGGCTTCGTCTGTTCGGGCCTTTTTGGGCGGCTGTTGGAATGTTTCTTCTTGGTCGTCCAACAGTTTCCTCTTCTCCTCGCCATCAGCGTGGAGCATGGGCTCCAAATTCGGAGCATAGTTCACCTGGAAGCTTCCAAAGCCCACCGATGGCTGTTGGACATGACCAAAGAGCACATCTTGACCCATCGTTACCTGGAAACGAGGGTCGACCTTCATCTCCTCTTGTGGTTTCGAGCTGACAGGATCGGAATAGGAATTGTTCAAATTCGCAAACAAGGCAGCGCTGGGCGCCATGCCCTCGGCTTGTTGTTCCTGCTGTCTTTGCTGCATTTGTTGGAACTGCTGCTGGGATAACATTGCGTCTTTTGTTGGAGCGCTGTTTGATATACGACTATGCGTGCTCTCTTGCAATGGTTTGCTCTTGTTTAGATTATTATGAACCACAATCACAACGATGCAGATGCAACTGATGACTGTCTGCTGTCTGTCTGAGGACAATGCACAACAAGGCTGGAGTTGAGCTTTATTATTGTCTCCACCTGCCTTTCTTGCGGCTTCTTCTGTTGTACCGTATGCTGTAAACGTGTGCTATTGCGCTGGGACCTTCCGGCAAAAGTAGTAGTATCATACGTGAATTGTACTGTCACTTGAGTACCGAACGGTACTGCGAATTTAATGGCAACGCAAGCATGCATGCAAGGCGTGGCATTATTATTTCGCTGAAGGGGCTCTGCTTACGTTCTCAACGCTGTGGTGGTGTATGTTCCACGCGCACAGAGAAAATACGACCACTACGTACATACCGGTATGTACTGTACCCAGTAGGTACAGTGGGATTGCTTGAAGACATCTGGGTCTCTCAATAAATGCCTCTCGCTACACAAGAGTGCCAGTACATACCTGGCAGACGAGCGAGAGGCACTGGTACCGCCACACAGCATACCAGTACGAGAACCGGATGATGGTGGACGAATCCGAACTGTCTGAATGGAGTTAAATGAAATCCTGCATGAAATATATAATGAAGATGTCCTTATGTCTATTCTACGTATTTCACCTACCAATCTTGTTTTCGATCGAAGAATCGTCATACCTACTGTGCTTGAAGAAGTGCAATTGATTAATAAGCCTCACGATTGAACTCTGGAAATAATGTCCAAAGGCGCCTTATGTGCGAAGAGGACATTGTGCTCTTATATGTGGTGCCGTGGAAACGGTATTGATTCGGGTCGCGCTTTGTTAAGTTCTTCAACATATTACGTAAGCTGTATACATATGAAAGTATGATAAGTAGCTAGCTACCGCACAGCGTACGTACCCATACGAACGATCTACCAGGGGGGGGGGGCGGGGGGGGGTCTGTGGGGAAATTGCCGCCGCGGGAAACGCAACACTCGCCCCGATTACTGGAAGGGCGGCCCACTCGCTTCCAAAGGTGATGATGATTCCATTGGATTGGGCCCAGTACTTTTTGGAATATCGCTCCCACGTGGAAACGCTAGCGTGGGTGAGAGACAAGGTCGCCTACCTCTTGCAAGAACAGCGCGACGGGTTGGAACCTTTGGCAAATTGCATCTAGAGGCCTAGAAAAAGCCCGTAATTGCCCCAAGTAAAAGTCTTCTTCGTCACCAACATCTTGGAAATTTACGGAGGAGGTATCTGTGTCAGCGTGAGTGTCGGCTTCCATGCGTGATACGTATCCGGCGTTCTCGAATTTCTCGGTGTTGCTGATCTCCGAAACTGTGAATTCGGATATCTTGTATTCCTTTATCCACATCGTCTTGGTCCCCGGGTGGTAGCGACGGATCAGCCATGATATCATGGCCGACAGTACGTCCATCATCGCCATTACCCCTAGCCACCGTGCCACTCTCGATCGAATGGCTGCTGTGACTCCACCTTGCTTCTTCCCTCCTGCCACGCGTAGAATCTCTTCGCCTTGCACTATCCTCTAATCTAGTTGGTCGGATTAATTCGCTCTCCTGGTACTGATTCTACATACAGGGACAAGGACTCCACTTAGTAGAGCTTTAGTCTGACGATGAAATAGGATGCAAATCGCTAGTAGCGTCGCTCTACTTTTCGATCACGATTCAATACGATAATTTTTTGATCGCATTCCTTATTCATTCATCCATCATTCATTTCTTGATCCCGTTCAGTGTATGACCTCGCAGCCAGGTGTGTCATGGGCGTCCATGGAATCACAAAGTTCCTCGAGGAACGAGGTTTGTTGCCAGCTAATAGCTTCGACGAGTGTTGTTCGACAAAGCTTTGGAAGGAATGGAGTCCATCCATGGCTTTTCGGGAGACGACAAGCGGTCCGGCGCTTCAAGTTTTACCACCGAAATCAAAACTCTTGATTGATGGCAACGGACTAGCTTTCCACCTCTACCACGTAGCATATGCTCGGCATATCCAGTCCACATTTCCTTCCCGCACCTCGGGATCATGTCCGATGGTCAAGTCGCTCTCTGCCTCGGATATCACCAAAGCAATCCCCTGCATGATGCCACTGGAGCTTGTTCGTCAGGTTGCCGTAGAGTTTGCCACTACACTTAGCCAGCAAGACCTGACTCTGCAATGTTTCTGGGACGGTCCTGCCCATCATCAGCGATTCAAAGCCAAGACCATACGGAAACGAACTCTTCAGCGTCAGCAAGATTGGGCTGCTCTGCAAACTTTCTGCAGACACGGCACCTTACCCCTCAAGCCGACAGATACGGCCTGCCAGTGCATATGGCATTTCCCACTCTCCAGACTATTTTTGTTGTCCGTCAAACAAGCTCTTCAGACATGTTCGATTGACATGGTTCAATGTATAGACGAGGCCGATATGCAATTGGCGAGGGTAGCGTCTGGTGATCCAGATGCCTTTGTGCTCGGTCAAGATTCTGATTTTTTGTTCTATAAAGATATCCAATATGTTCCGTTTGGCGGCATTTACATGCCATCGACCACAACCAACATCAGTGGCGGGAGGGGGAACAACATTCGTGTCCAGGTTGTCTGTCTGACTCGAAGCAATATCGCGGGTGCGATTGGTCTTGACGACGAGGATATGGTGGAGCTCGCGATACTGTTGGGGAATGACTATGTAGATCCAAAGACATCTCTCAGTCTTCCTAATTTTGCCGATCTCAGGAATGTCGAGGACCGAATTGCGTACCTACAGCAGCAGCTGCAGCAATCGGATGGAAACTGCTATAAATCATCGCCCGAGCTTGACTATGTACGAGCCATGTACAATCTGGACGATATGGAATCCTTTCCACTTAACAGTGAGGAAGAGGACGACTACAACGACAACGACGACTCCTCGAATGCAACCACTGATGACAGGAAAGCTGAGCAGGATCCCCTGGAGCAGCTCGAAGAGCGTGTGATTTCCTTTCCTGGTGACTTTCCCCTTGATCAAGCAGTTATGTTGCCGACAGATACGTCGGTCCAGAGTGTCGTTGTCCGTTGCTTGCAAACATATATCGATCAATCGTATGCAAACGAAGGCCATGATGATGATGGTGATTGTGCTGGACGCAAGGCCCCCCTCCAGCAGGCACATTTAGATGCATATAAAGCAGCCACATTGCCCTCGATATCATCGTCGCTCTTTCGATTGGCCGGCCGGCCGAGATGGTCGAACATCCGTGCTGCCTTCATTATTGACATTTGTATCGCACGGGTGCTCAATGCCTCGGGCAGTAGCTCTTTGTTTGCAAGACAGACTCCGCCCAGTTCGCTGATGAATCATTTGAGATTCCATGCCGTTTTGGCCACTCTGCAGGCAGACCAGGAAGATGAAGATACAGACAACGGCCCAGCTAATATCGCTACTCAATCTACCAGAGATTCCCCTGAAATCGTGGAGCGTCCAACTCTTCCCATAGACGAACACCAAGAAACGATTTTGGACACGATAGAGCGGAACAGAGTTACCATTATCCATGGGGAAACAGGGTGTGGAAAGTCTTCCCGTGTACCTGTGATGATTCTTGAAGCACCGTCGCCAGAGCCAACACTTCCAAGTATCAAAATGTTCATTTCACAGCCCCGCCGAATCGCTGCCGCCTCCTTGGTAGAGCGTGTTCGATCTTGCGAGCCCAAGCATCGGGATAAGTTCGCCGTACGCATGGGACACGGATACCGCGAATACGAAAGTGGGAAAACCCAAGCATGGTTTGTCACAACTGGATACTTGACAAGGCTTTTGGCAAATCATCCTGAACGCTTCAATGATGTGACCCACTTGATTATCGATGAAGTTCATGAGCGGTCTGTAGACACTGATATTCTTTGCCTGTTGTGTCGACGACTGTTGGAAAGTAATACGACAATCCGTCTTGTTCTCATGTCAGCCACACTAGCTACCAAGCTCTACAAAGATTATTTCCAAGTCCCGTCGGATCCGATCCATGTGGGTGTCCGCCGCTTCCCCATTCAGGAATTTTTTGTGGAAGAGCTGCATGCAAAATTCAAGCTTCCTCCGAACGAACTCCAAACCGCCAAGGCAATCCAGAAGGAGTGTGAGTCGAGGCGATGCAATTCGGCACCTACGCAGACCGAACTCTCCAATCGCTTCAGTCTCGCAGCTCGTCTCACCACGATTGTTGGAAGTCCTGGGTCATCGGTGCTTGTTTTCGTCCCAGGCATGGGGGAAATTTTGGCGATCACCGAAGCCATTGAAAAGTTGTATCGTACTGGAGTAACATACACCTGCTTCCCCATTCATTCGGATGTACCATTTGAAGAGCAAATGGGAGCTTTCGACGCGCCCGGGGCAGATGAAGTCAAGGTTATCATTGCCACAAATGCGGCGGAATCATCCGTCACGTTACCAGCAGTCGACCATGTCATTTGCTTGGGACTCTGTCGCCAAATCATGTACAACGAGGCGAGTCATCGACAGATTCTTATGCCATGTTGGATCTCCAAAGCCAGTGCAACTCAGCGGGCAGGTCGTACAGGTAGAGTTCGGCCAGGGAATGTATATCGACTGTATACTCGCCACGCTTATGAACAGTACATGGACGAGTTTGAGCAGGGTGAAATGGTGCGAATCCCCTTGGATTCTGTCATTCTGATGCTAAAGGACATGCTGCACGAAGAGGTGAAGCCAGTTTTGATGAACTGTATTGAACCCCCTCGCATGGAAACGATCGACAAGTCGTTTGCAAGCTTGCACCAATGGAGCTTTCTATCGGAACCAAGCGACACAGCTGAAATCACAAATCTAGGGTCGTTTGTGACTGCGCTCGGCATTGATCTGGCGTTGGGCTCATTCATAGGATTGGGAATTCAGTTTGGTGTTGCGGCGGAAGCAATCGAGATGGCTGCAGTCATGTCTTTTCCAAAGTCCCCGTTCCAAATGTCGAACCCACTTTTTCATGCTCCGGGCAAGTTCAACGAGATTGCTTCGAAGACCTATGTTTCGAAATGTCACTTTGATGCCAATCTGTACTCTGAACCCTTGGGTCTGATGAATGCCTTGTGGGACCATCACATGGCTTCCGACAAGGGGCGATTTTGTACCTATTACCGATTTGCTCATATGAGGATGGGCCAGCTTCAGTCAACAAGAAACAGTTTACGAAAGAGAGTAGCAACTTTCTTGGGTATCAATGAAGACAAGCTCCAGGTTCATTCTCCTCCCGTACATATGCCCCACTACAAACTGACAATTCTACGCATTCTCAAAGCATGGGTATTTTCAGATACGATTGTTGAGTGCCTACCTACCAAGATGGCACAATCACCGAATGGCTCAGTTTCGCTCTCTGTGCCACGAAAGGAGGTTCTTTCGGAAAAATTATTGGATCAGGTCCTGGACAAAGATCGACATCCGTACATGATAGTGGAGTCACGGAATGTGGAAGCGCTTGGTGATTTTGAACACGAGGGTGGAGATTTCTCGTTGCAGCAGTCAATTCATGCATTGCAGTGCCGGCTACTATCGTATATGTGTGAAACTGGGATTGATGCTGCGATTCTTAAGGACAATGAGCAAACTTTTATTTATCTCAGGAACGAAGCTACATCGAAACCAACGCTGACGGGCATGTTTGAGCTGGGAGCGTGCTTCGGCGAATCGGATCGTCTCCTAGCAGAATTTGATCCTGACATCAAACGTCGTGGCGTTCTCGAGCGCAAATGTGGACTATGGAAAGTTTCTTGCCTCAGTGGTGCTACCGTAGAACAGCCATCTTGCGATGGAGACACCCAAAGATGCGTCTTTCGTCGGCTCAGTCATTCGAACGGCGGGTTGAGTTTAGACAGCTTCATTCAACAGGCTATAAAAAAAGAAGAAATCACCTCAATGCTGAGTTTTCACTTTTTGTCAGGGAAGAAAAAGAAGAAGAAAATTGATTCATCCCGCCAGCAATTTCAGTACATTCAGAAAGGTGCTGCTTTTCAGTCAATGATCTCGAAGCTTGACATGCAGGATTTGCTGTCTACTTCGTCTTTCCAAGTATTGAGTACAAAGGAAAGCAACACCCAGTCGATCAATTTTTCGCACCACGAGAATAGGCCCTTCCCCTTCAAAGGAAAGGGCAAGGATTTGATGGCTACAAGTCTTGATTCAGAACTATCCAGTTGGAGACGCCCCCTGCTCATTGATATCCCTGAAGGTGCGCGTGTTTTATCAGTTTTGGCATCTGGCCAGCGCAGAGGCGGTCATCGCTTACGATTCCCCAATGGCGGGGCCGACGAAGAATCCGACTCGTCAATTGATGTTTTCTTGGTGCAAGACGAAACGTGTATTGGAAAAAGATGGCATAGACTTGCATCTGGCAAGCAAGTTTTCGTCCAAGAGGACAGTGTTCCGGCCTCAGCTACAACTGGAAAGTTTCCTATCTTCGCTTGCTGCGCAAACGCGTTGGAGCTTAAGGGCGGGGGTATGAAAGTCGAAGGAATGACGCTTCTTCCACCGAACCCTCTATTTCTCTTATTGTGTCGGCTCTCGTTCGGTCTTGGACCGGAGGTTGATGTGAATTTCGGCTCAACGGCGCAGGAAAAATCCCCAGCAAATGTATCCGCTACGTCGCTCCAATGGTTGAAAACACGTATGAGAGATTTGAGCACTGGAACAGAAGAGAACGTCGATAGCGTTGCAGCATTGCCCTTTGAGTACAATGAGACCGAATCAAAACAGAAAATTGACATGGCTTTCCGTTTTCATGAATCGTGCAGTACCTTGGGGGAAGCATTAGTTTGCTTCCCAGATAAGGCGAAGGCCCTTTGCAAGCTCTTCAATGGTCTTGATGGATACGATACAACGCCTCCAGATGACTTCGAAGAGACGGCAATAACGCTGGAAAACCTAACAGCCTGGCAAAAGGAGAAGAAATCGACATATTTGAGTATTCCCGCTGCGAGCAAAGGCAGTTCGAGTGGACCAAAAAAGGCAAAGGAGGGCCCCGTGAAGTCTTCCACGGCCAGGTCCACCAAAAGCATTTCTGCCCCACCGGGTAGTATCGTAGGAACCACGAGTGTCAAAGGAAACCCCGTCTTGAAGTGGCGAATCCTGCGGACGTTTGACATGGAAGTGCAGGCTAAGGCAAGAAGTCTTTTCGCCACCACGCTTGATGCCGGAGAGCAGCTGTCGATTTCTGACTTTCCATCCACGAACATATTGGCACTACTTGTGCACGAATTCGCTTCATCGGTGCTTTCACCAGGTGAAAGTACGGAACAAATCCGCTCGGAGCAGTGCTCTGTCGGTTTGAACTCGAACAATTGGGAAATCACTGTCCACGAAGATGAGTCTGGAAAACTTCTGTATCAAGCCCAGTTCACGAATAGTCTTCTTCCCCATACTAAAATCTTTGGACGAGGCAAGAACAAACTCCCGAAATGGATGAAAAAACACTTTCGACCACACCGAATTGAAGATGCGAAGGCATGCGTCCCTCCCACAGTAGTGTGCCCAGAGCCGAGGATCGTTTTCTTGTCAAAGGACAGGCCAACGCTGGCATTCGAAGATATTGCGTCTGCCTTACGAATGGAGGCTGCCTTCTACTTGGAGCGTCAATTTGCTGTCGCTGGTAAGAATTCTTGCCGCCATTGGTTTGATCACGGCTTACATGAAATGCTGGCAATCTTGGTCAAGATTGCTGGTGAGAAAGAGCTAGCGTAAACGGCGCATAGCTAATAGTAGACTATGCAACAAATGTACCTAATTGCGATCTCTATCAAGGGACCAAATAATAGTTTTCTATTGTGGTATTTGATAGCAAACCGGACAACTACTGGCTGGAGCCGGCTGGACCCCTAAAGGTATTCGTAGCCTAGCGTTTCGTCCTCCATTCAAACGTGAGTTTGGTATTGGGTGTATCAGCCCATTTGATGCTTCGGAAAGGGAGAAAGCATTATGATAATGTAGTCATCACACATACATGATGTTTGGCGACCAGAAGGGTCGTACTATGGTATGAAATATGCAGAAAGCACATATCATTCGAATATTCCATTATCTTCGTCGGCCGTATCAAAGAACGTATGCGCATTCTCAGATGGCACTGTTTCGGTGAGGATAAAAGTCCCTACTGGCTCCGGCCGGGCATCTGAGCCCATATCTGTACCAAAGGTTACCGTTCCTTCGACTCGAAATCGGCCTTCCCGCTCGTCAATGGAACCAATGTACCTTCGTTCGTCTTCATGAGTCAAACCGAGTCCCTCGCTAAAGACAGATCCTGATACAGAGCGACCGTTGCCGAAAAGAGAAACTTCGAAGGCAAGCTCGTCGTGTTCTGTGATATCAAAACGTCCGCGGAGAATCTTGTTTACTCCGATAGCTTGGAATGTATTGTTTCCGAAAAATCGAATTGGTATGGCGCGGATATCTATCGGCAGGTTCAGTGCTTCGCCGCCTGCCCCTTTGGGAGATGGCTTACTGGCTTCAATCGGCTCAAATATCATAATGAATTCCCTGTCATGAAAATCAGCTTTCTGAAAGCTATGTCCTTTATTCGGATCTTTTACGTGAACAGGCGTGACCGAGAAAGTAGCAATAGACTGTTCCAGAGTGAAACTGCCAATTGTTTCTTGGTCGACTAGTGGAGATTCGAAGAAAGATGGATGTTTCTGGGGATACATAAACTTTCCCTTTTGCACCTTTCCTTGGACCTTTAGACTCGGATTTTCATCGATTCTTCCCTCCAGTAGAACATCAAACTGCGGGCCATAATATTGTCGTCGTAGCGCAAGCACCAAAACCTTTTGATCATTAACCTCCCACCGACCAGTCAACCACCGTCCTTCGGTGTATCCCTCGTTGCACTGCTTAAAAGATCCATCGGGATTGAGTTTGATCAAAACTTCTTCCGGTGACGTCTCGTAAAGCATTCCTTTTAGTTTGGATCTGATGTCTGGCTCGAACGGCAAATAGTCACTCCTGAGTTTCCATATTCCTGGAAGTCTCCGACGTTCCACCGAGAATGAGCTCGCTAAGAGCAGCCAAGAAAGCAACACAGATATCAACAGGCGGAAGTTTTTTAGCGAACGCAAAGTTCGAGGACCCATATCCGAAACGGCTGATCGAAGCATCGATGATTACTCTACTCGTAGACTGTTCGAAATGGTGCCATCATGTGCCATCGGCGATCGTTTTACAACGCGAGTTCTGTCTTCCATCATCGTCAGAGGTCATTGTCAGAAGTCAGAAACGAATTTCATACTAAAAATATGAAATCGCTCCACATCTCAATAAGCGAGTGCGCGTGAAGTGCGCGACAATAACGTCATTTTTTTTTGGTGGGAGGGTGCGTACATACGGACGGACTGTTCAGCGTTTTAAAAACAACAACAACTAAATATCTATGATACTCAGAGACCTCATGACGCTGGGAGACCGTCCATCGGCATCTTTCTATTTCGTTCGGGTGGATACTCTCCCTCATTGCCGTTCTCCATCTCCTCTTCTTCATCCTCTTGATCTTCCGCCGGATGCCGTTTGAGCATGCTGCCGTCGAGCCCTTCGCTCATACGAATCGAGGCCCTCCAACTTCTTGCGGTACTACCAACGGAGCAAGAATCCGAAAAACTTTCCATAGTGCTCGATCTGAGCGACTCACGAAAATGGGGATGTTCTACGTCGAATCGATACCATGAATCGGTCGTATTGATATCAAAGGCAACATAGATATCCCACAATGCCCTCCATAGCCACTTCTCTTGATTCATTTGGTGATTGCCTTCTCGCGTCTTTCCGCCACCTTTGACTTGCCATTTCTGAAGGCAAAAGGCGGTATCGGACAAAAGTTGCATCGTAACGTATTCAAGAAGGAGCCATCGCATGTGTCGATCATCATCGAGTAGTTCGACAATGATGCGGTCCAGACAATTCTCAAAGGCATCGTACGCCTTGGGCAGTAAGTCTTGCGTCTCCTTCGACAACGCTACTTTATCGCCCACAACGACGAAACGGCGGACCCAGCTGCCGTTTCCGTCATCTTCCATTCCAAGGGTATGAAAGAAGGAAAACAGAAACTTCGTCAAGAACCCTGGGAGAGACATCAGTTGTGGCTCACCCAAGTCAAACATATACAACTCCGTCTCGCTGACAAACATGTTGTGAATTCCTGCATCCGTTAGACCACAAGTCCATATTCGTTGTAATGCTGTCTTGCTCATACTACTGCGGCTTTCTACAGCCCGTCGCAGAATGTTTCTCCAAAAATGTGGGTGTGGCTGCAAGATAGTTGGTTCCATGGGAGTATCCAAAAATGTATCGCTCATCAAGGCACCACTCCGCATCAACATGCCCAAGTGTTTGGCTGGTAGTTCCTCCTCGGGTGATAACAGGAGACTACCCTCGCGGAACTGGGCACAAATCTCTCGTAAAAATCGTTGGCGACCCTTTTCAGGATGAAAGTTCTTTTTGATGGCATTTCCAACAAAGGCATCCGCCATTGGAGAGATATCACTGGCCCGTAATCCAGTTTCGTCTTTTTCAAAGCGCTTGACTTCTTCTCGGATAGTCTTCACGATGTTTACTTCTTCGGAGAGTGTCAACTTTTGTAGATTATGAATGATTTGGATCATTTGATCCATGAGATTCTTCAGGACAAGACCTGATAGTTTGCCTTCGTACAACCATTGATTGCCCGTCTTCGGGTTAGGGCCACCAATGGATTTCTGGGCCAGCGTAAACTTGAACATACGCTCCGTCATGATGGGCATAAGTCCCTTGACAACGCTCTTTAAGGCGTCGTGGGCATTACCATGGACTTGGATACACCTGGAATTTACGTAATCAGTAGATCCCGCTGGTAGCACCAACGACAAACTTTGCTGATTGAAGTTTGTATTCAAGACAAAAGAAGGCGAATCTTCTTCCTCGCCTTCATAAATCCGGATCTTCATTCCAACTTCGAGTTGAGGCTGCCGCTCTTGGGTAATCACAGCCGCCCTTCTCATCTGAGGTGTAGACGCAATCGAATTGGCACTAGGAATACTCGTTAATGACCAATCACGCGCAAAGCTTTTGAGTACTTTCAGGAGCTCCTTGCCTCGATCCATGATATGATTTGGACTCAGATAGATCATTTTGAAGGAAGGTAATCGCTCTTGCATCTCCCGTGCTGCAGCCATCTGACCCAACAATTTCCCTCGTCGATTCAATTCTTCAGATATCGTAGCTAGTGCAAACAAATCTTCTGTATCTTTGTAACCGCCGTGCTTCATGACAATGTCGCCCAGCTGGGGGTGATGCCCACCAAAGACGGACACTCCACTGCCTCCACCGTACAATATCTTTCGATCCGTCACATTCGCGGGTCCGTATGCGTTTGGATGGATCTCCCTATAATTGAGATCCGGTACCAAATGAAACTCACATTGCCCTTCGTCGATAGTGATCATCAATCCAAAATCTGAAGACTGCGGTGGAGGTAATGCCGATGAAGATGACGATTCTGGTAATATTAGGCTCGTCATGAACCAGTCGTCGGTCTCGTCTGAGTTCTCCTCGGAAACAGTTTCCGGGAAATCGTCAGAGATTGTAGAGGAGGTCGTCAATAAACGCATTTTAGGATTGTGCCGCAGTGTCATGCCATTTTCGTTGGCCCATCTTCGAGCGTTGGATGGGTTGTCATTGAGAGGGACGACTGATGAGTTTTCAGGGTCGGAAAAAGGTGCTTTGGAGACTGCTTCAGAGCTCGGCGGTTCTGATTGTTTATGTACACCGTCGTCCATGTCATCGAAGAGGGCCGAATCTTCGGCTCTCGTAAGACTCGTGCCTTCTAGATCACTGCTGTTGCTATCGGCCTCCAGCGCCCCCTTTCTTCGCGACGGCTTTGTGACCTCAAATTTCCCCCGAAGACCGCGAAAGGGAGAGGGCAAGCAATCGCAAAAAGTCATGGGGATGATAACATGTTCAAGCCTGTACTATTGTTGTTTTTTTACGAGAATACTCGTTCTTGTACAGGTATGTACCTGGTAGACTTCCCGAAGTACTGGTAGCGGCGATGATGAAAACGAAGCCGATGAGATGCGATGAAGATTCTTCGTTGATAGTCTACTCTATGTACGTTATCGCGGGTTCGGCTTTCGTTACTCATCTACAGTCAGTACCGCATGTACTGTACCATACCTGTAGTATACAGTGTTGTAAAAAGCGTTCTTCTCGCTCTCATCATGGTTCCGAGTTTTCGAACTGAACTTACGTAAAATAGAGATAAAGGAGGCGAAACCTGTCAGCATACGAGTACCAGGTACCAGGTACGTACGTACCAGTACAGTACTGCGTAGATTCGTACAGTATGATTTTAGGTCTTAGTCGACGATCGCTCGTTCCTACAACATCGCGTTGAACCCCTGAGTACAAAACTGCAACAAATAATTATCAAAATTCTAACATTGTTTTCATTTATCACTCGGGGGTAAGAAGAATCTTTATGTCGTGACGGAGCACCTTCGCTTCCTTCACCGGCCGTCATCTCGACATTCTATGTATCGCCTTGAGCCTTGATAATTTTGATGAGATATTTCGGTGGTGTTGCTAATAGCTGTCTCATCTTGTGGTCTTTGTGACAATAGCACAAGAAGAAGAAGAAGAAGAAGAAGAAGAAGAAGAAGTCCCCCCTTCTATTGTGCCTAGTTGCCACATCCATTCCTTCGATACTACCTATAGAATGTACGGGTCCATTGAAACTCCAGGCGACAAAACGGGTGACGCAGCTCGAGTAGCCCACTCGCCCCCTCCTTCCACCAACAAGGATTCACTACCTGATGACGACGACGAGGAGTCTTCTTCCTGCGGGAAAACGCGAATGTATGTAATAGGTTTGGCCGTCTTGTTGGTTGCCGTGCTTGTGCATGCCGCGAGAAGTCAAAAATCACTCCATTCAAACCACCCACTTTCTCAACAAGCCAAGTCGGCGGCGGTCATGCCCCTATCGTACCGGGGTCAGACTTTAAAGGCCATTCGGGATGACATCCCCCTATTTATGAAAGGAAAAAACGATGCCTATCATCCCATCGATAACCCAGACGGA
Source organism: Nitzschia sp. pyKryTriq1 (assembly GCA_956465555.1). Lineage (NCBI taxonomy): Eukaryota > Bacillariophyta > Bacillariophyceae > Bacillariales > Bacillariaceae > Nitzschia > Nitzschia sp. pyKryTriq1. Next base: position 1,753,728 of record OY101122.1, on the reverse strand, counting down.
TACTTGGTCATGTTGATCGCCGAGAACAAGTTGATGTGGAAAGAAATGGCAAAGAAAATCGAACAAGTCCAAGCATCTGGTCCACTGCCCGAATGGATTTTTAATTATGGAGATATGGGAGGAAAGGATGTATTCAAGGAAAGTATGGTCAGCATGATGCAACATTGGATCCATGCTCCCATCGACCAAAAGTATTTACGATTTCAAGCGGGAGCTGGGGCGGTGTTGTCTCAACTTTCTTACATCCTGACGGATCCTGGCGACGGTGTTCTGACGACGGCTCCTGGCTATCCTGCATTTGCAGGAGATTTTGGAATTTATGGGGGTGCCAAGCTTCATGTAGCCCCTACCGATGCTGCCAATGGATACGTGCCTACCATAGAACAACTCGATGCTTGTTATGAAGAATCCATGCAGGCAGGCAACCCACCCCGGATACTCGTCATCTGCCAACCGAACAATCCTACCGGAGTGGTGTATGCCAAGGAAGACATGGATTTCATGGTCGAATGGGCTTTAGAAAAGGGACTGCATGTCATATCCGATGAAATTTATGCCTTGTCGACGTTCCCTGGGTACAATACTTCGAGCGCAGCCGACGTCATGTATGAGCGCCAGCCTTTTGAGGAGCAATATTTAGGGGATCGTGTCCACATTGTGGCAGGGCTTTCCAAGGACTGGGGTATGAGTGGATTCAGAGTCGGCTCGCTGCTGTCGCACAACATTCAACTTTTGAATGCTATGGATATCATTGGCTACTACCCCTCCGTATCTAGATACACGCAAAATGCTCTCGCGGGGGTCTTTCAAGACGAAGACTTTGTGAGTTGGTACATTGAAGAAAACCGACGTAGACTATACGAAACCTACCTAGCTCTGAAAGAGGCACTCCACTTGATTGGAGTCCCCCTGCTTCCTTCACAGGGGGCTATTTTTGCATGGGCAGATTTTTCGGCCTACATTCAAGAAGGTCAAACCGAAAAAGACCTATGGATGGAGTTATTCAACGACGCCAGGATTGCACTGACAAGCGGGGAATCGTGCATCGCCAACAAACCTGGCATGTTTCGTATCGTATATGGTTGGCCAGAAGGTGGGACGGAGGCCATGAAAGAACTCGGTAGACGACTTGTGAAATGGAAGACAGCGAGGGGAGCCAGCACGAGTACCAGGTAGTAATGGTGGAACTGAGGCCGAACAGCACGTATTGAAGTCACCAAGATGGCACTCCAGAACTTCAACGAGAGCAATGAACTTCGTAATGCTGTCGAATGAGATCTTTGTATGATACGAAGTAGACCTACCAGTAGACGTGAAGACTACTACTACCAAGACAGACATACCGGGCGCGGTTTCAACCTTGGGAAATACATCAAACTATTAAGTACTCTCTCTCTTAGCGGCTCTAGGGCCGTGCTAGCTAGACTGTCTAGGTAGTCGTCGTCCATTGTCGATGGCGGATTGTTGTGTTGGGTTGGGCACATCAATCTATCGCTGATTTGGGAACTCATAGAGTGCTCGCACTCGCCAATGAGTTCTCCCCCCTTTTCCTGTGACACGTGGAATGCTGCTGTGCGTTCGCCCAATTCTACCGGTAGTAGGACGTACGTCGTAACAGTAGCGGCGAAACCCAAAACAAGCTCGAATCTTCTCGATACTTGTACCGGTACAGTATATACCCGTACTTGCTACTGATACTGACTGTAAATACTCGAAACTAGACACCGGTACAGTACGGTACAGTACCGGTACTGGTACGGGGACTCGTACTTGTAGTGGAAGAGCATTTTAGCAGCTAATAATCGAAACCATAGCACCTCCGAGAACGATTCCACCATGACCAACGCCCGCGAACCAAACCTCTGAAGATCTAGCTGACATCAAACAGCAAACACAATAAAGTGCTGAGATTGCGCCATGTCTTTTTGTTGTTTTTCCTCTCCTTTTCCCTGTCTTCCGGGCAAGTTCGAGACCACAAAATCTGCTCTAAACCACAACGACAAGGATGCGCTCCATGTCACAGAAAGCTGGGATCCAATAACCGAAAATCACGGTACTACGAAAAATTTAGACTCTTCGGTAGCATCACACCATGAGAAAGACGTAGAGAAATTTAAAAATTCAAGATTTGAGGCCATGGACGGGACAAAGAAATCGGGGCTCGGGGTTTCATGGTCACTTCCTCTCAACGACAGCGGCGGAAGCCAGGTGATTAGCGACAGTCCTTCCAACATTCGAACCATGCGAGATGAAAACAAAATGACTCTGCGGTCCGACCCGAGAATGCGTCTAGTGACGTCTGCATCCACCATGTCAGATTTTGACGGGGATCTAGATGGAGTTTCTCAACACTCGGAATCTAGTGATTGGTCGCTGACTGGCGAGATCGCCGATCCTTCGGAAGCACAAATATTTGATGTCGGATTGATGATCACTATCGACGAAGGGCAATGTGAGTTTCATTTGGTACCTGATCTCAATTATAGGGAGATCCATCCAAACGCATACGGACCCGCGAATGTGACGGATCGAAAGATATTGTACGGTGGAGGCAGTGGAGTGTCCGTCTTTGGTGGACATCACCCCCAGCTGGGCGACATTGTCATGAAGCACGGCGGTTACAAAGATACAGAAGATTTGTTTGCACTAGCTACGATATCCGAAGAATTAAATCGTCGAGGTGAACTATTGGGTCAGATATCTGCAGCAAGGGAGATGCAAGAACGTTTACCTTCCTACAAAATGATCTACCTGAGCCCGCATCATATCATGGATCGAGGCAAGGAACTCCTGAACATCCTCAAAAGTTTTGTCCGCAACTGGTCAATGACAAGTATCCCCAGTAACAGTTCGATCGCTCCAACGCCAAAAATGCAACGATTATTCGACTTCGTTCAAGGACAGCAGCCTCAAGTAAATATCGGGATGACCATTCGAATCTTCGAAGGAGAAGGAGAAGAAAAGCCTTCCTTTGTTTTGAATACGCATTCCAACCCACCGAAAATGTCTTTGGTATTACCAGCGGGGTCTACAGAATATATCAATGCCCGACGCATCCGAGTCCATGGCGATGCATACGACGCCTTGAAGAGTGTAGTCGAAGGGCTTACGACGATCATGACAGTGAGGCTCTTCAAGTTTACACTGGCTCAGAAAACGATTGGTGGTCCCAACCCGAAGACGGGTAATCAATGGTTGTATGAAGGCAAACTATCAGGTCTTGTCCTGAAGAATCTCATGGATCAAATGATCCAAATCATTCAAAATTTACAAAAGTTGACCATGCCAGAAGAAGTCGACGTCGTCGATTCTATTCGAGAAGAAGTCGAACGATTCGAATGTGACGAATCAGGTTTACGGGCCAGTGATATCTCTCCAATGGCGGATGCCTTTGTTGGAAATGCCATCAAAAAGAACTTTCATCCTGAAAAGGGTCGCCAGCGATTCTTACGAGAGATTTGTGCCCAGTTCCGCGAGGGTAGTCTTCGTCTGATGCCTGAAGAGGAACTCCCAGCCAAGCATTTGGGCAACTTGCTGCAGAGTGGTGCTCTGATGGGTGACACATTTGTGAATTCTCATATGGAACCCACTGTCTCGCAACTTCATCCACATTATTGGAGAAACATTCTGCGACGGGCTGTAGAAAGCCGCAGCGGTATGAGCAAGACAGCATTGCAACGAATATGGACGTGTGGTCTGACAGATGCAGGAATTCACAACCTTTTTGTTGACGAGACGGAGTTGTACATGTTTGACCTGGGCGAACCGCAACTGATGTCTCTACCAGGGTTCCTGACGAAGTTCCTGTTTTCCTTCTTTCATACCCTTGGAATGGAAGACGATGGAGATGGCAGCTGGGTGAGACGTTTTGTTGAAGTTGGCGACAAATTGTCACTTAGTCCTGAAACCCAAGAGCTACTTCCCAAGGCGTATGATGCCTTTGAAGAATGTTTGAACCGTATCATTGATGAGCTATTTGACAGCGACCAGCATATGCGGTGGCTCCTCCTCCAGTACATTACAATGCAGCTAATGTCCGATACCGCATTTTGCCTTCAGAAATGGGAAGTCAAAGGTGGTGGAAGAACGGCGCGAGAAGGCAACCACCAGAGGAATCAAGAGAAGTGGCTCTGGCGGGCATTATGGGATATATATGTTGCCTTTGATATCAATACGACAGACTCGTGGTATCGATTTGATGTCCTACATCCTCACTTTCAAGACGAGGACGAGTGAGTTAGTCAGTTGATGTCCTGAAGATAACCATCAGCTCGTTTGTTCTACTCGTAGGGGTGCTTTTCGTAGCTTTAGACTTGGTACGATCAGCTGTTATGCTGCATAGCTACTGTAAGTAGGTATTGTGTCATCTGTACGAGTACTTTTTACTGTACGTCGTAATAAAGTTGATGTATTGATGATTTATTCGAGCAAGAGCTCCCGATGAAGAAATGGCGAGAGCTCGACGTCGCACAAAAAATCCGGCACCACCGACCGCGCCACGCACTTGGTGGTTCTTGCCATAAAGCCCACGTCGCGCGAATGGGCGACGACTACGATGACGACATACAGACTGACGATTAGATACCTCATTATTTTTCAGTTTTCTTCTCCCTCCTCCGCTCCTATCAAAATCAATCAATCGTCTTTGGTCGTCGTCATCGGCGCAAGGTTGTTGGGCGACGATCGACACCGGTAGCATCCACCTCCACAAAAAGCACCCCCCATAGCCTCTCTCTATTACAAAGCATATCATACAAGCTAAAATCAGACCATGAGCGTTTCCAATACTTCTGCCGTTCCAACCCTTGCCGGTGGAATGATCGACTTGTCGACCGTCATCAAGAAGCAGACCGACTTGAGTCTTCGTCGTACCAAGATCATTTGCACCATCGGCCCTGCCTGCTGGAGTGTGCCCAACCTGGAGATTCTGTTAGAAGCGGGTATGAATGTGGCCCGTTTCAACTTTTCTCACGGTGATCATGCTGGGCATGGTGCCGTCTTGGAGCGTCTCCGAACGGCCGCCAAGAACAAGAAGCGCAATGTTTCCGTGCTGCTGGATACCAAGGGACCCGAGATTCGCTCGGGATTCTTCAAGGAAGGAATCGACAAAATCAACCTTGTCAAGGGAGAGCAAATCGTCTTGACCTCTGACTACAGTTTCAAGGGGGACGAAACCAAGCTCGGCTGTTCCTATGAAAAGTTGGCGGAATCTGTCACGCCAGGCCAGGAAATTTTGGTGGCCGATGGCTCTCTCGTCTTGACCGTCTTGTCGTGCGACGAGGCTGCAGGAGAGTGCCTGTGCCGCATTGAAAACAATGCTTCCATCGGAGAACGCAAGAATATGAACTTGCCTGGGGTCATTGTCGATCTCCCAACCTTCACGGAAAAGGATGTCGACGACATTGTCAACTTTGGTATTAAAAACAATGTCGACTTTATTGCGGCCAGTTTTGTGCGCAAAGCCGCCGACGTGAAGAATCTACGCAAACTTTTGGCCGACAACGGCGGCCAGCACATCAAAATTATCTGCAAGATTGAAAACCAGGAAGGACTTGAAAACTACGATGAGATCCTGCAGGCCACCGACGCCATCATGGTTGCTCGTGGAGGTGAGTTAGCTCATTTTCTTTTTCTTGTGCCAATGCTGCCAGCATGATCATTTTCTCACCACGATCCTTATTTTGTTCAGACTTGGGCATGGAAATCCCCAGCAGCAAGGTATTTTTGGCGCAAAAGTGGATGATCCGCAAGGCCAACATTGCAGGCAAGCCCGTCATCACTGCCACTCAAATGCTCGAATCTATGATTACAAATCCTCGTCCGACACGAGCTGAGTGTTCAGATGTGGCCAACGCCGTCTACGATGGCTCTGATTGCGTCATGCTTTCGGGAGAGACAGCGAACGGTCCCTACTTTGAACAAGCGGTTACCATCATGGCCAAGACTTGTGTGGAGGCCGAAGGTTCTCGCAACTACAACTCACTCTTTCAATCGATTCGTAATTCTAGTGTCAAGGCGCATGGAAATTTGGCGGCAGGAGAGTCGTTGGCGTCGAGTGCTGTGAAGACGGCCATTGATGTTGAAGCATCACTCATTGTGGTTTTGAGTGAGTCGGGTACAACTGCCCGATACGTTTCCAAGTTCCGACCGGGCAGTCACGTCATTTGTTTGACGCCCAACGAAACGATCGCACGTCAGTCATCCGGTGTCTTGTCGGGAGTTCGTTCCTTTGTGGTTGAGAGCTTGGAGGATAGTGTTACATTGGCCAAGCAAGTTTCGGTACAAGCCGTTAAGGCAGGTCTTGCCAAGGAAGGGGATTTGATGGTGGTTGTCGCCGGAAAGACATTTGGCAGTGGTGCCAATGATCAAATCCGAGTCGAAATCATTTCCACCGGAGACGAGGATGAAATCATGACGGACGCCAATGCTCCTATTGGAAGTCTGGCTTTTGGATTCTAAATGTACGTAGAACTCATACCTTGAAATCAAGGAGCAACACAGCGAATATTACAATACTTGTACTGCACGACCATTATAGCTAATAAGATACCATAAAGAGTACCGCCATTTCTCTGTGACGTTTCCTAAGATCACACTTTCCAACTTTTGCATAGCTATCATCTACAGGAGATTGGTAAAAGAACTTGTCGCTTCTTCTGTATCCATCCTTGGGACGCTTTGGATCATCCGAGCATCATCCTAGTAGAACTGGGACTTGAAACAGTCCCCTAGAGGAGGCCGACCACCCAATACGATTGTGCGTAAACTAGTCCAGTTGCAGTTCCGTTCGCGGACAGTGTGCGCTTTTCGTCCCTCGCCAAGACAAGTGGGCAACCTGGGCTGCTTTGACAGCAAGTTGACAACGTCGAGGACGTTAAAAAGCAATCGTTGATAGGCCGTAGCCGGAACGGAGACAATTGTCCACATCAAACAGGTACTATTCCACTGCTCGTCGGCGCTTTTCTTCTTCCAATTGTTTTCGGACTTGTCGGACCGATGGATTTGTGCGGAAGAGATCGTCCATAGCAGGCATGGAAAAGGCAAACCAGTATTCGTCACTCACAACGTGGTGCCTTAAATGGTTTTCCTTGACGCGTTTCCAGAATTTGCTCTGGAAACGAACCTTGGTATGTACAATGTAGTGGGCCCATTCATAGAAGAGCCCGGACATGCTGTAGGCCACGGTTGCTGTCAGGGCAAGTGGTAACGGAAGGACTGTTCGAAAGGCAAAATGTGCTGTCAGCATCCAACCCAACAAGAGTGGTGCCGGATCGATACTAATGTGATAAAATGGTTTTTCGTGGTGTCCTTGGTGGATTTCTTTGCCGACCCAATCACTTTTGGAGTGAAGTACCTTCTCGTGAAGAAAATGTTCTTGAAATGACCAGAAAAGCACAGTGGCTCCGAATATTATTCCATCCACTGCTTCCAAGGAAGATAATTGTACCCGCCAACTGGCAAACGCCAGGATGGAAAAAATCACATACAGTGGTCCTTGGTCTCCGACGGTAAGAAAGGTGCTAATAGCATCTTGCATGGTCGTGGGAACATTCGGCTCATCGCCCCCATCACTGACGATGTCCGAGGATAGTAGCTGAGCTTCATCTTCGACGACTCGTGCTGAAGTAAAAATATCCACTACCTGGGACGATAAAGACTGCTGAATTATCGGCGACGAGAATCTCTGCAAGACACCCGGCGTCCTTGGGAACTGAAATCCAGAAGCGCTACCAAGAAGCAGCAACGTCGCGACGGCGACTGCTGCGATAACGTTTCCCATTAATTTTGTGCGTCGGTTCATCCTTTGGTTAAACAGCGAGAAGCTCCTGGTGCAAAACGCCACGTCCTCGGCAGGCTCGGGTTAGCTGCTGCAGGGTTTGATTATAAAAGACACGGACTGTTCTCTTTCTCTCTTCGTACGCAAGCTCTACTACGGTATTCAAGAGTAAAGAGAGGAGAGAGGAGCGATTGGATAGAGGGATGATGTGATAATTCGACCTTTCTACCGATGCATTTCTTGCCCATCTTTCCGTGGTTGATGATGAGAGAGTTGAGTGTGCTGTAAAAAAAGATCGCCACTTCCTTCAACAGAATCTGGAATCTGGAATCTGGACATCAAAATGGTTTGCGGCTTCGTTCTTTTCACAGATCCATCCAGGAACGACACTCGGGAATGAGAATGCGAGGATGATGCACCTTATTCACCGTACTCTACTACCTAGGTAGTCTCTCTACTAGTAGAGTATTACCCTGTATGTACAGTGTGCATCTTTGAAATCCTTACTTTCTACTACTAGTAGCAATCTGAAATACTACTACTGTAGTCTAGTAGCACTAGTCCTCTACCGGTAGTAGTACAGTCTACTACTAGTAGTATTTGGAAAGTTTGGTAGAAGTAGTTTGGGGCTAGTAGTAGCTAGTATGGTGGTATCTGCTCGTCTCACTATCCTCTTATACACCACCGCAGCAGTACAACAACAACATGATGGTTGAGGAGGAGGAGGCAGCAACAACAACAGTACTAGTATAGTTCTGCCTTCTTGACGACGACGACGAGGTGGTGGTGGTGGTGTGTTGACTGCAGCTGCAGCAAAGCTGTGTCAAACGATAGCTAGTACATAGTACTGTAGCTCTGCCAGCACCTCTATGTACCGCACTACTTTTGTTGATGATGATGCGAAAGAGGCGCGAGATGAGCATCATCGTGAGGAGTGACTCCTGCTTGAAGGATCTTTGCTCTTTACTCCTCTACGAAGTAGACGACACCACGCACTACTGTTAGAGGACATTCTTCATTGACGTATGTATGCGGCGAAAAGGAAGGTGTCACTTCAGCATGATGCTTGCTTGTCCATAGTATCCTTAGTGTCTTGAAGACGGATTGTTGAAGGTATCCCATTCCCGCAGCGTCGAGTACGTAGTAGTTGTTGTTATGATCAACAAATAATAATAAATGGAGAACCGGCCCATGATCCAGTCCTTTACAACATTGCGGTACTGTAGTGGTGAACGTTAAGTGAGTGACCACTACGAGCAGAATCGTTCGGAATTCTGCGATTGCATGATATTTCGTTGGCTGTCCATCTGACGTGTACATTTTGGTGTCAAAGAGATGTCAACAATACTCGTACACTACACACTGTATGTACCGTACGGAGTGCTGTAAGTACTCTACCGGTACAGCAGTCCGTGCGTGGAGTGTAATGCAGTTAGTGCATCGAAAATGCAGAGTTTTGAGCGTTGTGTTTCCAACGCGATCATGATTTGCTAAATGATGCTAAATGACGCAAGAAGGATGGAATTGACGTACTAAAGATTTTTCAATAAGTAAATACATCATCACTATTCGCACCGTTAAATACAAAACCTTACGTCAGATAATTTTTCTTCTCCATCTCCCTCGAATTTTGGAGAGCCTACTTCCGGCGGTGTTCCGACGTGCGTTCCAACGTAAAAGTGGACGTAAACGCCGATCGATCGATTTCCCACTCCGATGCCAGTCGCCAATCGCCCATCAACCAGCAATCTCATTTTCTCGTTTCAGGAGGTGGAAACAAAATCAAGAAGCAAAATCTTCGAGATGGGTGCCTTGAAATCAGATAGAATGGGTCCAATGGATGGTGAGCGTTGCCCGCTCGATGCTCCGCAGATGACGAAATTGGTTTCCCCGTATTCCTCGTTCTCATCTGCTTCATCCTCCTACGAGAAAATCGCCCCTCCTCGATCCTCCTCGAGACTTCGGAGGTCGACTGTCGATTTGAGTCAGATCAAGTCTTCAACCGGGATTCGCTCCTTGCAAGGCAGTCAGCAAAGTCAAGATGCTGCTTTGAAATCAAGCGAAGGCGATCGAGTTATGGTCTCAGGGGGCAACCATATTGAAGACTTTGTTGAAGATACCGTGTTTCACTACATCTCTCTCATCCAAACTGTGGTTTTGGTAGAGACTGGTTTACGGACACTTGTCGACGAAGCGAAACATCATGTCGGCTTTTTCTTTGGATTCTTGCTGAACTCTTTTTTTGCGAACAACTCAAGAGCGCTCGGCGAAGATATCGCTGTACAAGGTGTACAAGAAGATTTCGAGGAACCACCGCCGGATCCCCCACTTTCTCCTGCTCGGGTGACAAAAACATCAAACTCTGAATCGAAGGACGAGTGGGGCCATTTTGCTGACTTCCAGGAAGAGCTCGCCGATGACAAGTCCTTTATTCCGTCCTGCCTCCCGAAGACATCATCTCTTGAAACACTTGACGAGGACGAGGATTTTGAAGGAGATCTTGACGCATTTTCATTCTAAGAGAAGCTACCTCTTCTGCTATACAAGATCGCTCCGCCTCAGATTACGATCTTACTATTCCTCCCTCAAGCTAACTCAACAACATTCACGAAGGGTTTCCACTATCATATATAAGTGGTGCTACTATCCCATTATCACAACTCCATCCCATCCCATACACCATGGATCATGCTACACGTCCCCTCAAATATGCACAAAGAGGGCCTTTTGTCTTGCTGAGCCATCAAGGTTTCAAAACCAACATAGACTTCCCATTGTAAATACGATAACTACCAATAATTTGCTATCCGCTAAAACAACATGCATTCCTCAACTCTACTAGTCGAGACTACTCGTGGCACGATGGTCTCTCTGTTCTACCTGGTGCTGAACTCTCCCTACTATAGAGAGCTCTCTCTACTCTCTAGTAGTAATGTTTAGGACGGTACTGTACAGTTAGTAGAGCGATTCTGAAGGCATATCATCGTAAGGCTTCTGGGATCTGGGATCCCTCCTTTTACTGCTTCAAGATTCGTCGAGTCAAGATGGTCGTAAGAAGAAATCGGATTAGTCCATCGATGATATTATTATAATCAACTACTCGTAAAGTACTCCTCTACTCGGTAGATTCTTCTTCATCATAATCTAGTAAAGACCAGCAGGCCAGTCTCGCGTAAAGTTCATTGGGGTGAAGGTTTCCTAAGTAGGTCTACGCCGAACTCTAGTTACAAGGCCGTAGGGGGAGAGAGATAGTAGTGGATTTGTGTCTGAGTCCAACGTCCTCGCACTAAGTCCGGCGGAATTTAGCCGTGGGTAGGATACCGTGTGTCAGCATTGTTGTGTTGGGAGTGCATCATTCGAATAAAAGTGATGGCTGAAAAGGATCCCTGCGCTCCAAATATCATAGGAGTGTGTAGGATCGCAGACAGCCGAAACGAGCGGCGAGTGTTTTGACGCAGAAGAGCCCACCTGAGGACATGGTCCTTGTTGTTTTGAGAAGCTCAATCCGTCGAATTGCTGTCATTTTCCAGCAAATGGATCTTAATCCATGTTGAGAGCGCTCTATCAGCTAGTTCGTCCACACCAACTGAAGATCCAAAAACTGTTCTTGCTCCCTTCGTATTTTCTTCAGTGACTTTATCACCCGCCGAATGCATCCATGCCTTCTTTCCCAAGTCGAGATTTTCAAAAAAGGAGTCACTGCTGAGATGAATCTGGCGCCGAAGAGTAGTCCAGGCTCCGTCAATTTTGTCCGCCGCCACAGTTTCTAGGTTTCCCGACATGATCTGGCCCAAGACACCCCCCGATTCGGCTTCCTTTTCCCAAAGGCAAAATCCTTTGACAAGCATAAAGTCGTCGACAGATGCAAATCCAAGATCAATGGCTGTAATAACTTGATCCAAAGTACAAGTCCAAACACCGTTCTCGTCACCTGCAACCAGGGGCTTTCCTGTCCTAAGAAACTTCAACCCAGCAGAGCAATGCAACCAAATCATGGGTTCGTCTTGGTCGCCTTCGTTATCGTCCCTGTTATCTCCCGCAACATTGGAGTCGTTTTCTTCGTCCGTGCTCTCTGAGGCAACACCAGAAGGTCCTCCGTAGCGAATAGTGAAATTTGAAACTGTGTTGTTGTTGATTTGTACCGATAGTGTATCGGCGGTCGGCAAGTTGAGAATCATGCCAATCGATGCCTCTTCGTCGTCTTTAAGGAACAAAACTGTCGATTTGTGAAGGAACTGATCTTTTAGTAAATAGGGCGATTCGGGTACAATAGAACCTCGCAAAAGACTGCCAGGTTGAATGGGAGGTTTATCCGCTGCCTGAAGGGCTCGGAAAATCGACGCGTCGTCCAGGGTGCCAATGCCAGAACCATTTTCTTCCGTATCTACCAGCGTTTGTGTTACCCACTCCTTCAGCATTAACTCCGAAAAATCGCGCTGATCTTCTGCGTTATCAGCTCCAATTTGGACTTCTTTCTGTTTGCCAAGCTTGTGGATGAGATTGTCCCACATTTCCAGACCTGCCGCGCGGGCATCATACGACTCGTCCCGCATCACTGCAAGGTCATCCCAGAGTGTCTGAGGATCCGTCGATGCCAAATACCATGACCCGTTTTGAACTTCGGTTTGCAATTGATCTGGATCCCAGCCGCAAAAGCCATAAAAGACATAGAAGGCATCGGGTGTCGCGTCTCCAGATTGGACCAAGGATCGGGCCGCCGAATGGCTAGTCATGTAGACTCCGGGTAAGATTTGAGCAGACACTCGTTGAGCCGCAGGCGATGTCATGTTGTGCAGGCACACTATCAAGGTTTCTCCGTCATCTTCGTCGTCGTCGTCATCATCATCATTTTCGCTGTCCTCTTCATCTTGCATACTCGAGATTTCGCCCCCGAAAAATAGCCGCCATTCATTCGGGTCCTTCTTGTTCATTTTAGCAAGTTCGTTGTCATTGTTGTAATCTTGAGCAAATTCTTCCAGTAAAAAGGGAACAGCAGAGGAATCTTCTTGCTGATGATCTACCCCAAACAAGACATTTCCTTCACTATCCAGTCTCAAATCGGTTGGTCGGTTCAGAATGATTCCCTGTGTGATTTCGTCGTCGTGTTCCACCACCAGCACGACGCATTTCACAAAATAAGGTTGATCCAGGTCAGGACAGCCTAATTGTGATTCGACCCGAGATAGGACAATAGATCCCTTCTCCACGAGTAATCCTGCATCGTAGGCCCACGATGAAGACGACGGAGCGGGCATGCAGATGCCGTTCATTGTTTCATCGTTGTCTTGCTGTTGTTGTAGTTGCAAACTTCTCTCCACGCTGTCGGCTTTGGTGTCATTGTGATTGTTATTCATGTTATTCATCATTACCAAGCGCGCTCGAAAGGCCCTCCAATCTTCATCGGCACTGGTGGAAAAAAGACGTGAAAACGGCGGGCGGGCGCTTGACATTATGACATGGCGAGGAGGAGTCCATGGAACATGGAAAGATGCGGTCAAATGATGATGGAGACCGCAGAGAATTAAAAGAATAATCAAAATGCCCGATTTTGTCATTGTTGCTGTTGTTGCTGTTGTTGTGGGGGTAAAAATCGGCTCTCGTTCTTTTTCAATATCACAATACGAAATAAGGCGGTCTGTTCCCAGTACAAGTACAGTTGAGTTGTTGCAGCATCGACTGATGACCGACTGACTCGCTGCTGCTCCAATGGCTTTGGTTCTGCCAAATCTGTCTGCACTCAAAAAAGTAATGCGAAGGAAAGCTTCCTCCTTCATTCAACGCATGAAGAATAGAACAAAGCACAACTTCGACTTTGGTCGGCAGGTGTCTGCCGAAGAGAAAAACACCACCACGAGAGCGATGATGCGTCGCTTTCTTTCTTTTTCGCTAGAATTCTGTTCGGCGTCGCCGATGATGCCGCAGGCATGCAGGCTGCCAACTGGTGCGACGTGAAATAGCCAATCCGGAGCGAGAAGAGAAGCACAAAACGTGATTGGGAGTCCCGTCGAAAATTTTGAAATGGAACAGAAACAGTTGTTTTTCTGTGACTCTTCGGATTCAACCGTCCATCCCGTAATGACCCGTAATGTGACCGATGCAAGACAAAAAAGCAAGGATCCATCTTATACTTTACTATCGATCATACTCGTACGGTGAGCAGAAGAGAGATCGAAAGAAGCTACCGGTACTGTCCAAGTAGCGTCGTCGTCAAAAGTCGACACAAACAGTGCTTGCATCTCGACGAGCAACAATAATTCGTCGATACCATACCATACCACCCCGCTCCCTCTAGACTGCAGACGATCAATCATCTTTCCAGTAAAATCACAGATTACTGCCGCTCCGAGTGTTATTTTCATTAGTGGACAGTCAAATAAGTACATTACATTACAGTACTGCACTTGCTATACATTCCTTGCGATCCTTACCCAATAAAAAGATATCATCATCATCATCATCATCATCATCATGGAAGAGGATGGAACTAAAGCCCCGCTGAGTCCAACCAAGGTATGGAGTCCCCATTCGGCTGCCTTGCATCGAAGGCGCAAGGTGGGAGAAGGAACATCCAAGAAGGCAGTGTTGGGTAGTCTGGGCGGGTTGGACTTGAACGATGATGACGACGATATGTTTGTGAAAAGCCCAGGCGCCGGCAGCCCCGGAAAAAACACCCGCAGGCCGAGCCTCGGAAAATCTGGTAACAAGATGGTTCGTTCCAAGAAAAAAGATATCGACGAGGAGCTGCGAGAGAGTTTGGAGGGCGTAAGTCCTTCGGTACGAGCCAAGTTGAAGAAGGTTCTGGATAAGGAGACGCCCATGAAGGAACGGTTGGAGCTCGAGGTGCAGATGATGAAAAATCCTGACGAGCGCAAGATCCTGGCTGATTTCAAATACAAGTTCGAACGCAAGAATTTGAACATGAAGATTTTTGAATCCGAGGTGCTGCAGCAAACTCAGTTGGAAAAAAATCTGAAGGAAGAAGCCAAACGAGCCAAGGAAGAGCAAAAGGAATTCGAAGCGCGTCGAAGAGAGCGAATCGAAGAGGAAATCGCAAAGAAAGAACGAGAAGCAAAACTTGAACGTGATGTCAATTTCCACAAAGCAAAGACTGTGGCGCAGGGTGCAGAGGAGCTTCGCAAAGATGCCGAAAAAACGAACGAAGCGGCCGCCCGTAATAAAGCGAAAAAAGAACGGGAAGCACGAGAAAGAGAACAACGCATTCAGGATTTCATCAACGGTGAAGGAAAAAACTTGACGGATGTGGAAAGAGAATTGAAGATTGCTCGCATGCTCAACGACGGTCGCCTCTAATTACAAATCGATTCGTGTGCAAATAAATCGTCCCTTGCCTGGGGAGCAGCATCACCAGCATTACCTTGGGGGGTCTTGAGTTACCGGCCTATGCATTTTAAAAAAGAATTGCGAAAAGAAATTATGTTCTTTGTCCTAGAAATAACATGGAATACATTGATTTTTCAATTGTTGTGTGGCTTCGAAAAGGGAATCGATGAGAAATACAAGTACACGTACCCTCTCTGAGTAGGGGCATTGTGATTGCTTATTTTTTCGTATAATATATCACTCGATCAACATCGAAGAGATGGCCGGGGAAGCTTGTCTACACCATTGAGCACCCGTAGTACCGTAGTCTACTTCAACTTGTACGATACGGTGGGATGAACAAAGATCACTTCTACTAGTAGTAGTGCAACGAGTAAAAAACTATGCTTCCCCACGCGTAAGCTCGCTTGCTTGCTCTCTACTGTACGAGCACTGTGCTATCCGAAGAGAGAACATATCATTATACCGTAGATCCAGATCAAGATCCTCTGTGTACCTGCAACCTGCAACTTCTTCTATTATCTCTCTACTACTAGAGAGACCTTCGTATGTACGCACTCGCAGGTCTGTACGGCGGTCGCGTCTGTGTTCAACGAATAATAACCACGATACCAGGTATCCATACCGGTATCTGGAACGACCACGACAAAACATTACTGAATACTGTACGACTCCGACGACGACTGCTCGTACCGGTACTATAGAAGTATCGTGGACTACAAATTGTGACTCAAGAAAGCATGAAGGACGAAGACCCGACATAGGAACCAGGAACAACCAAGGAAGTGAACATAATAGCAACAATCGCCCCATTTTAGGCTGGCGTTTACAATATTGCTTGCTCTTGATATTCTATTACAGTACGGTACCGCAATTGAAGATGTTTATTCAAGATCGCATCGTGGGGGGCAAAGACGAAGACAGAGGCGACCGAGGACAATACGCACAGGTCGCAGTCGACGAAGACGTTGCCGCTCCAAAAGTATCCAGATCAGATCCCGAGTCGTCATCCAGGGGAAGAAGGTGTTGTTGTTGCTGCTTCTGTACCCTGGTCTTTCTGCTTTGCTTGGGTGGTGCCGCTTTCGCCGCATTCTATTTTGGTTATCTAGATCCTGATTCTTTGACCGCGATCTTTCACAAACAGGAGCAGGCAGATGTGGCGCCTGGAAACCCTCCAGTCGCTATCCCCACAACTACGGGAGGAGGAGTGCCGATAGGACCTTCGGGTGGTCGCCCACCCATATCGTCGCGCCCGGCTATGCCTTCTGCGGGCGTCCCCAGAACTCCCACTCAGTCCAGAAGTGCCCCCCCAAACCTGCAATCTCCTTCTGTGCCAGCAACTCATGTTCCTCGTCCACCGGTGAGAGCTCCAACTCTACCGCCTAAAACTATGGGAGGGAACCCATCTGCTCCTGTCGGGACACCTACTACGACGTACATGCCACCCTCTCGGGCTGCTCCTACCCGGATGGCTCCACCTACGTATCCTCCATCACGACCCGCCACATCCACTGGAGGCATGACGACGACCCCACCTTACGAACCGTCTTCATTATATAGCGGAGGTTCCATGTCAGGATCTAGACCTCCAACAGTCTCCATGTCAGGATCTAGTTCAGCATCTATACCAGGATCTGGTTCGGGATCCATGTCAGAACCGAGTGCAGGATCAATGTCGGGATCGAGTTCAGGAGTCATGCCAGGATCGAGTTCAGGAACCATGACATCACCTGGTGGCCTTAAGACTTTCATCAGCGAGTATAGTCCTTCTTCGGATCTTGACACACCAAGCAGCCCCGCGTATAAGGCATTGCAATGGATGACGACCTCTGACCAATTCACCAACAGCGGGGGTTCTTTCTCGGCTCAGACAATTCAACGATTTGTCCTAGCGACTCTTTACTTTTCTTTGAATGGTCCAGATTGGAATAGTGGTATTAGCAGTGCCTCCTCAGAGTGGAATTTGCGGTCATCGGAATATCAAGGCAATCATGTTTGTAACTGGGCAAATGTTCTTTGTTCGGGGCCGGTCAGTTCCAACAGCAACACACCAACTACATCCGTGATTACCGGGGTTACATTGGATCAAGTATTTTCGGATGATTCGTCTCATCGTGTTTCTCGTCTTCCGGCTGAGATTGGGTTGTTGTCGAGCTTGACAAGCTTTCAGGTCACTCGCAACAATGTCGTGGGTAGTATCCCGACGCAAATTGGCGCATTGACACAGCTGACCAAGCTAGACTTGTCTAACAATGCCTTGCTGGGATCCATTCCTAGTTCTCTTTCGTCGCTCACGAGATTGGCAACCTTACGTTTGTTCAATAATCAATTGACAGGAAACACGCAGAGCCTCGCAAGGATCAGTGCTCTCTCTGGACTTGCGCTATACGGAAATCCAAATCTAAGTGGGCAAATGACCGCAAGTGCATGTTTTAGCCACGGAGGTTTGCCACCCAAGGTCTTGGTCGATTGCGATCCTGGTCCCACAGCGCAATGTATATGTTGCGAAGAACCAGTCCCTTCCTCTCCTGGAATGCCGTGTCTAGATCCGGCTTCTTGTTCCTCTCGCAAGTGTTTACCGTAAGGGCGGGCAAATGGCATCAGAGTATGCAGATAATATATATTTTAAAAAATATTAAAATCGTCTCACAGTTTGTGTCGCGACTTTTCAAAATAGGTCGGAATCTTGAAGCCTTCTTCATTATTCGATGGTGGTATCAAATGGTTCCTCTTGAACGACAGGGGTGGGCGGTGTTCTTTCCATGAAGAAATCTAGATCATAGTTGAATCCTTCAAAGTACAGCTCGAGATCGCCCGTGCCCGGGTGTATCCAGCCAACTTTCATATGGGCTGGAACGAGCAAAGCAGAATTGCCGTCATTACTGATGTCGAGCTGTTGGAATTCCTCAAAGTGACCTTGCCATCCAACAATGTCAAAGGTTTGAGATTCGCCTACCCATTTCGGTCGAAAGCCGTCGACTCGAATAGGCATTTTGGTCACTTCATCAAAGGTTACGACAAGTCGTGCCTCTGGAAGCTGAAAGGAATCTTGGAGGTGCAGAATGGCTTGATCGGGACTGGACCTACCATCCTGCAGTATCACTGGCAGCCAAACGACGAGACCTTCACTGGGCAACAAACTCGTGGGAACCAAAAAAGCTTCTGCCAACCAGCGCATGGCTTCACCCAACTCAAGCTCCTTGTCAAATCTAATTTTCCGTTCTTTGTCCTCCATTCGGGGAATAACAGGAACCTCCCAAACATTCATGAGAGCCACCTTCACCGAGGCCTTTCCTTTGTCCCAGGCATCGCACACTTGGATCAAAGGCCATCTGTTGAAGTACGGAAACATGGCAACACTGGCATCCCAGACAAATCCTGGAGGATTAGCCGAGATTAATTGTTCCGCTGTAAACGACGTCCAAGCATTGCTAGGATGTGTCTGGAAGGTTCCTATTTGAGAGAAACGCACCGATCGAATCTCGGTGCCTGCTGGAAGGTGGATTGCTTCCGAGAAGTAGCGTTGTACCACTATGGGTAAATCGTCCCAGGATTGCTGTGGCTTCGAGACATCTATGGCGGGGCTTCGGAGTAAATCTCCCTGCAATTCGTGGATAGCATGCTCCCAAACTTGGAGTCGATATCGTGTCCACGCGACGAAAAAGGCAGTACCAATGACTGCAAGGGCGGTGGTTACCTTCATGATGCTGCTAGTCTAGTTGTTTATCTTTTATGGAGGAGAGACGAGCAAGAATAATGAGTTCTAGTAGTGATGTAACGAAGGGGCGGAATGGTGCCAGTACCATGGACTGCAAGGGTAGCGCAGCAAGCGTAGCAGTAAACGTACCGGTCGTGCTTGCTGAGGGTTGCAGTACTTCTATCCTACGTAATGGAACCGAGATGTTATACGACTCCCTCCTCGAGTACTTTAGCTCTTTCTTTAGAGTACCGGTAGATTTGGGACACCGCCCTTCTTCTCCCCAATATATAGATTCTTCCGCTGCTGCAGAGCAGGCTACGGTACTGGTACTCTACTACTTGTACCGGTAGCAGGTATTTTATCTCCTCAAAACATCTTCGATGAGATTAGCAGGGTTCGCGATTTTCTGGGCGGGACAAAGCGTCACAATCAAAATTCGGAACTTCGCAGTAAATAAGACTTGCGTGTGATCGTTGCAGTTGGCGGGCGGGCAGGCAGGCAGACGGACAATAATACGTATACTACTACCATGCATTGATGTATGCACGATACCTACAGTCACTAATGTATGTACGTATGTTCTCTATCCTCTACTACGCTTGGATGCTATGCTATCTAATCTCTAAAATATTATTATAATCTATCTACCATAATAATCTACCGGTACATATCTACAGCTGGCCGACGCGGCCCGGCCGGGGGGGCGCGCGGGGCGCGATGCAGGCCGACCGCAAGGATACCTGCGCGCCAGTCGAGATTATCTTTGAGTACCATACGTGGCTCACATTTATTAATCGGCCGTTGGGGGCAACAGCATCCGTTGAAGAATAATGGACCGCATTATCGTCTGGATCTGAATCTGGCGAAATCAATCATCTACTCGTATTCTTCCGTCCTTTTGTCCCCACTTTTTCTCACCGCAAGTCCTCGTCGTTCATCCGTCAAGATAGAGTAATAGCACTACTCGATATCAATCGGCAAGATAAAATGGTTTTGCAAGACAGTAAAATGGAACAGAAAAAGGATCCTGATATGGCTTTCTTTGACGCTGTAAGGGGCTTCATCTGGAATACATTTTCCGAAGACGACAAGAAGAAGGAAGTGGAGAAGAGTGCCCCACCTCCTGACAAGTACGCGGCGATCGAGGAAGCCGGGTCCACAAGTAGCTTGCTGATGACAGAACATAACTGCAACTTGCCAGATGGAGAGGAAGCCAGGTGCAGTGATAGCATGATGGTTCCAGAACGTGACTGCGACTGGCCAGATGCGGGCAGGGACAGCTCGAATTTCGAGTGGAATGGTAATGAAGAACAGGAAGACGGGGACGATACGATTCCTTTTGAAGAGCTGCATCAGAAGTTTGAGGAATTGTGGCTCATAAACAATCAGTACATGGATCATGTTCCTACCCACTTGAACAAGGAAAGAAACGGCGCTGAACAGACCACAGACAAGAAACCAGCTCCTGTCACCAAAGAGGAGGATCGTAAGCCTCACAGTAAGAATCGCAGGTCTCCCAAACAAGGAAAAATTGTTCGATTCCCTATTTCCATGAAGAAGGAAGTGTCACGTGGTCGTTGCAAGGCACAGCCCAGGAAAGGACTGCTCAAAGGCATTCTAAAGACTCCTGGTCCTTCTCTCTTTACTAGAGCCACGCAAAACGCAGAAAAGCAACAGTTTGACATCAAAGAAAAGAAAAAGAATCAGAGAAAGGAAAACGCTGTGACGCTCTTCAATCCTCCACAACCGAAGACAGACGTGAAGGCCCAGGGGAAGATTGGGAAGAAAAGTTTGAGTGGTTTCTTCCTGATGAAGAAAGATGACGACGTAACGACTATCGGGAAGGAAGATCCCAAGAGTCCTCCCTTGGTGCGTAAAGAACGTTGAAACGAAGGTAAACCGATCAACTTCACCACACTGCAACAGCTCACATATTGCTATTTCCTCCCTCCGTAGATGGCTGTACGGTCTTCGCTGATCAGTTTCTCTCTCGTTGGTTCAGATATCACTGATGAGGAGAACAATTCCGATAGAACGAAGAGAAGGCTTCAGAAAGGATACGTCGATGATGCACGGGACGAAGAATAGGCACAGCAACGGACATGATTGATCGCAAGTAGACTTCATCAACAAATCATTATTTTAGGAATGAACAAATTACGATACAACTACTTGGCCGAAGCAACCTCACTTGTGAGTAAGCTACGTTGTCGTGATAGGGGGCACGGGAATGGAGTTGCAACTGTCATTTCCACAAAGGTCGAACTTATGACTTCAGAGGCATTGGGTGGCTTACGATAGATAAAATGCTTGGAGAGCAAGTTCCTCCCGTCGTAATTAGACGACCCCAAAAGAGCATCACGTTTGTGTTGAGGACTGTTCATCGTTGTAGCCTGATCAGCACCGTTTCGATGTTCTGAAAAGCTCATCTGGGCAAAGCCGATATCAACTATGATGGCATTCACCGTGTCGACTGCCTTCAGCGCCTGACGTCCAAGACGGAGTACAATCGAGTTTGACGGAATACCGTCACGCAAGAGTGCGTTGCGAATGGGTTTCCCAAACAGGGAACACATTACTTCCTCGAGTCGGTCCGACTTCCGCCCCACACTGGCCAAGGCTTTGTCAACAAATGCCTTCGGGGCACGACAAATGCAGGGTTTGTCCCAATCCAAAAATGTAGGCAGCGTTGTACTCTCCATAAATCTAGTTGGCTTTTTGCCGGATAAGGCAATGCGAACAAAATAGTGTTGTCTGTTTTCGCTCCTTGGACTGGTGGGACTAAGCACAGGTGACGCAACTTCCACCAAAAGTAGCATACGCTCCGCCAACTTCGTCATGTCACCGCTGATACCTGCGATGACCTTTCTAAGAGATGCTTCCTCTTCCACCTGCCGACGGCGACCCGAAACACCTCGTGTCCTGTAGCGACCAGCACCGCCTTCGTTGACTCCGTGTGCCTCTAGAACGTCCATCAAAATCATGAGGAGGGACTCAAGGCGCAAGTATGCGAGCCCATCCATCCCCCCTTCTTGGTCGTACATGGCGACTGCCTCTTTGGCGACGGCGGTTAACAAAGGGCACATCCCTGATACCGTCGGTTGCTTCAATTTTCCACACTCGGTTGTGCTCGTGGTCGCTGCGTCGAAAAGCTCCGGTTCCAGGAACTTGTCCGCAAAACTCATGACTTGTTCGTTCCCTCTCTCGGGAATACCTAAGTCCTCGCCTACAGTTGAAAGCCACAAGGATCGTCTCGAATCAGACCAAAGAGGAAATCGACTGGGTCGCCAGACATTGTTCAAATGCAACATCGAATCAGCAATAGCCCTAGCGCACATGATGAGGCTTTCTGCAGATTCCACCCACTGCCCTTTGGCCCGATGAAGCGATTTCAGTGTCATCAGCCAACGGATGCGCTGTAGAGGTGCGTTCTCGGGCAGAAAGAAGTTTGCTGCTTCGAAAAGCGACTCTTCGTCAGCATCGAGTGTATACATTTCCATCGGATTTGGCTTGATCTTTGTTCCCACGATATCGCAAGTGTTTCCTTGCAGACGGAGCTCTATTAGTACTCCATCAAGAACTGCTTGACACGCCCTACAAAATACAGACAAGACAGGCGACAACTGAGGGTCCACGCGGTCATCGTCCAAGGGATTGGCGTCCTCGAGATCAGCGAAGGATCGCCTCAGTGGCCAAATGGCTCTTTCAGCGTCCTCTAGACTATGAATGTACCCGGAGACGCTGCATAAACCAATCTCTCGTGCTGCCACCTCGGGTAATACCGTGGCAAATATGATAGCCAGCTCATCGATGCTCCCGTACAAGTCGAAGGAACTTCCAAGCATGGAAACAACAAAATCAACCGCGATCGATCGTACACTGAGAGAGATGCTGTTCATCAGACCAGTGACAACCCTGATCCAATGCTGGAGGCTGCCACCAGTGCTTTCCAAGAACATGGCGGCGCCAAAGCGCTCCAGTGCTTGGATAGCCCCTCCGACAGCTCGCAGATGCGTAACTGGCGACTGAGGAGTCGTCAAAATATGCAGAAGAAGATCTAAAATGCCTTGAATCAGTCTCTTTTGATCTGTAGGTGATGTTGACGTGGAGTTTGCGCATTCTTCCACTACAATAATCGTCGTGGCGCAAATGGTGTTGAAAGACTCTTGCAGTAACCAAGGACTGATACCGGCATCGATCTCTAATGGAAACATGCAGTATCTCTGCTGGTCAATGAAACTTTGAAATGTGGAACTGCTGAGGCGCAATAGGCGAACGAAGCGATGAATTTGTGAGTCTCGTGAGTTGCTGTATGAGCTGATTGCTTCACGCAACAGGTTTTCGGGCGCTTCTTGCAGCACATAGGTGAAACAGAGCAGCCAAAGGGACCTAACTCTATGCGTCGACTCCATCCTAGCTAACCACCGCACGCTTGCAAGTGATTTTTCAAAGATTGGAATGGCAAACAAAGCAGCAATTCTGCCGCGAGTGCTTTCCTTTTGGTAGCGTTTATCCATTGCGTGACGACGAAGGAGTAGCTCGTGTACACAGGTAATGCCATGGATTGCGATGGATTGAAACATGAGCAGATCGTCCCGTGTCAATGTCGCTGTCGGTCTCTTCTTGAGCGCTGATCTCGGCGACGAAGAAGATTTCGATTCTTTTTCTTCGATGTGAGCCATGGCCTCGGCAACGACTGCTTCGCAGGATAGGGCAGTGATCGACAGGCTCTCACGTGTCAGAATCTCCGCAAGCCAACCACTCGGAGGTAGCAGGCCATCGCCGTCATTCAGCAGATCTTCTGATCTAAGAGGCTCATCCTTGACAGCAGCCGCGTATTGACTAGTCCACGACGCCTTGTTTACACGTACGCGTAGCCTGCGATTTGGAAACCGCATGGGATAGTTCAATGCAACGAAGTTGGGCAAAACAGCGAGTTTCTCGACGGCGCGCAGTCGAAGTTGTCTAGAACACCTGACCCGGTATAGATTTTCTTCGGTCCATTCAAATTTTGAATCACCGCCCTGCATTTCCACACCTGCCGTCTCTGCATATCGAAGATTTTGAAAAAATTTCTTCGTCAGCACTGACACATGGGCAGGATGAAGAATGGCATACAGACCAATCAAAAAATCCAAAATGGGCTCAGATTTCGAAAGAACGTGCTGCAGAACCCTGTCTTTGTCGCTCGACTTTGAATGCATCATGGCGTCTTTCATTAGTAGCAACGGGAGCGTTTCAAACAAGGATTCAAAAATGCCCATTTGTTCCTTGTCGACTACCACTCTAGCAGTCGGAGAGTTTGAGTTCTTGATCGCTTGTCCGAATCTAAGGGCGATAGACTTAAGACAAAGCGGAAGCAATAGATCCATGTTTCCATAAAACTTGTAGATCGGCTCGCTGGGAGGTAGAATTTCTAGAGGGGAAACTGCCAAATTGAAAGGAACACCATTCGAAAAGCCTTTCTTGGTGTCGAGACTCTCAGTATGCCGTACCCAAAGTAGCAAAATGGATTCGTAGACAAATGCCGCCTTTATGGGGGGGAGGAAGCCAGCGGGATCTGACGGGTCGAATCCAACTGAAAGGCGCAATATAGGACAATGCCATGGAGAACGAAACCCGACATCTGAAGTGAGAAACATTTCGGAGAGCGGATCTTTCGCACCGTGGCTGAAATTTGCCTCGCCTTCGTCCACATCTGAGCCGGGAGTAGCGATTATTCGATCCTGTAGCTGAGAATTTTCGGAGCCATCTTCATGTATCACTGTTAAGTCACCAGCATCAGTCGGTGTCTTTTCTTCCTGCCAACTACTGTTGCGTGGGCTCGAATTGAAAAAGTTGGGCGGTACACACGGTGCGAGCATTACTTTGGCAGCTGATCGGACTCGTTTTGCCAATTCAGTCTCCGACAAGGATTTATAGGAAAAGTCCCGGCTGGGCGCCAATCCAATGCTACGATCTTCCAGGCTATTGACCGTGTGTTGATCTTGCGCTTTCGGAGCTTTTGATCTTTCAAACGCCTCTCTGGCTTCTACCATTCTAGCTTCGCCACTGTATCCTGTAGCAAATGTGACAACTGTTTCATCATCGTCAACAAGATGAGTGTATCGTCCAGTATCTGCGTCTAGCTCTGCTTCTAGCCGCATCCGATCCGTCTTCGTCGCTCCGTAGGCTGTCCGGAGAAAACCGGCCTGAGGAGATTCCATTGCCGAAAAAGTCCTAGAAATCCGCGTATCAATCTCGGTTCGAATGGAATCCTTTCTGCGCTTCCGGATCGCGCCACCATCAAACTCATCATCTTCATCCCCGTCCGAAGCAGATAAGTCGACAGAGTCCGCAACTTCTACGGGTACAGCTTCGGATGCAGCGTCCTCGTCTTCTATTCCCCCATGCATTCGGGAGGGGCTGAAGTAGGTTTCGTCGTACACATCGATGGTCGCCTTGATAAATGCTTGGAGCCTCTGCTGTCCTACGGCACCTGATTCCAGTACCGACTCCCTGATACGGGAGCAAATTTCCAGCAGACTATCCATGCAGTCCGTCAGGAATCTCTCACTAGTTGGCTTTTCTCCTTGGCTGTCTTGGACGAGGTTTGTCAGATGCATAAACAAGAGAGGTTGAAAATGACTCAAGAGGGCGGTCGGATCCGCTGACGCGAAGAGGGAAGAAAACATAATCTTCTCGGGTGCAGACTTGCTTTTGGTGGCCAGAGCCAGCTCGTGGATTTCTGCATCGTCAGCCAGTGCTAGTGGGAACTCTCGCAGTGCAGTTGCCAAAGATGGATCGGATACATGAATCGAGCTCAAGAGACGAGTTTCAACTTGAAGTTGAAAGTCGCCTAATTTCAATCGATGACATCCGTTTGGGATGATAGTCGTCACCTTGGTGCCTGACGCTGGATCGCGCGTCGCATAGGAACTCAGAGGTATTGAAGCTTCGGCAAGGTGCCGCACGGAAATCCCTGATGGATCGTCGCTACTAATGTGCTCTGCACTGCTGGAATCGTCCAAGTCATCAGAAAACTCAACTGTGCACAAAGTGAATTGCAAAAATTGGTTGCCGTCCAACACCGTTGGTAGTCGGAGCTTGAATTCGTCTTGCAGTGGAATCCCCACGTTCAAATCCTCTGGTTGAGCATCACCGGGAATTTTCGTATAGACCGACTTTAACATGGATGGACCTGCCCAAGGAGCCGGGTTGTGAAAATTCTTCATGACAGCCGTGTGAGCTTCCACCGCTCCCGACTCCGGTTTGCTTTCTGTGAAGCTTTCGACCAGGCGAACGCGTATGGTATAGCGACTCGGTGGTTGTTTGGAGCTCTTTCGAAAGGGCGACGATTTGGTCTCTGTTGCCCCGGATTGTCGGAGCAACCGCGGATACAGGTATAATAGATTGACGAGTGATCGGTACGAAGGAGGGGGGTCAACACTGTACTGTTTGGGTGGCATAGGTGGCAAAAACCAGACTTCACGGAAATCGGAAGCATCCAGGTAGCCTTTGGGCGTAGGAGGCAGTCTCACCAGATTTGAACGCTTGTTGGAGTCGTTCACGCCAAGTTCCTTGGTTGGATCCATCATAATGGCGCATGATCCGGATACATCCACCAACAATTTCGGCAAAGCAGGAGAGTCTTCACTACTTGAGGAAGCCGGTAACACCACCGTCCCCTTATCCGCCAATTCGGGTGGACTCTGTAGCATGGACTCCAAGAAGTCTGCTTGCAAGTCAGATACAAACAAGGACACCCTAGCCCGGATCATTGGTGTATTCTCGACCTTCTTTGAGCTATTCGTCACATCACTGTCGTCAAGGTCCCTCTTTGATGCCTTTTTTGGCGAAATGAATCGACTTATGCCTTTTCGTCGGTTGAAACTAGTGAGCTCGTCTGTAGTGCTAGTGGTCGAGGCAGTGTTTGGTGTTGCTGTAGGACTTTGCCCCAATGAGAAAGACGCAACACTGCTACTTCCAGCATTGCTGACAGCGCTGCTGTTGGTCCGCGAAGGCGCCACCATCCTGCACAGTCGCTGCACAAAGTCCTCCTGCGATTCCGGGTGGGATGGATACGCGAATAGCGCCATATCATTGTGAATTTGTCCCGCGGGCCAGGCATGGTCGTCTGGGCTACTTGTCGAGTGATGAAGAGGTGTGACACCAAAGCACAGGGGTGACAAAAACTGCGTTCCAAAGGCCTCGAATACATTGCTGGCCCGATACGAGGTTCGATGTATTTGAGCTTCAGGTGTCGCCTTGTCTTTTTGAAATTGCTTCTTGAGACGTTTTCGCCAACTCTTTCGGTCGGATGAATGAGGCTGCTGCTGCTCTTGCTGTTCGTCTTCGGGGTAACTTTCCGAAGTTCCCGTGACATACGCGGTTGCCAATTCCAAATGAGTCACTTTGTAGATTTGGAGCACTATGTACAAATCTTGCGTCGGTACTACCAGTGGATCAAGCGCAAAGAGGGCCTTGTGCTTTCGATTCAACCACTGTTCGGTCAAGGCGGCATCTCCTTGCAAGGCATCGATCTGTAACCTCCCTTCCCAATTTCCTGCAGGGAAATAAAATTCTTCAGTGGTCTTGCCCATCACGGTTGTTGTTGTTGCCGAGGAGGAGTCACCACCCAATTTGTAAAGACTGAGGGAGCATACGAGTGGTTCAATGTTTCCGATAGCGAATTCGACCGTCAGAGGCGAGACCAAGGTATACCGCAAACCAGGTGGTCGATCATGAAAGGGTCGAGGTCGCCATCCCACAGTGCTACTAAAGGTTGCACCCAAGGGCGGTGCCAACATGGAATACCGATTCGCCGTCGTACCTGCTTGATACGATTCCTGATTTTCGTTCTTGTTGGTGACACTGCTATTGCTTTGTTGCTGCTGGGAACGTTGTCGTTGCTGTTGTGGTTTGTTTTTGGAAAAATGTTCTTGGTTTTGCCACTTCGCTGCCACTAGCTCGGGTCCAGCAAATGGAATAGATAGCAATCCTCCATCATTAGTCGCAGTAGTAATTGGATCGATGGCTGCGGTCCCCAAGTCATCCGAGGTGACCAATACTATTAATCGAGGACTCGCTTCTTCCCACTCGGTTTCGTGGTTGATTTCCTTTTGCTTGTTCTGTATTTCTTCCGGAGACGCATTCGGAAATCCGACATCGGCACGCATAGGCAGCCGATACCTTTTATTCGAAAGCAAGGGTGGCGTCGACGGTAAATCGTTCAGTGTTGCTTGGACGGGATCAATGCTTCTGTAACGCCCGTCGTCCGAAAGCGACCCCACAGCAGCAATGTTGCTGCTGCTGGTATGAATAGTAGTACTGCCGCTGTTGTTGTTGTTGTTGTTGGTACCTCCCAGCGTCGAGGTGGAACGCCGGTTCTTTCGTCGACGTTGTCGTTCCTCCACCAACAGAGGTGACGAGTCTCCTGGGTACAAGACATCACTACTGCTTCCCACCGAAGGGGAAAAGGCCAATTCTCGTACATGTGCAATGCTTTGCAGTTTGTGAATCAACAGTAAATGCTGAGGACTGGGGCTGGTCCGTTTAGGGCGCTTGCTGCTACTGAAACTACTGCTGTTGCTGCTGCTGTTCGTAGTACCCAAGAGTTCCGACAGGGAGGGCGCTGGTTGCATCTCAAAGGCAGATCTTTCGGCAACGGGAATGGTACGTATGGCCACGCTCATGGCATCTTCGGGTTTTTGAAATTCCTTGTCGGCAATTTGGTGGTGTTGGTGGTGGTGTCTTACATTGGAAGATTTCGAGTGCCCTGCTTGTTGCTTTCCTTTCGATTGCTGCTGCTGTCGGTGAGAGCGAGTAGTGACCGATGATGATGATGCTGCCTGATTGTTTTTCTTCCACATGGACGAAGAAAGGGCCTCCATATTATTTTGTTTGCTGGTTCCTGCAACAACAGACGCTGACAACACCGACGACGAGGACGAGGACAAGGCAGTGTGGGCTCCTCTGTTGCTAGTAGCAGTGGAAGGATGACGAGGGTTATTGGGCCGGGGAGTCGCGTAGGGACGAATCGAGGCAGAGTCATCTCCTAACGTTTCCACAGTGGGTGCCGAGTAAATCAAAGAGGGATTTGGATAGTCGACATCATTATCCGAGCTGCTCAGATGTCGCTGCTGCTGATCGTTGTTCACACTGTCATTCCCTCGATCCTTTTGCCGTCGCTTGTTTCGAGACAACATAGTGAAAAGCAGTCGCTAGAGAATATACTGTAGTAAATAAATGGATGCCGCGCCACAAGAAACTGCACGAGTATTTTACTGGACTCAAGCTAGTATGAGTACTTGTACTGACTATCAATCCCCACAACAACTGGTTGTGTGCAAGTCTTAGTGATCGCTTCGTGCAGGATGGAAACTAACTGAATCATCAATATAATATGATGTATGTGTCAGTTGGGCACTCCAAACTCATCAATATCATACCGGCATCATCGTCGCCGGGGTGTTGCGTTGAGAAGAGATCGAGAAGCAAGAGAGAGGGAGGTTTTGGTTTTGTTTTGCATTGGTCGTTTTTGCCCGTTTACTACCAATGCTCGCGCAGAGCGAGCAGGATCGGGCCATCGCTACTACTGTAGAAGACGGACAATTCGTTCGTAGTTGTCCGGCATTTCCAAAGGACCAAAGGGTCATTTGAGTCCTCCCAAAAAAGGCACAAAGACCGCAAGAGCGCAAAGCGCAATGGAGATGAAGAGAATAAGAGAAGCCGCACCGATCAATCAATCAAAAGATCATCAAAGAGACACCATAGCATACTTGAGACCCATACAGGTAGTACCAAATAAACCACTCATCCCAGACTTTGCTTGTTGACCTTCTCAGAGTTCGTCGCTTCTAGCGAAAGAAAGACTCACAGACTGACGACTCTAGAGAGGAGATATCAACAGTCACAAACCGGACACTGCGGATAGAAGATTCATTGTTCGCGATCGATCATCATGAAACCCTTTGAAATTATGGGAGCGCCCTCCTTGGGGGCCAAGAAACGAGTCAAGAAGATGCAGGAAGCTGCGGAAGAACGCGTATCTCTCATTGATAATACAGGTCGACCCACACTGGAACCCGCCCTTCGTGGCAAACGAGGAGGAGGAGAAGAAGCTACGACCACAACCGCCGCCGCCATCAAAAAATTGCGAGATGCCTGGTCGTGCAGTCGGTTGATGAGATATCTCTCCTTGACCGCCGTGTCCGCTATGGTGACCTTTTTTGTCATGGGACGGGAAGCCAAGGCATTGCACTGGCAAGAATTTCATCATTTGTTGAAACCGGAAGTGGAGAAAGATCAATCGCGGAGATGCTATGTGAGTGTGATGGAGTGCCAGTGCTAGTATTTTGTTGTGACTGTGCTTGTACTTTTGGGGTGGTATCCATCGTTGCCATGTATTTCTCATTTGTTTGTTGGGTTGTTGGATTTTCGTTTGTTTGTTTGTTTGTTTGTTCGCACATTCATTCATTCGTTCTTTCGTTTTTCAATCGACACGTACAGAGCGAGAGACGACATGGTCAACACGAACGATGTACTTGTCCCGATCCTGCCTTGCCACTGGCGAATCCGGATAAAGAATGGAAAAAACAACACGCTCGATTGCTAAACGATGCCAAGAAGGCACCCAAAGATCTAGATATCGTGTTTCTGGGAGATGAGGTTATAGAGCAGTGGAATGGAACCAAAGATATGGGGACTACAATTCTTTCGGGGATGCGAGAGCCTTTTGAAAAACTTTTCACCAAAGCCGGGGGCGGGGATAATGCGCTGGCTGCATTGGCACTGGGATCATCGGTCGATACAGTAAGTGCAGGAGAGGAATGGGTCAGTATTGTATGGAGCTCTCTTTCTGTCTACCATGTACTCATGGCAACCTTTCTTCTTCCAATTGCTCGATACAAAAGGGTCCCAACTTGTTATGGCATATCCAAAATGGGTTGATCACCAGTCTCAATCCCAAGCTATGGTTCTTATCCGTCGGAAGTAACGATTTGTTTCAAGAAAAATGCACCGATCGTTTCGTTGTGGCTAGTATTCTAAATGTCATCAAAATGATCCATGATACAAAACCGGAATCCTACTTTATTATACACGGGATTTTGCCACGCAAGGACAATCCTAAATCCAAAAGTCAATTTCTCAAAAAGAACTGGAAGTATGCCCAAGCAATCAATACACAAATTCGTAGATTCTGCGAGCATTCACCGAGACTATTCTTCATGCAATCGGGGTCGCTCTTTTTGGAAGAAACTCAAAGCAAAGGACGACGACAAATTGATGAAAAATTATTGCAAGATGGAATCCATCCGACCATCAAGGGGTTGGAGGTCTGGGGAGATTTCCTAGTGAAACGGATTAAGGAGATACTACAAGAAATTGAGTATCAAAAGACCGCTGGACTGAAAGAAACCACCCGACACTTGCGATCGCTAACAGCAGCAAATTTCTCCACCTGGACAATACCTGAGAGTCATTAGTCGCCCGTGTCATCCTGTCCAATTAAATTATTGCGACGGCCATTTCGGTATCACCATCAGTAAGATCAATAACCGTGGATTGCTGCGACGTTCTGAGCCTGGTCAAATCAATAGTGTAATCAATTACATCGGTGTTCGCAAAGTAACTAGAATGGGCAAGCACCGCCGAAACGTACTCGCTATCAATGACGTTGGGCTGTAGTTGATAGTCCAAACGCCCCGTTCGTCCCGCCAAGGGAAATAACAAGGGGGCTTCCGTGCCTTGTTCGCCTTGTGCCTTTGGCTTCAATGCTTCACTACTAGATGATTCAGCTTTGTTTCGCTCGTCCATTTGGTGCAGGAGGTTTTGGGCTTGATCCGTAACAACACTCATGAAGGACGAAATTGAGCTCTTCTTGTCCAAAATGGACTTGCGAATTTGATCGCCCAACTGCTTTGCCTTGACATGCAATCGAACTCCTTCGCCCTCTCGTGTTAAGTACAAGGGTGGGGGCAAACTATCGAGTTCCGTGCCTTGTGCCAGCAACAAGGGTTCAATTCGATACGCGACAGGATCACTGGGGTGGAAGATATTATGTACACTACTCGTGGGCAGTCGAAACGGAGACGCCCTGGGCTTGCCAGGTCCATCTGGGAGATTGTCTCTCATGGCATCAAAAACTGGATGGGCACCCCGTAATGTCAGGAAGAGACCAATAGGCGATCCTAAGAAGATGGTATGGTGAGGCTGAAAAGGCAGTACTCGCTTCATGGGTTTGGGCAAAGAGGGTCCGAAACTTCCATTCTTGGCTTGATCGGCATGCTCCTCGCTCGCATAACTTTGATACCCAATGTCAGCTGCATGCCCATCGCTGGAAATATGAACTCCGTGTTCTCCTTCCTGCTCCTCCATGGCGGCACTTGATGATTTTTCGTCACTTCGGTAATCATGGAGAATTGACAAGAGATCCCAGCAGATCACACTCCCTAGAGAATGCCCCATCAATGAGCTCTTGCCACCCCTCGACAAAAAGTTTGGATTATTTTTCTGAAAGACGGAATCGAGTTGAATGATTTGATCCGTGACACATTCCAAGACATCGTAACAAAAGTTCGGCGTCAAATACATGAGAACATCAAAGATGACATCGTTGGCAATTTCTCTCAAGGCAGGGATAGTTGTTAACGTGGTCGCCTTAAGTGACTTCATGAGCGAGGACGACGACGAATGGAGTCGATCGTACCAGAGAATTGGAATTAATTCAACCCGATCAGGTGGGGGTGGTGTGGGTCTTCTATAAAAGGAAAAGTAGGGAATGGATTGCCAACAGGAATATTTGATTTGAGAATGAAAAGAGGAAGACACATCATATCATGTTCTGACGACCTCATTTTTTGTCGACTTACCTGTCCTTTTGCGCGTTCTCACATTCTTTTCTCCACTCTGCTACTTGGCGTTTTTGCATAATCAATCGATAGTTGGTGATATCCTCCACTAGAGATCCCGTAAAGGTGACATCTTCCCTGCTCCACATTGCTTCTCCTATCCCATGCACCACAAATATCAAGTGCGTGACGGGTCCTAGCTGAGCTTCCTCTTCTTCTCCCGGTAGTGCGTAACTTCCATACCCTCGTTGTAAATCATACGTTCGTCCTCGAAACCAAGAATTTGGAACCTTGCGCAAGACGTAGTGCCCATCGCTACTTCTTTGGACGGCGACATGGTGATCTTCTGATACTGGAATTTGTTCTTTCAATATGCTGTCTATTCCATCTCCCAACGAAGATGCCGCATAAACCGCTTGCTGATACAATTCCTCAATCGCCATTGCCATGGGCACATCCGTGATGGGTTCCAGAATGTGGCGTTGCTTATCTTTCGGGTCCTCTAATCTTATGAACCACGTCGCGGATATCAGCTCCTGAACCGCTTTGGGATAATAATTGAATTTGATGACGCCCACGTCGAGATCGGCAGTCGCCCGGCCATATTCGATCAAGACGGGTTGGCCATCTTCTGGATTCTTCTTTTCGTTCAAGGCCTTGCAGTCGACTTTGCGCAAGGGTTTCCATTCCTCCGTTTCCTTTTCACGAGATAGCCTGCAATGGAAAGCGAGCAATACATACAGTCAGCCAGCAGGTACCAGTACCAGTACTTCGTATGCCACAATCAGTCCAATGTTATTCCGTACTACACAACGGAACATGTGCCGCCGAATGAATAGAACTACACACTACAGGTACACTTGAAGAAATACGCACCAAACTCGAGAGGGCACCTCCGCCACATCTTCAATACCCAACCAATTCACCATGATGATGTGCTCGAGTGAGTTTTTCTTTTTGAATACTGTCTGTGGGTAATCTGCAATGTATCAAACACCTGTAGTAGTCTGCTCTAGAGTGCGGAAAATGGATGATGGATGCGATGCTGTCTTGCTACTCGTAGACTACCAGGTACTGTAGGGACCTATAAATGAACGAACATTGACCAACGTTCGACGTCTGTGACATGACAAACATCGCTGCGTCTCGTCATTGTCGTCGTCGTCGCTTATTGTCGCTTATTGGTTTCTCGAAAGGAAGGGGAATGAAATCAATCTTGGATCTTTTGGAGTCGTGTTTGATGACAATGTAATCGAGTGAGTCATCTACATTAAGCGTGTTCGCCGGCCGTTCGTCTCATCCGACTGACTTCACTTTTCGAACGCGCGACTGACTGACGCTATTCACAAGACTGCATCTGCGTGATTGAATATAATGAGATTGAATGATGACGACGACGATGATGTTCCTTCTTCATACAGATTGAAAATTGAAGAGATGAGACAGTGATGATTTCAGATTCTTCATATTCGATTGTCGTCGTATCTAAAGTGCAGCCGTCGGCGGGATCGTGATGATGACGGGAACGAGAAGAAGAACCATCACTCAACAGAAGAGGGACGACGAACGTGCTTTGATTGTCGGTGGTCAAGAAGCGCGACGGGGTAAATATCCGTACTTTGTGCTGATCAACGATGGTTGTGGTGGTAGTTTGATCGCTCCCGACATTGTGTTGACTGCTGGTCATTGTTTGCCTTCTCGTACAATTCTTCTCCGTCGAAACGGCGATGATTACGATTCTTCTGACGACGGCGACGGCGACCATGCAGTAGTGGACCTTGTTCGGGTAGGAATCGTAGCCCGGCATCCCGATGTGCTACTGCAAGACGAAGACCAAGAAGAGGAGTTGTTTGCAGTTTTGGATGCCACACGACACGCTCGCTATGAACAATTGGGCGATGACGAATTTCGTTAACATTTTAGTCTCATCAAATTGAATGGAACCTCGGCCCATCCCACCGTTGCCATCCACCGTACTAACGCCGACAACGGTGTTTGGGATACTACTGATGCTGTACAAGTGACAGCCATGGGAATGGGGGATACCGACAAACATCGACCTTCGAAATCGAATTGGCTACGAGAAGTCAATTTGACGGTAGTCCCCAACAAGATCTGTGAGCAAACACATGGTCGGGGAATTTCTTATAAAGGTCGCATCCAAGAGTGTCATTTGTGTACTTTTGCTCCTCACAAGGACTCTTGTTCGTATGACAGTGGAAGCCCCATCATTCTGACTCGCGATGGTGTGGATGATGATGAGAAGCCTCGTGATGATGTGTTGGTCGGAATGGTGTCCTGGGGAGAAGAATGTGCCGATCCTGTGTTTCCGGCTGTCAACTCTCGAGTCAGTGTGGCCACCGATTGGATTGATGAAGTAGTGTGCGCCTGGAGTTCTAATCCTCCCATTGACTTTGGCTGTTCAGATCGACAAGGAGATACGATACTACCGGTATCCAGTGCTTTTGCTTCGACGGTTACCTCAGGCAGTAGTAGTACCAGAGATGATTGGTGGAACTCGAGAGTGCTGGGAGGTGCCGATATCATCGTATTTCTATTAATCATGCTTGGGATTATGTTGTTGGCGACAGGCGGCGGGCTCTGGCTGCGCCGACGGCGATATCAACCTACCCCGGTAATTTTGACTTCAACTATCGAGATGGAGGACTCGTTTCAAGACGAAGAGACATCACCATCTATATACTACAATACACGAAACTTTCTGGGGAAACTTTGCCAAGCTCGATTTTGGAAGAAGCATTTGTTCGGGATCGGAGCCATCTTGGCCTCCATTGCCTCGACGATTGATCTGGTGGAAGCTTTGGGGGAATTGGGCTTGGAAGACGAAGACGATGACGATGATAGCCCAATAGAAGGCCCGTTGCAATACTGGGATGCATACAAAGGGCTCATGGTGTCGTCGACCCTATTATACCTGATTGATTCGGTCCTTCACGTTAACGAAGAGTGTCACGGAGGAACCGACGATCAGGCCAGTAGTGAAGATGGCGACGAGGATGATGACCGGAGTGGTATCGTCCACAGCACCCGAATACGTTTTGCTGTAATATTCGGGGTTGCAGCCTGTTTTGATTTGTCGTGCTCAGTGACAGACGATGAAGATTATCCCTGGCCTTCGTACATTTTGGAATGCTCGTCGGTCTATCTCTTCTGGCTGGCAGCGGCCATGCTGCTGTATAGGAAACGCACCGTGTACTGTGGCAACAGTAGTCCTTGCGCGAAAGGCTCATTGCTGTCGTCCTCGTCTACTTTTTGGTTTTTGTGTTTGGGTGATTGGCTGTTTTTCTTGGGATGTACTACCGATGTGGTAGTCAGCGTTCTGGACAATCCCTGGCAGGAGATGCACTATTTGTGGTCGGCGATTGGTGGAACGATCTCTACTCTCTTCTGGTCCCTAGATGCCGTCATGTACCAAATCGCGGGTGCAGATCTGTTTGATGTGGTCGTCCCGACTACCGTAGGAGACTCGGGCGTAAGCAATGTTACTATGCTGCCGATACCACAATATGAAGATGACGCTGAAGACGAACGATTGGACATTGACCACACCAGCTTTAGTAGCGATACTGGTGGACTATTATGACAATGAGAGCGCCCAGTCAACTGTACTTCCTATTACTACTTTTACATGTTGCTACATTATTCCTGGTGCTTAGCTCTCTCTCTCCCCCCCCCCCCTCTCTCTGGGGTATGTTAGTGTAAAAGTGAGCTCAAAATAGTCGAAATCGCCTACCAGCATCCACCCGCTCAGGTTCCAAGTCAAATTCGGTAGCAATTTGCCATTGTACCTTTTCTTTGGCCAAAAAGCTAGCTCCCACCAGCCGAAAGGGTGCCAAGGTGTCTTGGAGGGGTTGAATACGAACTTCGACCGATGACTGGGCGGGTACCTTCCCAACCGCAGTTGTTCGCGTGACGTGGTGCCGCCGGTCGGTAGGATCGTCGTGGTACGGATCCATCACGACGCCTTTCTTCTTCAACATTTGTCCCTGTTGCACAAGCTGGACTTGGACTTGTGGGTATATTTGTGTGTGAGCAGCTGCGGAGGTTGTCATGTACGTAAGGTACAGCATTCGGTCTTCGCTGAAGGAATTTTTGGCGATGATGGATCCTCCTTTTTGAGGTACCTCCAAGGCATACTTGTCGGTAGCAAAGGCTTGCAGGAGCATGTTCGAGGAATGCTTAGGGATTAACGACGACGATCGTTCGCCATTTGGATCATAATCGTACCAGAGTTGGCACTGATCACCGGATCCCCAATCAACGAGCTGGTTTCGTTCCTCGAGTGAGCGCTTCCAAATATTGGCTTGCTCCACAAATGATCGAATATGATTGGCGACTACCAAATGTCCTTTGGAGGACAAGTAATATTGGAAGGCGTCTTGTTCTGAAGGATGATTATCATCGTCCCCGGTCCCTATATTCTCGTGAGCAATCTCCACAAACCACGTGTTCGCCGTTTCCAGTCCATGGATTGGATCTTGTGGTGGAGCCAAGTGGACAAGCTGACCTTGCACCTGATGCGCAATTTCTTGGAGCCGAATGGTTGCACTAGAGACATGTTTTGAATACTCCCACTCCTTCTGCTGCAACATGTCCTGCCA
Source organism: Nitzschia sp. pyKryTriq1 (assembly GCA_956465555.1). Taxonomy (NCBI): domain Eukaryota; phylum Bacillariophyta; class Bacillariophyceae; order Bacillariales; family Bacillariaceae; genus Nitzschia; species Nitzschia sp. pyKryTriq1. Next base: position 1,716,456 of record OY101122.1, on the reverse strand, counting down.
ATCCATGGAATCCCAGCTCCAGTCCCTCTGCTTCCGTTCTTGTTGTTCCTGTCGCCGTCTCCAAGTGGAAAAGTCGACCGTTTCTCCGTTGCCTTGATTTTTGTAAAAGTAGTGTGATGGTGACCAAAGCTGTACAATCACCAAGACTGCATTTGGAAATCTCTTGCGTAAACGGTGGGCGAGCAAGTCGAAGGCCACCAGGTCAGACTCTTGGTAGGCATTCGAAAACTCCAAAGTGATGACATCATAAATGCCCCCTTCCACAATCGATTGACTGCACAGTGCCGCCAAGGTTGGACCCCCTACTCGTTGCGCGGCGTTATGAACCTCGGGAGACAAACGATAGGGATACGCTGCTTGATGAGTATTGACAGTGGCAACTCCTGCCTCGACAGTCACAACAGGTTCCGGGGACGCCAAGCCCACACCCCAGGTCGACGCTCCGCCCAAGCTTAAATATCGAATGGCAGTGGAGCTGCTGGCTTCCTGAACTAATCTTCGCCGGGGAGCCTGAAAGGGATTCTGGCGGTGACTATTTCTCGAGTGTCGAATGTTCGAGACAGTCGCTACCACTAGGAAAAACGCCATGGCTGCCATGCTCCAAGAAAGAGGCCTCCGGCTTTCTCTGAGGAGTCTCTGTCGACGAGCGTGAAAAGAAAACCGATAGGTTGGTCGATCTTCCTTGAAATGACGGCGGGGAAGAGCACAGTGACTTCCACAGCACCTCTGCAACGAAAATAACATGGTTGAAGCATGGCGAGTCGTCTTTGGAGATTCCGGGTTTGCTCCTGGGGACGATTCGCGGACTGCTCCTCCCCCTCCAAGTTGCCGGCTACGTTCCGAGGAGTTGCGATTCATTCTGGCTTTTCGATCAACACACCTTCTCAGTCGCACTCCGGGGTTGTTGATTAGGTCTCAGCACAAGCAAGCACTTCTCGACGATGGTACCTGGAACGATGATGGATAGACGGATGGAGTAATATGACCAACTGCTATCTCTCTCTCTCTCTCTCTGACTCTACATGTACCGGTAGACTGGGTAGAATACGATGCCTAAAACGACAAGCTCACCTGGGTGTCTCGTCGACTTCGCGTTCCGCGTGCGGCTTTCCTCTTTCGCCTCGTGGGGCGTTTGCCGGCGAGGTCTGTATGTGCGTACCGTATCAGGTACCAGGTACCTGGTACTGTACTCATAGTCATACCGGTACCGATAGCCGCAACCTTGACTTTCTCGTCGATCTCTAAAAACAATGGTATTAATCACGAGGGATCGATGTCAACGATTAATTAAGTAACGGTACCCACATTCTGACTTGTGGTGACCCGATTTGTACAGTACACTAGCTTTTTGTGGATTTTTGGGCCTTGCTTAAAAAAGAAATACAATTAATGTCCTCGAAGGACTGGCTGCCGCTACCAGTAGCAGTTATGTACAGGCAAATTCTAATTGAAATGGCTACCGCCACCTGCGTGGCATCGCTGGTGCGTCATGTCTAGACTAGAACAGGTGGTGTGTGGCATAATTCGGGACTAGTAGGAGTCCCGCCTGTCGCACACCTCCGTGATTGCGAAGGTGGCTGGGGCGGTGGTGGTTTAACATTCGAAACGCTAGGCTCGATAGCCTAGAACGAACTATAGTATTGCTTGTGACTATCCTCGACAGGATGGTTACAAGCAATACAAAAGAGTAAACACAAGAACAACAGAATCGACTTCCTTGCTGCTGCTTGGAGCCTCTCCGATGAGAGGCTCCGGAAGTTTCGTCTGTTCTCCGTTCGTCGCGGACGTCTGACCTTCCTTCCCCGATGTAGGACCACTACGACGCTGTTGTCTCCCTTCTCAGCTAATCCAAGGAGTACTAAGGGCACGCGCCCAGTTCCTGCGGTGGAGATGAAGCTAAGGATGTCGACTGGTAGTTTGTCATCTGCGAAACGGCTGAAGATGCCTTCCGGTGACAGCGAGGTGGTATCCGGGAGGCTAGCATACAGCTGCTGATAGTTGTTGGGTGCGCCTGTGGCTCCGACGCCAGCAGGGCTGGCGGCTGCGGCCGCGGGTTGATTTAACATTCGAAACGCTAGGCTCGATAGCCTAGAACGAACTATAGTATTGCTTGTGACTATCCTCGACAGGATGGTTACAAGCAATACAAAAGAGTAAACACAAGAACAACAGAATCGACTTCCTTGCTGCTGCTTGGAGCCTCTCCGATGAGAGGCTCCGGAAGTTTCGTCTGTTCTCCGTTCGTCGCGGACGTCTGACCTTCCTTCCCTCTCCGTCACTTCAATGATTATGGTCTCTGCTACCAGTACTGCAGAGTTGCAGCCATCAGTACTCTACTCTCTACCAAGAGAGAGAGAGAGAGTACTCATGGTACGGCTCGTGGCGTCCATCTTTGTAGCAGAGAGGGGTCGCAAGGTCTACGAATGGTACGAATATACTACTACAAACTAATGTAGCCGTCTCCATTCTTCTCTAGCTAGAGATGGCGGGGCATCGCCGCCTACGCGTAAGTAGAAATAACGAGACACGCTTGCCAAGCTACTCTCTAGAGAGTGGATCGGTTGCCGATAAGATTTCGATTTCTCTTTCTCGCCTTCTCCTATCAAGATTCCGGAGTACTAGTAGCAGTGCCAGTGTGTAAGAAACAAGATAGAAATCCGTGTTCCAATCGATGTTTCGGTAAGTGTTTCCCAATCACAACCACTTTCCCGACACGTTCTTCATCATCCTCGGCGCCCATCGCTTCAAATTGCAAATTGTCACTCCCCGGGTGGACTTCCCATAGATCATGAACAGCTTGAATAATATACCGCCGTCGATCCAACAATAATTGTTTTTCGTTGTTCTGTGGTCCACCGACGATTGGCGTTGTGTACTTTTTCATTTCATTGGCATCCAGCAACGACTGAGCATCGGCATCATGCACTACTGATACAATCCCCTTGATGCGATAGATTTGCATGACATTTGTTTTTTGTTTCTTGGAGAAATCTTCCTTTTTAGATGGATCGTGAAGAAGAGCCGTCAAGACTTGATTCGATTCGTCTTGGTGAGGCCATAGAATATCCGCCAACCAGGCGTTGAGTTTTGCCAAGGAAACGGAACCTGACTGCTGAAACGCTAACGTAGTGATGGCATCCGTATGTCGATGCCCCACCGTAGTAGTAGATGATGATTTAGTAGTAGTATCCTTATCATCATGTTGCTGACACACTTGACAGTCTCCATGATCGTGGTCGTGGCTATGATCATGACCAGCAGCAACAACTTCCTCGCTGACTGCTGCTGAGTTCCAAAGAGCATCGAGTTCTTCCAATCGCGAGGCTCCTCCGAAACAATTTGCATTCAAAATCCAATCCAAATTGGAAACTTGAGAGTATGTGGTAGTCTGCATGGGTGCCGTGGGATGAAGTTTCCGCAAGGCGCTCGTGATTCTGTCCAGTGCTGCATTGTGACTGTCCTCTGCACCATCACCAGTACTGGTAGACTGGGGTAAGCAGTCAATCTTGTTGATCAAAAGGCGGTCCGCATAGGCAATCTGCTGCGCTGCTTCTTCCGTGGTGGCCAACTGTTCCAAAATATGATTGGCATCCACCAATGTCACAATCCCATCCAACTGGAGTCGGGACTCGAGTGCGTCGTCCAACCAAAAGACACTGGCAATTGGACCTGGATTCGCCATGCCACTCGCTTCGATCAAAATGTAGTCCAAATCTTTCTTTCGTTCTACCAGAGTCTCTAGTGTGGCCACAAGAGAATCTTTGACTGTACAGCAAATACACCCATTCGGCAATTCAATAAACTCTTGGAGAGAATCATTCTTGGGATCGACTCCATCTCGAGCAATTAACGTTTCCACCGCCAAGCCTTCTCCAAACTCATTCTCAATGACTGCAATTCGTTTTCCGTGGTTTGGATTTTTCAAAATGTGTTGGATTAAGGTTGTTTTGCCACTTCCCAAAAAGCCCGACAAGATCGTGACTGGACAAGGAGGGGGAGATGGCAATTCATCATCACCATTCTTCTTCACGTCGATGATTTTTGCCTGGTTGTTATTCGATGCACTTGCAGCGGCAGCAGGTGGTGGTGTTTGTGCCTCTTCCTCGTCTTGTTGTTGTTGTTGTGCCGCCGCCGCCAGATCTACCAACATTGGAGGCTCTTCGTCATCGTCGCTCGTGGATTCCATCGTGTACGCGTAAGTGCTTTGAGTTGGTGTTGACGAATGACGAAGAAAGAAAGATTGTTTTGTGTCATCATCATCATTATCATCACAATTCACCATCACCACCATCGATCGTCTATCTTAAAACACACGTTTGGCTTTTGATGGTTTCTCGCTTCTCGCTTCTCTCTCGCTCAATGATCCATCGCGATCTTCTTCATCTATTTATCCTCACGCACGAATGACGAACGGGAACGATGACGTGTAACGTGTGGAAACCCGGAGATGATGATGATTATTCTTTGACTCGACAGCCGGCCAGACGGAGGCAGAAGGAGCTTCTGATGGAAGGCGCACGCCTGACAGACGGAGTAATGATGACGCCATCAAATGAATCTGATTGGTAGATGGGCGGAAGAAATGGCGCAGGCTGCAGAGATGAGTGAGGACGGCGAGCAATCGAAAGAGTGATCGCAGGATCATTCGAGATCGATCTGCAAACGAGCCGAGAGCTCACAATTCTGCAAATCGTCGCAATTCGAGCATCGAGATCAGTGGAATAGATAGTAGAGTAAAAGCTTTTACTTTACTACAGTAGCAAACAAGTACAGAAACCGTATCAGTTCACACGTAAGTAAGTGTATACCCTTGAATCGCATTATTGGCCCAAATTGGCCCCTCCTACGACGATTTACGTAGACCCCAGTACAAAAGGTCGGGTCCAACTGGCCTCACGAGGACTCTTCATCCAATCCGACAGACAAACTGTTAAAGAATTTTTCTCCTTTTGAAAAAGTAAGATTCCATGCATGGGTATGTATGAATGCGTTCGGACTGATGGAACGTGGAGAAAACACAAGTCGCACACATCATACATCATCAAACTCCGTTCAGCATGATAATGCGTTTCGTTCGCATCGTCGCGCCATTTCACTTGGCGAAATGGCGGCCTCTTCCGTAGTGATAATTAAAGCTATAGAAATACTACTACTGCATAGCACTACTGTTTTAGACTCTTTAAGAATTGGTGCTGGGCAGTATCCGGATTCGTGGAGTCAAGAATTAAATATTCGAGACGCCAGGTAGTGGTTGTGACAATGTGACGCGCATAAATCACGCGATATTGCGTGTTGTAGCGTATTTTTTCGGTCTGTTTATATTGCATACTCCCGAGGCTGCTACAAACCTCCAAAGAAGAAACCTCCCGGGCAATCATTCGATCACATATCAATAGATATGCTCGAATTACGGCGGCATCCAACTCATCCCCTGGGACGAGCTATACAGGACGCTCCGAGAGACCATTTTTTGATCAAAAAATGTGACGCGCATAAATCACGCGATATTGCGTGTTGTAGCGTATTTTTTCGGTCTGTTTATATTGCATACTACCGAGGCTGCTACAAACCTCCAAAGAAAGAAACCTCCCGGGCAATCATTCGATCACATATCAATAGATATGCTCGAATTACGGCGGCATCCAACTCATCCCCTGGGACGAGCTATACAGGACGCTCCGAGAGACCATTTTTTGATCAAAAAATGTGACGCGCATAAATCACGCGATATTGCGTGTTGTAGCGTATTTTTTCGGTCTGTTTATATTGCATACTACCGAGGCTGCTACAAACCTCCAAAGAAGAAACCTCCCGGGCAATCATTCGATCACATATCAATAGATAAGCTCGAATTACGGCGGCATCCAACTCATCCCCTGGGACGAGCTATACGGGACGCTCCGAGAGACCATTTTTTGATCAAAAAATGAGGCGCGCATCGATCGCTTGTTGTACAAGCACGGCTGGCGAGATTTCCCTTAAATAATGTGGGTTGAATTTCATTACAATTTACGATAGTCATATCCGTCGACATTTAATGACGCGCGAAAACGCTACATGATAATAATATAACAAGGTCGAAAACGCGAGTAGTGGTTCATAATAATATAACAAAATACTAGTAGAGTAGTAGTTCTCACTATGATACTACCTGCCCTTGTCTATGATCCCATGTTCCATCCACGAAGCATCGGGAGCATAGGTGCTCCCGGCACACCATGCACACTGTGCTAACCCTTTTCAATTTCTCTCCATTAGATTTCAAGTGCGGTGTTGGCCATGCATTCCCTTCCACTGTTTTCCATGTTGCTCTGGGGAGACAGGCTTTGCAATATCCCTTGCTCATTGTACCAAGACATTTTCGGTTTCGACTATATCTCTTTACTTCAGAGATCTTCACAAGCTTGTGTTTTGTTAGTGGAGTGATCACTGGAATATCAAGTGGTCCTGCCGCGCGAGCAGGTGAAAAGTGTGGCAAATGATGACCGGAACGCACTCGTTTGCATGGGGTGACAGTTGGTACAAGTACATTGGGATTTGGATTGGCATTCTCATCAGTAGCATTCTCATCAGGCTCATTCTCATCCTCATCAGAATTGTTGATTTCTTCATGTGCAAGCTTCATTCCAAGCTCCACCAAGCCACCTCCCAAAGAAAGTTGGAGATAATGAAAGTATCCATAGCACAAAATTTTGTGCATGATCGGATCATGGATTCGTCCACCACCCACTCTTGCTCCGAGTTCCATGCCTCCTGTGCTCGCTTTCTCAGAGACTCGCACAGGAGGCGTATCTTTCTGAGCTTGTCCCTGGGCCCATTATTGACTGTAAAAGGATGGTCATCTGGTATCATAAATGACAAGTTGCTCAGAATCTCCTGGAATCGATTCCGCTTCATGGACTTGGGTATGAGCGGGATGGGGGGAGTCCACAGTGACCCCCCAATTGATACCCAGTAATGTAGAATGCACTTCAAATTTGCGGCTCCCATGAGGATCGTAATACCAATAAATACAAGTAGCTCTGCTCGGGACAGCATTGTCCAGCCTTTGCACTTTGGCCTTGCCTCTGCTCTCTCTTCTTCATTCCGTGGGACACCTGAATACCCCGGCTTGCAAACCCACAGTTGAGTAGCGTAGCCATTTGTACTGGCAACGATGTGGTCAAGGATTGATGGCGTAAAAAAGAAGAGGAAAATGGCAACAAGGAGCGATGTCGGATCATTTTTGTAAGATTGTTGCATTTCCTCCCAATGAATCTCATCCTTTAGCTGGTTGGAAGGACCAGCCACATGATTTGTTGAGGGTTCGAGTCTTATTACACCACAAGGGGGCATCGTTCCATCTTTATATTCGTTCCAATGTTGACCCACATCCTCGTCGGATATTACCTTTGCTCGCATCTTGTCCTCATGGTACTTGAATGGTAGGCACAATCCATTTTGCCATTTACCCAGTAATCCAGAGAAGAGGACTATTGCACAACCAATAGTATCGGCAAATGATTCATGATGGTTGCCGGCCACTTCCCGAAAGCCGCGCGTCCCCTCACCAAAATCAAGATTCAACTCTCCCGTATCCAGTTTGATACTAGAGGGATTACGCAAGGCATTATCACATAACGCAACGACCGACATGCTTTTCTTGCCAGTAGGAGTCAAATCCTTCCATTGGTCCACTGGAACACTTCCAAACAAGCTTTGTTGGAACCTCTGTGCAATCAATTGAGTGTCAAGCGTGTATTTGACTTGAGTTGGCAGCTGTACGTTGTGATGGATCAACGCCGCTGCTAGATACTGGAAGTCAACAGAATCGCCGTTGTGAGCGACAAGAATTCCTGCATCACATGGTTCTAAATTATCCTGTAAAAATTGGACAATTTCTGGCCCAACGGAAGAAAAGTCAGGTTCATTTCGAAGATCGTGCGGGCGAATTCCATGAACTGCCAAAGGAATGGGCTGGATGGGCGTTCGTCCATTATTGATACGCCGTTTGAACTTGGCGATAATGGTACCGTTCGATCCATCATTCTTCCAGCTGATTGCAAGAATCGATATTTCAATAATTTTATCGAACGCCCTCGAGGGTCCAGTCGTCTCCACATCGAAACAAAAGAATTTGAATCCGCCGCTGCCAGTCGCTGCTGGTACTGTGAATTTTGCTTTGGTTTTTGTCCTACTGTTCCCTCCATGTCTACCAGCATTATCATCAATGCTTTCCTCATTGTTGTTCACGTCATCTCTACTTTCTTCTCCGTGATCATCGTCATCATCATCGTTGTCATCGTCGTTGTCATCGCGGCTGTCATCATCACTGTCATCATCCCTCCCATCAAAGTCATAATTATCCGGCGAGGACAGGAAGTCAGTTGATACCTCCTCTACACCAGCAATCTCATCATCATCGGATGCGTCGAAGTCATCAATCCCATGTCTAGAGTCGTCGTCTTCCGAATCGATCTCATCCAAAAGTTGGTCAGAGGACGACATTTTGAAGCTGAAAATAAGAAATAATAATGAGTGGAGGCGGAATGCGGATTTATGGCTAAAAATACCAGGTACAGCGAAAGCATACGGTGAGACAACGGTCATCACGGTCATAAATACTTTTAAATTCAAAAACAGCAGAGCTGCCAGGCGAACGCCACACACACACACAACGAATCATCACAGAAGGCAAGGCGAAATAATACTCACTTGATTGTTGACACTGCATTTTGATCGGGGCGTTTGATTTAAATTAAAGCAAGGCAGGAAAGGATGACCAATAATAAATAGAGTTGCGAATTATTATCATTTTAACATTGTTGAAAGGTGTGATGCTAGGAGTGTTGACTGTTTGTGTCGGGGACGAAGAGTATAATGAGAATGATGATAAAATTCAAAATGGCGGATCGATGTGTGTGTGGCCTCGTGAGCAAGAGCGACCGACACAAGAGAGCGAGAGACACAGATCGTACAGTAACAGTACTGTGGGGGGGGGGGGGGGGCGGTACCGTACCTGGTACTACACGCTCGTCCTCTCCTGTGTTGTACCACCCCAGAGGCGGGGGGTACCGGTTCAACTTCATACGTATACATAGTATGTAGTTACGTAGAGTCAACGGAATCTCTGAACACGGAATGCTCTCGGATTGAAATCAATACAGGTAGATCCGGGTGCCATCTGTACCTCTGTCTGCGCCCCAAAACGAAGGGAAATTGCGTCCAGTGCGATTCAAGGATACAAAAAATCGTTGGCGGGTTGGAACTCGTTCGTTTGTTAGGAGCGTCCCGCCAATGATGAAAAGTCCCGACGACCGGTTCACGCCAACGCCGGGACGCGGCAATGACCAAGGCATGTTAATCACTGTTTCGTTTTAAAAGGCGTTCGAACACCGGGTATTCCACGTGGAGGTGCGGAGAACAAGGCGCGCGTGAGAGAGGTGGAGTCTGCAGGAATCCACGTTATTCCCCAAGACTCCATCCAGTCGGAGGTTGGCAGGCGCAAGATAGAGTGGCTGGCGCGCCTTGTGTTCTTTTGCCTCTTATTTAGCTAGCGGAGATGATGTGAGAGCATCATCATCATCTCATCACGCAGTACCTGTACCGGTATGGTACGATACTAGCTAATGGAGCAGCATCAGGCAACAACGCGTAAAAAGACACGTTCCCGAGTATTCGTCGTTGGCCGATGGCCACCTCACAAACCTGCAATAGTTCTTCTCTCTACTAGTAGCTAGAGAGAGAGAGAGAGAGTTGCCGTTCGTTGTTCGTTGCATCATCTTCTGATCATCACCACCCTTGACAGAGTCGTTTCAACGTAACAATCCCATTTCTTCTTTAGTTCTGTCTCCAGTATGCGAAGCACACGGACCAGCTACCGCGAGGAACCTCACCCGTACGACGCTGCCAACGTCAACGTTGACGCTGCCGCTCCCCCGGATGCTCATCTTGCTGATCATCATCATCATCATCATCAACCGCAGCATGCCCCCCAACACCAACACCACCAGCAACACGTGTACTATGATCCCGGTCACTATCATTATATGCCACCGCAGCATCCGCCGCAGCCTATGCTACCAGTAGAGCATCACATCCACCATGCTCCTCCTCCACACCACCAACACCAACACCACCCGCCACAGCAAAATCACCACCACCACCACCAACACCCTCATTCTGTAAATCATTATCAGAATAATCCACATGCACAACATGCACATACTCACCACCCTCAACAGCACCAGCATCCTGCAGATCCCGTGTGGCCCTCTCCCGCCGGCAATGATGTCTATCTCCATCATGTCGACACTACCGATTACCATTTGCATCACACGGCTCCTCCTCCTCCTCTGGAAGACATGATCATTTTGCCTCCCCCACCAGCCATGGTCGCGACGGCACCCGCTGCTGCTGCGGCTCCCGCTACCCGGCGATCCCGAAAGGCGAAAAAGAGCAAGGGGGCTGCATCTGCTGCTGCTACCTCCAGCCGCAAGTCCTCGCGTAAGGGAGATACTACTGCTGCCGCTAACACCACTACGAATAATGGAACCAATGCAGGCGCTGGCGATGCTACCTATGTTCTGAGAATCCATGAAATGCTAGAAGATGCCGAAAAAGAACAACAAACTCACATTGTCAGCTGGCAGCCTCATGGCAGAGCCTTTCGTATTCACAAGGAACAAGAATTTGTGGAACAAATCATGCCCCGCTATTTCAAAGCCAAAATTGGGAGTTTCCGGCGGTGGTTACGAGCGTGGGGCTTTGCCAGAATGACCGAAGGAAAGGATCGAGGAGCGTGGTATCATCGACACTTTGTGCGTGGCGTCACTAGTTTCTGTAAAGGCATGACACGCCAGCAAATGGCACATTCCATGATCAACTGGCCACCGGCGGGTCAAGTTCCGGATTTTTATAGCGCCGCATCGCAAAGTTTTCTTTCTGAGCAACCCGAGCGAGAGAATCATCATCATCATCACAATCCCGAATCATTATCGGATGCAGTAACGATTTCGAATCAAAATCAAATACCCTTGGCCAAGAACCCGCGACGATTGCGGGGAACTATTTTAGAAGACTTGAGACAAATGCTTGACGATGCGGAGAATGAAGGGCTCACTCACATTGTAGGGTGGATGTCCCACGGGCGTGCCTTTAAGATTCACAACAAAGACCTGTTTCAAGGACTCATGTCTCGCTACTTTAAAACTGCCAAAGTGACGCATCTGAGCGATACCTTACGAATTTGGGGATTTCAACGGCTGAAAAAGATGGGACGAGACAAGGGTTGTTACTACCACAAGTTCTTTGTCCGAGGAGATCCAAGTCAATCACGACATTTACCACGAGAGCAAATGAAAGCTGCCATGAATGATTGGCCACCGCCCGAAGGAGAGCCAGATTTGTATCAAGCAGTCATTCGACCAGCATCGACCACGGTTCCACATGAGGCTACACAAGCTGCCGGTATGGTTGACGCGACACAAGCGACACCCGATCATGCAAATCCAAACCACGAGACGGCAGGAGACGAAGGCGGCCATCCTACGAATCATCAGGATACTACGTTTCCTTCTCTACCACCAGATCCAGAGCTCATCACGACCGACCACAAGGAAGAAGCTATCGATAACAATCGCGGAGATGGAACCTACGCGCTGCGATTATACGAAATGCTAGAAGACGCAGAAAGAGAGGGTCACCAACATATTGTTAGCTGGCAACCTCACGGGCGAGCCTTTCGCATTCACAAGGAAAAAGAATTTGTGGAACAAATCATGCCACGCTATTTCAAAGCACAAATGAAAAGCTTCCTACGATGGTGTCGTGCGTGGGGCTTTGTTCGCATGACTGAAGGGAGAGACCGCGGGGCCTGGTACCATCGCTACTTTGTGCGGGGTGTCACATCCCATTCGCGAAACATGTCGCGGCAACAGATGTTCGAAGTGATGAAAGATTGGTTGCCAGCTGGTTTTTTGCCAAACTTTTATGCTTCGGGATCGGGGAACATTCTTTCGGAAACAAATCAACAGCCCGTCAAACCTGCACCGAATGTTACTTGTAAGAATGTTAAGCGTTTACGAGGAACGGTTCCAGAAGATCTTCGTCAAATGCTGGAAGAAGCGGAAGAGGAAGGCAACGCCCAGCTTGTATCCTGGTTGTCTCATGGACGGGCCTTCAAAGTCCACGACAAGGCCGCTTTTGCCGACCACATTTTACCAAGATACTTTAAAGCATCCAAATATACATATTTTTCGGACGCGCTACGAATGTGGGGATGGCAACGAATTAAACATGGAAGAGACAAAGGGGCGTACTACCATGTACTATTTGTCAAGGGTCAGCCGCAGCTTACGAGGCACCTCACAAGGATTCAAATGAAGAATAGCATGACCCCGTGGCCACCTGCCGAAGGAGAGCCCAACTTGTATGCACCACAAGAGAATAATATGAGCCAAGGCCAGAATCCACTTGCGACGACCACTAATGTTGCTATGGATGCGACTACAGAACCGTTTCCTGTCGCGGTGCCGAGCCCCTCCCCAGCTGCCCCGCATGGAGAGGGTGACTTTGAAGATCTGGATCTCAAGCACAGCGCCCACTGGCAAACTGCTACAGTAGTATAGGCATTGACGGCAAAATTATTGACCTAAACTGTACTCTTACGTCGATTATAACCAACCACTCTACCCTACAAGTAAACCTATACCGCTCTTATTTTGCCAAGCCTACTCTCGCTCTCTCTACTCTGGTAGTAGAGCCTCTCTTCTACTACTCTAGTAGAGTAGAGCTATATCGACTTTCTTAGAGAGTCGAGTAGCCAGAAGGACGGAGTCGGTACCAGGTGGTCTACGAGTACATTCTTTACTCGAACGGCGAGCGGAAATTGAAGAAGCTTTGAATCATCCGATCTTTGTTCCGTATCTTGCTTTTTAGTTGTTACGGGCTATCTCTCTCTACTACTCTAGTAGTAGCGACACGGCTTTTGACAGAATAAGAATCTTCATCGTGACACGCGCTGCTGTCGGACGACGACGACTCCTCCCTTCCACGGACTTCTGAGGGTTCTCGATTTTCAATCGTTAAACAAAGTCCGCGCTGTCTCACATTTTTTGGGGTGACATCGAGAAATCATCGAAGCCATCAGCTCCCGGTATACGAGTGAGTACAAGGTACGAGCCTACTAGCGAGCCCGGGACATACTGTGTATGATTGTCTGTGCGGTTGAAGCTGTGACAAGAACGCTGCAAATGCATTTCTACTCGCAATAGACTAGCTATTAGAGAAAGTAAGAACTGCTTGTATCCTACTGCTGGTACAGTTTGGAAGTGCCATCTATTTCAGTATGTTAGGTTTCTTCTAGCGATGGCTTGCCCCCATGTCTTTCTATTCATTTATTTAGTCTGCCTTCCGTTTCATCTCGTCAGATAGATGATAGTTGATTGATAGTAAATAGGAGCAGATTATTCTGCCGGTTTCTTCACGGTCGTAGCATGACGGCTGCAGAAATTTTCGATGCGGCGAGCCGCGACATCGAGCACATTCTCAGGAGAGCAAAACGATACCCGAATAATATTTTGAACTCCCATTGCCGTTCCAGGAACAACAAAGACATTTTCTTCATCCACTAACCTCATCGCAAATTCAACATCGTGTTCGACATCAAGCTTTTGGGTATCAATCTCGATGGTTGCGTACATCGCTCCTTGAGGGGCTATGACGTGAAGCCCTGGACACCTGCTAAGTCTTCCACAAAGTAGTTCGCTTCGTTCCTGTAGACTGAGACGCAAGGTTTCTCTCCAGTCGGCCAAGCCGGGCGTCGATGGGTCCAAAAGGGTTGGGACGGCCGCTTGTGCCAGATTGCTTGTACCGTGGTTCAGCTGCGCCAGACGAATGGAGCCCGCCTTGACTTGCCATATAGAATTGTAGATGCTGGAGGGAAAAGAAAAAGAGTGCATCATATTGTATTGTCAGAAGAAGATTGCTGTATGTATCCATTGATCATAGGCTTCGCCACAGTATTACTTACTTGTCATGGAATGTCAACCAGCCGACTCTCCAACCAGGTAGGAGAAATTGTTTTGAGATCCCGCTGGTTGTAATCACAGGAACATGTCGTCCCAGTCGCGCTGCTATCTGAGCCATCGGGAAGAACTTATTGGGCCCAAAAGTCAAGTCTCCGTAAATCTCGTCCGAGATTATTGGAATCTGATACCTCTGAGCAAACCTGGCGATGGTTGATAGGTGCTCTTCTGAGAAGACAGCGCCCGTGGGACTTGAAGGATTGTTGATGACCATTGCACGAACATTGTCATGAGAGGACATGATTGATTTGAGATGTTCCATATCACACTCCCAATTTCGTGCAGGATTCAGATGATAGTGGACCACATTGGCGCCGATGGACTTGGCAACCTCCTCGTAGAGAGGGAAGCCCGGCTGGGGCACCAATATAGTTGACCCACAGTCTAGCAGACTATTCAGTGCCAAGTCGAGTGCCCCGGAGCATCCGTTGGCTACAATCACATCTTCGGGCCCGATGTGCGCTTCGGGGTACGAATGATGCTTTGCAATGGCGACGCGGGCCTCCAGAGTTCCACAGGCGTCGGAATAACCAGCAACGTGGGGTTTTTCTAAAGCCGCTTTTACAACCATTTCGATCGCCGCCGAGCAAGGTGGCATGGAGCCTACTGCAGTTGCGTCCCCACTCTGAGAAATGCGAAAGTGTCAGAATAATTCTACTATCACATTTCAAGAGATGAACAGTCCTCAAACTTACTGCCAAAGATAGGGGTGACTTTCTATCAGCTCGCTGACACGCCAAACGAATTCGTTTCGTTACTTGCCCTACAACATACTGCACAGGATTGATGGTCTGTCTGCATTTCTTGGAGGCTGGACACACCCAGGGCTCGACGCTTCTCGTCCTCTTCTTCGCTGTCCAGCTTGGAGACGTTTTGCCTTGACAGTTGTCTTCTGCTTCTTTTGCCTCGTCGATAAGTACGTTTTCTTTCATCTTGGGTTTCATCTTGGGTTTGTGGAGATCGCCCCCTCCAAGTATTAATCGCTCTACGATATTATCGCTGGAGTGATGCAAGACCGATTTGGGAGACGCGTGAAAGGATGGCAAAGATATAGCGACTGAATTTATTGTAATCGGCATGGTTGATCTCTCTTGATCTGAGATTGAGGGAGTTGTAGTGGGTGATTGCGAGGAGTTGTTCTTGTGTGTGGTGGTAATGCGGGTAGGTAGACTGTAAATTAAATTGTGAGGTTCAGTCTGCAATGCGATATCTGTTGACTGACTGTAATTTCATTCCTACTACTACCATACATACGAAGACGAATCATTATGTACCATCATCGGCGTCGTAGACAGGTCCGCGGTTGATGCATCGTTCTCGTTTGCTTGATGGCTCGAGTGGTGAAATAGTGGGCGCCCGCTGATGATTGGCGAAGAACGGAGAACGCAATTTGCACTTTCGACCGATCTCGACTTATCGGCTTCAGGACTTGTGACCAAACCGCATCAATCTATGTC
Organism: Nitzschia sp. pyKryTriq1; assembly: GCA_956465555.1. NCBI lineage: Eukaryota > Bacillariophyta > Bacillariophyceae > Bacillariales > Bacillariaceae > Nitzschia > Nitzschia sp. pyKryTriq1. Next base: position 1,700,933 of record OY101122.1, on the reverse strand, counting down.
GATGACATTAGATCGAACGGACGGAGTAAGCGAGTAAAATAATGTAGACTGCGATGTTCTGCGAAAATAATTATTATAGCCCTCCAGGCCCAACTCAATCAGAATTTGCTGTCAGAAGAAAGAACGAAGCAGAATTGTGAAAGTTCATCCCCACGACATCATGCGCAAGGTCTACTAAGGTGCCGACGAAGCAAGTACAGTACCTACCTGTTCCTACAGTACCTGGTACCGGCACCGGTACAGACGGAAGGAGAAGAATGAATCTGAATGAATCTGAATGAATCATCAAATCACCCTTCTTTTTGCCCAAGAAGGAAGATGAATAGACAGACGAAAAAATCGATGAAGACGTACAGGTAGACTAGCAGGACTACTAGAGACTAGTAGAAACAGAGCATGAAACAGAGAGAGGGGACAGGAGGACGAGGCAGCAGTGGACCTGGAGGAATGCAAAGATGACGAAAATGATGATCATGCTGGTGCTCCCTCTGGGAATGATTGCAGTACCATCTACCATCAATGCCTGAGAATTTTTGGAATGACGCTACTATTTTCCATTACTGCTAGATTGTTGACGAAGAGAAAAATAAAAGTCTCCTTGACGGCCACAAGAAGAAAAAACACGCGCTTCTCGAACTTCAGCTTGTACTCATTTTAAAGTGAATTCTTCAGTCGACTATGATGATGGTCCATACTGGCTGTAGTAGTACATTTGCTTACCACTACTACTTGTTATTGACAAACTATATCAATATTACTATTTTTGCATTTTTATGATGTTACTATCTCCCAGGGGAAAAAGATACTAGTACTAGTAGTATCGAAATCCACTACTGCTACGTCCTGTTGGAGTGACGATCGCAAAATTCGCCAATGCGGTGGGCAGCTTGTTCCAAAATGGGTTTTGAGGAACAGAACACAACCCGGAAAACATTGGGCATTCCGAAGGCGCTCCCCGGTAGTACGAACACATTTTCTTCTTTCAAAAGCAACGTCGCAAACTCCATGTCATGCGCAATATCCAGCTCTTCTGTCGAGATTCGGACCATGGCGTACATGGCACCTTGGGGTGAGATGACGTCAAGAGAGGAGCATTTGCTGGCCAGTTGGGAGCACAAATACGCCGCTTGGTCTTCGAGCTGGTCCCGCAAATGCTGCTTCCATGCCGCAAGATCGGGATCATCGGTTGTCAAAAGTGCTGGAATGGCAGATTGTGCTAGATGTGATGCCCCAAGTATTACCTGGGCGAGACGCTTGGCTCCGGCCTCGACCTCGGCTAGTGACTTGTGGATGTTATCGTGGAAGGTGATCCATCCGATTCTCCACCCCGGCAAAAGAAACTGCTTGGCCAGTCCGCTGGCCGTTATAACAGGTACTTTTCGTCCGAGTTCCGCAGCGACTTGTGCGACGGGATGAAACGTGTTGTCGCCAAATACCAAGTTACCGTACACCTCATCTGCTACGATTGGAAGCCGGTGTCGTTGGCAGAAATTGATAATCTGAGCTAAATGGGATTTGGAGAATACACCCCCAGTTGGATTGGAAGGATTGTTCACAATGATTCCTCGAATGAGTTTGCTGCCGCCGCGGGGCCCTTCTTGATCATATTGCTGTTCCAAAAGTTGTTCCAGATGATCAAGGCCCACTTCCCACTGACGGTCCGGGTCGAGACGGTAATGAAGAACCGAGGCACCATGGGATTCTGCAATCACTTGGTAGAGTGGAAAACCCGGTTGAGGAACCAGGATAATCGTTCCTGGATCTAATACTGCGGTCAATGCCAACTCGAGTGCTCCCGAGCACCCGTTGGCTACAATTACACTGTCGGCGTCAATCGAGTGTTGAGGATACGAGTGATATCGTGCGATGGCCTCTCGCGCAGCCGTTGTCCCACAAGCATTGACATACCCCGCCGCATGTGGACTTTTCTCCACCGCGCTCACTATTGCACGAATCGCTTGTGGACAAGGCGGCAAATTGCCACCCACTGTGGGGTCCCCCAACTGTAGAGAGAGAAAGAGAGAGAGAGAAGCATCGTGAGATCATCATGTTTATCTGCTGTCATAACATACTCGATCATGAAAAAATGATTCCACCCTTCCGGCCTCCTCTAATAGTAGTGGTACTTACTGCCAATGAAATGAGATCCTTTCCATCGCCACGATCCTCTCCCGTCTGAATGTCTTTCGCAAACGGGTCCACGAGAGCTCGAATAGGGTTGACGGTTCGTACGGACTTTGCCGATGCAGGGCAGCTCCATTCTTCTTCGTCGGCGGTACAAGTGCTCCTAGTACTAATAGACGCCTCGTCCTCTTGCTGGTGTTCTTGTTCTTGACATGGCCGCCCGCCGCCCAGCGCAATAGGTTCAATGACAACCCCTGGATTTATTTCCTGTGCTGCTAGAACAGAAGTTGGAGACGAAACGGTCCCTTTGTCTCTGGTGGCACGGTTTCCATCGTCGATTTCGATATCTGATGGTTCCACAAGGGTAGACATCATAATTGTTCTTTGGTGCAGACACACACAGTGTTTGACGAGGGCAAGGAAGAAGAAGGAGCTTTCTTAAAGAAAATAAAAATGACACACACAAGGCAGCAAACCTGCTGGACACAATGGAAACCGAAAGTGTGCCCTCTCCGAAAACGCGAACGAAGATCAATCACGCTGATGGAAAAGGTGTCGTCGTCGTCGGCGGGGCTGGCCTCTTGTTTGATGCGATTGATTGTTCGCACTATGGAGGAAGAGGAGGAGTCGTCGTCTTGAGTCTTGAGAAGGCAGATTCATACAGGTACAGGTAGTCACACTGTATGAGTACACGTACCGTACGAGAGTGAAGGCGAAATCAAAGAGAGAAGAAAGAAATTCTGCTTCCAAAATAATATCCACGACTCGGAAAGCGACGTGTCAAGAAAAATCATTCAATCCTCCGAATAGGGAATTTGGAATCGCTCTACCAAACTATTTTGGCATTTTTCCGGACCACGTCGAAACCGTCTGTCACGTGCCGCGGAATTGCATGCAGAAGAACCAAGAACGGGCCGAAGAACGTGCTTGCGCTCGCGCGCCCAAATGCACGGAAATCCATTGATTCTTTGGCGGCAGGAATGAGAGCGATCTTTCGCATCGGCTGGCATGCTTCGGCCCATCATTGTCCACCCTGTTGTCTGTTGTCGTTTTTGGTTGCTTCCCATAAATTTGACGACCCAGAGTTTGGCATATTGCTCAGTTTGAACAAGGAATAACACTCAAAATGGCTTCTTTCAAGGATTTGGTGAGTGCTCGTTTGGAGATGATGAGGAGCCATGTTGTAAAGTTTGCTGCTGGAAGACGTATGACGACGACGAATGACGCAGGTTTGCAGAAACGTAGCAGTATCGCTGTTCCCACTTCCGCCAATGCTTTCGCCATGGAGAGGCTTGTTTCGTAATTGTGCTGATGCAGCATTTCTATGTTTGTAGGAATTCCAAGGTCTCAAGGACCTCAAGGATCATGACCCCGAAATGTTCGACTTGATCGAGCAAGAGAAGTCTCGTCAGTGGCGATCGTTGGAATTGATTGCATCGGAGAATTTCACCTCCAAGGCCGTCATGGACTGCTTGGGATCCGCCCTCACCAATAAGTACGCCGAGGGTCTCCCCCATGCTCGTTACTACGGAGGTAATGAAGTTGTCGATCAAGTGGAGGAACTGTGCCAAAAGCGCGCCTTGGAGGCTTACGGTTTGGATCCGGAGAAGTGGGGCGTTAACGTCCAGCCATACTCTGGATCGCCCGCCAACTTTGCCGTTTACACTGCCTTGTTGCGGCCACACGACCGCATCATGGGATTGGACTTGCCCAGTGGTGGTCACTTGACCCACGGATTTTACACCTACTCCAAAAAGGAAGGAACTCGAAAGGCGGTGTCCGCGACCTCGGTCTACTTTGAGTCTCTCCCCTACCGTGTCCAGCCAGAGACTGGATACATCGATTATGAGCAATTGGCACACCTTGCGGGTTTGTTCAAGCCCGCTTTGATCATTGCTGGAGGATCCGCCTACCCTCGCGACTGGGACTATGCCAAATTCCGAGAAATTGCCGATGCCAACGGAGCCCTTTTGATGATGGACATGGCCCATATTTCGGGTTTGGTCGCCACTGGAGAACAAGCCTCTCCCTTTGAGCTTTGCGACGTTGTTACTACCACCACGCACAAGTCCCTCCGTGGTCCCCGAGCTGGTATGATCTTCTACCGCAAGGACGAACGTGGGTTTGAACAAAAGATCAACCAAGCCGTCTTCCCTGCTTTGCAAGGAGGGCCGCATGAACACCAAATCGCCGGTGTGGCCACGCAACTCAAGGAAGTTTGCACTCCTGAATTCAAGTTGTACTCGCAACAAGTGAAGAAGAATGCTCTAGCTCTCTCTAACAGACTCACATCATTGGGATACACAATTGCCTCTGGCGGAACAGAGAACCACTTGGTGCTATGGGACTTGAAGCCCCAGGGAATTACGGGAAGCAAGTACGAAAAGGCTTGCGATGCTGTCTGCATTACATTGAACAAGAACTGCGTTCCTGGAGATAGATCTGCTGTCACCCCCGGAGGTGTTCGTATCGGTGCCCCCGCTCTGACAACCCGTATGATGGTGGAATCGGACTTCGAACAGATTGCCGACTTCCTCCACGAGGTCCTTGAAGTCAGTTTGAAGATCCAAGATGCGAGCGGACCCAAACTTAAGGATTTCGTTGACGCACTAGCAACAAGTGAGGAACTTAAGGCCATCCGAGCCAGGGTCAATGCGTTCGCGACAGGCTTCCCCATGCCCGGATTCGATCCCAAGACAATGAAGTACCAAGATCCCAATGGTCCTCCGGAAAGCAGCTAAATCCTCTGTGCAACTCGTTTCCCTTCCCCCTAAGTTCGTGTTTGGGTGCGCGATGATGATGATTGATGCCTAACTTGTAGTGGCAATGATTGTCAGACGTTATCATTTAATAAATTATATTCCTTTTTATTTCGCATCATCTATCTCTCTGCATCAGGGTTTGGTAGTATCATAGCTACACTGCTTGTGGGGAATCAGTATCATCCACAGTGTCTCCCTCCGAGGATTCTTCAACTTCGGCTAAAATGGCACCGTCCTGGACGACCTCGTCGACTCGACAATGCAGCGCTTTGAGAAACCCTGAGGCGGGTGCTACGATTGTGTGCTCCATCTTCATGGCCTCCATGACCAATAAAACATCTCCTTCGTTCACTGGATCACCTTCCGAGAACAGTATGCGACTGACTTTGCCAGGCATGGGAGCCTTAATTGCCCCATGACCAGCGGCGCCGACAGCAGCCCCCGTCAAAGAAGATGGAATCATCGGATTGAGTACATCTACTTGCCAAAAGTAGTCTTGTTCATCCAGTCCCAGCGAGGATGGCCACATCCGAATTTGAAAGTGACCATCAGGGCCTTCGCGGAGTGCGGTAGTCATCTGAATTCGCTTCGAATGGTCCACGATGACTTGCATGGGCCCACCATTGGCTGAAAAGGTACCTTGGATGTGAAAGTACTCTCCATCGACGGTGATGCCATAGGATCCATCACGGTGACAACCGCATTCCACTGTTCGTCCGTCTGCCAAGGTCAACACTCGTTCCGCTTGACCTCCCATTCTCCACGAACCGGACAAAGAGCTCCAAGGTGATTGACTTTGGCGCGCTCGTGCCAATTGGGCGGTCGTGGAGATTCCAAGACGACGTTCCATTTGTAACAGAGTCGCAAAGACTCCCACAGCCGTCGCCAAGTTTGAAGATGATTCTTCTGACGATGACGATGGCGATGCCATCAATACATCTTCCAAGTGATCATCCAAGAAACCAGTATTGATTGCTCCCGCCTTTTGGAAGGCTTCGTGTTGAGCACAGGCAATCAAAAAGTCAATGTTGGTCGGGACTCCTGCAATTTGATACGATTTGAGGGCCTTGACGAGTTTCGCCAAGGCTTTGTCACGATTCTCATCATGGACAATCAATTTACAAATCATGGGATCATAGTAGACTCCCACTTCTTGACCTGCTTGAATGCCTGTATCGACTCGAACGCCGTCATTATTGATGCCAGTATTGGAAATGGCGGGTGGAACGTGATGCCAAACGGTTCCAGTGGCAGGTAAGAAATTGCGATCAGGGTTTTCTGCATAGATGCGAGCTTCCAAAGCATGGCCACAGCTTTTGATGTCAGACTGATCCACCACCGGTAAAGGTTCTCCAGCAGCAATTCGCAGCTGCCATTCGACCAAATCAACCCCCGTAACCAATTCTGTAATGGGATGCTCGACTTGAAATTTGTGGGAGTACAGCAGAGCGAAGAGCAGCAGCAAGAAGCTGGATGTTAGCAAAAAGAAGAAGAGGAAAAAAACAATACCGCCACCAGCAGCTCTAGCTGAAACGGAAGCTCGAAACGCAACGCCCATCGCTGCGGCTATTTTTTCCACGATGGACGTACCTTGTAGTCGAGTATTCATTTCACAGAAATAGAAGTCGTCGCCTTCCAGTAGAAACTCGACCGTTCCCGCATTGACATAGCCCACGGCTTGAGCCGCCCGTTTCCCCATTTCTCCAAATTGTTCTCGTAGCTTAGGATCTAAATCACTGGCGGGGGCTTCCTCAATAATCTTTTGATGCCTTCGCTGTAGTGAACAATCTCGTTCGAACAAATGAACGACATTGCCATGACTATCGGCCACGACTTGGACCTCGACATGCCGTGGATTTTGCAAGTACTTTTCCAACAAGACTCGATCGTCCCCAAAACTGTTGAGGGATTCTCGTTGACAGGCTTGCAAAGAGGAAATAAAGTCGGGTTCCCCCCGGACAATCCGCATTCCTTTTCCGCCTCCTCCCATGACAGCTTTGATCAATAAGGGAAAGCCAATTTCTCTGGCTCTTGCCAGTAGAAACTCAGCCTCTTGCGTTTCGTCACCATAATATCCGGGTGTCGTCGGAACACCCGTCTGTTCCATAATGGCCTTGGATTGCGATTTTGACCCCATCGCTTGAATGGCAGGAGGGGGAGGACCGACAAAGGCAATGCCTGGAGTGTTCCATACTCGCTGACAAAACTGGAAATTCTCACTCAGAAATCCATATCCAGGGTGAATCGCTTGGGCTCCCGTTGCTTGTGCAATGTCTAGAATTTCATCTTGCAACAAATACGAAGCAGAGGGATGAGGTCCCGTTCCAATCAAATACGCTTCGTCCGCCATTTGTGCGTGCAAACAGTGGGGGCCGTCCGCATTGCTGTACAAAGCGACGGTCGGAATTTGGAGCTGTTGGCACGTTCGAATGACGCGACAAGCGATTTCACCACGATTGGCAATCAGCACTTTGTCAAAGGGAGGAGCGGGAGGACGACGACCACCGCTTGCATTGAAGGAAGTGGCAGCAAAAGCACGAAAAAAGGAATTCTTGTTCTGCTGTCGTTGTTGTTTTCCGAGGGCATTGCGTGCCTTGCTAGCTGTAAAGCGTAGCATCTTCAAAGAAGAATGAATTGATAAACTGCTGACTTTTCTCCGTCGAACAACGAATCTGAGAAAGAAACTTTGATGACTTGGTCGATGGATGTGGAGTCGTCTAAGAAATATGCAATACCTACAATGACACCCAAGATCTTTGTGTTCGTTCGACGGAAAAGAAAGAACAGTCGTCGTCGTCGTCGCCGCGGTTGTTGTCAAAGAATTCCATCTTTCTTGTGTTCGGTGTCAACGCGATAGACAGTGATGAGAGTTTGCGAGTCGTGGATATTATGCGTCGTATGAGTCGAGTCGTCGAAGACGTCAAACTTGAAAGCACGCTCGCGCTCGACAACACTCACTCTGCACAACAATCATCAAAACAATGAAGAGCAAGGCACCATTCTCTATCTATCTACCTGGTAGTACGAGTAGAGAGAGGAGAATACTCGTGCGAAGTAGATTCTGTATGTAGACTCTCTACTAGAGAGACAAGCTAGAGTAGGTTGCTGTCCATAATATAGTGTTAGTACATACAGCAATTGAGATATTTTGATAGCGAACGAACGGTCGTCTTTCTCTAGCTATATTCTCCTTCCTCCTCGTGGAGTTTTCGATGCTGGATGAGCCGTCGATGAGGGAAATCCAGCGGACCGTTCTTTTTCAGACAGGCCGTAGGTGCGTCGTAGCTCAGCAAGTAATAATCCATGGCCAAGAAGTCACAGAGTTTGATAATCGTATCTCTCGACAATCGATTCACCTCTGATGGGAAATACTTGGATTGCAGGGTCGGTGTCTGATCGAGGTGTGTCAGGTCGGCGTTCTTCTGGAAGCCCGCAAGTTCCATCATAGCCTTCCATTCACTAACGTCTCCAATCATTTCAATATTGGGATGAATCTGACCAACATCGTCGAGCAAAAAGTTCGTTTGCGGCAAGGCATGCATCATAGGAGACAATGTGGCCGTCGCCGCTTTGGTGGAGTACTTTTTCACACGGTCGAGGAATTCCGATACGCGATCGTCATAGCTCATATCGGAAGCTTCCCAACTGGCCACAATTCTCGATGCCAAGTCGCCATGATCTCGATCTTGGAACTCTTGCACCAGTTTTAGTTCTGTCAAAGCCCACCCTTCGAGAAAGTGCTGGATCGGGTCTTGGACCAACGCCATCCACTTTCGATTCCTAACTTCCGTAAAGTCCTTGCGATGCTGGGTCTCTTCCAACTGATCTTCGGCGACTTTGATCACCGTCCGATCGCCATTGACCCATACATGCAAAAAGGCCCACTCATCGGACAAGATCACACCTCCATACTCTCCTTGGTCGGTATCAAATCGGACATCTCGATCGAATAGCAAGGGGAGTGCATCCTTCTTTCTCCAAACGGACCCGCACTGAAGAGCTGATCGACTCAACCGCGGGTTTTGCTTCATTAGCTCCACATGGGGATTCACAGCACCCAGAGAAGTCTCCTGTGCGAGTCTTTCCGGCGCCCTCAAAAATTGATTGCTGTTGTGTCTCAACGTAGAAGGGTTGGGGACAAAGGTGATCGCCCTCGATGACGACGGTGACTGTTTTTCGAGTTGGACGAACATTTCGTTCATATCCACTAGCATCATTATGACCGCACCCACGAGACTTCCCACGAGAAACTTGATCGTATTGCTGCTTATGTAGACGTAAGGCATGATATCGGATTATTGTATTCTTTCTATTCAATGTAATGCAATGTAGTAGCCGAAGCTCTCTAGACCTACGAGTAGTCAGTCTATTGGTACTGTAGCTGTAAAATAGAGGCAATATAACAGATCTTGATCAAAGACTTTCATTTGTAATGCTCAACCAAAGCCGTTGAAACAACATGATGTACCTCACCGCCTCGGCTGTCCCGAAGCGACACAAGCCGGTAAATTTAAAATTGCTGTTCAAACCGGCCGGCGCGCACATGCTGTTGGAGAAGAGATGGAAGAACGAAGTTTTAGTGCCCGTTCATACGTAAGTTCCAGACGTACGCCGTACAGACTCATGGGCTAGCCAGACGTTGCGTTGTTGATGATACTTCTTCAATGATGTCGAGATGTGCATAATATGAGGGTAGTCTCCTAGTAGTAGACTGCTCATACCTTTCTTGAATTTATGTGTTTCCACCACATATCGTTCTAGTCTAGAGTCTACGAGTATTACATCCTGGACTCCTGCGAGTAGTCTAGTCTACAACCTTTGATAATCTACGCCGTTGCTCTACTCTTTCCATTCTTTTCTCCTACTAACTCTATTTTTCTTGCAGCAGCAGAGGAATACCCGAGTTTGTATGAGCAGCTAATGTTATGTAGAATGTCGAACTCTACTACTCGGGCTAGACCACTACTCGCCGATGAGATATTTGGGGTACATCGACAAAGGCCCGTCACGAACAAAAACAGTCATTGGTTACCTTTGTATCACCATTCTGTAAGATTTCAGATTCATGCTTCGAATAGAAAAGACGTACAGTAGTAGTGTGTTGTCACTAATGTAAGTATGCCCTGTACTACGTCTGCTGAACCTATCCCGACCGCGTATGGTACTGAAAAATGCCCCCTCTACAGTACGAGATCAAAATTACCGATTTTCACGCTTGCCATTTTTCAGCATGAACACGTGATATCGTTCGCGAAAGAGTGTATCATCTTCAATGACGAGACTCGTTGGATCTACATTCCATCCATATGTATTGTTGGTAGCCATATCATGCCACCACTCCCTCTTCACGCCACCCCAATCGAAGACGGCATCGCAGTACGCCGGCGAGACTTGTTCCACAATCACTGGAACACCCGGCTTGGCAATACGAGCCATTTCTGCAACCCATTGGCCATACCACTCGTTTTGTCGGTCCTGTGCAATTTTGTTAAGTGTCGCTTCTGCCCATTGTTCCGTAGGATCTGTCTTACACAGCATGGTATATCTATCGTAGTTGCCAGTGGTTCCAATATTGAATTTCAAAGGATCCAACAAAGGCCTTCATATGTGCATGCATGCAGCCACCAACTATTGAGTACCACTTCACAACATAACAATAAAATACATGCGTCCACGCACAAACAATTCGCAAACGTACCTGATGTATCCAGTATAGACTAGATCAAACGAGTTGGCCGGGACAAATCCTAAATGAGATGATTCCCCGGGGCAGATGACTCCTTTGTGACTAAGCGCAGGAGCGATATGGTCAAAGACAGCGTTGGCCTTGTCGGCGCTCGCTTCTATCGCTTCGCTCCCATAGACAAACAGATTTTCAATGCCCTTGGTTTCCTGTAAAATCTCCAAAGTCATGTATAGGTTCAGACCAATTCCGCACGAACTTTCATAGATGGTGCTTCCATCCTGTAAATATGGTGGGTAATAGGTCGACTTGAAATGATGCATGCCTTCCTTAACCTGGCTGTAAGTTTTGCCCCAGTCGTCAAAATTCGTTTCGCGAAAATGTTGGAGAAATTCTGTCATGTTATCGGTGATGGATTCGGATACCGTTTCGTAGGGATCTGTCGCGTCCGGTTCAAAATTTTCCGTACCATGACCATCCGCTTTGGTGTAACAAGAATATTCGACGGGGATTCGTGCCGGAGTCCGGAGGACTTCCAGGGCATCGGACTTGTTGCGAATGCCTGGTAAGAGAACGGCCAGCAACGCCACTACCAGAACACAAGCCATGCTCAGGACTAAAATCCGAAAACTTCCGGAACACATTCGTTCCTCTTCCAATTCATAATCCATACTCATGACAGAAAATTCGTCCTTGGTTAACGGTTCCGCTCTTCTCATTAGTCCCGCGGCTTCTTCGTCGTCTTCATCGTGCGAATTATTATTGTGAATCACCACAACGCCATCGTGAGGATCCGCATCTAGAGAATCTGAAGCGAAATCTTCATTCTCGTCTGGTTCTTCGGTGGGAAGCTGCTTTGATGACATGATATTCAAAATTACGATATTCTATTCTATCGTAAAGAGTCTTTGAATGGATGGATGGATGGATGGATGGATGGGAAAGTGGGTGTAGACTACGTTGTTGCTGGGTGCTACGAGTACAACTCGAACAATAGCACAATGATACGAAGAGGGTCGTGGGATAAGTGTGAATTTCGGCCTTCGTGTTTCTCATTGTCAGCAAGTTCTTATCGTGCGTCCCGGCGGGTGCGCGCGGGGCAGACACGCTTTCACGCTTCGCGCTTTTTGGTTGATGAGATGAGTGCCGTGAGTCACGAGTGCCCCCAACAAAAAGCTTGGATTTCTGAAATCTGAACGCAGAGGCTTGAGCTTGAAACTGTATTCCCGTACAAACCGTACTGAGCTCTACAGAGACACTCGGCTTGCGAATCATCGCATCTTTTGGGGGGTCATCGCTTCGCGGCCATACCAGTACTGTACGAATGTTGTATGTACATAATATTATCTTCAACAGCAAAACAAAAAACGATGCTGCCCCCCCCCCCCCCCCCCAACGATGCTGGGGGCGGTGCTCGGTGCTTCATTTCCACTTTTCTTTCACATACACAGGAACGAAGCAACGAGGTATATACTACCGGTATTCTAATTGGAACGAAGGAACGAAGTGCACTAACACCATGGTGATAAGTCCAATGGAGTTGGAAACGAGTTCTGACGACGGTCGAGAAGATGCCAGAAGCTGTGCCAGCAACACGAGTGGCGATAGCACCGTCAGCAAGAATCATATTCCTCTGCATCGCCGTCGGCGGCTGCGCAGCTACGAAGCGGAAGACGAGGAGTTCGAAGAGGCCTTGGGGCTGTTGGATCACCCCATTGCTGATCACGCTGACTTTGAGGAAGAAACACCGCAGGGTCGTAAGGATTCGGCGCGGGCTTGGATATGGTGGATTTTGACGATGGTGGTGGTAGCAGTTTTTTCTCGGGTGTTGCACCATAAAGAAAGTCGGTGGGAAGAAATTCACGGGGACGAACGACTTCCGCCTCGATATGAATGCCCCGTCAAGACAGATGAGGAGTCGTCATCTTCTCAAAATGACTTGAATGAGAAGGCAGACAACAGTTTCGCGGCTGCGTCTAGTACAGGCAATGATCCATCAACCAACGCAACTTCTTCGGGATTCAGCTATGATCAATTGAAGGACAACCTCAGTGATTGGACGGCCCGACAAATATCGCCATACCTACTTCATGTTGACAGTGACGAGGTCCTCGATAGAGTTGAAATTTTGGAAAGCTCGAGCCACACGTTTGGGTTGAATCTGTTCCTGACGCTCGAACTTTTGGAAGAAATGCAAAAGGATTCCGAGGAACATCCCACACAATTCTGGGTGTATGGGAACGACCGAGACCCCTTCCGGTCCTCCTTTTCTTTCTTTCACCAGGAAGAAAAGCTACAGAAGGTACCCAATGTCCATCTTGGAATCTTTTGTGCTTCAGAGGATGCGCCCTTGACAGATTTGTCGTATATTCCAGCGGATTCATTTGATATGGCCTACACAGGACATTTACCGTAAGTACTCGTAGCTCGTGCGAAGACAAAACTTGGACGCTTCGCTGGACCTTGGTGTTTCTTACTCATAGCGTAACTCTTGACTACAGCCCATTGAACGACCCTCTAAAATTCAACCAACCGCCCGATGAGCTGCCTGCCAAGTACCAAAATATCTGTACGTCGGAGGAGAAGGACTGGCAGGGCAATGTACTGAAGGATATAGCACAACAGAACCAAGAAAAATGGTTTGCAACCTGGGTGGAAGACATGGCCCGAGTGGTTCGACCGGGAGGCTTGATAGTCGTTGAAAATCTTTCAGGGCCTTACTGCGAGAATGTCGAAGACGGAGGAGGCGTTACTAAGGAATGGTGGGCAGCAATTCTCAAGGAACGCGAAGAGGCGTGGAAAATCGATCCCGCGTCGTTGCAACTGGGCGATGATCATTTAATAAAATCACGATACCATGTAGTAATGAGGAGAAAGGAAAAGGAAGAGGTCGAGAATGAAGGTGGCGACTAGCATCAACGAGTCTGCCTTCCAGCATTTTTGCTCATACTTCGTACTTATGAAGTCCTCGAACGGATAAGGGATTTAGGAGCGAGGTATCCACATCTACGACCGCACAAAATAGACAGTCTCAATTCGTAGGATTATAATTGTTTTATGCTTCTTGCATTTTGTCTGTTTCGGCCTTTTTATCTTCCATGAGTGCACGAATTTGCCGATATGGATAAAGTGACCGATGCCCATCAGACCAGTCGACAGACAATGCATAGTTTCCAGTCGAAGCCATCTTGATCGGCTTGATGGAATCCGAGATACTCGAAGCGACCAAGATTTGTCGACCCGTCATTTCCTCTACGCATGCTGCGCATCGACAAGCTCGTCGAAGGTCGGCCGGTGAAACGTGGTCCTCGTCAACTCGAATCTTGTGATCCCCATCTTCGTATGCAACATCTGGCCGAGATTGAGAATATTTAGCCTTGGCGACCTCACTGACCACAGATCTTGCAAGTTCCTTGTAGATGGCAGCTTGTGAACTATCTGGATACTCCAGAACAAATGGAGTACCCGAATCACCATTGAAAGCAATCGTATCCATCAGCGGCATCGAAAAGGTGTGTTCAATGCCCCATTGGTCGGATAATCGTTGCTTGTGACCAGGACCGAAAATAGGAATTTCCTTGCTCTCGGTTTTGTCTAGAACTATTTTGACAAGCTCTTTGGCGAGATCTTTTGAGTCGCCGTTGACACCCTTCGCCGCCAAAACCTCGGAAAATGCTGCTTCAAGTTTGCTGGTATCAAATGCCTTGTCCTTTTCAACCTCGTAGTAAGCCATATTCTCTACCACAGCAACACATGGCACATTGACAGAGTCAAACATTTCCACCCCCCTGACAACGTCGGCAAAACTCAATTCTTGGGGCGTCGTCACAATCACGGCAGCAGTAATGTTGAGCCGTTGCGTCAACGTCAATTGAATATCACCAGTGCCTGGTGGCATATCCAGAATCAAATAATCCAAGCTTCCCCACTGCGTGACGCTTAGGAACTGATCTAGCAGTTGGGTGACCATTGGACCTCGCATGATGGCGCTTCCTTCGTTGACGTATCCAAAACTCATGAGCCGGACTCCATTACGTTGAAGTGGAGCAATTTGACGTCCCACAAATCGCACAATATCATCGTCAGGTTTGATCATAGTCGGCAAGCTTGGACCATAGACGTCCGCATCAAAAATCCCAACAGTGGCTCCCAGGGACTGCAGGGAATACGCCAGATTGACGGCAGTAGTACTCTTTCCGACCCCTCCCTTGCAACTACTGACAGCAATCACAGCGCCAATTTGTGCCATGCCGAGTGTCGAAGTGTCCATTGCCGATGGCTGAGCAGTCATGGTGATTTTGGCAGTTTCGATCCATGGCAATTCTAGCACGATTCGTTCACAATCCGCCGCAAATTGATCTTTCACGGGGCAGGCAGGGGTCGTCAACTCGACGTCAAAGGCTACCTCACGGCTTGCTTGATCCAAAGATAGATTCTTCACAAATCCAAGAGTGACAATATCTTGGTTCAAATCGGGATCGATCACAGCTTTTAATGATTTGAGAACTTCCCCTTGCCACTCTTTGGGGACGGGCAGCGACGTTGCACCGTCTTCCGAAGAAGTTGACGGCGCCCCCCATATTCTCGTGGGAACTTTATGGTTGGACTGCCACTTCGATTGGGCCACAAAACCATCGCACGGGAGCAATCCCAACAGAAGCAAAGCACTTTTCATAGGCAGATACATCATGATATTTTAAATGGTAATCAGAGAGAGTATGTGTTGACCATCATCTTCTCATCATGCGATGTTTCATCATCACTCAAGATTTTCCAACTTGAAGAACAGTAGACTATGGTAGTCGTTTAGTCTACCGGTACATTACCTGGTACCTTGAGTTTACCAGTACGTACCGGTAGACTTCCATACGAAAACTTTTTTTGACAGAAAATCGGTTGTTGACGTCACATGTTACTTTTCTTTATAAGGGTCTGTCCGTCGTTTGTTTCGAACTTCCAAGTGTTTGGTGTCGAGGGGGGCGAGGGGGGGGAAAAGGCCGACGGACGCAGTGCAGGCGAAGATGAAAGATCATGATGATTTCAGATTCTTCGTGAGATGGATTTCACATATTTCACTATTTTTCGATCCAATCCGCCATCCGCCCGCATCGAGAGCAACCATCACCCATCACCCTCTTTTTTCCAAGTGAATCCGATGGTGGTCGATCCGATTCCCAAGGTCCTCATGTTCATGACAGCATCGCTGATGTTGCTGCGGCAGGCGAAATCGTTTGGAGCGACGCTGCAAAGTCAATCCTCAAATATTGCTAGCAGCGGCAGATTCTTCGGCACGAGAAGCTTCACTTCCGCACGATCACCTCTGTTTGCAATCTCCGCGGAGGACGAAGTATTTTTGTCTCAAGCTCTCGATCATTCAAGGAATGGATTTGGTAGAACCTTCCCCAACCCCGCTGTAGGATGTGTTTTGGTTCGACAAGATACAAATGAAGTCATCGGATCAGGATTTCACCCTCGAGCTGGCTACCCTCATGCTGAAGTTTTTGCGTTATTGGAAGCAGCTGGCCACGTTCCGAGTGGCGTGCAAGCCGCTAAGGCGGTCGTGGATCAGGATGCATCGTCTCTGGATTCGGTCCGAGCCCTCGCTGACAAATACTCCTCAGACGGCGGCCCAAAGGAATTATTTGGCGACAGCTTGGCCTCTTTTCCTGTCACGGCTTATGTGACTTTAGAACCCTGTTGTCATACGGGGAAAACACCACCGTGCGCGAATGCTTTGGTCTTGGCCAAAGTGGACCGAGTAGTGGTAGGATTTCGCGACCCCAACCCCCGTGTGGATGGGGGCGGTGTCAAATTATTGGAGGAAGCAGGGGTCACTGTAGACTTGGCGGAAGGTATGGCTGGCCAAGCCTGTGCCGATATGGTCGACAGCTTTGTGAAACGAATCGAACCCAAGGCGTACGAAACAGACTATTCGTGGGTGACGGGCGCAATGCGACGAGCACTGAGGCGTATGGCTGGGAAATTGAAGGCGGAGGATGGTCTTACGGAATATACTTGGACTGGGAAAATATCCGCATCTAGTGAAGCGGAAGTGGACGAGTTGGAACTGGACGGAATGTGGATGGAGAGATTGGATTTTCTATTATGGCAAAAGGAGCTGGTCAATGTGCGCCTCAACAAAGCTGTTGGGAAAAAGAAAATGGCCCAACGACTGGCTGAAAGGATCGCTTCCGAGCTTGGAGCTCATGTTGCCCAAACAGTTGGACACACATCACTGCTTTATCGCCCGGGAATACCGCCCTTCCTGGACCTTAATGACCTTGTCGAAGAAGGTCGGAATGAGGAGGAATCTGTAAATGGTCAGACGAAAAGTGAAGATAACAACGACAAAGCCAGCGAAACGACTGAGGAGGAGGAGGATAAATAGAAGTTATTATAATTTTAAATAGTGGCGAAATTGGTGCCAACCAGCATCCTGTTTCCAGTTTGAAACATTCGGATTTATGGTTGTTTTATGGTTGTTCGGCAACAATTTGGGAGCCTTTCTCCGAGTCAGTCATTCTCGCCCAAGTATCCTCACCAGCTAAAATGGAGATTCGGTGCTAAACTCGACGAATTTCTTCGAAATGGGGTGCCGGAATCCAAGATATTTTGCGTGGACACAGGGTGGCATGTCCTTTGCAGCTGCTGCAATAGCAGCTTGTAGTCGTTCTTCCGCTCTATTTGGGTTGGGTGCCAATTCTTTCAATTCTTCGTCCGTAAGCCCTCCATTCGAAACAGCCTCACCATTGTAGCCATAAACAGAGTCGCCAACAATCGGATGACCAAAGGCAGCCATATGCACATTCAGTTGATGGTACCGACCCGAAATACTCGTGAGAGTCACTCTCGTAACCGGGTGTCCAAGGAACTCTTCTCTTGAAACAACTTGATATTTTGTGATGCTTGCCTTTGGGCCTTCCAAAATCTTTTTCCCAACTTCTTCAGGATCCAAATCCAGTAGCGCCCGCTGATGATCGTCGGTCGAAATTCGAACATACGGGGGAAATTCATAATCCCTCATAATCGGTAGACTGATAAGACCTTCATCCTTTGCAATATGACCCATGACAAGCGCCTCGTATTGTCGTTTGACTTTACGCTCACGAAATTCTCCGTTCATACCCCGAACGGCAGCCTTGCTTTTCGCAAATACCAGTAGCCCCGATGTATCCATTCCCAATCTATGTACGACCATGTGGTCCGCCGTGGGAAGGTCAGCTTTGGTGGAATCAAATACTGTTTGCGCAATGTTTGGATTGGGTTCTTTTCCCGCAACGGTCAAAACACCCGATGGCTTGTCGACCACGACCATATCTTCATCTTGGAATACAATCTGGAGATTCTGAAAAAAATAAAAAAAAGCATTAGACTTGTGCTTGTATTTGACTTTGTGAATGTGACGTTCTAATCAAGAACATTGGAATAATTCAACGTGTTTTCCCCCGCGATCCTTCCAAAAAAATCAAAGAACATACCTCCGTGCTCAACTGTTTGGAGGTTTGATCCTTCTGCCGAAGCTGTGTCAGTTGTCGATCACGCCGAGTATTAATTTCTTCGGCAGTCAATGGAAGGATCTCGTCCTTTGTATCAGGCATAGGAAAGATATCCGCAATATCAATTTCGATGTCGGTACTCTCGACACGTTGCTGAGTTGCCTGCTTGGTTTCCGTGGCATGGTCAGGGTTGGTAGTGCTGAACATGGCACTTCTCGTGATGCCCCATTTGCACTGCGACGAGGTGAAGGAGTCTCCAACGAGTAGACAAGTAGCGATAATCGATGTAGCAAGCTGGAAACGCATGATGTAAGAAGAGAGAAGCTCTTTCGGTCGGAAGTATGAAATATGAATAATCTCACAACTCTAACGGATGCTTGATGGCTTCGAAGAAAATACTGATGGCTGCGATGGACACGTGTTGGTGATGATTCGCACCCCGAACGAAAGACGGACAGACCAGAAGTCGACCAGAGCGCGCCACGAATTGGCGATCACCTATCCGACCGACGAGAGACGACCGATGGTCACACAAGATCATCGATCGAACGAACATCACACCGACTTCGAGTTACTAGCATAGTAGAGTGACTACTAGTAGAGTCACGCCACACTGGATTTTGACCATGGCCGCGATATGACAGCGGTGAACATTCAAATCGGGTCGGCGACCCCTTCATGGTCATTTTGAAAGCTGAGACCACTTTGTAGTGTACTTTCACATATTCGCACTGACAGAGTACTGCATTTGGTTTGGGCAGAAACCACATTTCTACTGTTGTACACTACATATAGTGTAACTACGTGGTGCACGGTGGGCCATTCATTTGTCTGCTCTCATCTTCTGCCGGAACCATGGCGTCTTCTTTTGAGGCATATAGTTGTGCTGGCTTGCTGCCTGCTTTCACAGTTCCTCTACTTTCCACCACCCAAGCAGCACCAATGCAACAAGGAAGTTGCAAAGCCTATCACAGAAAGTGGTGGGTGGCAGCACCACTTTGCAATGTTTGTTCTTTCCATCTGACTTGCTTTTCCTTTTTCCTTGGATTCAAAAGAGGACACTACTCTCCAGCTAGAGTAGTGGAGTGAGACTATTCAGAAGAATTGTGGGAAGCTGCTTGAATCTTGTCCTTTGATATCATACAGTATTTTCGAATTACACAGTAGACTATTCATACAAACCGAAGTAGACTATTCATACAAAGCGAAGTGCGCGGCAAGTCCTTCTCGCGAAGTTCAGGAACCGGAAGAATAGTACTTGCACCGACCATCAAATAAACTAATTTCAGTGCATGCATGCGAAGAAGCTACTTGTACAGTACCTGGTACTCGTACCGGTTACTGGTATTGTACCGTCAGCAGACGGAGAAGAAGACGAGGCGAAGAAGAGGCATTATTTGTTATTATTTGTACTGCAGTACCGGTAGTAGGGCCTATCAAGTTGGAAAACACAGAACAGCAAGCATTATTTGAGATGAGAATGAAGCAGGTTGGCTCGATCAGAATGCATTCTTCGTGCCAGAGTGATGTGTTTACTACCAGTATCAGAACTCTGACCAGAACAGCCAAACTTCCGGAGAAACAAGGAACCGACGACCCCGCCGCCGGCCAACGAACACGCATCTCCCGATCACACATAATATGGTATCACTATCGTAGACGACAGAGGGGTCCACTGTGCTTTATTATGAATGAAGAACTCACAACATTGGCAGTCTTGAAGAAAATTGTGCCGATCGCTAACCGATCTTGTAGATAAGTCGGATGTAAAAAATTTCGTCGTCTATGTAATTGCCGTTGCACAACGCTTCAGACACATCGAATAGGCTGTCACATAGCCCATGCGACACATCAGATGAGACGCATATCACAAGTCCCGGGCAAGGACTGCGTCGCTATCGAAATTATTAGCTATTTATGACGCTAAGTGGCGAGAGCTGAAAGTATATTATTGCCCTCTTTGTTGTGTAGCCATAAACGGAATCTGCCAACGGAATGTCGTTGATGTCGCACCTCTGTTTCTGCACGCAATTTCACTTGCGTCAGCGTACACGACTACGTAGTAGTAGAATTCTTGCGATGCCTTCTGACCAACCAGCGGCCAGCCAATTTTTGTCCAATACTCAGTACAATATCACCGTAGAATGGTCGTAGGACGGCAAAGGCGAGGATGCGTTGTGCCATACGTAAATTCTGGTAGCGCGGCTACGAGACGTCAAGGAATGATTGTTCCGCAGCATTGTTTGTGCCGAACTGCCCCCGAGAACGCTGCATTTGCTTCACAAAACAACGAACTGTTTTCTACCGCATTGCATCTATCAATATACCCAAACCAAGGCGCGAACAATGGAGGCTGAGGACGTTACAAGCATCCCGCAGTCATTAGCATGGGACACGCAAGCCCGGACGATATCAGAGGGTAGTTTGACTTCCAGTAGCAGCTCAGAACAGCTAGCATTGATGGGTTTTGCGCATCGGCTGTATTCAGTGTCTAGCAACAATGATCCCGGCATTGCCGAGGAAAAGGACGTTCGCAATGAAGCCAGACTTCTCATGAGTCTCTCCTGTATACCTCCCGCCAATATCACTGTCGAATCGGGTCGAATCACGCCTCCGAGTGACGCCTCTTCATGCAACAGCCTGAGCTCTCGCCATCGAGACTCCTTCAGATTTTCGTGCCCTTCCCTGTCTCTTGAGAACCGCTCTCAAGAGGCCGAAGTCCAAACCCCTCACTTTCCATCTTCATTTTCGAACTCTTCGGAGACTACCGCGGAGAGTGAGCCAGCGGCGATGCTCGGACGTGTCCTCAAAGTAGATGATCCGGATGCGTTAAGATTGTCTTCGGAAGCGATGGCGCGCAACATCATGCAATCATACGAGAAGGCAATCCAGTGGAGGATTCAATCATGGGTTGATTCGTTGTCGTCTATCCTCGTTGATAAAGAGAAGGAGCTCAAGGCCCAGGGGATTGCCACTGAGGAGAATATCCACTCGTTGTGCGAGTCTTCGGAAGCCATGCTTATAGTGCGCCTGCGTGAGATTGGCAAGGAGATCAAAGTCATTGAAGCCTGCAACGTGTTCAACGTACTACCGCAGCGTGTACCATTGTCTCAAGACGGTGAAGAAGAGCCACCGGTCAAGAGACAGCGCACCTTTGATGAGGAACAACCGGAGGATTCAGGTCTCGAAGAGACGGAGTATGAGTATACCGTGACGCACCTTCTCTCCTTTGACTGTGACTTGAACATCCACGCACCGGCTGTGGGGCATGCGTCGATCAACCTACAGGTTCCTGGAACCATGAAGGGAACCTTCCTCAGCTTTGAAGACGGGCGCGAGCATCTGGCGGATGTTGTGATTGATCTCAATACTGACATTCTTGCCTCGATGATCGAGAAGTCAAGCAGGTTGGTGGTTCGCTCCACTGTTGAAGCGCTCCTCAAGAATCAAGACCCTGCAGAAGAACAAGAAGAACTGGAGAAGGAAGCCGAAGAGGAAGTTTCGCAAGAAGCTCCTGAAGAGGCTTCTGTCGTCGAAGTCGATGACTCCAATTCTGAAGGGCGGGAGAGCCCTCTTGAAGAGGAGGCACCGGCACCCTCCTGTACCCCCAAACGCAAGTTTTCCGAGGAACGTGTCTCTGGGGTCGCTGTTATTACCCCAAGAGACTCGTCTTCTCCATCTTCGTTCGAAGATAGCGATAATGAAGACCGACCGGTCATTCTGTCAATCCCTGACAACTTCAGCAGTGGTCAAGCGAAGCCAGTCCTCACGCCTCAACCCAAGCGGGCGTCCGGTCTTGCAACTTTTGCAACGCGGCTACCAGCCATGAAGAAGTCCAAGACTCTTCCGACGGTAGTAACGCCTTCCAAGACTATCCACAACTTTGTGGAAGGAGATGGTCCCGGACCCAATCTTCCCACCTTGGTTGAGGTTGCTCTTCAACTTCATACGAAGTAAAAGAGCCGAGATGCCTTCCCTCAAAGGGTACAACCAACCCCCAGCAAATTTCTCACAACCTGGAGCAGTTTGCTGCTAAATGTTTCTAACTTCCTTTCTTTGGTAAGCAATATACCAAATCCTCGTTACTATCAATAATATCACCTGTGCTACAACTACGAAGAATGAGGCTGTCGCCTCGAACTGTGAATCATCGTCCGCTGGTATTGGACCTTACCAGTGGCCCACGGTCGCAACCATGCTTTGCAAGTATTCTACATAGTGATAACCTTGTAAACCATCTCTTTGTCTACCATTACTACAAATCCTGTCTTGGATTCCACTTTTTATACATCTAACGTTAGCAAATTTCATGTTTGGCTGCGGTGAGTATGGTGTCAGCATTGGTGCGTTGAGACTCGTGAAATTTCCGCGCACGTCGCCAAATTTTTGCATTATTTTTGTTTGAATTATTGGGATCGGACTTATGGCCTCTCTACACCAGCATCCGCTCTTCTGTTGACTGGTCTCTACCGGTATCGGTACAGTGGTAGAGATCGGACTTGCCAGAATGATTGATACCGTCAGCACCCGAGTAAAGGTACCGGTAGTACTATTCACCTACCCGCACTACTACTACTGTACCGGTACTGAGTACCGGTAGTACTCTACGTTTACTGGTAGTAGTACGAACCGTACTTCTTCCTGCTGGTGAGGAGCTTTCTTGACAGAACTGGTCTCGCTCTCAAAGAAGGCGGGAGATCTCTTCAATAGGTTAGTTTAGGTTGGAGATCTACTTGAGTAGTCTGTGATAGACGATGATCATGACAATCTTCAGTGAAAACAGGCAGTGGTGTATTCGTAGCTTAGCCAGTTGTTACCGCGCCCCCCCCGCACGGGAGTGCGACAAAAAGCGCGGCTAGCTTTGGGGGAGGGGCCCCAAAATGCGGTCCGCACGCCCACCACGCACCACGATCAGGCAAAATTTGATCGTTTTGTCCGTGCAGTACGTGTACTGGTACATACCGGCCGTTGGGTTCTCCTCTCTGTTTACCAAGGTTTGAGAATAGACGAAAACACCAGTAAAATAATTCATAATTTTCATATCACGTTAGAGATAACGCACCAACCAGCCCTCAACTCTCTCGGACATTCTAGACCAATGAATATTAGTGTATAGTATTTCAAATTCGTTGGCCTAAGACCCTACTCAACTTCGAACTGCGTAGCTGTTCTCTGTCTTTTGGGTTACCCTTCGGTACATCACCTTGCCTCGTTCAAAGGTGTAAGGGATGGTGGGCGGGGTTTTCAAATCTATTCTTGCTAGTAAGTCGAAGTCGGAGGGATGTTTCTTCGATCGATGATCTTGTGTGATCATCGGTCGTCTCTTGTTGGTCGGATAGCTGATTGCCAATTCTTGGCGCGCTCTGGTTGACTTCTGGTGATCTTGTGTGATCATCGGTCGTCTCTCGTTGGTCGGATAGGTGATCGCCAATTCTTGGCGCGCTCTGCTGGTCGACTTTTGGTCTGTCCGTCTTTCGTTGGGGGTGCGAAGAACCCGCTGTCATACCTTGGTCATACAGCCTGACGGCATCCTTGCTAGGATGAGATGATGATGATGATGATAATTCTTCATCGGTCGTCTCTCTTCGGTATCGGGTCAAGCTTGGGTCAAGTTTGTGTTCGTTCGACTTCTTGTCTGTCCTTCGTTCGTTGGGGGTGTCCAGTGTCCATTACGCAATATAAAACAATAGCGAAAAAAGTGCAACAAATGTATCTAAAAATAGACCATGTAGCCTACGAATAGCATCTTCTATGAATCGCTCCCACCTACCACATGCACCTACTGTCATCATCGCTCGTATCATCACTCTAGAGGTCGTTGAACCAGTACAGTCAGTAACACGTAGAGTCTAATAGTCTAGCAGAGACTGCGAAAAATCATGATCGCATCGATCTATCTCTCGTGTCTCGGGCCTGCACTTCCACCTCCCCATCTGTGTGTCGGCAGATGAAGCTAAAGTCTTGCGTGTCGGTAACGGTAGAGAGATCAGACTGCAATCACAGAACTGATTTTGAACTTCTTGTTGCAGTTTTGTGCTGGTGTGTAGCAGCAGCGAAGGAGGGATTCTCTCCCCAAAAAACTCGCGCCTCTGCAAATGAAGGTAGGAAGTAGTAAAGTGGTTGCTTGGAACTGATTGTATGCTCAGTTGGCAGTTAGGGTGTGCTTCTGGGTTGCTTCAATCTCGTCAGTGAACATGGCAGCATGGTGGCAGCAATCTGTGCTGGCATCTCGCCCTCAAACATAATTTCCCAGGCGCGCTCCCAACTTCCCAGGGAAGCGACCTAACGGCTTCCCATTGGATTTCAGTTCGTCGTTCTGTCGCCGTGATCGAGAAACGCTTCATTCAAGCCAGTTCAAAATGGTGCAGGACTTCTAAATTCAAGAAGATTGTTTGTGATCGGGTGCCGGAACTTAAGATGCTTGGCGTGGACGCACATGTTCAAATCAGCGGCGGCTTTGGCAATTTCATCTTGTAACTCAATTGTTGCAGCTCCTTCTCTATCCGGGGCCATTTCAAGGCCGCCATATGGGGCTGCTTCCCCACCCAGCCCATACACACGGTCGCCGACGATGGGATGACCGAAAGCGGCACAATGTACATTCAGTTGGTGGGTTCGGCCGGTAATACTTGTTACAGTTAGCCGCGTGACAGGCAAGTCCGTGCTCTTTAGGCTCTCGCGGCTCACCACCTCGTAATGAGTTTGACTTGGCTTCGGGGCCTCGAGAAGCTTCTTCCCTACAATGTTGGGGTTCAAATCCAGTAACGCCTTTTGGTGTTCATCTGTGGATATGCGCATATATGGTGGATGAATATAGTCTCGCATCAATGGCATATCAATGGTTCCACGCTGCTCTTTTACATGGCCACAAACCAGGACTTCGTATTGTCTTGTCACCTGCCGGGTTCTGAACAAAGAATTCATTCCACGAAGCGCTTCCATAGTTTTTGCGAACACAATCAAACCCGATGTCTCTGTCCCTAGCCTATGCACAACCATCCGGTCATATGAAGAGAAATTACTTTTCGCAGTTTCGAAAACTGTCTGTGCAAGTGATGGAATCCCCTGCTCACTGGCAACAGACAAAACACCCGAGGGCTTGTCAACGACGACCAGATATTCATCTTCTGATACAATAACAATGTCCTGTGGCAAAGTTTTGCAAGTCGAGAGAATGGCAACACTTGTGAGTCCTCAGGCGTCCAGTACAATAAAATTAAATATCCGTCACCAACACTTACTTCTTTGGAAACAACTTTGGCTTGTCGGTCCTTAAGTCGGAGCTTTTCTAGCTGACTGATAAGTCTTGATCGAACCTCCTCGCTGCTCAGAGATGCTTCAAGTGATGATGCAATTGTTTTCCCTTGGCGAGAGAGCTGTTGTTGCATACCGACAAAAGCTCCAAGGCTTTGGCTAACAATGCCGGCGAGCAACGCAGCGAAAAGTACACGACTCAGCCTATACCTGCCGATCACCCGAGTCGACGCAGTGTGTGTTACACATGATGGCATCGACATCATCCGGGCAGTGCAGCTGTTCTTGTCAGAAAGAAAACAAAATTATGAGTTTCGATGATGATATCGCCCGATGAAGCGGATCCTATTTACTTGTATACGAGTACTTGTACTTGTACTGAAGATCCGATGCACTCCACTCCTTTTACACAAAAATTGAACGGTGGTCGGTGTTAGTTGGGGACTAGAAGGCAAGTCGGCTGAGAAAAGCTTCATTCAAAAACCCAAATGGTGCGAGCATCGAGCATGACATCTCCTCGTCGTATTGATGATATTGATTGGTTCTAAAAGTTCGCCAACGAACTTTTTGCCCGTTCGTTCCGAGCGAGCGTGCGAGCCTCTTTTCTACGCACCAACGCGCGTTGTTAGCGTTCATAGCGGTACAAGTATTCTACAGTACCTGGTACCGGTACTTGTACCTCGGTACGTCGTCACATCACGGCGCCGCTGTCTAGTACCGTATCATCTACTCCTCTTTCTTGAATAGTAGCTCTACTCTCTACCTAGTAGAGATGAGTATTCTAGCTAGAGAGAGCATCTACGAGTACAAGCACTCAGACAGGAACTACAAGATGGATACGGCTAGTAATAGAGAACTATAGTGATGATTCTTTTTTTCTTGTCCCGAACTACCAGTTCAACCAAGGCGTCTGCTCATCGTCGACTGGGTACCCCCAGTACTCAAGAGCCTCCTTCATCTGATAGCCAGGTGCATCGCGCAGTGGATCTTCCGAGACGAATTTTCCAGTAATATCCAAATTGTTGTAGAAGTGTACCCGCAAATCCTTGTATAGTCCTTCCATAGCCGATGGCATGTCTTCAACAAACTGAATGGCATCTTCTCGATTCTTCGCATTGAACAGAATCAGATCGCCCACTGGAATGCTAGATGGATCATCTTTAAATTCTGTGGGCAGATGAAGGGCTCCAGATGCAATCACTCTCTCACTTTTGATAAGGTACTCCAATGCACTCGCTTTCATCTCTGATCGAAGATTTCCAATATTTTCTGGCTCGTCGTCTAAACCAACCATCATGCAAGGAAATCCAAATCGGCCGTCATCGATACGTAAAGTATAGTCTCGAATTTGGCGCCAGCGATACAATTGAATCTTGCTGACATCTCCTCCATTCAAGTCAACTAGATTGGGCTCTTCTCGAAGCATTTCGTTAACGTGCTTGAGATCGGTGGTCTCGAGAATCATGAGGCTTCCCACAATCCTTTGTAGGTCCGACGCCAGACTATATACGCAGATGGACAAAAAGTACATGAAAAAAGGTTTGTTTGAATCGGTAGTTGAGATCAAATGATTTGCATAAAAATTCGAGACAAATCCATCGTGCCAACACTTACAGTGGGAGACTTCTCAGAATATCGACCATACTATCGGTGTTGAAGGTTTCGTTGTATAGATTTCTCTTCCGACAAAACATGACATGGTCCTCCACAATTTGGTTGCGATCATGGTGCAATTCAAGCGGATCCCGCCCCTTGGTATCCAGCTCTTGATCCCACATGAGAGCGACAAATCGGCTTCCGCTATTTTTCGACCCGGTCACCGGAGCCATCTCCTTCACTTCGGCATCTTGATCTTCATCGAATTCACCGCCCTGATAGGCAACCATGCTCGCCAGCTCTTCATCGTCATAGTCGGATTCTTTAGATGAATATTCCGATCCGTCTGCCGCAAATGAAGATAGAACCAAAGGATTGAAAGGAACTTGATGTGAAGAGCGAACTTTTGGCAGAAAAGCGCCGACCGACGGCTGGAAAGCTCCAGCTCTAAAGCAAAGCAAGGCCACAACTATTGAGCACCGCGACATGATACCGAGCAGCGGATGAGAAAGACTTGGCTCCGAAAAGGAAGAGGTGGCAATTAAAGTACTAGACTAGGTTTGTAATTGATAACCTCTCAAGACAGGAAGATCATCAACGGCAGATGAAATACTCGTCGTGCTCGTGCCGCGGCGGTACTGCGTACTTGTAAATACTCGATACGAGTACAGTTCGGTATGCACACGGTACCGCCGGTACGGTATGCATACTGCACAAGTACTTTGTACGCCGTACTCGGACCATCTGCACGGTACGATAGTCGAATACTGTAGACTACTGTACAGGATCTGTTGGCCCTGGATGACTGGTGATTGCAATTTGATGGGTCTCGTGACTTGGAAAACCAATCAAAATGTTTCACTCCAGCGTCGACTTATACGTGACTCGATGATTAGTGAATCATCAGTCATAGTCGATCTCTGCAACCGCGCATCCTTATGCTATCTCGTTGCGAATTTTTGAGAAGCTTTCTCGATGAGCGAGAACGAAGCTCTTTCTGCAAACTACGAGTAACTTTTAGTACGGACTAGCATCTCTCATTCCCGTATGATCTTAATAAGAGTTATAGTCTATTTATACGAGTTTCAAAGGACATACGCCCCCAACTGGGACTTGAGACTGTTCAAAACCTTCTCGAGAGCGTATCCTTCTCGGACTTTCCCAGCACAAAACTAGACTCCTCTACTGGGAACATACTGCGTAATGTGCCGAACGATCACTTCAAGAAAGTATGACTGGCTAGTTTTCGATGCGAGGAGTCGTCGTCGTATCAAGACAAATGACAGAGTCTCGTAGAATTTGTACTGCATCATGCGCAAGGATCTCCATCGAACTGCAGGAACGGGGACGTCCATTCCCTCCAAGGTCTACTCTCATAAAATTGAAAGCACCGACGTTGTCAATACTCTTCAGTTTCCATCTATTGCAACCATAACCATGAAGTTCTCTACTGGATCTCTCCTTTTGCTTACCCCTTTGGCAGTCGCCACTGGCGCAACTGCTGCCATTCCCGAACCGTCCGTCGATCTCGAGGGCAGAGACGACGGAAGCTGGCGTGATATCTTCTCCCGCCTTCGCATTGGTTTCCGCGGTATGAAGAAGCGTCCTACTGCCCAGGATCTTGCCTTCCTGGCCCATGCCATCAAGCGTTCCTACAACGTCATCCACGCTCCTCTCGACGATGACTACAACTTTGTGGACTTCAACATCTCCGCCGTGGAGATGCAGGTTGATGTTTCCATGGAGAGCACCTCGTTCTTGGACGCTGTCTTCGATGATCTCGAGTGGCTCACCGCTGGAAGCGATCTCATCGCTGACGTCGACAGGAAGCGGAAAAGATCGTCCAAGCGTAAGTGGACTGTCAGTACCTACGGCATCAGTGATATTTCGTGCCGCCTATGCGGCAAGGACAGGAATGCGATTGCTCTTTCTTCCGGCGCTTTGACTGGTCCAGCCCCCTTGACAAACCTCAAGCCCATCGAAGACCTACTCTGCACGACCCTCAAGAATGAAGGCCCCAAGGAGGTCTATGGGGATGTCGATGGTTGCAAGATTTTTCAGATCGAGTCTCTTGGAAGCTGGGATTTCGAGGACGAGAGCACCAGCAACGAGCAAGACACCACCGCCAAGACTCACGGGACCGCCCCGGGCAATGAGGACACTACTGGAGACGCGAGCCTTTCCATTGCTTTGACTGGTCTGAGCTGCGATGAGTCGCACGACTTTGCGTCTTGCCAGGACGATGGTTTGCTTCAGATCGTGTCTGACGCCCTCGTCATTGCCTACAACAAAGTCAACTTTGGTGATGACTACTTCATTGAAGACTTTGTCCCAGCTTCCTTGGAGCTCTATCACGACGAGGTGGTAGTACCGGTCCCATCGATGATTCTTCGCGGAAGCCGAGCTCCTGAAAGTCGCCCTACAGGCACCTGGCGCGGTTCGGTCCGCGTTCAGTGCCGTACGTGCGCCAACAACGGGGAGACCGAAGAAGGGCTTGACCCCGCCCTGGCTCCCTTTTTCAATCTCGAAAAGGTTGAGCGCGCCTTTTGCAAATTGATCTCTGCCGCTGGATATCAGTCGGCCGCCTTGGCTGCCTTGGGGGAATGTTCTCTCTCTGTTGCCCAGATGGTAGAGCAAGATGAAATCGCGCCTTTGATGTTGTTGATTGACAACGAATAAGGCGGCGGTTTTCGTCCTCCACGGCATTGCGACAGCACGGGTCGTTTGTTCCTGCAATTATATTCTTTAGGACGATGATCACGGTCAGTCAGTCCCTTTCACTTCTTCTCTCTTATGCAGAGCGATCCTCTTTATGCCAGTGATCATCATTCACACAGCATTGTTGTGCAGTGTGTCTCCCGTCCAATTATTCGTAACATTATAGACGCCCACGTGGCTGTCATCACACTCCTAGTGCCTCCATTCTACGAGTAGAGTACTGTACTGGTACTTGTTGTAATGTAGATCAGAGGGCTGATGCTGCAGCAGAAGCGTTGGCTGTCCTGTCCTGGTGCCTCACGAGGAGCCCGCTCGAGACTCGCTGCTGGCTGTACGCTATAGAACATGAATTGTTGTCTCCACCTCTTTGGTCATCATCTTTTTGGGAACGAAAGGTCAGAGTACGATAGCTTCGCGACATCAATGCATCGTGGTGTCGCTTTCTATCATCGTCATCAACGATCATCTATCGTACCGGTACGAGTACTACGTACCAGAATAATAGTGGCAGCAGATTATTCTTCAAGATGGCGAGCGATGATCAATGCATGATGATGTGAAACTTCTCAACGGTCGGAAAGGAAATACCCCCGAGTGATCCTTCGTGATCAGAGGGCAACATCTTTAACATTAAATCAAACCATTTTTAGTCGGTCGAGTCATTGACTTGGGGGTTAGGTCGGAACACACGCGCCAGCCCGAAGAAATAATGCCTCCGATCGCGCTCTCTTCGGAGAGTGCGCTTGAATGAATCATCACATCATCAACAGAACGACGGCGATCATGCCTGTTGTTGCTTTCCTCTCAACTCACTACTTGCCAGTAGCTACTAGCTAGTAGACCTCTCCATTCTTGACACCTCTACTCTAGTAGTCTAGCTACAGACAGCACAAGCGGGGAGAAAGCGAGTCAGCGACGACTTTCATTGCCTGGCTATACAGTTGCTTTTTACCTACTTGCACGACTACAATGAACAAGTTTCTCGAACAAACGAAAAGGGCCGCCAACAAAGCTCGTCAAGCGAGCATTTCCAATTTAAACGCCGCGTCGACCGCTCTTTCGAATGCCAGCGGAGCAAATATCAAATTGACCAATGCCAAGACTGACGAAGAGTTGAAACGCTTGCTCCAAGAGGAACCCATTTTATTTTCTGGATCTGTCTGGAAACGACGTGGCGGGCTGGGAAAGTTGGCGTCGTATTCGAGTGCCTGGGAATCGCGCCATTTACAGTTACGGGGAAAGGTTCTCCTTTATTTTGATTCGGATCCTAGTAAAGCACTTTCTTCCTCGAATGATCCACAAGAATTATTGCGTGGATATATTGATTTAGCGGAAGAAAAGGCGACTGTCCAGGCAAGCTTTGGGCATGGAGGGGCACCGTCTCCATTTTGTTTGAGCATCAAAGTTCCAGTGGGATTGGCGCAGGAAACCAAATGGAAATTGTGTTTTGATCATCATCAAACACAAATGGATTGGCTGGCTGCTATTTCTGATGTTTTCATTCAAACAAGTGTTGATTCATACAATCGGTCGTTGTTGGAGGCTGCTAACCCTAGCAATCACGGAGGTGGGCCCAAGGAAGCCTCTTCCAATTTGTTACGGCGGCCTCCCGTTTACGAACCAGGTACTAAAGAATTGCATGCTGGCGGCAGTAGCACCCCTACTAAGCCACGGGCAAATTCGTTTCAGTTGGTGGATAGTCCTCATCAGCTTTGGATGATGGATGATTACGCTTTGGAACGGAAGACGACGCAAACTAAGGAACAACAAGCCAAGACAAAGGCATCCGTCGATACTGCGTTGCAAGTCATGGAACGACTACTGGCGGAAGAACGAAATCAACGTGCCATGTCCAAGCAAAAGGCCGATGCGTTGGAAATTGAATTGGAGGAGGCTAGAAACGCAAAGGATGAAATCGTAAAAGCTCTTGCTAAAGTGACCGCCGAGAAGAATTCGCTGGAAACCGAGCTAGCAATCCGAATATCGACGCACGATCTAGGAGATGGAAGAGATCAAGCCAGTCACGATAATGTCGAGATGAAAAAGCAAATAGAGACTCTGACAAAAGAGCTCCAGTCCAAGACACAGGCATTGGAGCAAGCATTGGAGCAAGCATTGGTGCACGCCAAAGAGGAGGAAGACTCGGAGTCCCAACTGTTGGAGGAAAGGTTAGCTGAACTGCAGACCAAGCTAGTCATTGCCCAAAGCGAGCATGATGAAATGTTGCAAAAAGTGAAACAAGAGGCCCAGCAGAAGCAATCTGAGGAAGTAGAATCCGTCCGCAAATTCATGGGGGGACGAATCGAGACATTAGAAAAGGAAATTGAGGCCTCCAAGAAAGAATACCAAGAGTCTATCCAGGCTTTGGCGGCAAGCTTTCAAATGAGCGTAGGCGTGTCTGGGACGGCAAAAGAAAGCGGCGATAAAGTTGCCAAACCGGCGAGTGAGGGGGTCGCCGGGAAGACGGATATTCCAGCGATACAGCGTTTGCATTCTGATGCATCGGAAGAAGACGAATTTGAGGATTGTGTAGAACCGTAACAGTCTGATAGAGAGGGGGAAATAGAAATCTAATATGTCGGGCGCTACGTCATTACCATGCTTTCAACCCCGTGCTCATCTTCGTACTCTTGCTGGCTCTGGACGAGACGTGCCTGGCTAGCGATGAAGTCCAGAGTGTAGCGATTCTGGTTACAAATTGTCTTGACTTCGTCGTCTCTCGTTTGGACGACCTTGTGCATCGCCCGAAAGGCTCTCATGAAAGATGTTCGATGCTTATCCATGTGCATGCCATGCGTTTTGAGCATCTCGAGGCACCATTCCAAATAAAACTCGACATGCGGAGATGTATCCATGATCTTGGAAATGAATTGCATCAGGCGTTCCAAGTGTTCTGGACCGATGGTACGAACAACGTGAGTAATGGAGGCAAATGGTGTCTCTTCCAATACTTGTCGGACCAAGGTGAACTCATTCAGGTGTGCTGCCATTTGTAAGGCAATCGCATAGTCGCCGTTCATGAGTTTGGACTCGACGGCTGCGGGTGTGATGCTTTCCGTGAGGGAAATAGGGTCAAATATCATGTCTTCGTCTAAAGAGTAGACATGAAGTCCCTCGCCGGACACGGCTGCCCATTCGCGACCAGTCGATGAAAACGAAACCTGGCTGGTCAAAACCTCGACCTTGCTGGAGCGGGAGCCATCATCGCCTCGTTTCGCACCTGGGAGCCGAATTGCATTGTAGGTTGTTTCGTCGCCCGAGTCGGCATGGTCGTCGACCGGACCAAATTCAGTCAAGTTTTTCGAGTTGAGCTGGAAAAAGAGAAAAAATGTAAGAACAGGTCATGACAACAAGAATCCAATCCCAAGAGGGGGCATTGGAATTGAAGCCTTCGGAAAATAGAGAAGCAACGCTCAGACATCCAAGGAAGTTAATATACTCCATAGGGGGTCTAAGCCCGTCAGGGTTTCTGCAAACGTTTATGGGGTACATCATCACTGCGTTCTTCCCTCTTTCTCCGCTGGTATCCAAACCACTATCCACGTGACAAGAATGAATCGTCGTCGAACGTACCTCGTCTAGGACGCCATCGAGACTACGGTTGAATGTAACTTGGAACTTTTTCAGCAGAACCTGCTGAGAGATCTCGTAAATGCATACGTATTTGGAATTGCCTCCAGCCAGGATGCAAGATCCATCGGCAGAGTAGCAAACGGAGGTGAAATATCGGGAGGACGCGTTGTTGTCGGCAGTCTGGCGATCGTTCATCTTTCGACCACCAGCAATATCTCGCCGGCCGTCAATTTCAAATTTGAGTTTGGCGTTCTCCACGTCCCAGAAACTCAAAAGTCCACCAATAGTTCCAGCACAAACTTCCTTTCCGTCGGGGCGGTAGGCTACGCAAACCACATCGGAGTTGTGCTGGAGACTCTCTGTTGGGACGTTGCCCTTGTAAAGATCCCACAATTTGACTGAGCCATCCCAAGAGCCACTGGCCAAGGTTCCTCCACTGCTTTGGAAGTCGAGACTGCACACAGGCCCGCTGTGACCTGTGAAAATATCGAGAAGCTTGCCTGTCTGCAAATTCCATGCATATACGTGAAAGGGGTCCATTGATCCAGCCGTTACAATTTCACCACTGGGATCGACAGCGAGACTCAGAAACTGAACCGGCGTAGGCGTGGTCAGAGTCTTGAATGTTCGATACCTGTGAAGGTCGTGTGCTCGGACAGTTCCATCCAGACTGGCACTCAAGACCACACTCGGCTTGGCAAAACAAACACTTGTTACAGGTGCTTGATGGGATTGTTCCATAGTGACATAGCAGAAACCACTAGAAGCATTCCAGAGTTTGATTTTCCCATCTTCTCCACCGGTACAAACGACGACACCGTCGGGTGAGTAGGCCATGCAGCGCATGCCATAGGCATGCCCCCGTTGCTTGAGCACATAGGTTTCTGATCTCCACTCCCACACCAATAACTGCTGAGAAGAAGGACATCCCAGGGCCAACCATTCCCCTGTTTCGTTGAGAATGCAAGATTGGATGCGCTGGCTCGCACCTATCGAAAGGGTGTGGATGTTGGCTACCGCAGGCATTTCGTACAGACCAAACACGCCTGACGAAAAGCCAATGGCCAAGAGTTTCGATCTTTGGTTGTATGTGGCGGCCACAACCGTTGATCCCTCTTGGTTGAAATAGTGACGTGAGTCAGATTTCCATTGGCATCCCACGAGGTGGTGGCCTTGGGACTTATTCTCAACGCTAGCGGCGGAGGTTGATGGAGCCGTTTGTGGTTGGCCGCCTCCAGAAAAGAAGTCAACCGCTTGGTCCATTTGAGCTTCAAACTCGTCCTCCCCGGGTGGTAAGTCAATATCTTCAGAAGAACTCGATGGTATTTTGTCTTGGTAGTTCGGCTTCCAGCTGACTAGAGCCCCATCTTGACTGATGGTGTAGCACGCTTCAATGCGAGATTTATCAGCCGTGTAGGCAAAGTAAGCACCGACAATTGCCGTCTTGTGTCCACTAAGAGTTACAGGCAGGTAGTCTCTTGTGGTATGAGTGGTCCATATCCTTACCGTGCCATCTCGACTGGCAGCCACCAGCACAGAGGAATCCGAACTCCATTCAATGTGAACCACATCGTTGGACTGCCCAGTATATGTGCGATGAAGAATCAAGGGAGAGAATTCCTTTCGCAAGTGATTCGGAGCGAACCATACCTGGATATGTTTGCCGTGCGTGACCGCGATATACTGGCCACACGGAGAAAAGGTGGCGTACCGAACCTTTCGCTTGAACTTGAAACGATGCAAGACTACACCTCGGACAAAATTGATAATCATGGCGTAGGACTGAACGTCAACCACCAACAGCAGAGTATCATTCGGCGAAAGAGCCATGCACTTGATATTTGAGCGTGCTTCAACTGGTAACGTTCGCACCGCATGGGTTTTGAGATCCAAAACTTGGACTCGATTCGAGACTGCCGACAACAATGTGTCGCCATTGGATGTATACAAAACATTCGATCCACTGCCCTTCCCGTTACCGCCATAGGCGTCGGTAGTGGTGGGATTACCGTAATAGGCCCCACATAATCGTTGAAGCTTATAGTTGAACTTCATCTCATTGTGGTTTCATACTCGTAGTGGTTGTAGAACAAAAAATTATAAAGTGAATGGGGCAGATTTTGGATTTCGATCTTCGTTTTTCGCGACGATCGATGATCGATGGTTGGTGCCGGGGAGACCTGAAATCTGACGGGAGCCAGACAGACACAAATATTTGACTTCTACGACTAATTAAAATCTCAACGTTCCTCAGCTGACACCTACGACATACCTACGACTCACACTTCCCCCCCACTTTTAATGAATTATGCTCCGTGGGTTCGTTCGTGGCGTCATCAACGAACAAGCAACATCATCGCAACGTGAAGCATGCAGGAAGCAGGCTTCTTCTTCGTCTTCTCTTCCACAAGTCCACAATCTTTCTCACAAAACGGATTGGATTTCGGAAGACCAGCACAAAAGGTTGAAGAATCAGAAAAATCATCATCTCATTACACGAAAGATAAAAAGCAATACTAGTACAATGAGATTCCACTGGACTGTCTTGACGTTCCCTGTACTTGTTTCATCGGCGTTTGTTCCCCGTACACGGAAGAATGATGTAAGGTTGGTGGTGGAGAGTCCTTCAGCCGCCTTCCTCCCCCCTAGCATTTGTTTATTGTCCACTGCTTCGGGACAGTCCGAGGCGGAACGGCTGTTCCAACGTGCTCGAGAGCTACGCGAAAGTGCCATCCAAGACGAACACCAAGTCCATGTGGCGTTGTCTGAGAAAAAGGCTCAACGAGACGCCAAGACGGACAAACTAATCAACAGTCTATTTTTTGAGAAGGGTGCTTGGACACTTGTCGATCGTCTACACAAGATGAATCTTAGTATCGAAACGCTGGAGCGAATTGTTGATCGTCTGGATGAGAGAGAAGTTATTGCGGAAGGAAAGGAACATGTGCGGCTAGTAGCGAAAGACGGAAAAGCTACTTTTGAGAGAGTATCCCTGAAGGACGATGAAGAGCTGGCTCGAATCCAAGGAAAGATTGAGGAGTTGATCGGAGGCGTAATGGTTCTCGACGACGAATTTCGCAGCAAGAAGAGTACCACCGGTGATCCCTACGTGACACACACTGATGATCAGCATTGGGGTGGTGATAAACGGGCGGAACGACTCACAAATCGTGCGCATGAGATCCGAAGGGAACGTGAAGAACAATTTCAGAATCGATTGGAGGAGTTCTATGAGGCCCAAAGGGTTAAAAAGGACAAACCAGCACCTCCGAAAGTAAAAGACGACCATGGGTTACTTCCCTAGACTCTCTAGATGGCACATTTGACATTTATGCCTGCCCCACAACCGCAAGAGCCATAGACAATCACTAAACGGCTTGGTTTATTTCCACAAACACACATTTGAGATCCCTGAAATGGTGCGATTGTACACGAAGAAGTCACTACCGAACGAACAGAAGTAGAATTTGAACCTACCATAGAAATGGGTGATTGATAGCTACTGTCTGGTGTCAGGTGTGCTGTAACCCTTGTGTTATAGAGCATCGGACAATTCCTTAGTCGTTATTAGCGTATTGCATGAGCTCGTTCGAAAAGTTGAGTCCATCTGCATAACAACGGAAACTGCTGGCGATATCGCGAAGGGCCGGCTCGGTTTTCTTGAAGCGTTCTCGAATACTAGCCGTCCACAAGACTTCCACAGCTTTACCCTGGCTGGTGATTGCTGCGACACCTCTACGATCGACTTCAAAGCCAGCCCCAGTCAAGAGCTCGTATTTGAAATCACAAATAACGTAATCTTTACCTTCATATTCGGGACCCGTTTGCGGAACCACTTTCGTGACTTTAAAGTTCTGGTAAATATTTGCCGACTTTTGCGAGATTGCTTTTTGTAGAACCTTCTCGAAAAGAGGCTTTCCGGCATCAGCAAGATTCTAGAAAAAAAGCAAAGAGAAACAGCTGTCAGGCGCACGAATATCTACAAAGCGGAACCAACAAGAAAACACATTTCACGCACATCTACATGTCCATCTTCAGTGTACACGAATAGCGTAGCGGTATCTCCTTTCGCGTACTCTCCAGCCTGGATAGTTCCATCTTCTCCGTTCACATCATTACTAGGGGTTGTCACCACCCAAGTGATAGGATGGTTGAACAACACAAGAAGCGGGAACCGATTCTTTCCCTTGCCCCAAATCTCAAGTAGCGGGGTAAAACCATTAGGAACTGGGCCGAGGGGTGGCAATCCATAGCTATAATGACAGGCAGGTAAGGGGACAACGCAATATCAGCAGGAAGATCACACAAAAATAAAAATAACAGATAGAATCATCCTTTGAGTTGTCTTACGCTTTCAAACGGTCGCTGACTTTGCCGACTCCACCGACAGCGTTTGCAGGCGGTGCCATGACACCGAACCCTAGTGCACTGCTGGAGGCGATGGAAAGCGCCGCGGCACCCGACTTGCTGAAAAAGTCGCGACGGGAATCTCCCTCCGATGATGACGCTTGCAGTTGCATCGCGTGTCGCTTTTGCTCCATCTGCCCAAAGTGGAAGGCAGTGGACTGGCAAATTGCCGCCAAGCTAAGAACTCCCAAGAGCTTCATGGTTGGTCAATCTACGAGATAGTTGGACTAGAAGATAAATCGAGAAATTATGCTGGTGCTCGTCTGTGAAAGCTTTCGGGAAGCCCCTTGGCCCTTGATGGGTTTGTCGCTCCGCAGATGGCAGATGTTGGCATGCTGATGCCGTGTATGTTAAAATACTGAGGTAATGAGCCTAGTATTTGGGCGAATAGTGTTTTAACGTTTCCTAAAATGGAATTATTAAAATTGTGAGCTTTTCGTTATGGGTATTCTGAGGGGAATGGATTCTTTTCATTCTCCCATGGATCTCCTCCGATATTCTTCGAGCCTCTTTTCATAACGAAGGGGTTCTTCGAAAGCCTCCGAAGAGTTCTCCAAACGTGCACCATTCGTATTCGGAATACTCCGGTTAATCCCACTCGGAGTCGTGAGAGTGACTCGAATCCTCAGAGCCCATTACCTGATTATTCTTACACTCCCTCTTTCGGGTTGCTCGAGTCGGCTCAGGCTACCATCCCATGATCTCCTTTCGATGTCGAACTAGGAGCTCTTCATTCAATGGTTTCGTCAGAATGTCGGCAGGCTGATCTTCAGTCGCAATTTTGTGGATTGTGATCTGTGGATCCTTTCCATCGGTGTACGAACGGAAGAAGTGCAGACGGTTGTTCAAATGTTTGGTTCTTGGTCGGAACTTTGGGACTTTAGCGATCTCGATGGCGCCGGTATTGTCCTCAAACACTTTACATCTCATCTTCGACGTCGTCGTCACGATAGGATAGCCTATTTCCTTCATTTCCTTGAAAAGTTCCATGACGGGAATTGCATCCCGAAGTGCGTAGCTGATTCCCGTAAATTCGCTCTCCGTGATCAGTTCTTAGCGCAGAGGAAGCGTGTTAAAATACTGAGGTAATGAGCCTAGTATTTGGGCGAATAGTGTTTTAACGTTTCCTAAAATGGAATTATTAAAATTGTGAGCTTTTCGTTATGGGTATTCTGAGGGGAATGGATTCTTTTCATTCTCCCATGGATCTCCTCCGATATTCTTCGAGCCTCTTTTCATAACGAAGGGGTTCTTCGAAAGCCTCCGAAGAGTTCTCCAAACGTGCACCATTCGTATTCGGAATACTCCGGTTAATCCCACTCGGAGTCGTGAGAGTGACTCGAATCCTCAGAGCCCATTACCTGATTATTCTTACACGTGTATCGTTGGAAAAGATCGCAACGTCAGTGAACCATCATCATGGTGGCATGGTTTCTGGCTCACGAATGTTTCAGTCACGATGTGTCGAGTGTGTCAAAAAAATATGATAAAAAAGAAAGGCAAGAAAGTAGAAAAGAACCAGAGAGATAAACCTACCTACCGGTATATACAAGTAGACTATTCTTCATCATCCGAAGCCTCTTTATCATCGCAAGTCCTCTACAGTATTGAATACAAGTTGCTCTTCTTAAAAAACGCAATTATATTTCTTGTGCTTAAAACGGTTGCTGAAAGACCAAAGACCTCTATGCCTTCGCACTCTTGTAGGTCAAGCCGGCTCCGTGTTCCTTAGTCCATTCTTCGTTGTTGAAAGGGTCTCCGCTCCATGACTTTTGGAAGGCCGCTTCAGCATCAAAGCTGGAGGGATCGTCAATACGATCTTCAATGTTTTTCTTGAAGTGTCGGATCAAGCCTTGCACGGGCCACGCGGCAGCGTCTCCCAAGGCACAGATGGTCTGTCCCTCGATTTGACGAGAAATCTCTTCCAACATGGGAATTTCACGCTTGTCGGCATCGCCCTTTTCCATACGAATCAAGACATCTTCAAGCCACGAAGTTCCCTCACGGCAAGGGGTGCACTGCCCACAGGATTCGTGCTTATAAAAGTGGGACAATCGACGAATCGCTCCGACCATATCAACCGTATTATCGAACATGGTAACGGCGGCGGTACCCAAACCGGATCCCTTGGATCGCAGGTCGTCAAACTCCATCAAGGCTTCGTCGCATTGGGCCTTGTTTAGGACGGGGACAGAGGATCCACCAGGAATGCAGGCTTGCAAGGAATCCCACCCGTTGCGCATGCCTCCGCAGTGCTTCTCGATCAATTCTTGAAGAGGAATCGACATGGACTCTTCCACGACCTTGGGGTTCTTTACGTGACCAGAGATACCAAACAACTTGGTCCCTCGGTTGTTTTCGTTACCGAACGAGGCGAACCACGAAGCACCCCGGCGCAGAATGGTAGGAGCAACGGCCACAGTCTCCACGTTGGTGACAGTGGAGGGGCATCCAAAGACACCCACACCGGCGGGGAATGGAGGCTTGAGACGAGGCTTGCCTTGGCGACCTTCCAAACTTTCAATCAAGGCAGTTTCCTCGCCACAAATGTAAGCACCAGCTCCGCGGTGAAGGAAGATATCAAAGTCATATCCGGATCCGCAGGCATTTTTTCCGATCAAGCCCGCACTGTAAGCCTCGTGGATGGCTTCGTCCAAAACTACAGCCTCATTAAAGTATTCTCCACGAATGTAGATGTAGGCTGCTCGCGCTCGCATGGCATAACCCGCCAACAAACATCCCTCAACGAGTTTGTGAGGGTCCTTGCGCATGATTTCGCGATCCTTGCAAGTTCCAGGTTCTGATTCATCAGCGTTCACCACCAAAAACGAGGGGCGTCCATCCGTTTCCTTGGGCATGAACGACCACTTCAGTCCAGAAGGAAACCCAGCTCCGCCGCGGCCTCGAAGCCCAGAATCCTTGATTTCTTGGACGATCCATTCGGGGCCCATCCACATGATTTCCTTGGTCATTTGGTAATCTCCCCGGCCCATGGCATCTTTGAGACGCCAATCTTGTTCACCATAAAGGTTGGTGAATATTCTATCTTCGTCCGCCAGAGTGACACCATAGGCACTTTGTGTTCATTTGAAAAAGAAAAAAGAGGTGAGACATAACCAAAGAATAGAAAAACAGGAATACAGAATTTCTCCCCCGAATACAGAAATTCAACACAAGTCGATCTTCCCTCAATTTCATCCGCGAGATGACTTGTGATGCTTCCAAGACACCTTTTGACTCACCCACTTCCGGAGAGAATCTCAGCTTGTGAAGACAACGATCGTGTTGACTTTTTGGCTGCTGCCAAGGCAGCCCTTCGACCTGCTGCAATCAAGGCCATGGTCTATCGGCTTTTTGTGAGAGCGCCATTGTGTGGGCGACCTTCGTGCGTTCGTTGGCGTTGTTGAGGAACTGCCAAATCAAAATTCGCGCTTTCTGATGTGGAGTACAGAACACAGGTAATCATCATCCAGACGCGCGGGATGAGGACAGACCCTTCTTCGAAAAAGACACTAAATAATCTCCAAAATTGCGTGCTCGCTCGCTAATCCGAATATCGGCCGGCGCGACGGGACCCGCCCGCGCGCGCTTCGCCTTCTTCAACGGAGATCGAGATTGATTCTTCAGATTTTTTCCCGCCAGTTCTCCACCCTTACGGATCTTGACTACAGTCTTTCTCTACTACTACTAGCTAGTAGAGCTAGTAGTAGAGAGTAGAGATACGCAACCGACTGCAGACAGTATGGAATAGTAGTATTGCCAGTTCCCTTCCACTACTCGCACGGTCTTGATGCATATTCATTGCAGTGCCTAATCATCAAGGATCCTCTGTACCATTGCCAAGAAGCCGATTGCATAGCTCGAGACGATAGAGACGATACCCGGAAGGACAACATCCAACCACCCGAAGATCGGCGGTGAAAGTGATATTTTGCTACGAACTGAGGCAGACGCCGATCCAGAAGAGCCGAAATGATCGTTGCAACCTCTTCAAGCTCAAGTGGATTCTGGAATGGTGTACTATGTGGTGCCGCCGTATCTGCAATTGTATTAACCTGGCTCTCGAACCCCTCGCCGCCAAAAACGAGGAAGAAGGACCGGACGAACAAGACAAAGAATAGAAGAGGCTTGGGATTTTTGAATCGGAATGCCAAAATTGATCCTTCCTTTCTGACAGATATCATGGAGCAGATGTGGCCCTACATGAAGATCGCAGGAGCAGAGACCATTCGAGCATCAGTGGAACCCTCCTTCGCTGCGTTGCCTGGGCCGATGAAGACATGCCGATTCACTAAACTGGATCTGGGTGACATTCCGATGAGCATGGACAACATTCTCGTCCATCCTCTAAAACCCGATGGAAGTATTCAATTCGATCTGGATCTGGAATGGGACGGAGAATGTGATTTTAGACTCAAGGCAGACTACATCGGTTCATTCGGAGTCAAACATCTCAAACTGATGGGGCGCATGGCCATCATCCTCAAACCGCTCACCAACGAATTGCCTGTGGTATCTGGAATCCAATATGGTTTCATTAATATGCCGACGATCGATCTATCATTTAGTGGGTTGGCTTCTGTGGCAGAGCTGTCCTTACTCGAGTCAACAGTCGAAGAAGCTCTTCAATCGAGCTTGTCTACCACTGTCTTACCCAATCGTCGTCTCTACAAAATGAATGACGCCAACAATTTCTTAGACACCTACCAGCCACCAATCGGAGTACTGCGATTGCATGTCCAGCGAGGAAAGGGATTTGTAATCGAAAAACGCTTCTTGGCGAAGGATGATATTCCAGATGTGTACCTAAGTGTCTCTCTCGGGGCTGTTTCTGATGCCTGGCGCACGAAGACGATCGAGGACAATCTGAATCCTAAATGGAACGAAGTCGGGGATTTTTGCCTCTACGATCGGGAGCAACTGGTCCAAATCCATGCCTGGGACGAAGATAAAGGGCCTTTGGATCCCGATGATGATCTTGGAGTGGCAAGTGTCACGGTTGCCGACATGCTCTTGTCGTCCAAACGTGCCGTTACTTTGCCCTTGAAAATGCACAACCGGTCCAAAGGTGTGGACGAGGAGACGGGTGCCAAAGTGACGTTATCATGTGAGATTTGTAAATGGACCACCAATTTGAGCAGCTTGGAAGAGTCATCAGATCAGACTACGGATAGAGAGATTCACAATAAGATTTGCGGTCTGTTGGTCGTCATTATTAATCGTGCCTTTGACCTCCCACTGAATCAGAAGTCGGCGTGTACATTTGTGAAAGTAACCCACGGCGGAATGGAATACGACTCGAAGATGATCTATGATTATCCAGGCTGGGACTCGCTCAACCCAATTTATGAGACCGGCATCACGATACCTATTACTACCAAGATGCCGCGAGATGATAAGGCCACAGTTCAATTGGATTTGATCAACATGGAAGATGAGAAATCCGCCATTGTAGGATCATTTACTATACCCTTCTCGAGTCTGAAAGACATACCTGACCACACATTGACCGAACGACGAAGTATTGGTCACAAGGGGGCCTCGCTGGAATATCGTGTTTCCTTAAGTGGCGTGTCGCAACCTGCAACAAATGGATCCATTGACCACAGATCGGATATCATTTCACCAGCAACATCATTTGAAACTCGGTCCCTGCCTCGATCTCCTAGCATGGGGAACTCTGTGCGGTTTGATCTCGACGATGAACCTTCCGCGGGCACCTTCAAACTGACAGTAGTCAAGGCTCGTGGATTGACGATTCGAGAAGAATTGTTTGGAATTGATGTCCCCGATGTCTACTTCGTTGTCCAATTCAGGGGTCATACCTTTATCACCAGTGTGAAACACAACAACATCACCCCCGAATGGAACGAATCTAAACATTGGAAACTTCTGGATGAAGGCCAGGTTTTGTCAATCAAAGGATGGGACCGGAATGAGCGAGAAGAAGACCCCGACGTGGCCATAGGCACTGTCCAAACAACCATCGGAAACCTGTTGCTCGCAGGAGGTCCTGTCGAGCTGGAACTATTGTCCGACAAGGGGCTACCCAGTCGAGTCTTTGTGACACTGCGAGCTGAAATGGTTTAGTCACTCGATCAAATCGGTCTTCGAGTCGTAAGATTTTTTAAATAACTGTGGGATTTGACAATTTTTAATCTGGTTTACAGTTTACAGTCCCATGCGTTCCTTGAACTTGTCATCGCAAGCAATGTAGCTCTCCATCTCCAGGACGTATCGGCATGTGTCGGGTTCGTCTGCCGAGAGAACTTTGTTTTCAGGACCACATGTGAGATGCACGGTAGCGGAGCGATTCGGACC
This sequence comes from Nitzschia sp. pyKryTriq1, assembly GCA_956465555.1. Lineage (NCBI taxonomy): Eukaryota > Bacillariophyta > Bacillariophyceae > Bacillariales > Bacillariaceae > Nitzschia > Nitzschia sp. pyKryTriq1. The sequence continues at coordinate 1,656,999 of OY101122.1, read as the reverse complement.
GTTCCAGCATTTTAGACCATTTTCCCAGTAAAGAATTCTTTTTCCGGTTTCATCGTCGCGCTCCATTCTGGTGAATCGTCCCAAATCAGTGCCACGATTGCTGCTGCCTTCTTTTTGCTTTGCTTCTCCAAAGACACACACCTCGTAAGTGTATTTGCCAGCTAGCACGTCGAAACATTGGTTCGCCATGGAATGTAATTCTCCGTTGGGACCCATTTCATCGCCGCTCCTACCACCAATATCCTTCCATATGTCGGAGATTTTCTTCGCGATCTCCTTCTTTTCCTTCTCCATTTTACTCTTTTCTTCTGCAAACCTTGCTAGCCCTTCTTTGTAAACAGGAAGAGCTGTCAATGGAGCAAAGATCTCAGCGACGGCATCCTTCTCGTCCCGGGGAACTGGTGTGACGTAGCCATAAAAACCTTCAGGAATGGCAGTTGGGATTCCATTCGCATCCACGGCCTTCGCCGAGCATGCTTCCATAGCCGCGTCTGTTTGCCCGGAACAAATTTTTTTGGCAGCGAGCAAAAGGCTATTTGAAGGTATTTTGATTGAGCCTCGTTGAATTACCTTTGGGGGACAGGATCCCGCCCAGGGAGAAGCGCAAGTCTCATCATCACTGACAATGGGCGGGACAAGAAAGTCATCTAATGCCACTTGAAGAATCTGCCATAGCTGCACCGAACTCACACTGCCATAAAAAATTGTGAACAAGGCAAGCTGCAGCATTTGATCTTCCGCCAAGTCAGAGTTCGCGGAAAAGAACAGCAGAGACGACGCTCCCCATCTCAAACCTTTGACAATGATAGCATCTTTGCGACGAAGATTAGTTTGCAACATTGTGTATGCAACAGGATCCACCGGTGGCGCTGTTGCGTTTGCCTCCTGCGTCTCTGCCTCGCCGACTTCTTCTACACCTTCTTCTTCGCTGTTTTCCGTTTCCTCCGATGTGGCTGCCATTACCTTGGCAATATCCGCTAGGGTTTCCTTCGAACGAGTCAAAAAGGCGTTCCGAGTTGCTGAGAAGGGGAGAGCGTAAAGGTTCTCAACCAGCTCCTTTTCGAGACCTGACAGAATATCCAGCGTACCCTTCGTCTCTTCTTGCATATCGTAGACTTCGTCGCCTTTCAAAGAATCCTCCGGGTGATATTCGTCGTCATCATAGTGTTCATCGAAGTCATCGTGATATTCGTCGTCGTAAATCACCTCCTCTTCTAGTCGACGGCGATTCTTGGACTTGGCATTCCCACTCTCTCCTAGATTCCAGCTGCGTTCTAAATTTGCTGCATTGGCAAACAGCCGCGTGGCTAATTCCACAGAAGAGGAGTCTGATAATTCCGCTTTCATCGATCCTGCATCATCATAGTTATCCTTGGGCCAGGTCATTCCCATTTCCAATCCTGCCAGTCTCAGGGCTGCACACGTGTTGGTATCATCCGCTGCCATTTCACCCGCAAGCTGACAAGCATGCACAATGACGCTTCGCAGCTCAGTCGCTGTGACTCCCGCGAGAATCCCCGACGCCGCGGCGATAGACTTTGACACTGGCATTCGCGTCATTAAATACCCAAGTTGGAGTCCCTCCATCTTTGTCGTTATCGCATCTGGATCCAGAGTCTCACTTTGCTGTTCCAATTCTTCAATTTCCTTTAGCTTTTCTTCCCTCAATTTCTTGAAAGCATACAATTCGTGCTTTCGTTTGTTCTGTCCCACTGCGAAGGCTTGCTCTAGTTTGGCACGCGCCTCCCGCTCAGCTTTCAACACTTCCTCGCATACATCCTCACAGACTCCGGGTGCTTCATCGGCACCATCACAACAATCACAAATTCCATCAGACACGCGTGACAGCGGCAGTTTCAACGTGGGTTGCTGGGGACATTGAAAGGTCAGGGATGGGGACGGAGGACTACAAAAAGATAAAAAGGTCAGAACAGACGCTGTAGTGCCTCTTTACGTGAATTCTCTGGAGCGTATCCAATATTTTCACGTACCTTTCCTCCTCGCTGCTTCCGCGAACGGTCAACTGAATTCCAGGCCAGGCTCGGGACCCCGAACAGGCATCGGTGTTTGGTTCATCGGCGCCATCCAGCGGACAGTCACAATATCCATCATTGATCCAATCTTGTGGAATATCTTTCATTTCCTGGTTCCATCCAGTAGCACATTGAATGGTATCGGCCGTGACCACCGGTACTGCGGCAGGCGCCAGAACGACGGTCACTACAAACAATGCCGAGCGGCGAAGCGTTCGCGGAACAGCTAGTGGTTGTCTCATTCTGACGATACCAGCTATGTACCGATTGATGATTCTTGACTACTGTAGTTGTGCTCTATGCTCTCGGCTTTAGGATACTCGTATGGGTGTGGTATTACACGCATTCATCGAGCAAATGAGCAATGACCCATGTTGATGTTCACCATCATGGCCGATTCATTCTCGCTGATGCTCGATGATCTCGATCGAGCGATCGCCGCATTATTTTCTGCAGGTGGCCGACCACATTGACCAGATCTTCGTGCGATCGGAGAAGTCGTCGTCCATCGACTGGTTATTATTTGACGTGATTGGGTTCGAGGGAGCAGGAAGCATGAGCCTACTAGCTACAGTCAGCCAGTGGATATAGACTACTACTTCATATCTCTCTTGTCACTAAAATCCAGTATAGTCTAGTATATATTTCGTACATTCATCCAAAGCTACTAGTTGGAAAACATTCGTGGAGTGTCCTCACTTTTCATGGGAAGGTGGACCGGAAAAGATGCCTTCCTTACCAATGCCGTATTTCTCGCCGTGCATGTCACAAACATGATGAAAAAGACGATCTTGGGAATAAGGGTTCGCGAAGATCATTGGCCTTCAAACTACAGTACACTACTTCTTATTGAACTTGATCGCACCCATAACCATCTATCTGTCCTATGTCCGGATTGTGCCCGTCGACGCGATGATGATGAGAAAAGGTCCGTTGGGTCAAACCAATAATTCCATCCGCCCGCCGGGCCTGCCTTCGATTGCGTTTTCGTGCAACTAGTCTACGTCTACTAGCGATCATGCGGCCGGCGACAAAGAAAATAATCCAAGTGACATGCATGCGATCGATGATCGCGATGATTCGCGATGGAACGGCTCAAAGTCTCCTCTCTAGAGTAGTAAGAAGCCACTATTGGGCTCTTCCCATAAACCCACACTTTATAAAATCATTGCTTCAGTAGAGAGAGCATGTCGAATTGTTTATTTCCCTGGTGCATGCCGAAATCGCTGGAATTTTTGGTGGAAGATCCGTCGTCGAACGTCAACAGTAACGAAGAACATGACCGCTACCGCAGGAAGAAGTCATCTCCCTTACTCAAAGTAGACGGTGATGGTCTGTTGCAAGTCCCCACCTATCGCCGACTTCGAAGAGAACAGTCTCAGCTGCTGTCCTGTTGTTGGGAACAAGACTGGAACCAAGTGCTTCTGCGCTGCCACTCGTATCCCGAAGAAGCCTATCATATGACCACACACTCTGGTCGAACCGCGCTTCATTTAGCGACTTTTAATCATGCATGTCCCCTCAAAGTCGCTCAAGCTCTACTGAGAGCCAACCGACATATGGTCTTGGTTCAGGATGCGAACTGGTACACGCCTCTACACAATGTCGCCTTCTTTCCGGGCGAATCCTTGGTGAAGATTGTGTGCGACACAGCCATAATGGTGGAACAAGAGTTACAGGGCCGCTCCATTCCACCCACATCGGGGACATCACCTCTGTTTCTAGCAGCCAAGCGAGCTGCACCGTTACGCACCTTGCGGCAATTGTTGGACACGAGACAGAGGACTGAATGGATAGCTCCTTCCACCGGTGGAGAACCGTACTGGATGGACACTTTGGATGAGTATTCTTCGCCACTGGAAATTCTGTTACGGGATCGGTCTGTTGGCACATGGGACCTCCACAAACGGAAGCCATGCAGAGATCCTCCTTCTTCGGGAAATGAGGAGGAGGATCTGGTATTTGTGCATCCTCCTGCTTCGCGAATACTAACGCCACGGCTATTGTGGCAAATGAAATTGACCGGGAATGAACGACTACGGGCCTCTCGGGCTGAGGATGGCCTTGGTGATGATGGCGTTACCGACACTAGTGAACTCACTACCAAGGACATACAAATTCCATCATTGGACGACCGAGATGATATTACTACGGAAGAAGAAATGCAGGCACTCTCGCTGTGGACCAAATGCGTGGAACTCTTCAATGAACATGTGCCTCGTCTCCTATTACGAAACGAGGATGACAATCCCACAGCCATTCCCACTTCCATACAAAGCTTCTCCAAGGATCGCTTTGCAGTTGTCCATTGTGTCGCAAGTGCCAAGGTTCCTCTACCCAACTTGCTCCAGGTGGCATTGATGGTCTTTCCAGAACAAGCTCTCATGCGAGACGAATATGGAATGTTGCCAGTCCACCACGTCTTGTCCGCCAAACACCCCTATGCTACCAAAACTCTTGTCTCCATGCTCATAAGTCACTCTCCTCAAGCTGCTTTGTACCTGTGCCCGTACCATCCAACAGTTGCGGAGAACAACAACAATTCCGCCAGCACTTCCGATACTGCTACGGCTACCACGCCTCTCGGCTTGGCCTTGGAGTTAGGCTTGCCACTGGATATTTTGAAAGAACTCTTGTGGGCGGATTCGGATGTCACCTTGACAACGATGGATCCAAGCACAGGGTTGTATCCGTTTGCCGTGGCCGCCTCCAAAGGGTACGAGTTGGATGTAGTCTATACATTGCTGAATGCTCATCCCCAAGTCCTGAATCATCATTCGAAGCAGCACGTAAGAACATCAAGACTTGCATAATTATAAACGCTTTCACTAGCAGTCAGTATGGTAGTGCGATACCAAAAGTCAACAGTGGCAGTCTTTTATACATAGAATCATTTTACTTCTTCAAGTTGGTTTCAGCTTTTCCCGAACAGATCAATCACCTGCTTTTGGAGTTTCTGCTGGCCTTGATCATACTAATGGTTTATCCTCTTTCAATGTTAAAGAATATACTGTGAGTGGCCGACGTTCCCGCTCATTTTCTACTTCTGTTCGTTCTGGATTAAGATAGATCCAGTAGGTCGGGGTTCTCAAAACTGATTTCGAGAGCGTCCGTCTAAAGGATTCGGTCGGGAATGGAACATGACCCACGAGGTCTCAAATAATGGAGCTTGAAACTCGAGATCGACGTGATGATTGATTCTTCTTCTTCTGCTTCGCGCCAGCTGTGAAGTGCGATGTCCGAGATGAGCGAGAGGCTGTGTGGGTGGGTTTGGAGTTTGCTGGATGTTCTTCGTTTTTTGGATCGGCTTTTTGCGTCGCAACGTGCACGATCACTCACGATGCATGATGATGGATCTCTGCTTCCAAGCAAGCAAGGGGATCTAACTTTAACCCCCCCCCCTCTCTCTAGAGAGAGAGAGAGAGAGTAGAATAACAGTAAGAAGGGTTAAAAAAAGGAATTTATAATAGGAGTTTCTCGTAACGAGTACGATGCTCGTACATTGTTCGGATCATAGAGACAGTAATTAGTCCGTAGTAGTAGGTCAGAATCTTCCAGGTAGCAACAGGTTATCGCTCCTTGTGGACCTTACGGGTGTTGCATCTTGGTTTCATTTCTATTTTGTTTGTTTTTGGGATTGATCGATTCCAAAGTCGCTTTCTATAGCGACAATCAATGACATAAAGGCAGCCAGTCAGAAGTACTGCAGCCAGTTTCAAACTGCACTATTCGTAAGTGGCGGGCCGCGACTTATTGCTCATTCCACTCCACGGCGCTGTCCACAAGATCATGGCAGGCTTCGGCAACTTCCACTTCACTCTCGTCCTTGTACATTTCGTCCAAAAGTGGGGCAAGGACGTCGTAGGTGGACGGAGGGAGGAGCTGATCATCGTCCTCATCGGGATCATCATTCAAGAGCGAGACATCGTCCCAGTTGTCAGACGAGGCGTAAACCAAAGTGGGAGGCTCTGTCGTGGCTTCGGGGTTCGTTGTGTTGTTCTTGGTGAACTCGTTGCTGGTGTTAGGACTCGTGTAATATTGGCTGCTGCCGTTGTTGTTCCAGGGAGAACCACTGTACTCGTACGTGGTGCCCGCGTTGAATGCCAGCGAACAGTACCGGTTGGGCTCTGCCTTGGTGGGCGACCAGGCAGTGGGCGTGTCAAAAAATCGGGGGGTCAACATGACTTCCATGATGATCTTGAATGTTATTGTTATTGATTTCTTCCTCTTCAAAGAAAAGAAAAGAAACACGATGGGCGCCGTGACGAACACGGACGGGAAAGGGGTAAAGCTACTCGGTGTGAACGGAAAAACTGCGATGCATAACAAGTCACAAGTAATTGCTGTAATCAATGATCAAGAAGCTAGAGAGGAGGATTATTGAACAAAGATGGCCTTTTTTCAGTAAGTTTCCTCAACAAAGAATTGGATGTCACACGTCTCCACTGCTGCGATGATGATGGCAACGGAAAGTGTGAGAGGGTTGTTGTGTTCACGACATCATGTGGGTTCTTTTTTTCGGATGGAGCGTGATGAGGGAGGTTGCGGCGAGTTGGGTCGTGAGGCGGGCCAAATTGCCCCCACGCCTCTCTGATCCAATCGATTTTCGTCAGTACTGAAGCCACGTTGGGTCTACGCGTGACAGAACTCACGCCGGTCGGGTCACAATCCTCTAAGTATTTAGCTCTGAATGACACGAAGTCGGAGATGCCAATCATTGGCATCATCCGTTGAGTAATAGGTTCTGAGCCTCATTCTATCCATGAGCAAGCAAAGGAGCCGCGCAGGCCGCGGCCACCCGCACAAATTTATTTATTTGGGCTGTTGAAATCTCCGTCGTCTGTACGCTGTCAGCTGACACTTCGACTAGTGGGACCACTTCCTCAGCCCCGTGGCGTGAGCGCCATGTCTGTGTACCCCAAGGCTATCCTGAGGTCTTCCGTTCTTTCTTGTTCCGTCAGCTCCCTGTTGAAGTGGAAACTGACTCCGTTCATCAGGAACTCCTCGATGTGGGGGAAATTTGGATGCTTCCTGTATATCTTCTTCCTCGGCGCGTCGACGCTTAGGAACTCCTTCTCGTACCCGATGGTACTAGAGTTAGTAGCGTGAGCTCGGATGATACTTGAGACGTCGTCCATGCCAAGCATGAAGCATTATTTGAGGAACTTGTGAGCGGTCGTGAAAGTAAGGACGGCACCCAAAGAATTGGATATGTCTTTAGGGTGGTACCCAAGGAATTGAATATGTCTTTAGGGTTTGTGCTTCGGCCTCTTTGCAAGCTATAGCCGATTGTGGGTCGTACCCATATACCACCAACAGAATCTTTGATCAACTTTGTCTCATGTGCCAATGAGCGTGAATATGAACCAGCCGGGTTGAACCTTGATAACCTTTGACCTAGTCGCAATAAGCGCGGTAAAAATGCGCAATTTTTATTGTTTCAGAAAATTCCCTGGATGCTCCCAGAAGATCCATCCGTTGGAGCGACGGACGATGGTGGCGGAGGGGGACGAAAAAATGAAGGTACGTATGTATGCGTGTTGATCCCAGAAAATCGTCTTTGCACATTGCATAGGTATTAATCCGAATGGCGAGGACTAATTCGACCATTCCTGCCGCGAAAAACAGCCGTGAGCCGTGAGCCGCGCCTCTCTTTCTCACGTTTGTTTTATTGCTTGTGCGTTCGGCGTTCGTTTGACAATGGCTCGCTGGGGGGCACACACGTGATTACACAAAACACAAAGAACGGCCTTTCTTGCTACTGTACTTGTGTACCCGACGACTACCTAGTAGTTAGGACTCTCAACCGGCGACCCCCGCTCAGGTGAAAGCTTGTTATTCCCTTTGGAACGTTTGAGATCCGGAGTGTGAAATTTATTCCGTGCACCAGCACCAGACAACCAGTGAAGTATCTTTTGTATCTTCGAGGCCTCCGAAGACACCCGCCCACCCTATCATAATGCGCTTCACAAGACGTCGTTCGTCGATCAATTCTGCAATGGCAGGGCCCCCCAGCGCCAATGCCTTTCCGCAGCAAACTTTCTATGATGAGAAAACGCATCCCATTCCGCCGTACTTGGAAATTTCGTGCGAGCCCTCCTCTGCCGCAGAGGGTCAAGAAGCCGATGCAGCCGCGGGAGGGGCAACGCAATCTGTGCTCAAGCGGGTGTCCAGCTTTAGCATCATGTCACGAGTCTCTTCTCATTTACCCCAAGTGGCGTCTAGTTTGTCGTTGACGGATGGTTATAATGCAGGCGACGTATCTTCCACTCAGGGAGGCGAACACAAAGATTCTCGTGAGACAGGCTCCCACCGCAATCCATCCGAGGGACCTCATGTGGCGATTCACTCCCCCCAAATTGGCATGACTCGCAATTTTGATAACAGTGAAACGCCACCCTCGTGGAGACTACGCGATCGCATGAAGACGGTGGGTGTGGGGCTCGTCATGGCGTTGAACGTAGGAACGGACCCACCCGATATCATTAAACCCCACCCTTGTGCGAAACTGCAGTGTTGGATGGACCCTTCCAGTGTCACTCGTCAAAAGGCCAAGGAAAAGATTGGAGAACGATTAGAGGCACAGTATGCACGATGGCAGCAACAACGGGCAGCTCGACCACTCAAATATCGACGAGCCCTGGATCCGACGGTGGAAGATGTGCGGGCTTTGTGTTTGTGGTTGCGACGACAAGCGAGGCACGAACGGATACTCTTTCACTATAATGGTCATGGAGTCCCGCGTCCCACAGCCAATGGAGAAATATGGGTCTTTGATAAGAATCACACCGAGTACATCCCACTTTCGGTCACTGATCTGCGACAATGGATGGGCAAACCGACCATTGTCGTACTGGATTGTAGTTCGGCAGGTATTTTGATCCCAGTCTTGACCACTCCCATCCAAGAAACACCCCCGAGCACACCTCCACATACGCCTCAAGCTCCGCCGAAACCGATGGATGTCGAGACGGCGGCATCGCACTGGGTGAAAGATACGATTGTTCTGTGCCCGACCGCTGAAGGAGGTACGTGAGCAGTGAGCACCATTCGACTCGCTCGACAAATACTGATGATGATATCATTGACGATGCTCATCGTTTCATTTCTCTCTTTTACTGTTTATAGAATGGCTACCTATGCACCCCGACTACCCGGCAGATATTTTCACCTCGTGTTTGACAACACCAATTCAAATTGCCTTGAGGTGGTTTGTCCGACGTAACCGCCACAGCATGGGATCCTTGAATCCGGAGGCCGTCGATGCCATTCCTGGTCAAGCGAATGACCGCAAAACGCCCCTCGGGGAACTAAATTGGATATTTACGGCCGTCACGGACAGTATTGCGTGGAATGTTCTACCGAAAGAGCTCTTTCAACGACTGTTTCGGCAAGATTTACTGGTCGCCAGTATGTTCCGCAACTTTTTACTCGCGGATCGTATTTTACGAAGTCTCAATTGCACGCCGCAGTCCTATCCGCCTCTACCACCAGGAGTGGCTGACCATCCATTATGGCAGGCTTGGGATTTAGCATGCGAGACATGCTTGTTTGGGTTGTTAAAGGATGGTATTTTGGGGAATCACGTCTTGGCAACGGCCAAACCCACAGGAACAGGTGGTCACTCTAGTGACGACACGGGGACGGCGGATGGGGCGTCATCATCACCTTCCACTCCCTCTCGACCGGCGACACCTCAAGCCCAACCTCCCCAGCAAGCGGCCTCTCCCATCAATCCTGGTGCTACCAATAAAACGACCGGACCAATTTCTTCCATTTCGTCTCCATTTTTCTCGGAGCAATTGACTGCCTTTGAGATTTGGTTGGAATATGCGGAGCGTCACCAAGACATGATCAGCGAACTGGAATCTCCGGAACAGCTCCCTGTAGTATTGCAGGTGTTGTTGAGTCAAGTGCATCGAGTTCGTGCTTTGGAATTACTGCGGCGTTTTTTGCTGCTGGGGCCCTGGGCAGTGAATTTGTCCTTGAGTCTAGGAATCTTTCCCTACGTAATGAAGCTGCTACAGTCTCCCGAGTACAAAAGTTTGCTGGTCAGTATTTGGGCAAGTATATTAAAATTTGATCCGTCATGCCAAGTAGATTTGGTCAAAGATGGGGCTCTGCCACATTTCGTTCAACCATTGGCGAGCTGGGGAAGTGCACTAATCGACCCTATGGAAGCGGCCAAGCAACGAACCCTGTCGGCATTTTCACTGGCAGCAACATGTTACAAATATCCACAAGCTCAGACCGAATGCCTTCGGCAAAATCTGCACGGAAGTTGTATCGGCCTATTGACGACCTTCTCCAAGTTGGAAGAACAATACCAAGATCAGCTACGGTTATACCAGCAACAACAACAACAACAATCGAATCGAGGACAGATGCAGATGGCACGACCCCAGCCCATTCAACTTCAACTTTTATCTCCCACTTCTCGTGTTTGGCTCTGTGTTTGCCTCGGTAATATGGTACAAAAATGTCCACCAGTTCAACGTGAAGCCTATCACACGAACATGCACATCTGCCTGTTGGCCCGTCTGCGCGACGATGATCCCCACGTTCGAGCCGCGGCTGTGTATGCCCTCGGATGCTTGTTGGAGTACGCTCCCGATGCACCACCACCAATCCCACCGGCCATGAGTTTGGGCCCTGGTCTTGTCCCACAAAATCTACCTCCTCCAACATTTCAGCCAGGTCAACCGATCTTGGTACCCCAGCATATGTCGGCTACGACAATGACAGTTGGTGCGACTGCCTTGACGGCGTCGGCAGTTTTGTCGGGACGGCTCCAGCCCACCATGGGACAACCAAATCTGCTGAACCCTGGTGGGGGGGCGCCAGCACCCCTGTGGCCGCAGGGTGTTCCAATGCCACTAGCAGCTAATCAACTGCAGCTTGGCGGACAACCCTTGCACCCTATGCGTGGTGGGCCTCCCTCCCTCCAGCCTCATGGTGGCATGCCGCAACTACAGCCACAGGGCCCTGTGAGTCGCCTACAACCTCAACAATCGTACATCCAGCCAGTACAAGGACTGCAACCACTCCCTGGTCTGCAGCCAATGCAGCAACTCCCAGGAATGCAACCAATGCAGCAACTTCCCGGAATGCAACCAATGCAGCAACTTCCAGGAATGCAACCAATACAACAACTTCCAGGAATGCAACCAATGCAACAACTTCCAGGAATGCAACCAATGCAACCCCCAAACATGCAACAACAGGGAAGACCGCAGCAACCGTCGTTGATGCCACCTGGACAGCACCCCCCTCAAGGTCTTCGCCTTGGTGGACAGCCAATGCCCACGGGCGCGCAAATGTTTCAGCAGCAAAACATTGTCAGACCCCAGGGCGCAGGCACTCCGATTCTTGTGGGTCAAATGATGGGACCTGGAGGACCGCAACTAATGGGAGGTCAGTTGGGGCAAATGCCGAATCCCGCAGCACCTTTACTCATGAATCCAATTCCACCACCGAATCAGCAGCAGGGATTTCCTCCGAATCTCCGACGGAGACCAACAGTCTACGAGGACCGTCGACGTTTGGAGCTGGACTTGAGCATTGTGGATCCTCTCATCAGATCGCTCTCCGACGGCAGCAGTACGGTTCGATATGAAGCATTGATGGCGCTAAGCAATTTCGTCGAAAAATATATGGCAGCCTTCCTAGTAGTTACTGAGAGAGGAACTACCTGGGGGTCCGACGAGGACAATCCTGGAACAAGCGAGAAAACTCCATCAAGTGATGAAAAATTGATTGAACCGAAAATTTTGATACCTATTCCAGATGGTCTCAACAAGGCTGTCCTCGAACGCTTTGCTTCCTACTGGCAGATACTACGAAACACCCAACGGACAGATGTCCACCCATCCGTCGTGGATGTGGCCTCCGCTGTCGTTGGAACCGTAAACGAGCAAGTTATGGATATGAAACTGGGCATACAAGCGGAAAGATCAAGGAAAGAAGCAGCAGATACTGGACTGACAGGGATCGCGGAGGAAGACACCGCTCCATCGCTGGATCGTTCACCCGCCTCTCCAGATTTGGAGGGCAGACCCCCGAAGAAACATCCCCAAAGTGATGGTCCAACGCATCGACTGCCAACCACAAAACTTCCTCTCAGAAGAACTTCCTCCGATCAAGATGGAATGCTTAATATCTCACGGTCGCCACTGGATTCCGTTAAAAGCTCTCCGATGTTGCTTGGCCCAACGGCAGAGGTGAAGCCGCCGAAAAAAATCGAGTTCAACCTACCTAAATCGTCCTTCTACAGTTGGAGGAAAGACTCTTTCAAGTCGAACTTTGACGACATGGACGAAGATGATCTCGAGGATAGAGATCCGTTAAATCCAAATGGGGCAGCCAGAGCGTACCGGCAACGGCGGAACTATTTGGTGCAGAACAGTGGTCGCAAACTAGCTGACCAGTTCGTTGGACTCAAGCCGAAACCACCACAGAAGAAACAAGAACTGGATCTTCTTCTTGAGGAAAGTGACGAAGATGCAGATGACAAGGACTCTGCGCTAAAAGGAGAACTGAAGCTGAGAGAAAGCAAGCTTCTAAAGACTAGTGGGGTTAAGATGACTTCAATGTTGAAATTTCATTCTTATGAGGACATCCTGATGGTTTGCGACGAACAGGACGGGATATCGATTTGGGACTACGAAAAGGGGACTTGCAATTTTTCATTTAAGAATGGCAATAAAAAAGGCTCTCGAATGACATCAGCGTTTTGGATAAACGAGCAGACAAAAAGTCTCTTTTTTGTCGGATGTAACGACGGTTCAGCACGCCTTTGGAGCAAAATTATCGAGGACAATGGCGAGACGTCATCTCAGTACCCAACACTTTCAGCAGCATTCTTCGCCGTTCCTGATCTGCAAACAGGCCAGGGCGTCTGCGGCATGATATGCGAGTTGCAACAATACAGTGGTACATTGATTGCTGGCGGACATTCGAAGCATCTTCGTTGCTGGGATCTCTCGACCGAGAAATGCAGTGCATCGTTCGAAACCGGCACTGAAGCCGTTGTAACGGCATTAACGACGGCATGGGATGAAGACCAAGGCATGATGCAAGGCGGTTACAGTGGGATGGGCCCAGATGTCGTTGTTGCTGGTCATAGTGATGGCTCATTGAAGCTCTTTGACATAAGAAGCCGTAATGCGGAAGCGCAGATCGGTGGCCGCCCACGACGTCATACCAAGTTCACCGAGCACAGAAGTTGGATTGTTGATGTATCATTTACTTCGTATGGCGGTCGCTTCGAGGTCATTTCTGGCAGCGTTGCGGGTGACATACGAGCATGGGACCTGAGAACATCTAGTAGTCTGCGCACACTTGAGGCCCAGCGGAGTCCGATGACGGCCCTCGCGGTTCACAAACAGATCCCTATCGCTGCCACAGGTTCTCATGCCCAATTCATCAAAATACTTACCCTTGACGGAGAAGCGCTTCAGGTTGTTCGGTTTCACGAGGAAATGGCCGGTCATCGCATCGGTCCTGTAAGTTGTCTGGAGTTCCACAAGCAAAAACTTGTCCTGGCTGCTGGCGCGACAAACTCGCTAGTCAGCATCTACAAGCCAAAGCATCCTTCTGTTGTTGTACGATGATTTCTCGCAATGCACGCAGTGGCCAATCCAGCAAAGGGCCTTCCCTGAAATGACCGTCGAGGAAAAGACCGATAAAGCAATGTCTACTCGACGACTGGAATGCAACTGTGCTTCTAACCGCTGCAAGTAAAGCATGGAGGTTTAGTTTCAACACAGGTGTTGTGACGAGGGACGCTCTCTCTACTACCATTGCAAGATGTTTTTTTGGTGTGAGATGCATCAGGACCACCAAAGATCGCGCCATCTGCTTTGATTGCGTTTTGCTTTATTGCGACTTAGACTATGTTCTTTCTTGTTTGGGGCCATAATAGCTTCAAGTAACTTCAACATCACTTCAACATTACAGCAGTGGGTTACGTTGTATTTCGTGCTAGCTACATACTTGTACCGGTACAGTAGAAGCTTTTCATTTTCCGGCCGGGGATCGGAAAGAACACCACCAACTTTGAAACTGCGCCGCAAATTGCGGACTGCGCAGAAGAAAGGTCTTGCTTGATGGTGCAATTCTACCAATTTAAAAATTTTTAGTCACATTTTTTAACTACTTTTAAATAGCTACCAGGTAGTTATATTATGTACCCGTAGCTTTCTTGAAAGATTTATCATTCAATTGCCCTTAGATCGAAAGGGCATATTAATTAAGTGAACTTCGATCGTGTCCTGGTTAACTAACCCTCCAATCATCTACTACTATCCTCCGCTCACAACATTAGGTTGATTGAGGAGGCGGTTTTTTGGCTTCCTGCTGTAATACTGTAGACTGTGTGGAGGAAGCGTGTTGTTGACGCGAGAGCATCGTTACTCAACTTCCTTAACAGGCCAAAACATTTTCCTCGCTCTAGAGTAGACTACTAGTAGCAGACCAGCAACAATTAAGCAAAAACAGCAACAGCAGCAACCACAAGAACACAGAACACCAACAGTTATACTACTGTAGCATGCCGCTTGTTGCTTCTCCCAATTCTTGTTGAGTTGCAAACGAAGAATTTCTTTGCGCCTTCTCCACAAAATTAGTTTGAACTGATTACGCTACACGTACAGTAAAGTTTGCACCCATTTTTACACTTCCCACAAAATAAAAAAGTTTCCCTTCGCCTAATCCATCTCTATCCGTGTTGAACCACGTGGTGCCGACATTTATTTTCTACCAGTATGTTCAATAAAGACTCGATGAATCACTACCAGGGGGTGCAAGAACAATGGCAACGACGACGTCGTCATCCCACTTCTCACAGAAGGCACTATGAACACGAGAGTGATCGTGATTTGACCCCCCCTGGTATTCAAGTTCACTCTCTGTCCAGTAGAAGTGGTAGAGAACGAACAACGACAAGAACAACAAGTGCAAGAACAAGATCAGCAAGGGCATCGCTGCCCGGCGCTCGCGCAGTCAGGTCATCTGCAGTATCCTTGCCATATTCCCGTGCTCGCCTTGAACCCACAGAATATGGAAGTCTTCCCTCTTTCCACTACCGAGTAGGGCAGGACTGCCATCGTGGTCGTGCGGAAGGAGAACGACCAGGACACGACCAAGAAGTTACCAGTACCAATGGAACGGCAAGCTCCAAGCGAGAGTTTGTTCTTGCCATCATCGACAATGCGCTACGAATCATCAGCGATGACCTTGCTGAGGATGCGGTGTACGAGGATGATCGTGCCATGTACTAAGTGCCCCCCCTCAATAGTGAGACACTAGTATTACCGTAGTACGGACTTGTGCTACTACTACTCCCAAGCATTTCCCTCGCTAAAGAGAAGATGGCAATCATTCTGGTGTTCAAGAAGAAGAAGTAGAACTACCTACTATTTCCAGATTCATATGTTATATTGCTTTGCCTACATTTTGAATTAGTCTCGTGACTGGTGAATTCGTATCAAAGTGACTGGTCCATTGTGGGCCGAGTAGAAAGATTACTGATTTCACAGTCTATAGAATGACGCAATCGCTTTGTAAGGTTGCTACGGCTAGGATTTTTTGCATACAATCCAAACCTGACTTCCCCCGCTGCCATGCATTGATTACGCAATGAGGATCATTCCATTCCATTGCAAGTATGGCATCGCGCGATATGCTTTGACCCGTGGCCGTATCAAGAATTACAACAGTAGGTACATGATTAATGTTCATCATGGTAAACAGTATTGGGGATGCTGGAAGGGTAGCAAAACCGGTCCCTTGGCAAAATACGTTATCATTGGATGATTCTTGCCCGCCAGCTGTTATCAAAAATGTTGTCATCACATCGTGGTAGTCCTCGGCAAGTCTTTTGCGAAGCATCAGACAATGTTTCGAGTAAAAATTGGAAGCATTTGCTTGTACCACAAAGAAACACACATAGCGATGACAATTTACCAGCTCTTCAAAAGAAGATAGCTGACTTCCGAGATGCGTAGGACCTGGTCGCCTTCGGCGTCGATTCTGCAATAAAGTGTGCGACTCAGCGAGAGCCGAGGTATCATACTCAAAGGCACGCACTTCTTCTTGACATTGCGAAGATATTAATCTCAAAAGACCTTTCAGGTCAACACTCATACTTCGTTTGCGCCGATACCTGGGATGACTTCACTCTACTACTGGCGGGACCTATCTTCGCTTGGAATGCAACCGCTGTGATGAGTTGCTGCCAGAAGGTTGATGCACGGGTCCTCTCGTTGTTTTGTCCTTTGTTGTCGCCCCTGGTGAAATCAGCATGATTATTAGCTAGTGGCTGACGTACAGATCGGGGGTTCCTTTGGGGGATCTTTATGGGGACCCACCTGTATGGTGCGGGCCAGTCCCCCAAAAATAACGACGCACGGACGCTCACGTCTGTAAGTCAGCCGATAGCTAAAGAGTGAAGAGAACCGGCACCTGCAGACTGCAGATTACAGTTGAAGAATAGACTAGTTCGTGGTACAGTACCGGTATACATCATCATTCATCATACACTCTACTCGCAGTCTACTACTCATACTTGCACTCTACTCTAGAGAGGGAAGGGGTAGCATAGGAAGACGTAAAGTAAGAGAGAACATTCCTACATTAGTTCCTTATGACAGAAGGACACCGACCGTCAGGGAGCCGATATACGATTAGTGTATGAGAATCAGACAGGAATATCTGCAAGCAAGAGGCGCAAGATCTACTAGCACCAGGTACTGTACGTATCGATCACGTTGCTTCCTCGCAACTGCAGCGGAAACGCCACGTATACGCAGATAGTTCAGGTCGCTACGAGTACGCCTGTACCGGTATTCATTGACGATGGGTTCATTCATCAACGCCGCTACCATTCCATCCAATCTTTGATCGAGCCCTTCAACGTTTCTTCCCGAAGGGGCGTGGTGAGCAGAAATCGGTCAGCTAATAATGTCACTGAGCCTGACTCATCATCAGTTGTTGTCCGAGCGTCGTTGCTGATCCGAACTTTGCCCGTACTCCCAGTCACGTCTGCAAAAAGGAAAACAGATGGAACAGTAGATAACTACAATATAAGAATTCGGCCCCAAGAAAAACAGTATTGATTCGTTCGAACGTTGCAACTATTGATCACGTACCGACAAATTGGACAGGTCTGCCTTGAAGAATTCAGCCAGGTAGCAACGCACTGCAAAGGAAAAGAAAATGAACGCTCTGTTAGCACACGCGCGATGTAGCTCCACAAATCCACAGAAAAGGGGACAAATAATCCGGTTCTGCATCTTACCTGAAGATGAAAAGCATGCCCACATTTACCAAACACCACAGGACATTCATCTCCAGGATACTTGATTCCTGGGGCCACACCCTCGAACGCCGATTGACAAATTCCGCAAACTTCATCGTCGCTGCCAGCATTCCAAGTCCATCGGGCCACACCATGAAATCGTTTGATTCTAATCTTGATGCGCGACTTTGGTGCTGCCTTGGCGTCGGAAATCATGTCACGATCAAGACTAGATGTGACAATGGTTGTGTCGCTTTGTCGTTTCCGGGAGCTCATGGTCAAAAAATGAAGTAATAAACTGGGAGCAATGCGTATGAGATGCTCATTGTTACATGATGGTGATGATGCGCTGTTTGCTGGCTTCCTCGCCTTGCCGTCATTGCTTTGTTGCTGTTGCGTTGCTGGGCGATCGAAAGAGCTTGGACATTATTTAGTCGATGAAGTCGAACTACTTAGTCGAACAGTAACGGACGCGGACACACTGAGGTTCTACCAGAGGAGGTCCCTGCTTCTGTACCGCAGTACCAGGTACAGCACATACTGTACCTGGTACCTGGTACATACCGTGCACACCGGTACTTTACCGGTAACACTTCTTGAAGAATTGGGATCTTAATCAGCCAATCAAAACAAGGTACCAGGTAGTGTCGTCATTCGTCACTGCTTTCCAAAAAATCCATCCCAAGCAAGCAAGCATCGCACCAAAACGCTGACGATTTTCTTGTAAGAAAAGCTCGCTCCCACCCACATGACACGAAAACGAGAACGGCAGCAACAAAACAACAACATTTGAAAAAGACCCCTCTTGTTGGAGAAACCAAAAGATCGAAACCATGGCCCGAGGAAAGACACCCGAACCTGTGATGCCAGCGGACCCTACCGCCTGGATTCTTGACAATGGATTTGCCGAGTTTGTCTTGATGCATACCTCCGAAATCGTGAGTAGTGGCCGCGACAAAATATCGGGGAGATTCTCGTCCGGGACGGTCATTAATGAATTGGAATGCTCACCTTGATTTTATCTCTTGCAGAAATACATGGTTATGCTTGGATACACCTTCTTGCACGGTGAGTAGCTTTTTGTGCTTTTCTCTGCGAAAGGTACCGGTAAAATACGAACACTGACATCTCCATTTTTGAAATTTTGAATTTGTCAAGGCTGCAAGGTCTTCAAGGCGGTCGGACCGAAGGCTCCTTTTTCATACAGGTTCATCTACATGGTCATGGCATGTACTGGAGGTGGTATCATCGTCCCCCTTCTTATCAACTCGATTCCAGTTCCCCTGTCCACAGATGCATACCCAATTGCTATTTTCACCTCGTACATGATTCACACCTACGCCCCCGTCCTTCGAGAAGTCATCGAAATCTCCCCAGTCTTCAAAGCTGCCATCGTTTTCCTCTACGAAACCATGCGTGCGTTTGTTGTGACCAAAATGACCCTGGCTGCTGCAAAGGCTATTGAACCTAGTGATTTTTCATTCGCCGTGTTCGGTCCAATCTTCTGCGGTACTCTTGGTGGATGCGGAGGTGCTTTTATGCCACTCAGCAAAGGTCTTGACCCCATTAAGGAGGGTCTTGCCCCTCCCATGTTTTCTGCCTTCGTCGCAGCCACCTTCTTCCATTTGTTTACTACTTTGGCGACCGATGTCGTTTACGTTGAGAAGAAGGGCAAGGTGATGGTTGCTCTTTTCTTCATCACATACGGAATGTATGTGAATGGTGTTTTCAAGTCTGCGACGCCGGCAAAAAAGGGGAAAGTCGACGCCGCCAAGAAGGAAAAATAAGTACAAGGACGAAAGCGTGGGAAACGTTGCTTCGCAAGAAAAAGAAACAAGACCAAAGAGAAATGCGAGGCGGCGGCCAAACTAGGCGGTAACAATGTTCGGTGGTCCTTCAGTTCATTACTCGTACATTTCATTACTCGTAGTTAGATGAAGGACTACAGCATGCAACTCGCTACCCGCTATTACATCGCGACAACAAGTATTATGTGTTTCTTGTAATGTGCTAAGACAGTTTTTATGTTCATTTGGTCGCCCCACAAGTAGATATAAAGATATCAAAGCTGTGTTTCTCTGCCAAGGTATCTTACGCCACCATGGGTGTACTGTATGCTAGATGGTACAATGGAAACGTCTGGGTTGTAGTCTACTTGGTACTATTTTATTCGGAAAAAGTGAACGTGTGCCTGATTCGGCTCCCCAGAAGCTTATTTTATTCGTAGTGCCAGAAATGTATTCAAAGTTACAGAACTTTTGGATTACATGATGCAGTCGGCAACCATCCGCGATACCGTGGCGTCGTCACTTCGGACAGCAATCTTTAGGATGACACCGGTTGTGCCTTGCATGGCGATTTGCGCTCGAGCCAGAACTTGTTGCCCACCCACGAACACCCCACTCAGATGAAGCATGTGCGGCTTGCCGTCAGCATTGGGTTTTATTGCGCCAGTGCCGTCGCATGGTTGCATGCCCAAGAAATCAATAATGGCCGCGACAGCGTCTTCCATCTTCTTGAATTGAAGAGCGAATTTCTCGAGTACTTCATTGTCGTTTCCAATGACTTCCCATCCCTTTCGGAAATCGGGCACAGTAACTTTGGCCATGAAATCTGAAGTGGAGATTTGCAAGTCTTCCAGTGGATATTCTTCTTCGAAAGTGTCGCCTTCTTCTTCACCGGTAGCAGGATCCACTTGAATGACAGTGAAACGAAGTTCGCAGGTAAAAGTGCTCGGTGTCAGTGCTGCTTCTGTGTTGCGTTCCAAGACGGTAAAGCAGTTCTTGCTATCCCCGTATCGGATGCCATTGATGGGGATTTCACCCGAAGCAGTGAAGATTTCGGAATCGCTATCGTCAATCAAAACGGTGACGTTGTCCAGCCGTTGCTCTTCAATTGTATTTTGAACATTGAACTGGAGAACAACATGATTGGCAAAGATGTGCTTGGTACACTGGACGACGTATTCCGTTTCGGATTCCGTAAGCATGACAGGAGCGCACGATCGGAAGGCACGGCCCAAGGCTGCCAGCTCGGGAATGGCGTAGACAACGGCTGCAGGATCGACAATTTCCTTCTTCTTCGGTGCAGCTGCTTCCATGACACCGTTGGCATCCTCCATATCGGCCTCTCCCGTGGCAGCAGCAATCTCAGCGGGGGTATCCTCCACGATTGGTAGTACTTCGAAAGTGATGGCATCGGGGCTATCCATAGACACTGGAGTATCCATGTACGCCTGCATACTTCGCTCCAACTTTTCAAAGGACATGGGCATGCCCTCCAGCAATACGTAAGCAGCGGTGTCACCTGGCACGGGTGTATCCGGTGGGATGTCCTCGGCTTCGGCATCTTCCGGTGGAGGCACGTAAGGATTCTGTTCCATAGCATCCTCCAAAATAGCAACCGCGATGGCGGCACGATCTCTGGTTTCATCGTCCTCGTCCATCAAACTACGCTTCAACAACGTCATGATTGAGGCTCGGAGCGAAGGACACTGGGCTGCAAACTTGGACAAGGCCGAGACAGCCGCAGCACGCACGGCCGAGTTCTCCAAAATAACGCGGTTGTAAATGAATCGAATGTAACGAGCCGGAGCAGTCGTAGTCGGCCCCAATTCTCCCAACAAATGCAGGATTTGGGTAGAAAGTTGAGTAAATTCACAATCCTCAATGAACTCGCACAAGTGCAAGAGAGAGCTCTCCGTGGTTTCCGGGACCGTTCGGATCAAGGAAATGATACTAGCCACGATACTCTTTTTGAATTCAAAGCCGCCCTCTTCCCTTAAAAAATTGGACAAGAAACCGACCAAAACACGATGTTTGGAAGGATATGTCAAGCACAGCTTTTGAAGACTGCGGACCACAGTGATCTTGAACTCATCAGCGATTTCAGTCAAGAAAGCCGAGATTTGCTTCAACAATCGATCGATCGAGTTTTCACTTCCGGTCTTGAGGAGAGTCGTAATGGCCAATGTGGCAATGGAGCGGTTCGAGTCTCCAATCAAAGCCTCGAGGTCTTCGTTGCACTTGGAAACGACGCGAGGATGGGCATTCGCGACTTGAGCCAAGGTTCGCATCGCCGCATAACGAGTAGCAGGCTTGGGAGAGCTCAAGAAAAGTTGGAGGACCGAAATGGCGGGGCTCAAGTCCTGGGGTTCAAGCCCGCCGAGGTTGCACACGGCACGAGCAGCCTCGTAAACAACGAGCTCTGACTTGTGTCTAAGACTGGCCTCCAAGAATCGGTAGCCTTGCTTGGCGACATCCGATCCGGAAGCGCTAATGGTACGTCCCTCGGCGGCTTCGTCATTGATGAGTTTGGCAGTGTAGCGAACCAGCAAAACCAAAGCTAGGGGGGAACGCAAAGTGTTGCGTGTGCTGAATTGCTGGACGAGTTTTGAAACGCCCAGTCGATCGTGCGATTTGATTTGATAAAGCAGCTGCATGGCGTGGAACTGCACCATCTCGTTGGACGAAGAGCAAGCTTCTTGCGTCTCACTGATCCATCTTCGGACGACGGCCGCGCATTCCGGGGACTGCTGGAAAAGGTGCACCGCCGAAACCAAAGCCGAACTTGACACTTGACCCGAGGAATCCACAATTGCCTGCTTGACATAGCGTTCAATCGCTCCCAACATGGCGGCATCGACGATACGAACAAGCACGCGAAGCGCATTTCCTCTGTAAAGGTCTACATCACAAGTCATGTCCTTGGTCAGACAGGATGTGACAATAATGACATCATCAGGGTTGCACGTCTCAGCCACATCTTTGATGAACAAGTAGACCATTCTGCGTAGGGAGGCGTCGTCGCTCATAAAGAGCTTGGTGACTCCAAAGAAGACGTCGGTGGCTTCTGTGGAGGTCATGTACTGTCCGGTATTCTGGAGGTGCAAAAGCTGCGCAATAACTGTGCAGCATTTGCGGGGATTCTCACGGACACCTGTGGGATCATGGAAAATTCTGGACACAAAAGCAAGAGGAGCGAACGATTGTGAGGAATCACAGGATGTATACTCGGCATTCGCCACTACATACTACTCTTTGCAATGCCCTACCTGGCCTCCTGAAGGACAGCCGCCTTTTCGAGTTGAGCGTAAGGTGAAATGTAGTGTTCATCTTCCTCCACCTTGAACTTTTCCGCAAGCTCTTGGACTTCCCGCATCATCGATGCCATGCCCATGTTATTGTCTCCTTGGCCGTCCTGCATGGTTCAAGTAGTTGTAAACGACTCAATCAATGATTGCAGTCAAGCCTTTGAAGTACAGGTATGTATCGGTGGATCGGTGCAATGGCAACAACGGCGGCTCGTAGCACGCACCATCGTAATGTCTTTGCAACTAACGATGACCGTGGACCGTGCGAGCGGCCGCCATCGTCTACGGTACAAGTACCACTACCTGCTACTTGGTACTTGGTACCGTACCGGTACGAGTACACACAGTACGACAATACATGGATCTCGCATTCGCTGCGCGCCAGGTAGAGTTGTACGTAAAAGATTACCGGTAGTACTGTAGCGTACCGGCAGTGCGTACCAGGTACAAGTACAAGGTACTGTACCGGTACGTACCAGGTACGCTGTACCTGGTACTGGTACAAGCACAGTACTTGCTGCTGGGAGGGGCCACAGCGACTATGCATACCTGTACGAAAGACAGACACCGATGATGATGAGATAGAAGATTTCCCTCGCTCATTAACGCGTCGTCGCGCGCAGCGAGGGGGGCCGTTTGCGTTTGTTTGTCCTGAGTCCCGTATGATGATGCGCGCACTGCGTACTTTACATACCGGCAAAAGGTTCGTACCTGGTACCTGGTACCAGGTACCGTTATCCTTGTGCGTACTCGCGAAGATGACTCATTCGATCCAATTTTTATTAAGCGATCGCCTTGTACGAAGTACATACGTAAAGTGGACTGTGGTACGGTACGGTGCAGTCGTACAAGTCTACTGTACCCGTGTACCGGTACAGTGGTATGCGGTACAATTCCCATACTTCACTCTTTTCATATCATCACAAAAGGCGGCATCCATCACCCATGATAATCGATTGTTCGATGAAGATTCATCCCTCTGATACCTCATCAGCAAGGCCCGATATCTTCCTATGACTGGATTGCAACCGGTATGCGCGAGTTCGGAACCAAGATTAAGAAGATTGCACCTCGTTTTCAAAGGTCTTTTGATATGTGGTCTTTCCGTTCTGTTATGGGTTTGTTGGGCGGTGCACAGAAGCCACCATCAATTGTTGACACCGCCGTCTGCGCAAGTCGAGGGATTTCCGGTCGCTTACCCCAAAAGCGATGACCGCTGTGACTTGAAGCCGTACGAATTGACGATTGAACACTTGTCAACTTCTCACAGTAGCGACGACCTCGTGACGATCAATCCAGATTCTCCTCGCGCGCCACGATTCTCGTTCAAGGCATCGAGCGCCACAACACCAGCGCCGGAAGCCATAGCCAGTCATGTGCAGGTGATCCGACGACGGAATTGCAAATCTTCAAATTGTGAAGAGGAGGATGGCGTCCAAGTGGTTTGGGACTCTGGATGGGTTTTGGCGGGTCGCAGGAATGGCTTGGATATCACCCACCCCGATGATCGACAGCTCGACGGTTTGATTCCCATGGAACAACTATTTTGGAGAGCTCGTTTTGGAATCGGGGATTCAAACATCACTGTTGTTGGATGTCCCTGGAGCGAATACGAGCCGTTCTTAGTGGGACCTTCTCAGGTGCTCTGGCAGCAAGCTGACTGGATTTGTGCCCCCAACAAGGTTCAAACAGACTGCGATTTCTACGACACCACCGGGAAGGCCGCAGCTCCATTGTTTCGAACGGAATTTGATATTTCCAATGGAGGAATTATTGCGGGTCCAGTCTCCGAGTTGGTGTCTTCGGCACGCTTGTTTGTAACAGGTTTGGGTCATTATGATGCATGGATGAATGGTGTTCACCTGAATCGAGATCGATATCTGGATCCAGCGCCCTCTAGTTATGACAAACGAATCTACTACAACTCTTTCGACGTGACCGATGTGATTGTCAAGAGCAATAGCACGCGACAGGCCTTGGGGTTTGTGGTAGGGAATGGCTGGTTTAACGTTTTGCCCATGAAATTCTGGGGTAAGATAAACTTACGAGAGTCCATGACGGTGGGTACACCACGAGTCCGATGCATTCTGGCAGTAGAATTCATCGACGAGAAAATCGAGCCCCTCATCATTACAACCAGTATAACTAGCAGCAATCGAATGGAATGGAGTACTGCGGAATCGGGCCTGCTACGCAATGACTTGTATCTGGGCAACGTTGTGGATTTGGATCGTACAAAGTGGCTGGAAGGATGGTCAAAAGTAGGCTTCAACAGTCCATTGATCGAATGGCACCCGGTAATAACATGCCCTCCTCCTTCAGGCCATAAAGAGCTACCCCTTCTAGAGCCCCAGCCCATCCCGCCCATTCGGTCGCGCCCTCCCCATCTGCTCCAACCAGTCTCCACGACCATTATCGATTCTGAGTTGGTGCTGGATATGGGTCTGAATACCGCAGCTGTGGTCCACGTCGAGATATTTGTCCCGCATGATTGGGTCTGTAGTGCACAAATGATCGAATTAAAATTTGGGGAACTGCTGTTTCCGAACGGGACAGTCAATGGGTTTACTTCTGTTGCGTAAGTCGAAATCGTCTCAGATAGGAAGAACTGATGTCCCATGCTCAATCCCTTGTTTCCTTTGCATCATTACCAAAACAGCGGGCAGATAAATCGAGAAGGATGTTGTGGTCCGTGTGCCCCCAATGTAGCCTACCAGCGAATGATATTGAAAACCACGCAAACATCCGAATTCACCACTCTGTTTTCCTGGAGCGCATTCCGCTACATTCAGGTCAGCTCGTTACCACCAGGGTGGGAAATGAATGTCACTGCTATCCCACTCATGACAGATTTGAAATGGACTTCTTCATTTGAATCATCGAATAGACGACTGAATGACATTTACGAGCTTTGTCGAAACACGCATGCATCCAATATGATGGGAATACAATCGGATTGTCCTCATCGGGAACGCTTTGGGTACACGGGAGACTCGTTGGCAACATTGCCTACGTCTCTTTCCTTTTTTGACGGTGCTGCCTTTTATGAAAAGCGCCTCTATGACGTCCAAGACTCACTCCGGGTAAATGGTGGGGTTACGGTAAGAAATTCGCAAGTTGAGAGAGGAGTCTAGTGGAATTGCTCGGTTACCTCACCAGTACACGAATCACCAAATACATATCACCAGGAGACTGCTCCTTTCGTAGGTATTGCTTCCAATGGTTTGGGTGAGAATTCTGGCCCAATAGGTTGGCAGAGTTTCTTTCCGATGGTCCAGTCCGAACTGCATCGGTACTATGCAAATACAAGAGCTATATCTGACATGCAGAATGCCACCCGTCGATGGATGGAGTTGGTAATGAATCACACGTATGAGGTTGAACACGGACTTGGGGACTGGATGGCAACGGATAAGTTGTCTACTGTAATTTCAGGCCGTGTCTTTCTCATTGAATCTCTGCGTGCTTGGGCCTTTCTAGCAGACTCGGCTGACGAGAAAGTAGCGGCGCTCAAACGAGCACATGAAGAATTGCGTAATTTTGACAACCGATTCGTGGGCGACAATGGTGATGTGGTCGTCGACGGATCACAGCCCGTGCAAAGTGGACAGTCAATGGCTCTCTTGTACAACTTGATTCCCAACAGCAAAAGGCATCTCGTCGCCGAAAGTCTCGTGCGAGCTGTCGAGAGGAGCCAACGCCATATCACGACTGGCATGTTTGGAGTTATACCACTCTTTGAATCATTGTCAGCGATGAACAGGTCTGATCTAGCCTGGGATATTACCATGCAGAAAACGTACCCATCGTATGGCTACATGCTTGAAAACAATGCCACGACTCTCTGGGAAAGCTGGTTCTTCTCAAACGATAGATTTTCTCACAATCATCCAATGTTCAGTGGAGTGGCATCGTGGATGGCTGGGCATTTAGGTGGGATCCGTGTCTCCAAGGGGGCTGTAGGATCTGATCGTTTAATATTTGCGCCCACTCCCCCAGCAAAGTCAGGCCTCCGATTTGTCAATAGTTCATTTGATACGAAACGAGGAAAGGCTTCAAGTCACTGGGAATGTCAAATGGACGGAACGATGATCATTCGAATCAAATGTCCTGTCAACACAAGAGGTATAGTGCTACTTCCGGATGGATCCAACCCAAGGCACATTCGCGGTGGTATTTACAACTACCATATTGCGGCGACACAACTGTGTGCATCTTCGCAGCCACGAACATCGAAATAATCTTTGATCTACTAGTCAGCGACTTTCTGTGAGCCATGGTACCTTACTTGCCTACGTTTAACTCTACTCCGGCTACTCCCTTGCCCATTTATGATCTGATGTTTCTTTCCCCAGATTCCCAGCTCTCCTACACCACGATACTCCCTTTGCATGGCCCAATATTCAACGAGTCAATATACCCCCCCGAATCAAGCGCATAGTCACCGACATTCGTGGCCATGGCTCGAAAGGTGAAGAATGTCGGTTCTCCTAGCGGAGCTGGTGGAAGCTCGATCTCAACTAGCTCCCAACCCCCATCGTCCCCAAGACCATTAAACGGGGTGGCATCTCCAAAACCTTCGACATCGGTAGAGCGGATGGTCCTTTCAAAAAGCATTTCACCTTGGTCCCCGCCCACCTGAATCTCAACAGTGAAAAAGTCATTGTTTCCTGTTTCACTTGGAGGAAGATCAATCTCCCTACTCACGAACCTCATAGCGAAGGAAAAGCAAAACTTTTCCGCGGTTTGGTAGAGCTTCGTATCGACAGCCGGAATGCGGAAGTCACTGCGAGATATCGAATTCGGAGGCGTCTCCCCCTCCATGCTATCACCAGCTGATACGGTAACATACCCTGTACCATTGTAGGCCAGACACATGTTTACGCCAGTGCATCGCCGAGGGTCATCAAACTGTTGACTCACCGCAGCTTCGCACCCGTAAACCACGGTGGACCACTCGGTGATTCCAATATCAGGATCTTCAAAATCCGAGTTAGCCACGTTCAAGGGTGGCAAGGGATAGCCCGCAACTTTTCTGTCAAGGTCATTAGCACTTTGAATACCTAATTCGGGTGCAAAGGAGTTCCAAAAGCTAACGTCTTCCGGGTAGCATCCGGTAGAATAGGACAGGATTTCTTGGAAACCTTCGTTCTCTTGGCAGGTAGCTTCAGCGGCCCATTCATCGAACGCAGTGGCGCCACCAGGAGAGAGGAAAACTTCTGGTTGTCCCTCCCTCAACACTTCTGGTTGTCCCTCTCTCAATACTTCTGGTTGTCCCTCCCTCGAATTCTGGTTATACTCTTCAGGACTGACCTTCTTCATCTTCTTCGACGCCTTCTTCGGCGTCTTCTTCGGCGTCTTCTTCGGCTTCTTCGGCGCCTTCTTGGAGCCTTCGCTCGCATTTGCCTTCAACTGGCGACTGTACCTGCCCACATCTATGGGAGGACAGTAAAGTAGATCAGCTGCATCGCCGCATTTCACCGCAATGAGGAGACGAGAGCCTTTCGGGCAAAAATCTCGAGAAGTCTTTAGTCGCCTGCTCGTCGCACCCAGGCTTGTACCGAATGAGCGTTTATTTGGTGTCAACAGCACAAGAGTGACCAATGAAGTCACCGAAAGTCTCATTATTCTTATCTTTCGATCAAGAGACGTTTTTCGCTTCTACGGATAGAATGATGAAAGGAGAGAGTTGTCGGCAGTCGGCAATCTGCAACGCATTGTTTTCCTGCTTGGAAAACTCGCGATTTTGTGAGCGGGGGTGATTTTGAGAAGCTTTTTCGATCGATGTGAGTTTTGAGTTTTGAGAAGTTTCTTCGATTTTTTTAGCTACCAGATCCCGGACGGGTCGCGATACTGTACTGTACTTGTACTGTGGAAGTACCTGGTACCTGTACGGATACTGTACGGTAGATTTTGATCAGCGGAATGAATGACGTCATCAGATCTGTTCATCGCGCGCGTAGTTACTGTCTTTTCAGTTTCGATTAGACTAGTGCGACTGACTGCTGTGCACGCCGTACCATGATCCATGCGCCGTACGCCCCGTCGCGATCCTGGTCGGGCGGTACCGGTAAGAGTATTACTGTACTGCACACGTGTACCGGTGGTACTGTCGTATGTGCGGTACAGCACAGTGCCTGTACAGTAGTCTACCACGTACCGGTACAGTACAGGTACATACAGTACGAGCACTTCGTGTGTACCGGTACGTTTGGTAGTTGGTTCATTACAGTATTTTTCTTTGACCAAAGCAACACCACCACCGTCGACGATGATGATTGACGGCGGCTTTCCAATATTGTACTCTCCAATCTCGAGCAGGCTACTCAGTTTCTTCCTAAGAGGAAGATGAGAGTAAATTTACTGAAAGATCTTCCCATCTTTTCAACCCTCGCACTGTGTTTGTTGTTCCTTCCAATATCGACCTCTATGGCGCCTCCCTCCCTCACACCCTCACCATCACCACCGATGACGACTTCAGACATGAGATTTGGAAAGTTTCTCATTCCATCGCCTCATATTTTCTATCGGACCCAACTGTCGGCTG
The DNA here is from genome assembly GCA_956465555.1 of Nitzschia sp. pyKryTriq1. Classification (NCBI taxonomy): domain Eukaryota; phylum Bacillariophyta; class Bacillariophyceae; order Bacillariales; family Bacillariaceae; genus Nitzschia; species Nitzschia sp. pyKryTriq1. The sequence continues at coordinate 1,628,029 of OY101122.1, read as the reverse complement.
CTTTTGTCAATCTCCGTCCTATTGTACCTGGTCATGTTTTGATCATGCCAGAAAGAATTGTCGCCACAATGGAAGAACTTTCAGAAGAGGAATATTTGGACATGTGGAAGTCCGTGCGAACGGTCCAGCGAATTTTGAAACGTCACTACTCGGATACGACAGCCTTTAATGTCGCTGTCCAGGATGGACGAGCGGCGGGGCAATCGGTACCACATGTACACGTTCACGTGTTGCCAAGAAAGGGGGGAGATTTTGAAAGGAACGATGACGTATACGAAGAATTGGAACAATGGGCACCCCGAGATGAGTTAAGAGAGACTAAAATGAGTGGTACTATTGATGTCCCTGACGATGAAAACCGAGTAGATCGGACAGATGAAATGATGGCCGATGAGGCGGCCTCGTATCGCGGCATACTACTGTCTGTAGAAACGGAAGAAGGGACATGTAAACCGTAAAGTACAAGTATTTTGAAAGCGTCATAAGAGCACAGATGAATAATATTCCTATGTAGCTCTCGGGTAGACAAGCACGTATTTTTTGTCTTTCAAAACGTATTTTGAAACCAGAGGAGAAGCGCGAGTCCCGCGATGGATCTAGCCAACTTCTCGTATTCGGGCGACGCAGGGGCGTCCTTTCGTTTAGATTCCATGCTGTACCAGGAGCCTCCCACCCCTACTAAAGCCAATCCAGCCAATGTGGCGGGATTCAATCCTTCTCTGAACCATAACATGGCCATGCAAATGGCAAAGACTCGTTTGCCGGCGTTCAACAAGGAATGTGTCAATGCTGAGCAGAATCCCAGAGTAATCATCGAGAATACGTTATACAGGGGATGCCACAACACGACTTGGAAACTACAAGGAACAAAATGAGGCCGAACAATAGCATAGAGCACCACAGCCCAAGCTCCTGTCCATAGACCACTATAAAAGGAAAGTTGTGTGAATTGAACGATACTCTTCTCCAATTTGCTCCAATGCTGAATCGATTCTTGATGTTGTTGGTGATGATGCTTTCGTTGCAAGACATTGCGAGAGCTCAGAGTTAATCCACTCAAGACAGCAAATGCAATGGAAAGGGGATGCGGTGGGGTCGATTGCAATTTCAACAACGACATTGCCGCACCCACCACTACCAGCATGGAACTCACGATCCCGATGGTAAATTTTCCTTCCTGAAAGAGCAAATGCGATAGCAATAACGTCTCAAAGGGCTCCAACAATTTAATGACTTGCACCAGAGACGCCTTTCCGTACATGAATCCCAAGTTCGTCGCGATTGATCCGAGGGCATGCAAGCCACTCAGTGGCAACCAATGCGTCGATGTAATTTGTTGCCATGTGATGGAACGATTCAAACCGAGTAACAAGAGGCGACCGATCAAGGCTCCCGATAGCAACTGAAACGTGGTAACGACCCCAGTCAAAGCTACTGTTGATAGAAAACGAAGGTATGCTGTAGACAAAAATGCAGGATCGTTGACTTCCTCCGCATAGGATTGCATGGAAATTCCATTCATTCCATTTGTCCAGTACCACATACAGACGTTGGCCATTTGTAGCAAAAAGACAATCCCCTGCGTCCCGAGAAGTTTCCCCCAGGCAGATTTTGAGTGATCACTATCCGTTTCATCGCCGTCGTCATCGTGGTGGTGGTTGTTTGCCTCGCCCTTTCCCATGGGAGTGAGGGGAATTGTTTCAACATTACCGTCTACCCCATTTTCCTCGTCGGCATTATTGTTATGATGTGACGATGAAGCTAAAGCTTCCGCGTGTTTCCTTGCTACCATGGTCTAGTTTGCAATGGAAAATTATGATAGGCGGAGATTAGGATGCGCCGATGGTATCAGGTACCAGGTACTGGTAATGGTAGAATGTGATATAATGGATAGATGGATACCGTTACCAATACGGTACGGTACAGGGGGGGGCCGCCACAGCTACAAGTGCACAAGTATTCATACTCGTACTTGGACCACCGAAGTGCGAGCTGTATGCGGTCGGTGCGATGCGACAACAAAAACGCATTTCACAAAATTATTCAGATAGAGGGGAGGTGATTTTTGGGTCATGTGAGTCCAACTCCAATCACTGTAGTTTCATTGTTGGAAGAGAAGAAGACCGCCGAAGTCCAACTCCGCGAAACTCCGAGAAATCCATCATTTTATTCTCCTTATAGGTTGGTGAAACGCGTTTTTTCTTAACGTTTATGTCATAGATCCAAGTGTTTTGAATCTTTATTTTTCCATCTAACTTCCTCTGAAAACTGAGCTTTGTTATCATCGTGTGAGTTCTTCTCCGATCTCGGTGGGAACCAATTCCTGTCCAATCATCGTCGTCGTCATCACCGGCGGTTGATGTTGGCTGCAAAAAGAAGCCGTTCTTTCCCATCTGCTACGCAGTACATACCTGTACAGTCGCTCTATCTATCTCTGTGCAGATAGAGAAAAAAGCAACGATACGCGTTGTGCTGTTTGTTTTTATTTCATCTGTCGAGCGAAGCTTCTGGAAAGTTAGTGAGTGCACAACCAACCACTCTTTTCATTCATAACATCACTAACCACCACAACCGATCTTGCTACAATAAAATCAGTGCATACATACGCCAGCATGAGGTTTCTTGTCCTATGTACTGCCGCGGTGGTTCACACCGCCACATTCTCCAACGCTTTGATGCTTCCAAAAAGTAGGATTCTATCCAGCAGTATCCTTCCAACGACGACGACCTCGACGACCACGACAAAAAGCAGAAGAACAAAAACATCACTGGCTGTGAGAAGTAGCAGCAGTGATCATCACCATACCGCCACCGTCGAAGAAATGAAAGCCGACATTGAGCGGATGCGACAAGAAGCGCTGCATCGACTGGAGCTGTTGAATGAAGAAATGGGTCAAGCTGAAGTGGCGTGGAAAGGTCAAAAGATGCTGGAAGAGAAGATGATCGCACCACCACCATCGTCGTCGGTGAAAGTGCAAGTGCAAGTGGAAACGGCAGATAATCCAAATCCCGCAGCAGCGGCAGCTTCTTCCATTCCAACATCCAATTCCTTTCCTGTTATCCCCGCTCCGCATCAAGCGGAAGATATGTTTTCCTTCAACGAAGCGGAGCAAATTGACGCCCTTGTCAAAGCTCGCGTGGAACGAGACCAAATGCACTTTGTGGATCCAGTCGTCGCTGATGAGACTATGGCCGCCACCACCACGACTTCTGTCAAACCCACTAAGGCAGTGGCAGCACCCAAAGCGAAAAAAGCCTCATCGTCGGCACCCCTCAAATATTTGGACGATACTCGATGGAGACTCATGTTGAATATTGGTCGCGAACCCGGCACATGGATGCCCAAGACGTGGGGGGTCAGTGGGGATCGACTCCGCCTGCATTTGGAGCTCGAGTTTTCTCCGGAACAATTATATGAACGAGAAGAATTCTTGAATGGAGTCTCGGGCGCCAAACTCTTGAAAGTCGTTCACGGGCAAGCCGAGCTGTCACCCACCATGCAACAGGGGGGACGACAAGTACGAATCGGGGAGACGGGGGGCTGGAGAGTTGCACCGAATGAAGGGCCCATGGGAACCAGCGTGTTGAGATTCTATTTTGATCTCGAGGAAGAAACGAGACATGCGGGGAGTGATGTTTACTGCCCGGCTGGACGAATTTATTGTACTTGTGGCTACTTTCCCATGCAGGATCGACAGCAACAAGGACGCATTTCTGAAAAGGATTTTTTGAAACAAGAGATGCGTCAATTAGAAGCCCAATACGCAACTCTGGCGGCCGAAAATGAAGCTGATTCGAATCTAGTCAGCTGGAACAAGGTTCAACGATCTAAGAAAATGATGGATCTACGAATGCAAGCTACGAAATTAAACACAAAAATGCATGAAGCGCAGGTTCGAGAACCCGACCGGTCGTTGTTGCGATTATCACAAGATCAATCCGTAGGATTGACTCGAGAGGGAGGCGTTTGCTGCAAAGTTCAGAAAGGATTGGCCATCGAATATCATATCCTGGGCAAATTTGAAATTGCATCCATGACCAATCGAGAGCATTTGGACTATCGAGAACTCTTGCCGTAGTCGCAGGGCACATTACGAATACTTACATTCTCTGAAGCAAAGCAAAGCACAACAGCTGCATACAACGTTAGCAATAGAAAAACCTCTATAGCATTGCCTTCATTGGCTAGTCTAATAATTTCGCATGCCAGGCCGGCATTGGTCTGTTACCCTAGAAAACACTCCTCTTACACGCGAGTGCCACTCCAGGGCTGCTGGCAAATCACGCATGCACTCTTGCCACTGCTGCGGAACCATTGAGTGAGACAATCAAAGTGGAATCGATTTTGACAGGTCTTGCACTGCATTTCAGGGAGTTTGTGTGTCTTGACATGAAGCACGGAATAGCAAACAGGGCATGGCTCAATCCCTTCAAACTCCTTGTCTACATTTTCCTTCCAAAGTAGCAACGCATCTGTCAAGGATCCTCCTTGGTTGTTCAGCATTTGAGTGATTTGCAAAGACCATCGTTTCCAACGGCTTTCAGGAACACCCAAAGTCTTGGAACAGTCAACTTCTGCCCTTCGGAATGGAAAGGAAAGCGGTAACTTGATGACCACGGACAGGGTAAAGTCATCTTGGCTGTACAGTGCCGTCACTTCACGGCTGATCAAACTGCCCTTGACCGTCATGTCGCCAAATGAGGAAGCGGCCTTGATTTTGCGTAGCTCGCGTCGCAAAAGCTCGGGAGAGACATTTGCCTCAACAAACTCACGGATGGCATCCCGGAAATAGTTCGGACACGACATTTCCCACCAATTCTTCGAAAGCGTAGGGAATACCTCGACCGTTCGGAAGATGACAGCACACGCTAGTTTCGAGAGCTTCACGTCACTGCCACCAGAGTATAAATTGTCAACACTGTCGACCTTTTCGAGTTTGACCTTCCGGTCCGTGCTTCCATTGGCATACATGATGGCAAGATCCAGAATCGACCCAACCGCTCCGGACTTCCTTGTGTAAGAGCTCATCGCAGTCCGATTCATAGAATCGATTCCTCCTGCAGTTTCAGCGATGCGAAGATATGCCAACCAAGCAGCCAGACGACCAAACGCATCATTCTCATTCACGTGAAAATCTTTTTTGGTTATTTCCTGCCAAGATTCGACATCGTTCATTAGACCTTTCGGGATAAACTGACACGAAATTTCGATGTCTTCCTCCAACTCTTCTGCTTCCTCCGGGACGAGACCTTCCGACCAAAGCTTCAGCCTTTTTGCGGTCAGCTCGTTCATAGCCTTGTCCGGGCTAGCGTGGATGGGTTTTCTTTGCTTGGCATAAGCTTCTAGAAATCGTAAGGCGAGCCCTCTCTTGCTTTCCACGTACAATGCTGCTGCTAGGCTGTCCCCATGTTTTCGTCCTGCTAGTCCTGCGAGTCTCGGTTTTTTGCTCAAAATCGCATCAAGAACGGATGCACAAAGGGGGAATTCGACCCATCTTGACCCTCGGTCGGACTCCCAGCGCGACGCGAAGGATCCAACCAACTCTATCACGGCATCTTGTTCAGTGGTTTCTTCGTGATCGTCTTGGGCAGCGACGTCCATGGCTCTCAATGCGATATAGTCGTCCTGGGCGAACCCGCTGTCCTTCTTTGCTTGTTTCAACGACTTTTCCACAAAAAGATAAACTAAAGATTTTGCACTTTCGAGTTTGTCGGAGTTTTGCAAAACTGGCAGTGAAACAGTCAACATGGCAATAGTTGGACGCATTACTTCCAGCGAAGGCGATTTGAGCGGTGCAAGCTCGTCTTGGAGAAGCTGAAGTAGTGAATCAACTGTTACCTCTGGGTCGAATCCAATGAGCAAAGCATTCCATGAGGAGACTGGAGTATTGCACCCATACCCGAGGGCGAAGGCCAAAGACCACAGGGTATTCACCGGGAAATCCTGAGGAGTAGACGCAGCGTTGAGTTTACCAACCAGATCCGATTGAAACGAAAGTAGCTTCTGGAAAACCGTGTAGTGTATGCTTCCGATACCCCTCGGACCGAGAAGCCCGAACTGTGAGATGAGAACGTTCACAATTTCGTACTCGTGTAGCTGCCAGTTGTCCCATGATGCCAAGACCAGATTGTCCATGACCAGCGCCACGGCCTTTTGCCGCCGTTTCACTTCCGTCGAATCAATCTCGTCAACAGCCAGAATGTTGTTGCTCGTGCCATTTGAAGTAGAGGATTCTGGACTTGATCGCAGTCGCTGAGCTACAGTCTGTCGTTCTTGCATCTTTCCTTCGCCTTCCACCTTGATGGTGAAGTAAACCTCACTGGAGACATCATTATGCACCTTTACAATTGTACATGGTTGTCGTAGCTTTGGATTTTCGGTGTCTGGGATATACCAAACAGAGTCGCCTTCCTGGATTTGGTCAGATTGCAACTTGTCCTCGTTGTCTGAGCTTTCTGCTGGACGCACGCTAGAGAATCCAATCGAGACCAGCTGCGACAGGACTGAGACGCCACGGCACACCAACTCTTCGTTGCCTCCACTAAGAATGGACGAGAGGAACGAAAGGCAGGTTTTCAACCATCGATCACGACGCTCCTCTGAGACAGACTTGCCACCAAGCTTGGTCAGCAAAATAGCAGAATCGTCCTGTCGTCGTCGTGCTCCATCTGCCAACAGGAAATGCATTGAACCATGCGAGAGGTGCAAAAGAATCATTATCAATAGCTGGTCTTGATCGGTCGTCATCGAGTTGGCAAAAAGACTCCATCTGTACTCGCAAGCATCATCCTCTTGGTCGTCCAATAATTCCATGACACAACATAGGCTCCGCGAAGCAAAGCATTCTCGAGTGACTGTATAGTCCCATAATCTTGGCTCGGCCAAACCAATAATTTCCATCGACGGTAGTGGAATTTCGCTGGAAGAGTCCTTTGTATGTTCACACATCTCCAACAACCGAATGGCTCGTTCCGACCAGTGATATACCAAACCCAGGTCGACTTTGGATTCAGATGATGCTTGTCGAAGGGTCGACTGGAGTTCAGCTGACGCCAACTTGATAATAGAGACTCGAACGGTGTTGTTCGTGGTTATCCATGGCATCACTGTTTCTGTCCAGAGTTCCCCTCCTTGGCGCCAAGCTTGTATCAGTGTTCGTTTCACGTCTGCGTATTCCTTGAAAAAGTCGTTCTTTACGAGTGATACTAGCGTTTCCAGCACCGGGTTGGGACTTCGCATCGTGGATGGATCCGTGGGACACGCCAAATCAATCCAATGAGAGACTACCGACTCATCTATTAGAACTCCTTCAACTTCTCCCAACCCGACACAACCCTGGAGTAAATCGCTCGCCTTTCGATGATACGCAAGGTGCAATTCTGTAGCGTCGCTCAATTCTTCCTCGGAATCTTCCCCATGGAGTTCGGTAATGGATTCTTTGGCGACTTGTCGACATAAATCATCCAAGAAGGTTGATCGGACTGACTCGATCCCTCCCCCAGTACTCAGGATAAGCAATCCCGACACCAGAGCTTCCAGATCGCACTTGGCCGCTACCAATTCCCGCAAAATAGCATCCCAAGTTCCCTTCCCTCCTTGAGTCTTTCGACATTTTTCGTACAGTTGGAAGTCGTATTTGGTCAGAGTTTCACTGAATTGATCTGACAAGGAGCTCGTGTGTATGACCATCCACCGAAGTAAATCATTCATCAAGAAGGTCTCCATATTCGCGTCGATAAAGAGTTCATCGACAGTTATTCGTTGTAGTAAGATCGTCCATAATTCATAAATATCTTGGCCTGGTACCATACCCGTAGACGCGTGACACTGTTGCAAATATTGGTGGAATAGTTGTTTCCATAACTTTGGCAAGTGACTGTTATCACTATTCGTACCCATGTCAGTGGTGCGAGCCGGAAATCGTTGCACAAGATTGGTTAACTGCACGAGGTCAACCGCCGAATTATTGGACACCAACACTTTGGGAATTTCCGTATTCCAGAACCAATCGTCCAAGAGAATCATGGCAGAATTGGGTTTGGTGGCTTGTGCGGTATCCAATAGTTGCAAATCCTTGGCCAAAATTTGCCCCAGATGGTCGTAGGCCCGAGGAATGGGTCCACTAATAATAGATGAGGATGAAGATGAAAAGGAGGCACTGCCAATCGATCGCGTCACAAACGTTTGCAAAGATTGCAGCCAACATTGCGCCAACACTTCGGCCAATTCATGTGATTGTTGTAGGAGCAAAAATGTGGCTGTTTCGGCGACCGCTGCCACCACCTCCAATTGATCCGCACCTCCGACCAGGTTGCTCTTGCCTTGCCAAATACTCGTTAGGATGGTAGGTTGAACCTCTGCGGGTAACAAGGCGACAATCGGCAAGACGGTGGGTGCCCATTGGGTCGCTCCATGACAACCCTTGGAAAACAATTTGGTTAATGGTTTCGTATACTGCGCTAATAATGCGGTTCTCTCATTGGGTGGAACGGATGCCACAAAGGCTAGGAGTGTCTCCAATAAAATCTTGACATTGGTGGGTTCCTTTTCGGAAGAGAGATTTTGAGTGAACATGTTGGAGAGTTTACTGGTATCGACCAACGAAGTGGCCTGTTGACAGCAGGTGGAAAGAAGAGTATACGTCTTTCGTCGCAACGAGGCATAGGGACTCGCCAAAGTCTTCCACAGATATCTGACATCTTCAGCATTAGGCAACGGTGGCACAGGGGAGGAGGAGGAGGATGGTGATGATGATGATGACCCAGCCTGACGATCGACATTCTGTTGTTGCAAGTGTATTTGTAAGCCACTCAATGCGGTTCCGACAATGCGCACAAATTTCTCGTCAATCTCTTCTTGCTGTTTGTCCGAGAGCTTGGCATCTGGCGACTGCTGTTGCTGTGATTTTTTCTGAAACAGTTCTTGATGCATTGCCAGTGGTTTGCCGTAGGAAAGAATGCGTTGTACGTACTCCCACATGCCTTGGTCGACTAGCGACCGACTAATATTGGCGGTCGTCTTGTCGTCCATGACGTCGTTCCCCCCGTCCAGCAGAAATATTGTCTCGGCCAATTTTTGCGCCGCCTTTTGGACATCCGTCGCAGGATCCGCTCGTGCACACAGCATCATCCCCAAAAGTTCGTTATTATTTTGCTGTTGACTCACCAACGTGGTAAATGCCTTGGGGACTCTTACCAACGCCTGCTGACAGCATTCCAAACTGGCGGCTCGAACTCGAGGAGTATTGTCGTAGCTCAATTTGGATTGAAACAAGTACAAAAAATGTGCCAACGCATCCACCTGCGATTTTTTGGGCGCCGTGTCGTCCATGAAATAATCCCTCAAATCTTGCAAGGCTTTGGTGTTGGTGGTCGCATCTCGTTTTTGTCCGATCCGAGGAAAGAGAAGGGAGAGTTGCGACTCGGATCCAAGGTACACTGGCTCCAAGGAGAGTCCTTTGGGAGGAGGCGTCAACGACGACGACGACGAAGAGCCAGCTGGAGTAGTGGAGGTTGCTGTGTCTGAGGCAGGAGACGCCGCTACAGGGGAAGTAAAGGCACCAAACCCTATAAACTCGGTGGCTTCTCCCTTGTTCAGACGTGTTTTGCGCTTTTCGCGGACCATTTTCGGATAACGTCTTGGTGGTCGTGGCAGAACTGTACTGCAAATTTCAACCTATCGACAAGGAGGAACCCTTTCTAGTAGGAGACAGAAATTCTATGAGGACAGAACAGTTCCAAGGATGGAATAGTGGACCGAAAAGAGGTATATATCCTCTGGAAAGGTGTAATGGATGGATCAAGCGAATGAGTGAGATGAGCAAAGCTGGCTGAAAATAGAGGCGGGGCGACGAACGACGAACGACAACGAAAAGGGATCGAGATCGAAAGACAACATCGGTGCGGTGCGTTGCGTGCGTGGCGTGCGTGGTGCGTGACTGCAAGTTTGAGTTTGTGGTGGAGAAGTTACGTAAAAAGTCTACGTGAATGATTGTCCGCCGCACGTTTCAGGAGTCGACCCATACGACCCAAAATACTTGGCGCGAAAAACGGGGCGACGCGCATAACCCCTGCCACCACCACATCCATCGCATGATCTGCCAACGATCAAAAAAGCTGACGATGATGAATGATAATGAGAATGATGACACCATGATCATCGATGACACCATAACTTCAGTTTTCGTGCTCTGAGAGTCAGCCGACAAAGCAAAGCGGAAAGAACACTTGTCTTTCTTGTACCATGAGCAAGCGAATGGCAGATACCTTCTTCCCCGCCTGCCTGGGTCGGATCAACAACAACCGGGTCCTCACCTTTCTCTACCATGATGTCATTTTTCCTGAATCCGTCGCGGAGGAGTGTCCCGAATACACATTGACATTATACTCCACGGATGGTGAGACAGCAACAATAATTCGACAACCCTTTCTGTTACTGGCAGCCTTGTGGGGGGCTTGGATCGGAATAGATGGATTTCTACGGCTGTGGCGGCGGCCAGCAGCGGGGGAGATACGAACAACATCATGGGCAGTTGCGCTGTTGGCGTTTGGAATGATGAATGTCAGCGCCGTCTTTGTGCATTGTCTTTGGCCGGCTCCCACCACCGACTATCCTACGGACTATCCCCTCTTTTGGGTTGTTGATACCTACATGACGGGGGTTTCTGGCTCCTGTCTTTTGGTGGCAAGCCTGGAAGAAATACAAGCTCGATGGAAATCATTATCCTATATTATTATTGATGACGGTGGCGGTGCATTGACTTATCCACTGCTACTGCAGATTATACAAGGGATACCAATACAGGAAATCGCCATGGGGATCCAACTTGTGGGAGTTTTGTGCATTGGGTGGTTTGCTACAAGCCCGGCACCCCAGCTAGTGGCGGCGTCGCACCCGCTTGAGTTGTGGTATCTCGTACCCATTGTAATGGCTGGAGTGCCTGTACTACTGGTAGTCTACGAGAATGTGTGGATGCACTTGTACAAGACAGTGTACTTGCCTTGGCAAAAGGGCGAGCTATCGTCTCCTCCCAAACTAAAAATGGTACCCTTTTCGGTCGGCCAAGCTGTCTTTGCCAGCAGCATTTTCGTGGCGGGAGTCTTGGGGATTGTGCTGGACCGCGTCTGGTGTTCCCCAATAGGATATTCGTTGGCCCGGGACTTTTTGTCGGCCAATACCTTTGTCTTTTTGGGGTGCGATTTGGCCTTTTGGGGACTAGTGCGATTTCTTTACTATGAAAAAAGGCGACAACCGACAAGCGACGACGGAGCAGGTCCCTACAGCAACGAGAAAAAGCGTGCTTGAGAGGAATGAGTGAGTGAGTGAGTAGTCGCCTGGTATCAATCTCGGATTCTCATCATGGTGCCGTCGGTGTTGGGCTGCCACTTTCATCTCGACACTGGTAGAGACGCATACGGTAGGAGTACGAGTACAGTATCACTGGTAGTCTACCAGTACTATACTCACACTCGACAATTTTTCGATGCCTATTTTTATTTTTGCGACGGTTAAAACGATTCGACTCGATCGACTTCATATTTTCGGTCAGTACCAAGGCAGACGTAGTCTCTACAAAGAGCACGGAGTGCACACAAATTGGGTTTGCTCTTCGTTTACACGAACGAGAAACAACGAAGACAAGGGCTGTGCCGTCAAATGAGCCATTACCCACTATTTCCAATCCATGCCACATTCATCCCAATCGGCTACAACCAGATATGCAACTATCACCAGCATACTGCTTCCTTATAGCCGTGACGGTTTTGTTCCTCCCAAGAAATGTGCAAGGGAATGAACGTTTGACCATTCCGTCGCCTTTTGTCGAAATGGACGAAAATTTTGTCCGGTTGAGCATGCGAGCGGCTGAAATTAGCTTTGCCGTCAATGCTGACAACACACAAGCCCTTCTTCCTTCTTCAACGTCGTGGACGAATGAGCCTGACAAAGTCATGATTGTAAGAATAGATGATATTTGCTGGGTCGCGTTTCGAGCAACAGCACCAAACAGTGGGGACTGGGCTCAAAATCTTGATCCAAGGATGGCGGACGACGTCTGTTACAAAGGGGATTGCTGTCGCACGAGAAAGGGCTTTCGAGATGCTTATTTGGAATTCGACTACTTGGAAGATTTGGAATCTTCCATTGTCGATTGTAGGGCGGAATGTTGTCAAGATCCCAACAACTGCAGCAACGACGAGGAGAGGTGCAATGTCGCCTTGACCGGTTTTAGCCAGGGGGGTGCGATAGCCCAGGTAGCTGCAGTCTTTCTTCAAGATATTGCCCCGACTACCATAACATTTGGCCAGCCACCTACCATGGAGGGGCCTTGTCCTGCCCTTGACACAGATCGACTTTATCGTTTTGTGAACACCATCGAAGAAGGAGGTAGCCTCAAATACGATCCGATTCCATTTCTGGACTACGGCGGTGTAGATTACATGGGCCATCTATTTGTACTAGCCGAGGATTCTGCCGGGGTTGCATACTATGAAGACAATGATGCACCAAATGTGTCTATGGCGCGCCTCTCAGTTTGGGAAATCCAAGAGGTGCACACCATGGCTTCCCACATTGATCGACTGGAGGCAATCCTTGGCGATGGCATTTTTCCGGTATCAATGGATGGATGGGACTTGGGTCATTTATGTACGATAAGATCCGAGTGCACTTTCCCTCATATATGTAGCAGGGGACGATGCTCCCGCGGTGCGATTGGCGATTCGTGCTGGTACGAAGCGGATTGTCTTTCAATGAATACATGCGAGGGAATGTTGTCTCCTGTTTGCCGGGCAAAACTACCGAAGGGCTCCTCGTGCAACGAGGCCGATGACTGTCAATCTGGAAAATGTCAACTCACATGGACTGGTTTCAAATGTGGTTCCTAGTTCTGTGGTTAAAGGTAAGGCAGCAACAAAGGATTGTGTATGACACGCAATGGATATACTTTTGGCCAGTTTTAAAGAAATGCGAGATACGCCAAGATTCGTGAATCACAATTCAGCCCTTGGCGTATAGGGGCAGGCACTGGGGAACGGCTTGAAAGTGGATTTCCTTGCCTTTCACAGACAACTTGGTGCCGCCGTCAAGAATTACTTCGTACCAGTCGTCGCCCTTTGCAGTCCAGTTGTTGGTCACTTCGACGTGCACAGTTTTGTCCCAGTTCCTTTCTCCTTTTTGATAGGCGCCTCCCGTGTCGCCTGACATCCACGAGCAAAGGAATTTGAATAAAGGAAGAAACCCTTGATACGGGCGCTGATATACGACGATGAATACACCACGAGGGTCCCACCTTGACACGCCAAAATTCAAATCAACGTCACCTCCGCCCTCAACATCAGACACCACGACAGTCATGATATTTGGGGCTTTCTTTGTCCGAAATGGATATGCAGCAAATGCCCATAGCATCACCACCAGCAATCCAGCTTCACCAAACCCCGAGACAGAGGCACGAGCGGAATCCATAGTCTCAACCAAATATTTCTGAATGCCACAGAATGCAGTGACCGTTGCATACAGAGTATCGGTACTTCCATCGCCCATGCATTTGATGAGGTTCGCTTTCCTGACGCAGCCAGCCTTTAGTGCCGTCTCAATAATTTCTTCCACTTCCCTATGGGGTCCAAAGGCATCCGCTTGCAAAACATTCGACGACCCCCCGGGCAAGTGCAAGATTCCAGCGTATGGCCATGTTTCGCCATTTTCACGCAGCGCGTGCTGCATGAACTCCATGATGGTGGAATCACCACTTAGAAATGCAATCGTTTTGTAAGGCTTTAGATTCTTGGTCTGAGTCAGGGTAAGCACATCATCGGAACCGCTTGTGACGTAGACTTCTACCGTTCGACCATGATTCTCAAAGGCTGCAACGCTTTTCGAAAATTCTTTCTGTCCTCTCCCTCCACCACTGGCCGGGTTCACCACCAGCAGAACATCGTACTTGGTCTTTTCTCCATTGTCTGAGCTGTATTGTGGTGGTGTCGTGTATCCATGATGCTTCTCTTTGAACCTTTGCAAACTGGCAAGCCATCTCCTTTTGCTATATTCCAAGAACACAAAGCTTATCCCTATGACACTTCCGCTGACGAGACCTACGATCACGTTTCTTCCTTCGACCATCCTGGTATCTGGTTCTGTGTGCCTTCTATGCTACGAAATCGTTCGATTTGTGATAATAAAGAACCTGAGTCGTCACCCTGATAGCGTTGCTTCCCCATTTTGTTTTTCGTTTTTGTGAGTTTTTGGCCTCTGTTCTGATGGTTTTTTGGCCGTCGAAGAAGATCACGCGGTTAGTCGGAGTACAGTCACGATCTTATAACTGCAATTTACCCGATCATTGAAGACGATCCAACGACGAGAAGATCGAAGATACCTTTTGCCCTTAATTTCAAGGAAGAATGCAACAATCGCATTCTTGATGGCGACAACAGTTAAAATATAATGAATCATCGAAGAAACACTTGCGGATCCATCACTCTAGCTCTACCATGACTCGCTTACTATGTTTCTTTCTGCTTACTTTTTCAGCATCCGCCTATCTACCTGAAAGTAGCAGGGCATCGAAGGCCTGGATCAAAGTTTCGTCTCCCCTGGACAAGAATCCAGTCGGTGCAGTAGCTGCCTCTGCGGCATTAGCCGTGTTGCTATCGACGACCGAACCAGCCTGGGCCTCAAGCTCCACAGCCGCGCAAATCCATTTGAATAGTTTGCCTCCATCCACAATTTCAGTTCAGATCGGAGATTTGCCTGTGGTTGGGAAGTTGTTATCTGGTACATATACCAAGACGAACAAACCACCCACATCTGCAGCTTTGACAATCAAGAGTCCATCAGACAAGCTCGGAGCTATCAAGAATGCAGCCAGTGGTGGGCATTTGGAATTTGATGTCGATGGTCTGATCTCCACTCATTTAAACGTTGATGTTGCATCCAGCAAGGCGGGGGAAGCCACTATCCGAGTAACCTCGCCATTGATCCCTGCGCTTCCCTTCAAGAACAGTGCCAGTGGATTTACCGGCACAATTGCTGACAGCATGAGTCCCAGTAAGACTGCAGCCAAAGTTTCTTTGACATCACTTCCGCCGACTGCCATCGATGTCGAGATTGGGGATCTTCCAGTGGTTGGTTCCCTTCTTTCTGGTGTGTATACAAAGGTGGATTCAACCCCCGCGGGCAGCGCCGCCGCAATCACCATCGAATCTCCCAAAGACAAGTTTTCGGCTATCAAGTCGGCCAGTGGAGGGCACTTGGAATTTGATGTGGACGGCGTACTTTCAACGCATTTGGATATTGACATTGCTGCTGACAAAGCTGGTGTAGCGACTGTGAAAGTGAAGTCTCCCCTTATTCCACCCCTACCTTTCAAAAACACTGCCAGCCTGTAAGAAGCCACTAGATTGGTTACAACGTCGAAGAAGCAATCATCGTGTTCTGGGAATGAGAGCCCAGCGTAATTTCCACGGCCGCAAGCCCGCAACCTCGCTACATCAGCCACTACCGCTTGACGAGAGGGGAAAATCCATTCAAAGAAAAGAATCAAAAGCGGAACAAGGGGATGTGCGACGACATCAGCTCAAATGAAAATAAGTAGCCCCAACGTATGTTCTATAGAGCTGAAATTTATTTTCGCACAGAGCTAGCTCCCACTGTAATCTGAAGCGATCCCTCGTTGACCTACAACTGCAGCCTTTACCTCCGTTTCGCCGGCCAAAGTGGTGAGTCCTTGATACTCACGCTGTTTCAGAAAATTGGCAGCTTCACTCTTATAGGCAGTAACTTGACCTCGTCCAGGCAATTGTTCCAAATCCAAGTCTCCTTGCACCAGCATGCTAGACTTTTGGGTGTACTTCCCCGTAACTAGAGAAAAGTACGGTGCATCGTCGTCATCATCGTTGTCAGCAGCATCATTCGTGGAGGAAGCCAGATGGACGTTTTGAAGTACATCTTGGCAATCCAGGCTGTAGGCTTGAGCACCCCATTCCAGATTCCCGAGCGCAACATCCAGTTCAAGAGGCGTAATTACCGGTACAGGGTATTCTCGTTCGTCGTCGAGCAACGAATGTTCTCGACATGCGACGAGCACGAAACACTCGATTTCGGCAAAGTTGCTAAGTTTGGCAGGATTGATCTTTCCAACCGCAAAACTATATGAAGACTTTCCAGCGTCATGAATCCGTGCTTTCAGTGCCTTGACTACATTGACCAGGTGTTCTTGCGACAGATTTGAGACAAGGATTCCCAAGACATTTGCATCTCGAGCTCTTTGTGTTAGAAAGAATCGCCGATTGAGTTGCTTTTGAATCGCGACAGGGATTGATGTTGACAAGCTCTGCGTCTTCGGAGAATATGTCCAATAAGCACGGGGTGGCGTTTTCAACGAGAAGAAACGAAGCATGCTGTTGACGTATTGTCGTTTGCTCGTCGACTCCGATTCGCCAATGAACAACACCGTATGTTGTTCAATCTGGCCCCATGATTCGATGATATCTGGAAGCTCCAGGCCCCCGACTACCAAGGGCCTTCGCTGCGGACTTTGAGTTTCCTTTAAACTTTCGTTTGTCGTTTGAGCTGGCAAAGATGGTCCAGCTTCTTGCTGACCACTGCAACCACAGCCATCTGTGTTTTCATTCTCCCCACAACACGAATTGCGGTTTACCCCATTTCTTCTTTTCTTTGCTGTTGGTTGAGGTATTTGTCCTATTACCAACTCAGCCGTCCCAGCTTTAATCAAAGCTGACCGCAACGCGTCCATGGCATGTTGATACCCCACTTGGTACAACACCAGGATTTTTTGTGGCATCGGATTCTCCTCCTTACAGATACCCTCCACTGCCACGGGAACATCGATTTCTAGACGGCCAAAGCTATAAATCACGGGAAGAGTTCCAGTCGGACTCAAACAGGCATGCCCATAGTGCACCATGACATCAGCTTGCAAATGCAATGCCGCCACTTCATCGGGACAACACGAGCCAACAGTAGTGTCACCCAGACAAAAGACAAATGGTGTGACGGTCGAAGGAATTTCCTCTGCCAAATGTTCCTCCAGAAGCCAGCACACTTCTGGACTGTCATCCAGAAGTTCGTCTGGAAATTGAAGCGCCACCCGGAACATGTTGTTGTTATCACCCCCTTCTTTTGAATTTTCACTTTTGACATATTTGCGGGCTAGCTCCTCGGAGATTCGATCAATTTCATAGTAGATTTCGAGGGGGATGGGCCCTCGAATGGACGTGGGAGTTTCCAAAGACGTCGTTGCTTCTGCTTCGACCGCCTCTTCGGCCATGACACGTGATCCATCATCAAAGATGAGTTGTGGTGGAGGCGCTCGCTTGCCAGACATTTTTCGTGAGCCTGGAAAGGGGGAAACAAACACACACAGATCGACTATTACAATGAATGAACAAGATGATGTGAGAAGTGAGGATGAATGAGTCGGGAGCAGGCGGGATGCGGGATTATTTGAAAGGATCTCTCACTATCGGTACCGTTACGTACCGGTAGGGTAGTACGGTAGACTTGTTTACAAGTACCCGTACTGCAGGTTTTGGTTGGTCGTTAGTTGCATGGTCGTCGCTCGTCGCGCAGCATCGTGAGACGGCCTGACCGACTGACGGTCAAGTTCGGTTAGTCGTACTTGTCGAAAATACTACCAATCTAATACAATATTACCGGTACCGTATGGTACCTGGTACAGGTACTGTACTACGAGTAACTACTCTCATCGGATCGGTTGCAACGGGCATCCCCTATTCTACCGGTAGATGACTGCATACTTCTTGTAGTGCGAAGGG
Source organism: Nitzschia sp. pyKryTriq1 (assembly GCA_956465555.1). Classification (NCBI taxonomy): domain Eukaryota; phylum Bacillariophyta; class Bacillariophyceae; order Bacillariales; family Bacillariaceae; genus Nitzschia; species Nitzschia sp. pyKryTriq1. The sequence goes on along the minus strand of OY101122.1, from coordinate 1,610,236 downwards.
CCTTCAATTTTAGAGAGAATCATCAGGTGGTAGTCTTGGAATCAATTTTCCATTCTCTATAAGTATGTATTCTTCTATTGTTCACATCTAGTATGTTCTGATGCGTGTCAGATGATAGTCCCTTCGGTTTTTACCCTATCGCATCCACCACGACCCAAGCAGCCTAAGCCGACCTAGCGCTAGCTCGATTGGGCGTGGAAGGTCGGATGCCACCATGGGCACAAGCTTGTTCCATGCCAACTCGTTCAAAGGCCTCGAGCGAAATCCCCCTGACTGCTGGGCTGCAACCTTCTAGCGAAAACTCCTTGATGCCGATGTGTTGGTTGAGGGCCAATTCAGAAGCACGGAAGTCTTCTTCTGTCCCTTGAAGGACGAGATTCTTCATCGTCAAGACTCTGAGCCACTGAACATCACAAAGCAGTTCAGCAAGATCAATAATCTGGACCAAACCTTGTTCAAGACGGAGTTCCTTCAGACAAGGAACCTGTCCAATAGCTCCAATCAGTTCAGTGCGAGCATCGCTTCGCACACACCCCAGGAAGTCCTCATACAGCTCAACCGTCTCAATCGATGTGTTCAACTTGATTGCGTTGATGTAATCATAGATGTTGTCGATGACTTCCTCATCTTCGCAAGTGAAACGGATCTTGGTGATCGTGCTATCTTGGATTTCTTCGATATACTTCATGCTTTTTGATTATTAAGAAGATTTCGGAATGGATCAACAGTTTCAAAATTGGTTATTGTCGTCGCTTGCTCCGAAAACAAAAATTGTGAGCTCAACGTCTTGAGCAGAGTAGGAGAAACCCCGTTTGGTTTCCTCCCGCCCTGCGGTGGGTAATAAGCTCTGCGTTGTGGTTGGTCTACCTTTCACGAGTATTCACGAGTACGTACAGTACCACCGCCGGTAGACACCAAGAAGTTGGTCCGGCATATTTTCCTTCTTTTTCGCATACAACATCATCATCATCATCACAACTCACGAATACGTTCGTATTTAATTGCGCCCCGCCGAAGTACTGGTACTTACGTGTACGTACTGGTACTGTAGTGTACCCGAGTACTTCCTACGACGATTATTTTGTATGTAAATGGGGTTTCGGAGTTCGGATTTGGGAGAGGAGGCCATAATTAGCGATCTTGCCGAATTGTCATTGACACTCTCGGAGCTTCTTTGGAAGAATCGATCATTTTTTTCAGTCTTTCGGTCATTCAATAATATGTGCCCCTTCGTCGATTGCCTGTATGACATTATTTCTCATTATGTCCCTTCTCTAGGGCCAGAGTAAAGTTCGCACTGAAGAACTACCCTAGGAAAGAGAGAACAGATTGATTTCATATAATGCAGGGAAACGAACTGTCGGTTGTTATAAATAGCCCTACCAGAGAGGAGAGAGGCGGGGAACCGAATAAATCCGAACACCTCGAAAATGTCCATCAAGGTTCCGGACAAAAAGCTTGGGCCTTCCTCGATCGTTCTCCTCCCAGCCACTGCATGCCACGATCAGACGTCACTTTTTTTGCTCGTTCGAAAAAAACGGACGTCCACCAGGCGAAAATCGAATCCGGCCAAAGAACTGAAAGTATCTTTGTATATTATTCTCTCTAATCTTCCTGGCGACACGGAGCCGATCTAGCTGAACAACGGCTCAAACGCATACCACGCATTCGATCCCAATTGACTGAATTGTATGAATCCAGACCTCATATGTTGCCCGCCAACCGTCACATGTTCGAAACAGATGTCGACGCCCATATCACCAAGTATCCGGACCCTGATCGTTTAGAAGATTGGATCCTAGTGTGGACACCAGCAATCAAGAGCAGCGTAGCCCAATAGCAACGCATCAATATACTTGCCGCCCCAGTCCGGGAAGGTCCGGTCTAGCAGTGCAGTAGGTTGAAGAATTCCTCGCATTGCTACAGGCGGTAGGTGCCGGGGCCGGGTTGGGTTGGGTGGACTTGTTCTACCCTGTCGGTTATAAATAGATTTCATATTTTTTTTAATCTTCCTGGCTGCCTTCTTCATCAGTAGTCTACTGTACCATTACTTCGCTTCTTAGACTGACTTTTCGGATCCCGTGAGCCTTTCGAGTCCAGCATGTCGATCCTTCCCTTCAAGTCATCTCCAGGAGCGAGAGAAGCATGCTTTATATGCCCATGTTGATCCAAGAACAAAGAGAAGCTCGATCCGAACCCCGCGCCTCTTCTCAAGATAAAGAGCGATTTGAGATTCGACACAAAGCTTGGGCCTTCTTCGATCCTTCCTCGGTCACTCTGCTCACAATTTTGTTTTCTGCTCGCTTGACAAGCAAAGACAACACCCCAACTTTCAAAATCTTTGATTCTAAATCCAAATCAAACATCATGCAGATCGTCGACCAAATCCAAGACAACACCATCACCAAGCTTTGCTTCACCTTCGAAAACGAAGATGCAATTGACAATATCCACCAAATCATCAGCGCCATCAAGAAGAACTCGTCAATTTTGACGGTTGAGCTGTCTGAGGACTTCTTGGGATGCGTGCGAAATGATGCTCGCAGTGAGCTTCTTCAGGCTCTGGCGAGCATTCCTTGCCTGCAAGAAGTTCGTCTCGAACAAGGCTTGATCCTGGTTGCCGACCTTGCCAAGTTGCTTTGTGGCGTCAAGGGACTCAAGATTTTGACCGTGAAGAACATCGTCCTCCAAGGAGTGGAAGCAGACTTTAACGCAGTGGAAATGGCCCTTCATCAGCACCCCTCGATCAAGGAGTTTTCATTGGACGGCTGCCGCCCCGCCATCGAGGACATTTCCATCGAAAGCTTAGAACTTGCTGGCAGTAAGCAGGTTTGTGCTCACGGTGGAATCCCAGCTGCTCGGCACAATCCTGCTAGTGCTAGATCCGCATAGATTGCTTTCCCGGCATTCTTTTTGTGTGCGGTGGGGCGAACGGGGACGCACTTTTCATACAACTGTGCATTTAGGAAATGTACCAACCATAGAATATATACAAGAAAATAAACTACAATAGATACAACAACGGACAAAAATAATAGCCTCCCTTCGTGCTCTGAAGCCAATCTCTACACCGAGAGACGCAACACAATAATGCAGATCTAGCTAGTCGTAGCTCACGAGTAGATCTCTATTCCTTGTCGCTTGTGAATGAACAAGAAAGTCGTCGCCCTCTTTGAATACTCCACAAGAACTACCAGCTCATGTGGAGTTGGGCGCTCGTTGTTCGATGGCTTGGATCTTCTTTGTTTTGATGGGTACACTACAGGTACTTTGTAGACTACTTGTAGTTAGACGAGCAGAGAGGCGATCTTTCAAACGAACTGAACAGGGGGTGTCGTCTCCATCTCATCACTGCATGGTCGTCTCGGAAATCGATCAAGTCCAGTGAGTCGATGCGAGAAAGATACCCAACATATATACCGGTTCCGTGTACGACGTATGAGAGACGAAAACGCAACGACAACGGGTACAGGGTACCGGTAGTATTAGTAGTACGAATTTCGGATTTGTTGGATCAGGGCCTACTACTACTACATAGCTAGTAGCGATTTCGCCTCTACCGGTAGTAGAGTAGTGTTTGTCTCGTTTCTCATTGTCATACTGTACTCGTACAGTATTCCACCGCCATCGCGATTGTCAGTCGCTATTCAGGCCAACAGGGTAGTTTCCAAAGCGATTCTCACTAAAGTCCCCTCAGTCTACAGTACTACCGGTACCGGTACAGAGAGCGAGACCTGTCATGACGTTTTCAGAAAGACAAGGTGTGCCACGAGGACAGGGGCGCATATTTGTTTTATGCCTTCTCTTATTTTCCATTCTTGACTCCTCGACAAATGGGTTCGTATCTGCCTTCGTCGCCCATCCTTCAGGTTTTTTGTCAGGGAGAAATAGTGTTGGTCTCACATCGTTATCAGCCGAGCGCCGACCATGGGATGTGTTTCGGTTTGTACAACAATCGTCCCGTTTTGTGAATCCTTTCCAAACAGGAGGGACAGCGAAGAGAAGCGTAGCCAAAGGCCAAGTATTGTGGAAGGCGGGAAGCATGCAGAATGACTTTACTTTTGCACCCTTAGACGACGTGGTCATGGGCGGGGCTTCTGCGTCGAGATTCGACCAAGCAACTGGAAAGTGGACGGGAGAAGTCACTGACGCCAACAACGGTGGCTTCATCGGTATTCGGTCGACTCCCTTTGTAGAGTACGATATGTCCAACTGCCAGGGTATACAGCTGCAAATAACACCCAACAAGAAAGAGTCCCTCCGACTCAAAGTGGTTATTCGCGATTCTACCGATTTCAATGGAGTTGGATGGACGACAAGTGTTGACATTGTTGCGGGGAAAGGCTCCACAGTGAAGATTCCCTTTGATAAGCAAGTACCAACTAGATTCGCCCAAATAGTCTCTGGCCAAAAGTTTGCCAAAGATCAAGTGCGTGGTATGCAATTGGTCTTCTCCAAATTCGAATACGACGGTGCGCTCAATCCAAAGTTTCAGTTAGGCGACTTTCAGGTTCAAGTTGAAGAAATAAAGACTTACTAACTAAACATGTGTCTTCGATCTAACGATGAAATAACAAATAATGATAGGAAATAGATACCTCTATGGAGCAAAGTAGTCTACGTGTGTTGTGGGAATGCGCAACCAATTCACATTATGTAACTCGTGGGATAGGTCCCAGTGCGGGGTCTTAGAGAGTGAAGATCTTTCTTTTAACGAAGGAGCAACGTAGTAGGTATATGCAAGCGGCACATCGGTGTGTGCCCCCAATGGAATCGTCTAGTGTACAGGGGAGAAAACAAGTTTACCGTAGGAGCACGTGTAGCACTACGTGTACATACCCATCTTCTTCGTCAATCCAAATCCGGCAGAATGGTAGCCGGGACAATGGGTACCGCATCAAAATCTGCTGGAATTTGCATATCAAAGTCATGCTGATGGATGGCCTCGGCATGACTGGAAGGGCCATAATAATCTGGGTGCTCCGAATCGTCGATTTCTGTACTCATACTGATTCGATGGGATGGAATCCATCGGCCATCCGTCTCACATCTGCAAGTCCTCGGGGAGGAGCAGCCGCAAGAGGAACCAGGGCCTTGGTCCAGCTGCAAGGACGATTGTACTACGATTGGCTTCACGATCCACTGGGAAATGACGTAAATACCCGCCAAGCAAGATCCTAGAACCAGGGCCAAGTTGAATAGTTTGAGTTCGACGCGGTCGATTCTTTCTTGGTTCCGCTCGTGCGTTTCAGCGGCATGCGAGTGCGTCTCGGCTTCCAACACCAAGTCTTTGTCTTCCATGCAATTGACGCTGACATGGGTGGTTTCTTCGGGTATCTTCCAGTCCATGACGCACAGAAAGTCAAATAGAATATGCCGATGGTGTTCTAGCGAATAGCACCTACTAAAGTCCCCGACGCATTCGTCTCGCCAGTCATGCACGTATTCCTTCATGATCAGAAAGCCATTGTCGTCGTTGCAAAGATTAGAAGTCTGATAATCAATGAGTCTATCGTCTTTCTCCTGGATCGCATGGAAGGTAAAAATACAGGGTGCTAGTGTGGTAGTGTAGTGCCCCGGGCGTTGGAGGTTTGCAAGGTGCAAGTATTTGCCATGGAGGGGGAAGGAGAAGGTGCTTCTTCTGGAAGCACCTCTCCCCGCGACTGATCCAAACGGCTCACCGTCCCCGGTGCGGGACAGTCATCGTACGGAATCGCAGTGGTGGACCCCACCACCAAGGCAGCCAAAAGAAGACGAGCTAGCATCATCCTCGTGATTCCGACCACCGATGTGAAAGAGAGAATAGAGAGCAGCAACGATGGAAAAAACGATGGAAGACTGTGTGTGAGAGAGAGAGGAGAGAGGGAGAGTACAAGTAGAGCTCTACCACTATTTAGCTACCGGTAGTACAGTATTTTATTTTGCGTAGAATCCTGGACGTGTACGTGGTACGTGGATTTCCGTACTTTACGTAACGGTACATACATACTACCAAATCAATCTTCCAATTTCAGTGTCAGAATATGAAGGTACAGTATCACGCACGACTCAGTTTTATCGATGTCGGATTAATGTCGTCTCAACCACCTTTTAATATTGGAGAAGACACGCTTCGGACTTGCTCGCATCTCACCACTAATGCGGTACCGGCGGTATCATCCATACCTGTACTCGTACTTTTACCGTACTGTAGAGGAGTACTTTCCCCTGTGTCAGGTAATCTGCACTCTGCACCTATGTAGAATAATCGACCCGCACCAGGGGGCGCGCGGAGCAGTCACCGAGGTAGTCAAGAACGCAGTCATCCTCGTGCCTCGGTCGGCACCCGGGGTTGACTACTGCACCGCGTGCGGACGATGGTGTGGTTGATTATTTGAGTAATCAGGAAATGAAGGATTTCTCACAGCTGCTACAGGTACTGTAGAGAGACGGCAGGTAGTAAGGTGGATGATGGCATGATGTTGTGATGGATTTTTGTGTTGACGGCTGGTTCCGCGCGTGCATAACTGAGCCAGGTGCAAGCTTGCGCACTGCCCTAGCAACAAACTACCGAAAGAGGCCCAAAACAGTTGCAGGTACCGCAGGATCTGCCCGCCATCTCTTTACACCTTGACGAGAACGAGGCAAGGAGATGTACCCAAGGGTATCCCCGAGAGAGGACGATCTTGCTACGCAAATCGAAATCGATCAGGGACATAGGTCAACGAATTATCCCACTACCAAGTACTATACCATCGGTCTACAGTGTCCGAGAGAGTTGAGGGTTTGTTGGCGCCCGCGCCACTACACAACGCGGGGCTGAGGAAGTGGTCCCACTAGTCAAAGCGTCAGCTGACAACGTACAGACTACGGAGATTTCAACACTCAACACCCCTCCTCTCGCACGGCGACGACGACGACGACGAACATGAACATGGACATTGAAACTTGAAAGAATGCCGAGTGTTACTTGACGATTGACGATCATCGATGACCGTAGTTCAATTTTTTGTTTACCGTACCTGGTACCACTCTGGCTTCTCAAGGCACATTCTCTGCCGGAATGTAGAGTGTGAAGGGAGCAATAATGTGGGCTGCTACTGTTTTGATAGGGTGTGGAATAGCCCCTCTCCATTGCTTCGGCTTCCAGATATCGGTACAGGTATTTGCTGGGGGGAATGATGGAATCGATCGAAGTTGTCATGCATCCAGAGGTGGCGGGCTAACTGGTATGCACAGTGGTTCCAGACTCTTTAATCGTTTTCCTATCGTCTGGGTAGAGGATTCAGAAGATGATTTTGTCGACGAAGATGAGAATCTGGAAGATGGTGAAGTCTGCTTAAAGTCTCTCAAAGCATTTTCCTCCAAGCCGGTGGCCGCGACTGAGGACGACAACGACAACGACGACGGAGATTATTTTGCGGAACCGCGCTTTCTTTGTGCCGGTGCTTTGGTCCAACGTCGACCAGAGAGTCAAGTGTGCGACGCATGGACAGCAGATTCCATTCTGATGGAGGGAGGTCCGAATCTGCAACTTCAGGGCGCCGTGAAAGTGCTGGACGAATTGCTACTTTTCCAGTTGCAACGCCACAGCAACAATACCATCTTGGCACTCCAAAACTTTGTTGTAAAATGTGGAAGCCTGGATAGCGAGTACACCTGTGCCTCGTACATGGCAGCGATTGCACGGGGCTTTCGACCGCTTAAGGAACTAGTACGAGTAGACTCCGTCTACACTTCGTCCTACTACGACAATGATCTTGATGGATTGGTCATGGATGCTGAAGAGGGCAGGGATCTTTACCGAAAACTTGCATCTATCGAAAATAAGGAGTCGTCAAAGTTGTCGATTGATGACCTCAGGATAGTGTCGACAATCTACCGCTTGCTTCCAGACGATGATACCATCCGGAGATTTACGCACAAACGATACACTTCTCCTAGAAAGTAGATGTAGTGTTGACGACTCTACGTTCAAATAATAATAGCTGTCACTCTAAAGAACTATCCTATTGAAACTGGGAATGATATTGTTTTCTTTGTAGCAAACATTAGCTCTTTATAGCATTCTTAAACATATCTACAATCGCAAACAAGAAATAACAAATCCAACATTTTCAGTAACCCACGTAGTTTCCTCCCAGAAGTGACGGGATCTGTCATGTTCGTCGCAGGTATTTGACAAGACGACTTTGACTAGTGGGAAGGGGCGGGGGTCGATGAGAGAAACCGATCTGGTGTTTTGCAAACTTGTGCAACAGTGGAGCGGCCACCAGAGCCGAAGGCCTTTGGTCTTGCTCGCGCTTCAGAACTTCTTGAATAATTGAGAGTGTTCCAGCCCGTTCCATCCACTTCAAATATAATGCATCATCCTCCGAAACAGCCTCATCCATTGCCTTTAGAGCTGCCTCGGCGCCTTGGGATGATTGGGAATCTTCCAGCTCTTGAAGCTTCACCAGTAAGTGTTCGCGCCGCAGCGTCCCCTCCACGATATTTTCACTGCTACTTGACCAGTCGATGATCTCCTCTTCAGGCTCTTGGTTGCACCAAGATGTTTTGCAAAAGAACGAAAACATCTTTTCTTGGGATTCGCTTTTCTTGCATCAAGTGCTTGTCGAAAATTAGACGTTGCTCCCCAAGCAATAAGAACCTCTGAGTAGCTTTTTGGTTGTCCGACGACTGGCTCGTTCGAAGGCGCCAAGCAAGGAAATAACAACAAAGATACACTGTATGTATTATACCAGCACTCCAGTACGCAAGAAGAATGAAGAATGAAGGCCAAAGCGTTGGATATCTCTTTGCTATTATTTTTGTTGAACCTCTGTTGCCGCCACGACGCAACGTTTGCATTCGAATTTTCGCCAGCTGTGTTTACGATTCAAAAAACGGTTCTTGATTGGTCAGTTGCTTGCACAAAATCGGGTCGTCGTACGCCACTTTTGGGCGCTTGACGGCGACACGTGCACACGATTATCCAAAATGGATGGGTGTATTTAGATTCTATACGTAGCTGAATATGTTAATTGAATCGACTGTACGAGGGCGGTATGATAGAGATCTGAATCTGCTACAGGTACACCGCGTACCGGTACAGTACGTACCAGGTACTGGTAATGGGTACCGGTAGTACTGGAACATCCAAGGATCGAGCGATCGCGCGCGCTCCACCTTCCTCCACTGAACTCAAAAGCGCGTTAAATCGAAACCGCGGTGTCTGCTTCGCAGCATTGCCCACGGTTCTTGGCCTGAATAGGCCAAGAATGGGGACTCTGTGCTTCCCCCCCCATTTTTTTAAAAAATCTGTTGGTCATTCGGACCAACAGAGCATACGTGCTCATACTGTCCGCTCAACACACAATTCATGCTATCGGTGGTCTGGCCGGTCGAAAAAGTAAGGACGACTTTTGGAAGGTAGTCGATCATGCCTGTCAAAATCTACCAGACGATCGGCCACGATATTTGATGAGTGTCTGATATCCTTTGGATTTGGTCGTATGTACGGCCTTGGCTATGCTAAAAGCGACGGTTGCCGTGTTTTTTTCTGTGCTTGAGAAGGTTGTTTCGCTTTTGTTGAACGGCAAATCTAAGCTCAGAATTCCGGAGGCCAAATGATGCGATGATGCGATGTTTGAAATTCGACGACTAGTCTGTTTACTCTTTTGGGGGTACAGAAAGGGGGTAGGCCCAGGCCAAACTATAACTCTGCTTGAATTACTATATATTTTGCTTCTATTATATTTAAATTTATCTAAAGTTATGATGCTTGCCCTTCCTCGAGGGGTTAAGCCACGCCACCGTCGCCTGAAGGATCGACGACACGAGAACACCAAGCACCAGGCTGGGAAGCTGGCGGCTGGTGATCCCCCAGGTAAGATAGCCAAAGAAGAAGAAGCCGCCGAAGAAGCCACAAGAACGAAAGCCGAAGAAGGAGCCGCACGAAAGAAAGCGGTGCAGATGGCCGCCAAGAGGGAAGCCGAAGAGGAAGAAGCCGCCGCCAAGAAAGCCGAAGAAGAAGAAGCCGCCGCCAAGAAAGCCGAAGAAGGAGCCGCCGCCAAGCAAGCCAAAGAAGAAGCAGCATTCGCCTTCAAAGAAGGCAAGAAGCGCCAGCTTGTCGGCCTCGACGAGCCCACTCCCAACAAGGAATGGATGTTCCAGGTACTGTGGCAGCGTACCATTACGGTACTTGTAGGGAGCGGGTACATGCCGGTAGCGAGCGGGTATCCATACCGTAGTGTAGGAGAGCGGGTAGAACCAAGGATAACTTGGTAGAGCGGGACGCGACGCGACCTCCTTGTAATCGAATGAATCGATCGATTATAACCAATAACCGCCATCACTCATCACTCATCACTCATCACCATCATCATGATGATGTATGATGTCAACTCTGATTCTCACCATCCATCGATCATCATTCACTTCCAAAAGAGACGTTTTACTGTTGTTGGAGGTTGCAATACTTAGTCCGTGTAGTGTACAAGTGGGCCATGTATGATAGAGGAAACCCGTGAATAAAAAGAAACGGAACATACCTGTTCATCTACCATCCAATCTTCCACGCTGTATGTGTTATTGCACTCGAAGTCATGGCGAACATTCTCATGGGTCGATTCTTTTTCTACGCGCAAGCGACTGTATTTTCGAACATATTCAGTGTCGGATTCAGTGGTGGTCAAACTTCCAGTGACGTGCCAGTCGAACCAGAAGTCGAATTAAAAGAGGTACCAATTCTTGGTTCGGGCGAGCGCCACTCTTTAAAGGAATCTGACCGGATTACCGACCTCCCGGGCCTTGACTACGATCCTGGATTCGAACAATTTTCTGGTTACTTGACTGTCGATGAAAAAAATCAGCGTAAGATTTTTTACTGGTATGTTGAAAGCCAGAACGATCCTGCGACAGATCCTGTCGTGTTATGGACCAACGGTGGACCTGGATGTAGTGGCCTTCTCGGGCTTGGGACTGAACATGGGCCATTCTACATTTCCAGACACGGGAAATTCTCACCAAATCCATACTCATGGAACAAACTAGCCAACATGCTTTATGTGGAGCAACCAGCAGGGGTTGGTTACTCTTATTCGGAGAAGAAAAGTGATTACAAGACGGGTGATTCGGCCGTTGCAGCAGACAATTACGAGGCGATCCTCCAATTTTTGGATCGATTTCCAGAAAGACGAAATAACCCGTTCTATGTCTCGAGCGAGTCCTATGGTGGACACTACATGCCGCAATGTAAGTAATTGGAAGGATTGGAATATTGGCTCGCATACGTCTAGAGTCTAGTAGGCCCTTGAGGCACTCACTTTTTGTACGTTTGGACCGCTCACTGTCATTACTGCTTGCGAAGTGACTCGAGAAATCCTGAATCGAGATGTAAAACGACACATCAATTTGAAAGGTATGATGGTAGGAAATCCATACGTGGATCCGTACACGAATGCAAGGACCATGTTTGAGGCGTGGTACCATCACGGCTTGCTTCCTTGGCCGCTCTACGACAAGTTTGTTCGACATTGCCGAGATCCAAAAGGCTTCACCTATGGGAAATGTCAAGACTACATATTGGAAATGTATAGAACTCGCGGGAAAGGAATCAATGTTTATGCTCTCGATTTTCCAATGTGTCTCATGGACAAGAAAGAGATTTCCATGGAAGGAACACAGGGGTACGAAGATCGTCAGCTTAGAGCCACTGGTACGAGCGACGGTTTCGAAGAGGTTACAATCTCTCCTATCGAAGGTCGTAGTAGGAGGTCAAGAAATTTGGGGGATGCCAGCGAAACTGGAGCTGCACAGCTCTCGTCGCAGGCTTCCCAACTTGTCAACCATACCTTTCAAGCGATGGCTTCAGCAAGCGATCTGTACAGCGACGATCCACCCTTTTTGCCACAAGAGGATCATTACCGCCCATGTGCTGAGCAAGTTTTTACTGCGTATCTTAATCGGGAAGATGTTGTGAAGGCGTTGCACGCGAACCCCAGCACTCTACCGTGGAAGGAATGTTCCAAAGACCTTGACTACTCGAAGAAGGACTATCTGGAGCCTCAAATGAAAGTCTACAAAAGTCTGCTTGCCACTATGGACGATGGTTCTGTAAATCTTGACATCCTCGTATTCTCGGGTGACGATGATTCTGTATGCAGCCTTGCTGGAACGCAGACATGGATATGGAATTTGGGGATCAAGGCGGACAGCAGGTCCACATGGACACCATGGATGGTCGAAAATCAAACTGCGGGTTTTATGACTCGATTCCGCCTTAGGAACAAAAAGTCATCATTCACCTTCGTAACGGTTCATGGAGCTGGACACGAGGTACCAACTTATCGTCCCATGGAAGCATTGGAGCTTTTTCGCCGGTACCTAGATCAAGACTGGTCGTGAAAATCCTCAACCTGGACAGTCGCTATTTTAAATCAGGGTATAATAGAGCGATGCTTAATACTCAACTTTGACCGTGATACTTTTGTTGCCTGGGAAATTGACCAGAGGGCATTTCAATTTCGTCCCGTCCTTAGGGGGGAATTGCGGTCTGCCTCTCGCGGCGCATCGGTGGCATTCTCGACCATGCTGAATAAGCAGACAATGCAAATCGCGTTTCAATGCAGGAGGTACCACCGAATTAAGGTAGTCGTAGGCATCGTCTCGGCTGAAGTTCGGTGGGATCCATTTGAGCTGCTTGCAGATCCTATGTACATGCGTATCGACCGGGAACTCATCCCTTCCAAGGGTGAACAGCAATACACATGATACCGTTTTCTTTCCAAGACCTGGAAATCTCATCAATTCTTTCTGAATTTGCTCATTGGAAAATTCTCGCAAGTATTCCAAAGAGGGCGGCGACCCCTGTTCATCTTCCAGCGTCTGACAAATGGTCAAGATCCTGTGCGCCTTGATTTTGGCCAGCCCGCCGCAGTGAATAGCTTCTTCGAGTTTCGTAGGTCTTTTGAGTTTTGTAATGGCATCCCATGTTGGAAACTTTTTCTTTAGATTGGCAAATGCTCTCGTACTGTTGGCGTTGGTTGTATTTTGGGAAAGCATTGTCGATACAACCCCATCAAGAATGTCACGTTTTGCCCCGCAAGCTCCCATTTGTTTCTCTTGCTCTTTCGTGTCTGACAAGACACCGGGGTGCAATTTTCCAAGCTCGTGAACCACGTAGGCACATTCCTCAGGTGACGGCCGAGTTCCAGATTCGTTTTTGCTTGACTTGATTAAGTTTGAATGCGCATCAAATAATAATAACGACGAAGGAGCACTGTCTGGGCGCAATGGCGAATGCTGGTCCGATTTGACCCGCTTGTGGGCAGACGAAGACAGTGGAATGTCTGGAGTCACTGATGCACTTGCTGATCGGGAAGGTGCTGGGGCTGCATCGGGGCTTGCCGATGTGTCAAGAAAGCGTTTGGATCGACGGAAATTGCTTGCCATGGTTATCGTATTGGTACCACAGATTGCGTATTGTTCTTCTTTCTTCTTGTCACTACGGGCGAAGAAGTACACGTACGGTACCATTACGGTAATTATAGGCGAGCATCATCCATCTTTTACCAGTTCTGGGGTTGTTCGATGCGGACGTATCTCTACTACCGGTACCAGCTACCAGTAGACTACAGTACCAGGTACTTGTGCCGAGAGGAGGAAAGAAGGCAATACCGGTACCGTACGGTAGGTGGAGGAGGACAGAAGGAAAGATGAGGTGGCGGCTGGTTGTAAGTTGCTGCCGGTATTGTAGTTGCTACCGGTAGTTGCTACCGGTACAGTACAAGAATGTACGAGTGCGGTAATGTATGGTACGCCGGGAACCGGGAGTATGAAGTACGGACTACCAGAAGCTGGTAGAGGAGTAGTAGTAGAGTAGTGAGTCGTCTACTACCGTAGTAAAAAATTGGCGCGAAAATCCAATCGAGAAATAAATTGAGCGTGCGTCGTCGCATGTCAGTGGCTCATCCAAGGATAACGGCTCATCCTTCTCCACCTACGTAGCATTACAATGCGTGCGTGGAGGTGTTAGTAGTAGCAAGGTGGAAATTGCGAGTGGTGGTTTTGGACTAGTAATCGTGTGAGTCCAGACACCAGCCTCCTTTCCACGGAAAGATCCCTGTGCGGCGGTGGGGCTGGCGGTGGTTAGAGTCTGCCGCGGTGGATGTCATCCGTTTGCTGCTGCTCTCTCTCATCCTCACAGTATGTGTTCGTCCGTCGTTCGTTTGTCCTCCTCTCCTGTTGTCTCGCTACTACAAGTACAGTACTTGTAGTGGGTGGCAGGTGTGGCATCACCAGGAGTACGAATACCGGTACATAACCCTGAAAAATCTACCAAAGTCGTACTTTTCTACCAGATGTCGATTTCCCGTATGTAGAAATAGATCTACGGTGACTGGAGAAAGTAGATTTCGGACAGTAGTTGAACAAGAAATCTACCGCCGCGTCGCACGAGGATTCATGATGCATACAACCGGAATAAGATAGTCCTGCATGGCACCCTTGAGGAGGACGAGAATCCTGTTGCTCGTATCCCAGTGTCAGTTTATCATGTGGAAGGAGTATTGATGGTAACGGACATGCATGATACAGGTCAAAACGATACGCGACAAGAAAGACAAAACGAGGATGATCGACGGGGTGAAATTTTGGGTCTGAAACGAACCATCCATGAACTCAGTACTATTGTCAATGGAATGCGCAGTACACAAGACCAAATGAAGATCGAGCAGAAAGACCACTTTAATAAGGTGTTCCATCAGCTGAACCGAATAGCGAGCCAACCGGGACGACGTACAAGAGTGGCCGACGATCATGGGCGAAATACCGACCATGAACCACCACACGAAACTGCCAGACTTAGCAGGTGCCCGAAAACACTCCATCTCTTGTGGGATGAGTGGACAAATGGTATCAGTGGCAACAAGCCTGCAAGACTATTTACAATCCGGGAGAGGGGCAGAAGCAAGCATGTTTTTAGCAAACGAAAGGTATTTTGGGATAAAGTCAGCGAGCTAGTAAGAAGTGGCGAGATGGCATCATCAGCAATAGATAAAATATATGACGTCTATGGGGACGAGTCAGTGACCACTATTTTGCGAATGCTGGCCAATGACAAAAAGATTGGGGGAAACCCACTACTACGTGTGTAATGAACAGTATTATTATTGTTTATTATCTTGTTGTACTGTACTCGTACTCCCCATTATTGTTGTACTCGTACTCTCACTGGGGTAAGTACCCCATTATTGTTGTACTCGTACTCTCACCGCGGTAAGTACTTTATTAATACCGAGGTAAAACTACGTGCTTTTTGTCTTCGAGTGTTTGTGCGTACTCTGCTGGTTATTCGTGCGCGGGAGGACTTGTACGGTACGATTGCGGAGATGAGAACCCCGTGTTATTGTTAGTAGATTTTATGGTAGATTATTTTTCGACTACCTTCACAGTACTTGTACCTTGCTTGGACCGTAACTGGTACCGCACCGGTACATCATGATAGTGGGCATCACCACTACCACAGTACTTCGTACAGTACCAGGTACGTGTACCATGGTCATTTTCAGCTTGCGGCCACCTCAGACATCGGTAGAAAATCGATTGAAACGCTGAAAAAGTCTAGCGGTACCGGTAGACCTACGAGTACCTACAAGTAGGCAACACCGGTAGAATATTACTCGTACCGGTACTACCAGTAGAGGCCATGCTGCATACCAGTAGGTCTGCTAGTAGAGCGGGAGACGAGAGACGACTGACTCCTCTACGAGTACTTGTGCATCGTACAGTACAGTAGCACCGTATTGGTACTGTAGAGCCGAGGCTCAAGGATAATCAGAATGTACTGCTGAAAACAAAATCTCTAGTACTTGATAGTTCAAGAATTTCAAAGTAGTAGGAACAAGCTAATATGCTCACAAGCAGTTTGCCTTACTATAGTACTAGAGTGATGACCCCATCGTCAAAGTAGCGAAGTTGCGTAGCTCTACCATGCTCTGGCTTTTCTGTAAAGACTACTGGGGCCCGATGGGACTGGCCGCCCACGGGCAGGTGGATGGAAGCGGGGACGATATAACTGCAATAGCTCACCACGTCAACCATATCTCAAAGTGTGTGGTTGTTGATGGGACGTTTGATGCTGAGTGCCTGCTTCTTGAGGATTTCAGGCGACAGCTGTCTTCTAAGACACAAGAAGCCCGAGATGACGCCCTGCAACGCATCATTGATCAAAGATATTGGCATTCAAAGTTAGGCGCTCCTTGCAGCTTTTTCGACATGCAAAGCATTCAAAACGATGGGGCTATCTCCGAGCATATCAAGAACCTCGTCGATGACTGTCAGGACCTTTTGCTTTTCAGATAGTCCAGAAAACTTTTCGGTGGTGTTGAAGTAGTCAGGTCCTGCGGCGAGCTGGTTCAGCATGTGGGACATCTGGGGACAAGAGATTTGGTGTTGGTTGGAAGGCTTCGACATGATTTACGGATCACTCGATGGGGGGAAGAGGAGTCGTTGTTGACAAGGTTTTGTGAATTTATGAGGAGATAGCCGCACTGTCTGTACCGTGATGATCCAGAATTTCAGAAGCAGGAGGGTCGCGGTTCAGAAACGTCGGAGAAATAATTATTGAACTGTGCCTTTTACAACCACGTAGAAGCGCGTGTTTTCTGTCACAAAAACCACTGGATTACGGTTCCCAAAAAATAATAAATTCTAACTGCCAAGACGTTCGGTTTTGCGTCCAAAGAGACATTTTAGCCCACAACATAACCCGGACTGCTATTATTTGTCGCCAGGGTGATTATTTAATGGTTCGGAACGACCCGAGCGAACTTCGGATTTGTTGATCGAAACGATGATGCTTGTGAATACTGAATAGTGTTTCCATTAAATAGTTTTCGTTTCCTTATTCAGTGGAACTCGGATGGACATTTTTAGGACATTTAGGGATCGAAACATCAGCTTATATAACGTGAGAGAAAAGGAGAATCATCAAGGGCTTATTGAAAAACTGCTGTGCAGGAATCAATTATCTCATGAACAAACGTCAAACTTACGTGGCCGGCAGGAACCCAAGAACCGACATTTATCCGAAGATCGCTGGTGCGTGGTCGGTGGTCGGTGGCCCGATCGATCTACCGGTAGACTTGTACGTACCTTGTACATACAGGGCCCGTACGAGTACAATACAGTACAGTAGCCTCAACCAAGGGAATTTTTTTAAAAAAGAGGGAGTATGAGTATGATAGTCGCCCCTTTTTTCACCTCACGTCTGCCCTTCGTTCTAGTAGTTTACTACCGGTATATCCAATGGATCCAATAGGCAAATCCAATCTCTAAAATTACTCGACAATTCTATGTCATATGGTGTGCGACTCTGGCACGCCAACAACAAAATAAAACGTGATTCACATGGGGCACAAAGCAACACCCTTTTTTAGCCATGTATACTCGACGTAAAGCAAATGGGGTGATTGGGTCTGGAGAAAGCCCCAAGTCTAATGTGATAATAATAATAAGTAGCGGTTTGGATGGGTATTATCTGCCAATGTTGTCTTAGATGTATACTCGATGTAAAGCAAATGGGGTGATTGGGTCTGGAGAAAGCCCCATCAAATTCTTAGGAAGAATTTGTCTGGAGAATTTGTCTGGAGAATTTTTCTGCGCAAATTCAGGCAGGTGAGTTCGGCAGGTGAATTCGGCAGGTGAATTCGGCAATTGGATGTAAAGGAAAAACGTATGACCTTTCTCCTAGGAGAATCTCTAAGGAGACCATGGAGAATCCCCTGGAGAATCCCCTGGAGAACAGATCCACCATCCTGGAGATTCTGCGCCTCAGATGAGGAGGACTGGCCCCCGGTCGTCCGTTGCAACGACTCAACCAAAACTACAAGTCTATGTACTAGACTGTAACCACCACAAGGCACCAAAAATAGCTCACCATATGAATTGAGATTCATCATAATAACAAAAGGACCGGTCATCTTGCTCGGCCTCCGGATGACCTCCAGAGATGCGCTGCTGCATGCGCCGCTGCCTCGTCCTGTCGCACGAGCGAACCACAGACGGATTAATTCGGTGGGATGGAGAATGAAAAAGCTACCGGTAGAACTGTAGAAGCGAATGCTTAGCTAACTCTTCAGGCAATCGAAATGTACTCTCAAGGCGGCAAAAGAATGGGCTTTTGCATTGGCTTGCTGCTGCTGGTCGGATGTGAAACTCTCCATCGGATTTCACATCCATCTCTTTGGTACTGCGATGGTGATGGTGCTGGCGCGTACAGTTGCTGACCAATACCAAAAGTAATAGGAGTAGCAGTACGCGCGGTAGGAGACAATTTCAATGATGCATGGATTAATGTCATCTAGCTACCACTCGCAGGGCTGTCTTTGGTTTTGCCGAGAATGGCATCTCCTGCAGAAATCCGGAATGCTTTGCTATCGCCCTTTCGTCTTGTGACTTTTCGGGTTCTGCGGTCTAGTTCCGCGACCGCGTCGTCAATGCTTACCCCCGCCTTTGCAGCTCGCACCATGGCAAAGTAGAGGACATCCGCCAGTTCTCCTGCCACATTGTTAGGTTCAGTTGCTTCTGATAGTTCCTGGGCCTCCTCTACAAGTTTGTCTCTCAAAAGATCCGGATCCTCAAAAAGGCGTTTCGTATAGGAACCTTCTGGTGCAGATTTCAGGCGCTCCTGTAAGGTTCCTTCAAGGTGTCGCAAACCGCGTGGTTCCCCCCAACAAGTCAATGTGTTCAGATGGCAGAATGCTGCAGTATCTTCACCCCTCTGGGTTACAATGAATCGAAGAGCATCTCCGTCGCAGTCTACGTCCAAGCGGTGAAGGGTTTGAAAATGTCCCGAAGTATCGCCCTTTCTCCAAAGACCTTTCCGAGAACGTGAATAATACACACCTCGCCCGCATTCTAGGGCTGCCACAATAGATTCCTAACAAGGGGAAGAAAACGTCAGTCAAAGTTGAATATCAAGATTTAACTGATAGCTGAACAAACTTGCTACATACCTTGGACGAGTAGACCAAACCAAGAGCTTCATCGCTCCTGGTACACACGACAGTGGTGAAGAGACCGTCGTCGCGGTCTGTCCTCATGCAAGCTGCAAAACTTAGACCAAGACTTGTTGCCGTTGGATCAACCAAGCCAATACTTCCCTTTCCGTCCTTACATTTCTTCGATATTTCTGAAACGGCCCCATATAACTCATCGTCGGTGGAAGTCGAAGCCAACTGAAATGATACCTTGTCCTTTTTGTCGGGGACAAGGGATAGAATAGTGTCCACATACTTGAGAGAATCTTTAGAGGAGAGGTTCACCGAGATAGTTCCTGCCAATAGCAAGGCTGCTGAAATTGCATCGCTTGTCGCATTTATTTCATCCTCGAAATGTGCAATCAATCGTTCCCTCGGAATCTTTGCAGCGTCCATAGCTTCCACATTGGTGCCTTCCATGACAATGGCGGCACATCCCGCGTCGAGGAGACAAGCTGCAAGACAGCCATCTGTTCCCACCACATCTTCTGGTGCAACTGTGATTTGAATGTCCACGACACTCACATCTAGCTGCAACGTTTTCTGCAAGTACGTCGAGGCCATGGCAGCACCTTGCTTCATGCACTTCTTTTTGAGTTTCTTATTTTCTTCCTTCGTCTCGGGAGTTTCCACATCAACCAAGGCCTGCTCTCTGTTCTTGTCGCATATGGCTCGATAGTCGGCGGCGTCGAAACAGGTCGCGGGGTCCAGTCGACACTTGCCGACGGCTGCTAGAGCCGCTCGGTTGTTGGCAGCATCTACTGGGGCGTCTTTCACGAAGCAGGGAAACGGAAGCGATGTCATTGCTGCTAGTCCAGCTTCTTGTAGCTTTTGCGTATCGAACTACTGTAATCCTATTCTATGATGGCTGGTAGACTAGTCGGGCGGGCCAGGAAATGGTAACGTACGAGTATCTCTCGGATCATGGTCGAGATGAACGGTTTTCCTTTTTTCTTTGGCGTCATAAGAAGTGCGCGTGATGGATGTTTTTGGCTCATAGCCCGTTGATTTTGGTGTTGGTGTTATTTGCGGGTGCCGTGCGTACTGTACGAGTAGAGCGAGCACGCGCGAAATGGGTAGGCAAGTTGTTGAAGTTTGCAGACGACTCAAAGGATCAACAGGATTGGTGGAGACCATTGCTTCTGACGTCACAGAGAAAATCTCTTCGCTCGTCGAATGGCGCCACGCGTAATAAAGAAACAGCGCAACTCCCAAGAACTCTCGCTTTGGAACAACAGCTGGCTCTCGTTGCTCGGTTTCGCGATGATGCGATCGATGATCGATCGATGGCAGCATCCATGCGATGATGACGACGAACGACGATGAGGGATGAGGAGGAGGAGCAGCAGCAGCCTCCTCGACGTTCTCTTCGGACGACGAAGACTCGATCATTTCATCCACTTACAATCTGATCCACCTTCACTTATTATTTGAAATCAAGATGAAGTTCACGGCTGCAGCTTTGTGCTTACTGGCGGGAGGAGCAAGCGCCTTTTCGCCAACGGGCTTCACATCCAACAAGTCCGGTTTGATGGTCCCCACATCGGCTCAAGATGACAGCAATTCTCCCTTGGTTACTAGAACGCCAATGGACATGGTTGCCGGTGGAGCGGAACGTTCCTATGGGCAGGAATACTATGAGGGTATGTACTCTGTGTGTGTGTGCGTTGACAGACTATCCATCTTTCCTTGTTTGTATCTTTTGTGAGATATCATATCTGACGACCTCCTTTCTCGCTGCTTGCGTGTTCTAGGTGCCCCGATTGGACCCCCTCCGGATCTTCCCTCGCTTTTGTTGCACAACCGTATCGTTTACATTGGAATGCCTTTGGTTCCTGCTGTCACTGAGTTGGTAATTGCCGAACTCTTGTACCTGAATTACGAGTCCACGGATCCGATCACCATGTACATCAACTCCTCTGGAACCACCACCGCCGGCGGACAAGCAGTTGGATTTGAGACGGAAGCTTTTGCCATTGCTGATGTTATGAAGTATGTGCGTCCCCCTGTTCACACAGTGGCTCTGGGACAAGCATTCGGAGCTGCTGCCATGCTTTTGTCCCAAGGAAAGCGAGGATACCGTTTTGCCTTGCCCAACGCTACCATTTTGTTGAATCAGCCCAAATCTCAAGCTCGTGGACAAGCTTCTGATATTGCTATCAAGGCCAGGGAAGTGGCCAACAATCGAAGAACCACGTGTCAATTGATTGCTTCGGCCTGTGGAAAGCCTGTGGAGACTGTCATGGAGGATTGCAGCCGTGTCAAGTATTTGCAGCCACACGAGGCAGTGGAGTATGGTTTGATTGATGAAGTGATTGACAATGGCGCCAAGAACCTCCCAGTCAAACCCTCGTTTATGTCACAACTTGGCCAGTAATTTTGTTGATGAGATGAAAATAGCCATATTATAGAGAATACTAAGCATAGGTATAATTCGTGTTGGGAGACGCCACAAGCATCCATCCGACTGACTGCGTCAGTACACGCAAGTTGCACCAGGATTAACATTATTTGGCAAATACTGCGCTGACGGCAAAAAGTGCACAGGATCAATAAATCAGTGACTTGCTAGAAGTAGTAACTAGTTTAGTTGATCACATCTACTGGTTAATATTGTTTACGAATGAAACATGAAGGTTGTTTTGTCGCTCTTGAGCATCCGACTGCAATTCGCACTACCAACAACCCTCTCGAGGGCGTGACCCTCGAATCTGGTGAACAGCGCTAGACAGCTAGAGGACGAGGCACCAGCCGTGTCAATATTGTCAGAAAGCATGTTCTGCATTCCGGTGTTGATCAGATTGACATGCTCAGCGTAAAACTGAGGATGCTCTGGAAGCCCTAGGAAGATCAAATGTCGAATACCCTTGATGACATGTCGAAGAAAGAAGTTGGCTCTTCCAGTATATAGCATGATTGGTTTTCGACCTTGCAAGAATCTCGCACGCCCTCGGCTCACTTCTGTGCCGCGACTGTATTCGTGAACACTTACGAAGGCAATCTCGCGTTTCAAGAACATGTTCCGCAGTGCGACAAAGTCAAAGTAAGATGGAATGTAGACCATAGTGTGCCTTTGCTTGTATCGTTGGATCTGGGGGAGGATATTCTTCATGAAGTAGTTGACACGGCTGTCAGTTTGCTGGTCGAAGGAGGCAACCGGAACTCTTTGAAAGACTTGTTTCATAGGGACAAGCACATTCGAAAGAGCCGCCCATTCTGGCTGGACCTTTCGGCGCATTTTCACGGATCCGCTGACACTCTTCCCAAAGCGCTTAAACGAAGAAAGAAGAAAAGGATCAACAATGTCGGAAGAAAATATGAGTTGCCTCCAGTGTTGTGCCTGGCCTTCTAGAATGTAATTCCGCACCCTGGAGAAGTCGGTGTCATTGTTCTTCGCGGGCTCCTTGTTCAAAAGAGCAAGAATATCATTCGTGTGATCCCAATTTTGCATCATCAAAACATCTGCAAACGGAACAAGACATATCTCAATGCTTGAAAGATAGTCAG
Source organism: Nitzschia sp. pyKryTriq1 (assembly GCA_956465555.1). Taxonomy (NCBI): domain Eukaryota; phylum Bacillariophyta; class Bacillariophyceae; order Bacillariales; family Bacillariaceae; genus Nitzschia; species Nitzschia sp. pyKryTriq1. Next base: position 1,587,728 of record OY101122.1, on the reverse strand, counting down.
AATCCCCCTCGTTGCCATCTTCATCAGGTGCTACGATCATTTTCAATCCCAGTGGAGACGCGACGATGATGTCACTCTTGTAGAAATCAGTGTACAATTTCACTTGGACATTCGAAGAAGAAGTTGGCGTTGAATCTTTCCCTTTCCCTTTTCCTTTGGCTGCTTTTGGGGTCAACGAGATGCCCACTTTAAAATCATCATCCTTGTTAACATCATCGCCAAATAGATCATTCCAATCCTTCCCTTTCATTTCCAGCACGGCCTTGCGCCTGCGGTCCTTTTCAGGATCAAGAGGGCCGTCATCATCGTCCTCGTCGTCGTCGTCCACAGGTTTCCCGAACTCAACCTCAAAACGCTCTGCGTGGGGTCCTGTCATATCTGCCCCAACTAGCTTGATCAAATCAGTTACGAACTTGTGACAGACACCTCTGGTTGGAAGCAAAACTAGTACTGTCGGTCGCGTAAAACCTTGGTCGCGAAAACGTTCCTGGTCCTCTGCGTCCATTTGATCTGTCTCCTTCGCTTTCTCACTATCGTCACCTTCATGCGTCTTATTCTCCAGCTCTTTCAGCTGGCGATTATGCCGTTGTACCCGACCGCGTGAAGTCAACACATGATTAAGGACATGCAATGTGTAAAGCTTGTGCAATTCTTTTCGATTCTGGAGAGAGAAGGATGAAAGGACAGACAGTCAGAAACCGTCGATCAGAGAGGTTGTCAATATACCTAGTTTACCGCACGTACCTTACGAGAATCAGTCGTCACAAATAGATCCATGTATCTTGTCAGAAAGGGATAGATTGAAAATTGCGTCTCGGTCATTGTAGACTTGTTCAATCGTTTCCATCTGCGCTGCAAAAACGTTCGATTGCATTCAAAGGACGAGTCTGCCAGTGTTTTCAGTTCGCCGGGTGTGGTATTTGAGTCAAAATTTTCACCACTAGAATCATCAGTCATAGAAGGTATCATCACCTGGAACTCTAGCATGTCGTTCATGCTCACTTTATTTGAGGTTGAGGACATGTTTGTAAGCTCCTCTTTCTTTAGTGGAAACCGGCTGAAACGTTGGTGGAACAGGTCGAGCGGACGTTTATCGTCACTTGAGTGCATATGCTCAGATATCGATCCGTCATCATCGTCGCCATTCCCATCCTTTAGATTGTCATCGCTGATACCCCCTTCGTCGTCGCTAAGGTCACTTTCACTGCTGTGTCCCATTTCCGTATCAGTGAATACATCTTCGCCCATTCCCTCGTTATCAACTTGAGCATCCACTTCACGGGATGCACTTTGGGGCTTACGATTCTCACTCTTATTTTTGACCCTACGAATTGAGCTCAACAACCCATGGACTGCTGGGGTGTCTTCATCTTCGGAGTCGCCCTCGCTGTCGGAGAAATCATCATCGTCGTCGCTGCTGCTTCGGTGCTTCTTCGACTGGAAGGTTGGCTGTTTCTTCTTCAACACTCCAGAAAATGCGGGCTTAGCAAATGTTTCGGGGGCTTTTGGATTTGGTTCTAGGCCCTCTTTTTTATCTGGAGCCCAACGAATGGTTTGGTTACTCTCGCCGTTCTTTGTCCTTTTCAACAGACGGCTGTTGCCCACTCGTCGCGGCTTTTCGTCGTCGATAATTGCCGTTTCTCCCCATTGTCGCTCCAATTTGGCCTTGGCACGCGCTTTCTTTCCCTTTGGTCCTTTTTTCTTGGTAATTTTTTTCTTAGCCATTGTTGTATCTGCATACCTATCCTCTCTTGGATAGATCAAATGGCAATTGAGGAAAACAAAAACCAACGCAAATTCCAAGAAAAAATCCACACGAGCAATGTTTTCGTGGTCCGAATGAGTGGATCGTCTGGCCTTCTGTAAGGAGTGTTTATATCCACGACTGGAAAATGTTCAGAATTCACACCGGTACTGGTACCGGTTTCTGTTCCTGTACAAGTACCGGTACCGGCGGTACCGTACCGCGGTACATGTACAGTACCAGAGCGTAATGGTACGATACTCGCGCGGTTGTCACCACCGCCTTTGTGGTGCGGGAGGCGGGAGATCTCTCTCTGCTCTACAGTAGTAGCTTCTTGTTGGCTGAGAGAGCATTACTCTTCCTTCAAAGTGTGGTAACCCTGGTATAGATATCGTCTTAAACTCTACTAGAAATGTAAGTACTCGTACCGCATATCGAGTAGATTGGAAACATACGTGTACACAGTAGCAGTGGTTTTTAGAGCTAGAGAGTTCCAGAGACAAATTGTTCATACCAGCAACTTGTATTCGACTCAATGGTGTAGTCTGGTACTCAGTAGTTCTGTACTGTGGGCCCTACAGTCGAAAGCGAGATGCTCCCTCTGCCTTGCCAGTAGTACATGTAGTACGAATCTATGGATTCTATTCTATTTGGTCCAACCAAGTACGGGTGTACTCTAGACAGTAGTCTACGCGTGCAAACTTTTCTATAGTAGTCTCGTCTCGTCTACAACATGCATAGGCGAACCATCTCAAATTTGATCAACCACCTTGGAATCATCATGATATGTTTTCCTACCGCGGAAATCAACTAGGTAAGACATCTACGACGAAGGAAATGATTTCGCAAGCGTCCACAATAGGCGCAGTGACGATGAGTTTCATTGTTCAGCTATTAGACATCTAGGCTCCAAGTGCCGCCATCTTCTTGGCGATAATTTCACTCTTTTGCTTCCTGGCAACCATAACCTTGAAGCGATCGAAGTCGGAAAGGCTAGCTCGCTTCTTCTTTGCTGCGAGCTTCTTGGCCCAACTCGAGGATTCCCACTTGTTCAATGTGTCGGCCGCCTCCCATGCCTTCTTCAGTGTCGTTTGGCGGGCATTCGCTTGGATCTTAACAGTCAAGTCTGTTAGGGCAAGGCGGGTGTAAGAGATGACCTGTCGCGAAACGCCGGTAACTTCCTGGGGTCCATCGATCAAACACTTGTTTTGATCGACAATGTCAATAATGGTGGCAAGCTTGCCCGTCTCGGGTCCGTAATTGATCAAGACCACACGGCCGACCTCAACATATCTCTTGAAAACCATTTTGTCTGCGAAAAAAAACAAGCAACAATGTGAGTCCTTTGTGCACGAACAATAACCACCGCTACCGGTAGGTGCAAGGCCGACGGTCAACATCCAACCTCAAATATTTCGATTCGTGCTCTTTTATTCTGCCGCTGCCGCCAAAACAACATGCCTCACTACAGAAAACCATCACTTCCAAATGAATCATTACACGCTATCATTGTCAAACACACCTATTGAAATATCGAAGCTTGCTTATATTAGTAGAGGTGACTGTCTTCGTCGAGAGTAGCACGCTTGTCGGAGGCCTGCTTCTGGTGTCGCGCGATGGCGGCGACGATGGCGATGCGGGGCCGAGAGGCTTGCGATGTGGTTGAACGCCGTTTTCTACGATAAAATCCTACCAGATTTCCTTTAGTAAGTGGAATGGAGGTATCGGAGAATTTTGAACCATTCGATCATATCCTCTTCTGTCTGTCGTCTGTCCCCCCATGCGAATTTCTTTCTCGTTAAAATCGAAAGGGTCAATTTGACTCATCCGACTTTCGACCACCTCCGCTTTCTTCGATGACGTGTGACGTAAAGGTACTGCACTATTGCCTACAGTACAGTACTGGTACTGTATTTACAGTACTCGTACTGCTTCCACCTCTCATCAAAATGAATGAGTGATGAGAACAAAGAGGAAAATCATGAATGACGGTTGTTGAACCTTGGATTTGTGATGGGGGGGGGGGGCATCTTCTTCGACGAAAAGCTCATTTTGAGGTCATTCTTTGTCCCTTCGCAATCATATATCGATTTGTAACTGTGGTGCTTCTAGAATTTTCAGTGGGATATTCATAAGATGAAGTTCTCTTGTGGTCTTGATGTGGTACTGACCATTCTTGGATGCAGCAGTCATTTTATTCTTGGCTTCCAGCCGGTGGGGAAGAGCACCTCACCCCTCTCTCGAGGCAAATCAAGCAGTTTATTTCTTGCTGTAAACAACAACATCGTTCTTCGCCCAAGCAGTCCAGATGAAGATGTTTTCGATAACCAAAAGATTGGAGGATGCACTGTCCACCGCTACAAACGCGACAACGACCTAGACTCGGAGACAGAGTACGTCATGTGGTACCACGGTCGATCTATAGAACTAGATGGTGACAAAAGCTTGCCACCTCTTTCAACCGGAAGGATTGGTCGGGCTACAAGCAAAAACGGGTTGTCCTGGAAAAAGGATACCGTTGGCAGTGCTTCGGAGGATATCGAAGGAGTCGCTGTTGGTTTGAATGCAGAGTCCTGGTGGGGATTTGACACAGCTCACACTGGGCTCGGTAGCGTCCTTCTCCCGATGAGTACTCCAGCTGTAATGACAGAGGGAGGTGTATACCTCATGTACTATATGGGAGGAAACTTCGAAGAGACACCCATTGGAGACTATGTTGATAGGGAAATGCCGGCTGATGCGAAGATCAAGGGAATGAAGATGAAGATTGGTATTTGTGTCAGTCAAGACGGAACAACATGGGGCCGTGTTGAAGGCGACGATCCTTCTGGAGCTTGTCTGTCGCCCTACGATGCAAGTGACCCGAACATGAAACAGTTCGCGAACCTTCGAGATGAAGCCGGAAATCTCGTCCAGCTCGAAGAAGAGCTCTATGTCGGTTGGCCGGAAGTTGTTCCCATCATCAACGAAAAGGAGGCCGCTGAATCGGGTTTCTTGATGTATTACAGCACCATGACAAAGGCCGATAAAGTGAAAGCGCTAGGATATGCTGTTTCGAAGGATGGTTTCCGCTGGGAGCCTCGTGGAATTTGCTTGCGACCCGATGCTGGCACAATGGATGCTGCAGGTGTCGCTAGGTGTACTGTGACTCAGAATGCTCGGTTCAATGAGGCAAGTCAGACATGGGAAGCGGCCCCCGGTTACACCATGCTTTACGAAGGAGTTTCAGAGGAAGACAACAAACACCGTATAATGAAAGCAGCGAGCGTAGATGGAAAAATTTGGGTGAAGATGGGAGTCATTTTTGATGTGGGGGAAGAAGGAGCCTGGGATTCGGAAGGAGTCGGCTCGCCAAATGTTCTGAGGTGAGACTTTTTCTGGGATGAAGTATCCGTAGTCCTTGTCTGCGTATCTCTGTGCTTCTCACGATTTCTTGTTGACAGAATGGACGATGGCTCGCAACGAATGTACTATACTGGGCAGGGTGCAGATGGAAGTACGGCAATTGGTGTAGCAAAACTATCAACGGATTCAAACGAGTGGGAAAGGGAACAGGCCACCATTACTTTTGCAGGTTTATAGATGCCGTGATTTATCATCATCCTATCTTATCGTGTATAGTTTGGCCCATAATAATAGAACGGCTCTGGAAATCATGATTATCAGTGGCGTCGTGTGATATATATCATGCCCACTGTTATCGGTGATGACAACGCTCGATGAAGTTTACGGCGGCAAGACTAATTTCCTCCTACATCATTGCTCGGGACCTCTTCCCCGTCCGATTCGTCAGGTTTATCTTCGCCGCCACCGAGGTTAAAAGAAATAAACATCCCAGCAGTCTCAGAGCCACCTGTACGGACTTCATTGCTCGTATCCTCTGTAGCTCCAGCGTCCTCGGTGTCCTCGGCGTCGTTGCTGCCTGATGGGACGTACCTTTTGTACTCCGTTACGACATCCAAACTCTGGTTGCTGCCAGATTCGTCATGCAATCTAGAAACACCAGGGGATGGGGCTGGATTTGGAGTTTGTACAGGGACGGACTCGATAGTCGAGGTTATAACAAGGACCGGTGCAGGCTGGGGGGCGAAGGAGGGTGGAAGAAGGACCGGGGCGGGCACCGGGGCCGAGGTTGGAGCAGGGCCCAGGGCAAGCGGGGTGGGGGTTGAGGTTTGGGGTGTAGCAGTCGTAACAGGAACAGGTGTCGTGGGAGCAGGCACTGGGACAGGAGACGGGCCCAGGGTCGGTCCACCGTCGTCTTCTGTTGTTAGACCTTGTTCGTTGTCGTTGTAAATGGGAGCTCCAACAGGCGCAAAATATTGCGGATCATCGAGGGGGTCGCCATACTCAAGGCAACCAGAGACTCTTCTTCGACCGTCCTTTCCACCGTCTTTGCCACCATCCTTCCCTCCGTCCTTTCCGGCTTTCCCACCATCTTTTCCGCCACAGTTTAGATATGCAATCGACCGTGCACGAAGCCCTCCTTCATCAAGCAACAATCGGGTTTTCCCGCCTTTGCGTCGAGCCACGGAGCCCGCACTTTCCCTGTCGCCTCGACGCCGGAGAGTGTACTCCGGGAGGCGACGAGCACTTCCAGCGCTGATCGCAGCGAGCAGCAAGGCTGCAGACGAGAGCATCGATCTCAAATTCATCTCGAAGATTACGTAGTTACTACAGAGCCCAAGAGGAAAAGTGAGAAAATACATTGTCATGGTCTTAGGCAACATCGCATTGCGACGCCCACTTACCTTCAGGTCATCGATTATGCGATGTGTCTAGCCTTCTCTGAAATCGACGATTTCGGGCATGTCTCTTCATTCCTTCTGCTTCCCGAGAAATGCGATACAATGCGAACATGTCGAAGAATGCGTGTATGCTGCAACAATTTCCTCGAAGAGAGTTTGCCCTGTCATTGTCAATTGGTATGCGACACCGGTTGAATGGAAAATTCCTTTCGAATAGTAAAACAAACAATGACACCGACGGTGGAGAAGGAAGAATTTTTCGCGGGAATGGGAATCACGACTGTCGTTCGTGCTTAAAATTTTGCCGTCGGTTGAGCGATATTGTAGGGTCCCTATCACGTGGTGGTACAGTATTTGTACTCTGGACATATCGTTGACATAGCGACATACTCGTCGATGATGAAGGAAAGTTTCTTGGGCTTCCAGGAAGATCCACTCAGGAAAAACGCAATGCTTCCCACACCATCATGCCCCACGCTCCAAATGGAAACTTCGTTTCGCTATACTAAAACCATTATTCACAGCAGGATGCCGACTATGTGCTAACACTGCTGACGTCAATGGCTGCAAACCTTTCAGATGATTCTTCTTTCTCTTTCATCTTCTCGATGTATTTCACAACTTGCAAAAAGTGAGCTTTAGCATCCCCAATGGCGGAAGGGTCCAGGTTGTTGGTATGCTCCTTGATGAGTGCCACGAGGCCAGTGATATAGTTTCCAGTGACAGAGGGATGTCCCTTTTCGAAGAAAAATAGATAGTGCTCCAGAAGATCCACAAAAAGTTCCACATTCCCGGGATTAGTATTTGTGCAAGCGTCCGCAAGCTTCAGGGCTCGCTGTAGACATTCCAAACCTCGTTGTGGGTTGCTGTAGACCACTACATCGTCTTTTCCAACAACGTAAAATAAATAAGCACATTGGGCCACCATGGCACACTGTTCTGGTTTCTTTAGCATCTTGGCCGAATACTGCGCGGTCTTCATTATTAGGCTTTCGTAGTCCTCTTTGCTTAACGATCGACAGTCCAACAGCGTCCCTATCATTGCCACGATGCAACGACTTTGGAGCCTTGAGTCGCCAGAATGTTCCTCGTAGACAGCGAATGACTGCGAAATGAATTCGTACGCGATTGAGCCGAAGGCGTCTTGCCCTGTGGCTTTCTTGTTGCCTCTTGAAGCGAGCTTGTCCACCGTTAAAGCCGATTCGAGGTACAACTTTACTCCAGTCTCTGGCTTTCCTTTGGCCAGTGCAGCAATTGTCTCCTGTACGAAAATAAACACTTTCCGACAGCTATTTCACGGGGTTAGAGCAATAATACCAAAGCAACTGAAATAACCATCCCATAACAGACCTACCTGACAGTCCTTGGAGTCAAGGTGACATCCTCAACGCGGGGCTCTTCTTCTTTCGTTACGTCTGCGGGCGACGATTCGTCTTCTGGTTCTGTCGGGTTTTCGTCGTCGTCCTTTTCCTCTTCGGCAGCCTCTACTGCCATTTCTTCTTGTGATGCATCACCTTCTGTCTTGGTTTGCCCACTTTCGCCATTCGTGTCAGGAGTTTCTGCCTCTGGAGATTCGTTTCCGCCCTGTTCCTTTTCTTCTTCTTCCTTCGACTCTGCCTCGTTCGAGTCTCCGCTAGTTTGACTAGTGGGCACTTCGCCGATTTCTTCCAACAAAATTCGTTTCGCAAGTTTCAATCCAGCGAATACCAACGCCGTGTAGGCTGTACCAGTTCGTTCAATCTTACCAGCATTCAGATGTTGTCGAGCCACAATGAGCATCTCAAACTGAACATCAGTATCCTTATGATTGAGCAAGTGAATAAGTTTGGACACCAACGCGGAATCCTTTCGGTATTGCGGGTCTTCCTGCAGTGTGAACCCGGGCCCAGCTTGCCCGTAAGCACCGTATCCTGGCTGAGGCGAGACGCCGAGTCCCGCCATCAAATTGGCTGTGCGTTCCATGGAGAGAGGTTGTTGTGCCCCCATATTCTGCCCTGGAGCTGCATCCCGTTCGTCCCGCAAGACGGGTGCAATGACCGAAAATAGTTCTTCGATTTCCTTCACGCTTTCCGGCGAGGTTCCCGCCTTATTGACAGCCTCGAGCATAGTCAAGGCCACTTGACGTCGATGGGCCCATGGCAAAAATCCAATGAGATCTGCATAATGATCCAAAGTCAACACACCCAAAGCCAACTCATCTAGAGGGATACTCAATAACTTTTCCAACTCTTTGGTTGCCACCTCATCGAGCTGGGGCAAAACGCGAGGAGCATTGGGATCAAAATGTTGATTCCGCGCCTCCTGCATTAGAGCTTGATTGGCTCGAGCCTGCTGCAATGCCACAACACAATTGTCCAAACAAAGTGTGATTTGTTCCAAATTTCCTCGATAGCACTTCATGGAAAACGACAAGAGAGCCGTTTGGAGTCGAACCACTTCCTTGGCCTGAAGCTTGGGACCCCGAGCGTTGTAGACACTCTGGACGCACTCGTCGATCATTCGGAACGAGTCTTTAGCCATGTTACGTTTGACTTGATTTGAATCCTCCTCATCCAAAAGTTCTTCATCCGCCAAGTAATTGGCAAGACGATCCATGAGGGATTGCAGAATGGTTCGAATGTTGACCTTATCTCGCAATTTGGGGCAAGCTGCCAGCAGAATAGGCATAGTTTCGATATGATATTCGTCAGGGAAGACTTGGACAATACAATCAATCAAATAGGCTTGTGCCAAGGGATCTCCAGAAATAATTATGTGATCCAAAACGGTAGGCAAAATGACCTGACCATAGATTTGCGAGGTCACCGAATCGAGTGCCGAAAGTCGGACCAGGTTGGTCCCCACCAAAATACGAAGTTCGTTACGGTCCTTTTCTCGACGACGCCGAATTTCCTTGGATCTACCATCTCCTGGAAGATGTTGAATTCGTACCCACAATTTGTTCATTTCGACAAAGTTGGCCAAGATAAATTCATAAGAATCCTTGACGGTACCCCTTTCGACACTAGTCACCTCGGCTACTACGGCAGGAGCCGGGGTTGCGGGCGTACCCGAAGCTGGTGCGGCCATGCCATATGGCACCACCTGGGTGCCTGGAATGGGCTCATTCGGCAACTTGTCGCGAATGGCTTGCAACAAATAGTGTCGCAAAAACAATCCACGAACGGGATTTTGAACACACTTGACAGCCTCAATTATATCCTTCAAGACCCACCGGGCGCCAACTTCACCGCTTCGAATCAATGCACTGGCTGCACAGATTTGCAAGTAGAGTCTCGACAATACATTCGGGCAATACTGAACATAGTCGTACAACTCCCTCATGGAAAAGTTCGCTGGACTGGGTTGTTGCTGCTGTGGCATCATACCAGGAGTCATCATGGACCCTCCAGGAGACATGCTTGGCTGAGATCCTGTTTGCGCAATGTTGAGGAGGTAATCCTCAAGCGTCGGCAATTCTTCCAACGCACGTAGATGCAACTCATAATAATTCTTGGGCGAGAGCGCAGTAGTCGAACCAGTGGCACCCGGGGCGGGAGGATGCAAATGATGGTGGTGGTGAGCGTGCGCGTGTTCCCCTAGTTCTCCTACCATTTGGGCGGCTCGGTCTAAGACTGTTGGCAAATCATTGCGCTCCATGGCTTGTTTCATGTAGTAGGCATGTTCTTGCACCTTTCGAGTGGCATCGGTGAGCAATCGGTTTTGCTGCGCGACTACTTCTGGAGGATCCACATAAATGTTCGGCTTCGGTGGTTGCTGCTGAGGAGGTGGCATGCCGCCAGGCATTCCACCTTGTGGCATGCCCATTTGTGGTTGCTGTTGATACTGCTGCTGTTGTTGTTGTGGCATCCCACTCATCTGCGACTCACCCATCATGGCAGAGCGCTGAGCAAATGATCCGCCGACTTGCGATTGCGCCATTCCCGGCTGCTGCTGCTGCTGCATTCCTCCGTACTGAGGCTGCTGTTGTGCTTGCTGAGGAGGAAGACCTTGCGATCCCGCCATGGAACCACTTAATTGTGGTTGCTGCTGCTGCTGCTGCTGCTGCTGAGATTGCGCTGTGCCAGGTGGCTGTTGTTGAGGCGGCTGTTGGTACAGGGGTTGCTGTTGTTGTTGTTGTTGTTGTTGTTGTTGTTGTTGTGGCTGCTGCTGAGGATTTCCATATCCCACTTGCTGCTGCTGACGCTGTTGCATTCCGCCCCCATACACATTTGAGGCGGGTGGCTGATTTTGCCGCATCATGGCAGAGCGCTGAGCAAACGACATGCCGGCCATGTTGACCGGTGTTGTTGGCTGCTGCTGTTGCAGCTGTTGTTGTGGGGCCGGCGTCGTATAACTAACAGTCATTGGTTGCTGCTGCTGCTGCTGCTGCTGTCCGTATCCTGGTTGTTGTTGCTGCAACATGGCTCCTCGTTGAGCAAACGACATGCCAGCCCCTCCACCTACAGAAGCCGGTTGAGGAGGAGGCTGAAAGCTGTATGGCGACGACTGAGGGTACAGAGGGGTACCTGGTTGCTGTTGCTGCTGCTGGGAGGCATTTGCAAAACGAGTAATACTTCCCGAGCCTACTGGATAACCTCCTGGACCTTGTTGCTGCTGTGTCTGCTTTTGAGGAGTATGGTAGGGCGTGCTGACATTCGAAGGACTTGGAGACGGAGGCCCAGCATTGTAGGGCATCGAGTATGATCCTGGCTGGGGAGTCTCAGGAGGAGGATACTTAATCTGCTGTTGTTGTTGTTGTTGCTGTTGTTGCGGCGGCATCATACCGCTGCCTTGCCCGTACTGGTGCTGTGGATTGGGAGATCCCGGCTGGGTTCCAAAATGAGGACGTTGCGTGCCGTACGCTTGCCCTCCTCCCATGGTCGCCCCGTCGAAACCGCTGTTATTCGCCACACTATCTCCACTGCCTTGCGACGGGCCCCCATAATAGGGCTGGCCGTTGGACATCTTGCTACTCTTATTTCCCCCTTATCGCTGCCAAGTGGTGATCAGTAGACTATGATTATTCCACGATCTATAAGACACCGATATCTATCTCAAGTCGTGCAAAGTTGGCAGCAAACAGCGATACGGGATATGGGCGAGAGAGAGGCGAGAGTAGCGAATAGCAAGAAGATTTCAAGGCAAAAGGCAAAAGATAGCCAAAGCGTAGTCGAGTTGAGAGAGAGGCCGGTCACTCGCGGGATATATCCTTCGGAGGGGTTCCTCCGTAGATTTCCAGTAGAAATCATACGGAAGGCTGGGTGCTGACCTGTTCGCGCTCTTTTTGTTTTCTCGACGTCATCAATATTTTAGTCGAAGGATTCGGATTCTCAAAAGCGCGCATGAAAGCGCGCGGGATCGGCGTCGTTGTTTCTCATCTTTTCATCGCAAAACTCCCGCATGCGCAACGCCTTCGCCCCCGACGCAAGAAAGGCGAGGATCGGTCGACCAAACCGCAACAACACGCACACAACGACTTGTTGACCATGTTGCGAGCAGCTGCATCCACTTTGGCCAAGCGGTCCTTTCAGAGGACGCATGTAGGGTACGTAAATTATGTTTTTGTGATAAAGTGAAAAGAAGTGGGAGATTTCGACCATGGCGGGTGCTCCCAATGGTCGGCTCGCCGATTCCAATTCGTCCCCGTAAACTTTCTACGCGAAAGTACGCAAGCACGTCCGTCCGTCAACCAATTGTGCCGATGATAGGAGCTCGTTTCGCCTTTTTGTTGCGGGTTGTGTGTTGTGCCAATGAATGAAACCAACAAAAGAATAGTCATTTAACATAACATCACTTCCTTTCCTTGCTACCACCTGCACCCATGTTTCACCGTTCTCCTAATGTTTGTTTGATTCAGTGCTATGGCACCTACATCGGCGTCCTTCCATTACTCGGCGCGCCGAGAGGAAGAAGCCAAGGAACCAGAAGTGGTGAAAGATGAAGGATTCATGGGAACCGGAATCTCTCACTTGTATGCCCTTCCAATTGGTGTTTGTGCCGCGGTTCCTATCTTGGAATTCCAATGGTTCAGGCCTAACGAGGAAATGTTGGTAAGTTTTTGTGTGGAATGTAGTGTTTTTGGGGTGGGGCTTGGAATCAACCGTTCCAGATATTATAAAAAAGTGCATCTCACTCTCACTCCCTTCCTCTTCGCTTTAGCTTGCCTCGACTTTTGTGGCTTTCTGTGTCGTTGCCTATACTCAAGGTGGCGCCGCGATTGCCAATGGATTCAAGGCAGAAGCAGACGAGATGCTCAAGATCCAAAACGAGGCAGAAAATGAGGTGATTGCCAAGATGCAAGAAAACTTGGACTACATGAAGTTGACAGAAAATATTGTCAGCGATTACGAAGCTGCCTTTGCATTGACCAAGGAGTCCTATGATAAGCTTAACGCTGCAGGAAAGATCAAGCCTGCTCACCAACTGAAGGCGCAAGTGGAAAAAGTTTTGAGCATGATCGCCACAGAAGAGCAAGGGGCCTACGAAAAGGCCAAGACTGCCATGATGACTGAAGCTACGGCAGCAGTCACTGCCAAATTCTTGTCGGACGATACATTGAAGGCGGCAGCTCTGGATTCGGCCTTGGCCAAGATTGCTGGCAAGACCGCCGCTGCCGATCCCGTCCAAGCCGCGTTTGTTTCTTTCTTCAAGGAAAAGACGGCCGCTGCCAAGAAGTTAGACGCTGCTGCCGAAACCAAGGAGGCACGCGCCGCCATGTTGGCCAAGATGAACTCCATTGCCGAGAACGAAGGCTTCTACTTCCGTTTCGACGAATCGGGCAAACCCAAAATGCTCGCATAAGTCATGTTGGCATCGTTTAGATCACAGATACAGTGCTGTATTTGTTATCTCTTCTCATTTCTACTAATCTGGACTGGACTATTTTACATTCGTCTTCTTCGCGTACACGTACCGCTATGACTTGCAGGCTATACCGGTACAAATTGACCGCCAGTATTGTACCACTACTAATAGACTAGACTACCGGTACCAGGTACCGGTGCAGTACTACCACAAACCAGTCCTCGGGCGTATGCGAGAAAGCAGGGAAGAGAGGAGAGATTGTTCTGAGTTCGATGAAAAGGGGGACCGTCTGCTCGCGCCCCGGCCCACCCCTCTAGCCACAACAGGCGCCACCGCACCACGGATGAGAGTGAGTGCAATGACCCACACACCCAGGAAACGGACAAACGAGCGGAGAAGAAAAATCAATCGACCCATCAAAACCAGCATCACAATAAAGCGCCAATCATAGCGTTCGTTGCGCCGAACACGCAAATAAAGAAAGCAGAAAGATCCGAACCGTGTGTCAACATTGCATTTCCCACAATTTTAGAATCTTTTCTTCCAGATCCAACCGCACCATGAGGACGTCTCTCTTGCTTGCTTTTCTTGCCTCTGCGGCAGCATTCCAAGCCCCTCTTCCTGCTTATGTGAAGCAGTCTGCGACGAGCCTGGCCATGGCTGGCAAGGCGAAGAGCATGCAAAACCCAATTGGACAGTTCTTGAAAACAATCAGTAACAATTTCATGCCGATCCATGGGCACGGAAGCCTTGAAAATGACCTGGATGAGCAATGGGAGGCTCAACAAGAGATTCTGAGGAACCGCAGGTCTCACCACATTGATAAGGATCATCTCAGGAAGAAGTACTCGGACCCAGAAAAGGTCAAGTTCGATGGCAAGGTCGGCGATGCTAAGCAATCGTCGTTTGGAAAGAATCTTTCTCCCTAGAGGAAACGCCCACGACTTCCACGCACAATATGGAAGGCTTTGTTCCACCGATACAGGAGACGTACTATAGATGTTACCAGTGGACAAAACCATGCCGCACATCCCACCGAAGATCAATCACTCGCCCCTCATTCAAATCCCTGTATGGTTCGTATCTTGCTTTTTTCTCTGTAATTGGAAGCAGGGATGCTCATTAACACTACTAGCACCGTGATTGCAAATAACAACTTTCAACTTGTTCTACATACTAGACTTGTAGTGGGCCGTCGTCCTTTGTTTGTTTCGCAAGTATGGTGGGGAAGACGGGAACAGGAACCACCCAAGAACCGCTCTACTAGCAGATATATGTGGTCGAACGGGTCGTCATAGATGAATTAATGCTGCATGCGTTCACAATCATCGTCATGCATAAAATAATAATGATGCATATGATGAGAGTTTACAACCAAAGAACGATGGCGAAAGAATCTACTTGACTATTGTCTATTGACCCTACTTGACTATGGTCTATTGACCCCAAAACCAAAGCTAATAATATCCATGTATCTCTCTGGTTATTGTTTGCGGCTCTCCTTTTTGAAGTCGACGAATTCCATTCGTCCTCCCGTAGTTTGTAAATACTCTCGCGGCGATGATAAACCATACCGGTAGCGTCAACAACGACGGCGGCTCGACGCTCGCTACTGCCCTCCCAAGATATTGGTGCGAGATTTGCCGATTGGATTTGCAAAGTGACACATCGCTCCAGATGCACCGAGGAGGCCGAAAACACTGTAATCGTGAATATCGCGCCGGCCTTCGGTCAGCCCCTTTTCGCCACCATGGGCACACGAATGAGATGTATTTGCCTTCTTTGGGAGAAGAGGAGTTCTTCAAGAATATAGTCAAAGGACGATACCAAAATATTGTCATTTTGACTGGCGCCGGAATATCGACGGCAGCTGGAATTCCTGATTTCCGTACCTCAGGTGGAGGACTGTTCGAAGTCATAAAGTCAAAACTCGAAGACGACCAACACGGCTTCATGTTGGATACAAACCATCTGAAAGTACTTGAACCCGAACAGATCCTGTCTTGGGCCTTTTACAAGGCGCATCCTTCTACGTGGCAAGAACAGATTTTACCCCTCCTTCGTCAAGCCATCAAGTTGGACGACGAGCTAGAGCCTACCAAGGCACATCGCTTCTGCTCGTACTTGGCCCAGCAAGGCTGGCTGAAACGAATATACACTCAAAATGTAGATGGCTTGCATACTCATGAGAGTTTGTGCTACACGAGTGGCGAGGGCAGTCCGAAAGAAGCCGAGGAACTCGTAGTGGAATGTCACGGATCCCTCAGACGGGACGACATGGTCTTGTTCGGCGACCCGTTGCCTCGGCGATTCTCCAAACAACTCTCCATGGACTTTGAACACGTATCCACTGATCGAACAGTTGATTTGCTGCTCGTGTTTGGAACATCTTTGCGAGTCGCTCCGGTGTGCGCTATACCCAATCTGGCTCCCAGGTTCTGTCACCGTGTACTGATTACTCATTCAATTGGCACTGCGACGAACCACGATACAAGGGGAACCCCTTCAATAATGCCATCCACCATTTCTATCGGTAAAAGAAAAGACATCACAGTAAAATCGTTCTGGAACGATCGCACAAAGGTGCGAAAGAAGAGGTGGCGTCAGTTGCTGGTGGATGGCGATTGCGATGATTTTATAAGTCGGTTTTGCAATTCCACAGGAGTTCAAGTTTAGAGCCTATAAACGTAACATTGCCCATTATCTGATAACACTCATGTTAATAAGAGGCCAATGAAAGACATAGGAGTACTTGTCGTAGACTATGAAGTACAAGTAAAGTAAAACTACAGTAGCAACAGAACAGAAGTAGTTATCTTTAGTGGTCACGTGAGTCGAATTTCTCTCTGACGCATCATAAGCAAATTACGATAGTCTAAACTTAGTAGCCGCAAAAGAAAGCGCAACGACGATGACGTTCGTTGATGACCAGCGACGAAATGCGACAAAATACCCAGAATCGTGATGCATGCAGACGTTGTGCTGCAGGGATCCATTTCAGGGCTATCTGGTAGCGCAACCACACAAGTCGTTTTTCTTTCCTTCGCAAAGGCCAAGAAATACGCCAGTTTTGAGAAGATCACCATGCTTTCTGACCAACAAAAAAGAACGACGACTCGACGGGCCATCGCCAGGTTTCCGTCCACATCCTTCCAGCTTCTCGTTATTGGTTCTTTGTGTTTGTTTCTGAAAATCCATGACGTCAATACACTCTCTTTCGGTGCATCTCGATCATCTCGTGGCAGAAATGACGCCTCCGCGTCTCGCCGCTCGTTCCTTGCCAAAGGTGCCGCCCTAGCCATCGCAGGACTTGGTCTTCCGACTGGCGCAAATGCCGAGGAAGAAGTACCTATTGAAGTCTACTTTGGGTGTGGATGCTTCTGGCACGTGCAACACGAGTTCGTAGAAGCAGAGCGACGAATCCTTGGTCGGTCGGACTCAGAGACTACAGCTCGGGCAGGATATGCCGGTGGTAATGCCGGGGCACGGAATGGAAAAGTTTGCTACCACAATGCTCTTTCGATTTCTGACTATGGTTCTCTGGGACATGCGGAAGTTGTGAGCCTTACAATTCCACCCTCTAAGTTTCCTGATTTTGTGACAGAATACTGCAATCTTTTCTCGGAACAAGGCTACAGACCAGATCAGTTTGGAGATCGCGGATTGGAGTATCGAAACCTGGTTGGAATTCCCGGTGGGGTTGATGGAAATTTTTCGAAACAACTAGTTGAAGCTTCCATCAAAGCTGGCGATAAATTGAATTTTGCCCGAGGAAAAGGAGACGATGCCGACCAGCGGGCCTTGGTTTGGGTCATGGATTCCAACAAATATCCGTCCTATGTTGCCGAGCAGTATCACCAGTTCCATGATGGTTTTAACTTTGGTGAAAACTATCCCAACTCGTACAACAATCTTGCTAACAAGCTTAACAAAGAAGGGAAACTTGCTAAGTCAGATTGCCCAAATGGATTGATTGGTGTTGGAGCACTCGGCTTGTAGTTTTTTCTGACACTTCGATTGTGTCTATAGTGGAAAACAGTCGTTCTCGACGCGACGATAGGTGTACTCACTCGTACCTTGCTTACTCTACTCTAGATATGTTGCAGCTTCTAAATCATAGCTAGCGGTAGCTACTATGGTCGACCGCCTACTGCTAGGTACTAGCTTGCTGCTCCACTGCTGGAGAGAGATAGTACTATAGAAACGATGATCGATAGCATATTATTATCTTATTTTATTGGTTCGTGCTTCCGTTTTCGTTGTCTGGAATATGCTGGACATTCCGGGATTCGACGATTTTTATTTATTATACATTCTCTAATATCTTCATTTACCGAGGGCATAACAAAGCCATACGTCGATCTATCCATCAGCCCCATTTCCCCCGTTCGTTTGCATGTGCCGGGATACGTATTCTGTATTCTGCAAAGAAAGATCCAAAGTAAAACACAACTAACGAAACGAAAGCACCGCACTATAATATTTGATGAGAGCCACAAACAAGAAGGATATGGCATGCCATAAACCTTTCGGAAGCGTTTCATTTCAGGAAAGGTAGAAACCATGGCGGTTATTGCAACATTCCCGTACGATTCCAGCGATGACGAAACGGAAGCGGGAGATTCAACAGAAGAATCTGGTCGGACGGCACTACCGACCTTGTTTGGCAGCGGACATTTGCCCGCAACTTTGGAGCAACACACACGGGACGACGCAGTGGAGGTGCAATCGGGTGGGGCAGTATGGAAGTATCGCGACTTCTCCGGAAGTATCAAGGAAGGTGGCTTGGATCGGACCAAGGGAGCGACGACGATAGCACCATCCAGAAGGTATGCCTATGACCTCCGTAGCTTGTTTCACGAAGAAACGTCATCCACCGAGGAAGAGCAACAAAGCACGGATGATCCACCGATGGAGGTTACACAGAATATTGAAACGATTCAACATGGACGGATCTACGAAAAATCGGGGAGACGATTGAGACGAGGTCGGCGTCGAAATGTTTTCTTGGCACTTGGAATCTTGGGCAGTGTGATTATAGTAATTTCTTTGTTCATTGGGTTGCTGAACAAGGGAAGACCATCCCCATCAGCAACTCCTGTTTCCGATACGCAAGCAAGGAATCCTGCTCCACCGGTAGGTAAGTCACCTATGCCGATCAGTGGTTTGGTTCCAACTATTGCGCCGTTGCTTCCCCCCGCGCCTGCACCTTCTGATTCTCCGATTTTCGTCCGGCGGCCAACGGCACAACCTTACGAGTCTCCAATTGTTGTCACCAACCCACCTTCCGTTCCTACTTCCCGTACAGAAATATACGACCCAGATGGCCTCTCTCCAAATGACATTCCCCAAGGAGTGGTCCTGGCATCAAATCGATTTTTGGATCGTGGCGATTTTGTAGCATCCCCATCTGGAGATTACCTCGTTGGCCTGGATCAAAGCGGAAATTTCATCTTGGAAGACAAATCCTTTAATATCATTTGGTCCACGAAAACACAGGGTGCAGATCGCGTGTACCTACAGTCTGATGGTAATCTCATAGTGAGGAATGCCAATCGTCAAGCTTTGTGGACGAGCCGTACATATGGGAACGATGGGGCCGTTTTGGTGGTCGACGACAGCGGAAGGATCGCCGTTATGCATGGGTCCAATACTGTTTGGTTGCAAGGTATCCCTCGTGGGACCTACACTGGGCCGCCTGCTTATGATCTTACCTTTCCAACACGAGGTATTTTCTACTACCCTTGGTACGTTTTTGAGAATGCGGTCGAGGAGAATGTAGTATACGCGATCCATTCTTGGCTCACCAGCGCTACCGGGTAGGTTTCCAGAAACTTGGACTGTGAACAGTAAACCAATCAAGTTCGAACCCGATCTTGGTCTTTATTCCTCTTCGAATCCACAGGTTGCACGTGCGCACATTGAAGCTATGGATTACGCCCATATTGATCTAAGTATTGCCTCTTGGTGGGGACCCGAAACCAATCTTGACCGTGCCCGACTAACCATGTTGATGGACGAGACCATTAATATGGATTCGAACCTCAAGTGGTCAGTCTACCATGAAGATGAAAGAGAGTTGCAACCCCCTGCCCTACAAATTCGACGGGACTTGGATTACCTGACCAAATGGTTTACATGGCATCCATCCTGGGCGCACGTTGATGGTAGGCCCGTTATTTTTGTCTTTAATGGAAGTGGTTGTAATGTGGTCAATCGATGGATGGAAGCAAGTAATGGAGAATGGTTCGTCGTACTGAAGATCTTTGGGAAATTCAAGGAATGTCCCCGGCAGCCAGACGATTGGGTAAGTCAGACGAGAACCTGACGTGGTCTGCAATAACATTTGGTCATCCATCCTCTCATTTCTGTTCTAGCATCAATATGGTGTCAATGGAGGCAAACCTCTGGAGTATGATGGTTATTCGTTTTCGATAGCTCCCGGCTTCTGGCGGGCTGACGAAGCTGCTCCCAAGACGCCTCGGGTATCTCGTGAGAAGTGGTGCGAAAACACGGAGCTCATGGCCCAAAGTGACGAACGATGGCACTTGATTGTCTCATTTAATGAGGCTGGCGAAGGTACCAACATTGAAGCATCTTCCCATTGGGCAAGCGATACAAAGTATGGATGGTATTTGGACTGCCTCAACAAGTTTCGCACCGCATCATGACGGCGACGGCGAGAAATTATCAGCAGAGTTCGCTCTTCTAACGGCCTGCTACAAATAGTAGTAGAAGCACTTTGCTTGGTCAATCATTTGTTTCTTCCGAAGTGCGGTTACGAAATAATCCGCCTTCCCGATCCCTCTGCTACTATTAGTAGTACCAGGTAGAGATAGAACCTGAGCATACTACAATACGAGTATCTTATCGTTTTTAGTAGCTAGTACCAGTAGTAGTATGCTATGGAAAGTAGTGGACCACTCGTAGTAGTCGTCTCTTTTGAAGTCCTGTAAGTCGTTCATCAGATCAATCGATGCATCATCATCGCATAATCATCGACCCATCGATCATCGGGCTCGCGCTCGCCACTTCAACACGTAAAATCCGGTAGAGATTCTACGAATTCCACCTTCGCCCGTTGCCTTTTGAGATTCTTCATTCGCCATTCGGACAAAAAAATTGATTCGGGCCCAACGGATGCGTGATGATGGCCAGCGAACTTGACAATAAAGCTTGACGACCACGACGACGCCACGACCAACAATCGAGACAAAGTGTGAACAGGTACACGTACCTCATGTATTCGTATTGAACATCACTAACACTACTTGACGACTTATTTTCCAACTCTGGCAACAACAACATTTGCTGTTGCTGAAAAACATAATCTCTACATTTTGACTCTGCAATAAATAACATGGACGACCCGAACAACCGAAGAATGCAACTCATGAAGGATATTCCCATGTCACCCTCGGCCGAGGAAACGACGTGTGACTCGACGGTGGGCACTTCCTCGCACCATCCAAACAACGTTGCTGCTACGGATAGGGCATCTCAAGACTCTCGAACGATGATGCGACGGCAAGTTCTGCATTTGGGCTTGGCGTCCTCCGGCGTAATGAGCGCGTTTCTTGTCTCTGTGGTACCAGCTAATATTCTCGCAGGAGTCGCGGTGGTCTTTTTGTTTTGGGTGATGTTTCTGCATCGCTTTCTTCTAATGATGCAGCACGAATATCGCAGAGCTTTACAAGGGAGAGGACTCGGGGACCTGTTACCGGAGTCCTGGTACAATCAGTTAGTGAACGTGTCCTTTCATGAAATGATGACAGACGGGGCATTCGTACGGGAAAACCAGCACTTTTTGTTATATTTTATCCCCGGAGTCTCGCGTGAACAGCTGGATAACTACGTGGAACATCTGGTTCCGCGTCATCGACGGGCTCTGCATCGGCCTGGAATTGGAAACTTTCTCGGGGACGGGTTTATGCGTCATGTCATCGGTGATGAAGGTCTTACGGAGCGACAACGAGGGACAATGCGGCGACTGGTCCCCCGGAGACTGGAACTACCGGTAGCAGAATCCAACGAAGATGCCGCAAGCCGCCTTGGCGACGACGATGAAGACGATACCCGATTGTGGGGCACGGAACCAGCCATTGCGGAGGATCCAGCTCCGCTCGAGGCCGTGATCGAATCCGATCCCTCCTTGGAAATCTCACATGACGGCAGTGAATCAGAAGAGAGCGAAGAAGATTTAGCGGCCGAAGAGGAGATAGTCATGAATGCGGCAATTTCAGGTATCATGACCTTTGCAGGGTGGGCCTTTGACTTTTCGCGAGGAGCAGTTGCTGGTTCGATTGTTCGAACTACGGGGAGGGCTCTTCGTGCTACTCTTGGAATCGGAGTGGTAGGCGTGGGTGCCGGACTCTTTGGACTTTGGGCGGGTTTCTGGACACCACAAGACGTGCGAACCTTTAGAGATACGCGCTTGCCTACTCAACTGTCACATGAGGCTAGAAACATTCTCATATCTTCGACACTGGCCAGTGGAGCAACTGCAGGGTTGTTCATGCTGTTTGGACTGCGCTCGTCGCCAAACCCTCTTTCTGGAAAACCTAGAAGCAGTCTATCCACGGCTGGCTCATCAACACACAAAAAGAAGCCCTGAAGGAAGGCATCCACTTTTATAGGGGGATGCTCTCTTCAATTATCTAGACGGAAGCTGTTGTTGACGGGTGTCACCTCCTCCAAACGCCGGTGCTACAACGGCCGTGCTTCCGATAAGTTATAACTCCGGAAGTGGCACAGTAGGCAACGGTCTACGTCTTGTCGTGATGCTAGATTTCCCGCCCCGTCACAGCTCTACGAGTCGGAGATTACATAGGCGCCTACTCCTCTCTTGAAATTCTTCCCGATTCAGATTAGGACAGCATTTCTTGCCTACTCCTACATACATGAAGAATAATTCTGCTAGGATTGATTTTGAAGTCACACTCGTCCGTACAGGCAGTAGAAGTTTACAGGCCAGCTTACTGTGAACCGAATTGTTACACAGACTACAGTGTTGTATACACCTACTCCTACAGAGGATGACGGATGCAAGAGGAATATAGGGTAGTACGGTACACTACAAGTACCGCAGCGTTACTGTGGCACGACGAAGCAGGCCTTCACAATCATCCGGGGGGGGGGGGGTGCTACTCTACTGTCTGTTCGTTGGTGCAATTTCTAGTAGCAGTAGAGAATAGAAGAGAGCTATCATAGTTAGTCATAGGCAGTAAGGTAGTAAAAAGTAGTATCAGAGAAGATATTACTGCACCTTCTTACACTTGGCACTTCGCACTCCGGGGCGGCGCAGCACGCACGACGAGCGGACGATCATAGTCGTCACCATCAAACACACAGCTTCGCGTTGGGTCCAAAACCTGACAAACCCCTCTTTAACATTCGATATAAATGATACAAAATATATATTTTGTACAGCGAATTACCATTATTTCTGAGGGGAGGGTACGGGTATTTGGTCGAAGGTATTTTCGTTCCCACGAGTTCTGCGCACGTTTGAAAAAGTATCCGACACACGAAACACGACACGAGCCTTTTTTAGAATGATATGGTGCGTGTTTCTGAATGCTAAATGCGAAACCCAAACAACAGCACAGTATTGAATTGAG
Organism: Nitzschia sp. pyKryTriq1; assembly: GCA_956465555.1. Lineage (NCBI taxonomy): Eukaryota > Bacillariophyta > Bacillariophyceae > Bacillariales > Bacillariaceae > Nitzschia > Nitzschia sp. pyKryTriq1. The sequence continues at coordinate 1,564,833 of OY101122.1, read as the reverse complement.
GCAAGCTGTTGACGACTACTAGGACGAGGACGATAAGGAGCCAAACCCGAAGAGTAGTGTTGGCCATCACCCTTTCTTTTTTCTTTCCAAACCCATTATATTTGTTTCTTTCAGCATCACGAATAATAAAGCCACGATGAGCGGACAGATCAAGGCTTTCGCCGTCTGAGCCCTCCTTTCTTGTTAGGTTTATCGAGCGATGAGTACTCATTTCGTGATGGAAGACAATGCGGATATCCGATCTCCCCCTACAAACGACCAGATCCTCGCGCAGCTCGATGGTTTGCTTTCCACTAACCATTTTGTCCCTGTGGATTGGAATGTTGTCAACAGCTTGCTTCAATGCATCATGACCGACAGCGAAACCCCATTCGCAAAATACAAATCCACTCAGGATGACCCGATGGGTCGTCTTCTGTTAACCGGGATCCTCTCTCGAAATCCTCCAGTTGCTATTGTGGACACAGCAATCCGCATATTTCCGCACTCGCTAGATCAGAACCCGGGCGCCTTTTTTGCTGCTTCACAGAATGCCGGCCCCGAGATTTTGACATGTATGGCGCGGCACGTTTCAGGGCGGGAAGTGCAGTGTCCGTATCCTTGGCTTCTCTCGGAAAGCACTTCTGTCGAACAAGCCAAAACCATATTAGAAACTTTTCCTGAAGGAGTTTTGAAACCGTCCCCCTTTCTCTCCTCATTTAATCTGATCGATTATCTTTTGATGTCACCGGCTGTCGTGAAGAGTCGCACGTTTGACTTGGCACTCTGGACCAAGTTCAAGCTAGTGCTGGTTGCTGCTGGATGTTCCGATAAAGACATTTGTCCTACTCATAATTGCACAATTACACCAGTGCAAGTCATTCTCAAACGAGTGCTGTCGCGATCAGGTATGTATGGTGGCTTTTTGTTCCTGGATTGTCAGCGACCCGACAGGCTTGCGCACTTCTTTCAAACAGCAAGCAATATCTCACCTTCCATGTGCGATGCTACTGGATATCAAAAGACTTTTGGAATAGCCGAGATCGGCTAGAGCATGTCCTATGGCTGCTACACCAGCTTCGCTGGACAGACCGCTGGGTCTTTGAGAAACAATCTCTGGACGGAGGCTTTCCAATCCATCTTGTCCTGAGTCACAAGTGCACTTCGGAGCAATCTGGTCTCGTAGCAGCCCGTGCTTTGACTCAGTTGTTGTTGGAAGCCTATCCAGCATCTGCAACTCGTTGGGTGAATGGCAAGCTGGCTTTGCACATGGCGATTGAAAATGGCTGGCCATGCCATGACTTGCTGCTGGCGGCCCACCCGGAAGCCTTGGACGCCCCTGACCCAACGACGGAGCTCTTTCCGTTTCAGGCGGCCGCAAAGCACCATCATGTGTCTGCATCTCCTATATCAATCGATGTGACCTATGAACTTTTGAGAGCCAATCCAAATCATGCCACCACCTTGCGCAGAGAAGAATCGAGAGGAGTATGGGCTCAGGCTTGATACGATGATTGAAGGAAGTCGGAATACATGCTATTTTTCTCTTTTGGATTAAATCATAAGGAAGAGCAACATGAATCATTGAAAGGTAAGAAGTATTTGAATGCTCTAGTTTTTCACCTTAGAGATGCTGGGTACGAGGCAAAGACTTGAGACTATTAGATATGTATATAGCGCGCCCGATGGACTTAAACGTTACCATGCTTCAAACGCAGCAACTTTAGATGAGGATCTTCCAATACATGTTTCTGTATGTCAACATTCTTCGATCAAATAAGAAATACACTCGCCATCGCCCTCCCACTCATTGGACAACGCCACTTCCACTTTCGTGACAATCAACATTTTTATCACCGAATCCTGGATCCTTTACCGAACAAGGAATCACCCCCTACAGGCTCGACAGTGGAATCTGCAAGGCTCCGACAGCTCCTCCATCGACATTGAGTATCACTCCCGTACACCATGCTCCCGCTTGTGACGAGAAATACAAACAGGCTCCAGCCATATCATTCTCATTGCCCATCCTTCCGAGAGGAACATTTTGCGCAATAACCTCCCGAGAAGCCCCCCAACTTGCCAAACCATCCGACATGCGCGAGGGAACGAATCCAGGTGCCAGACAATTGACAGTAATGTGTTTCGGGGCGAGGTCGGCCGCAAATTTCTTGGTGAGTTGGTGCACGGCGGCTTTGCTGACATCGTAGGCGTGGGTCGGGGCTGCTTGGGGCACAAATCCTACTACAGATCCAATATTGATGATGCGCGCCGGATCTTCTACCGTTGCTGATTTTTCCAACATAGGAATACAAGCTCTTGTCAAATAGAACATGCCCTTGACATTCTAGAATGTTGTATCGAAACAGAATAGCAGGGTCCGAGAGAAAAATGAGATGCTGCGATTCCAAACTGAAAACAGACTGTCCAGATTTTCCCTGATTTCTTCCCCACGTACCAAATCCAAGACTTTATCGAATCCCCAGTTCGCCTTTCCCGATTTTCGCTCCAGAGGCTCACCCCAACTGGTTCCAGCGTTGTTGACGAGAACATCTAATCGATTGTCAAACATCTCGGCGACTTGTTCCGCTAGCTGCTCGCATCCTGCGCGGGAGCTCACATTAGAGGCTAGATATCGACAGGTCGCGGCGGAATTATTATTAGTACTTGATGATTCTTGAAGAATGGATTCCACCGCTTCTTTGCAAGCCTCTTCGCTGCGACTCGTGAGCAAAACGTTGGCACCCGCACGGAGAAATCCCTTGGCAATCATCAATCCAATTCCTCGCGATCCACCAGTGACCAACACATTCTTTCCAGCTACAGAAAATAAGGTCGAGGGAGACGTCATGGTTTCAAGAAGTACGAGTAGAGGTAGAGTTAATAGTTATGGAGGCGTCGGGTAGCTTGACGAAGTACGAGTATGCACTGTGATACTCCTTCACAAGAGAAGACTGCCTCCTTATTATAATAATATTCACTCCTCATCATAACCCTCCGGATCCATCATCGTCGCCGCGTTGCGATCGTTTTATTTTATTATTGATGAGCAAAGAAGATCGTGTAGATCGTGGATCCGGGAATGCTTTCATGACTGAGTCAGAAACCTCGCAACACGACGCGAGCTCCACGTCAATTTCACGCGGAGAACGCGGGAGGGCGAACCCTCAAAAGACAGGCGCCAAAAGCGAGCGATCCTACTACAGTACTTGTACCGGTACAGTACATGCATACCGGTACTTTTCATAATTGCTTTCGTCTCTATCATCGCCTTTCCCTCCGCTCATTTTCATTCATTCGCTTCCTCGGTGTGGACCTGTTTGGAAAACGAGGAGTTGTAATAGTCGTCAACAACAACAGCATGAAAGTGTTTTCAGCCCTGCACACTTTTGCATTCTTACAATCATTCCAAAGTCATCAGCTGCCTACCGATATCCGACAAAAGCACCAAGGACATTCCTACAGCCATCCCGTGAGCATTGCCATGGCTGAATCGTGCGATAACGCCACCAAAGTGCCGACCCTCTCCAACCGTGCAACAGCCTCGACACTCTGCGAGGACGACGTCTTCGACGATATCTCCACAGCCGATGACGACTCTTCGACAATCTTAATTTCCAGCATCCTTCCTCCTCTACCTGCTGGCTCTCGTCGAATTTATCTGCTAAGACACGGGGAGACCGACTGGAATCTGCAGGGGAAGATTCAAGGAGGAGGCTACGACATTCCATTGAACGAAAATGGGCGCCAACAAGCCCTGACGACCGCGCTCGCCTTGGAAGATATTCCGCTGGGGGTCGTGGTGAGCTCACACTTGTCCCGAGCCAAGGAGACCGCAGATATTTTGTGGGGACGTCACAACTCCACAGTCCAAGACCGTCGTGTCATTTTGAATGGATTTGCGGAAATGTCCTTTGGAGAGTTCGAGGGACTGGCGTGGAGGGATCAAAAATTGGACCCAGCTTTGTCGGAACGATTCAAAACAATATCTAAGCAACTGAAACAAGATGTCGACGAGGCGTTTCCAGGAGGTGGCGAGTCGACCAGAGACGTCGCCGAACGATCGACGGCGGCGTTGAAGCAAGTTTTGGACAGCTACCCCGACCAGCAGCATATCGCAATTGTATCTCATGGACGAACCAATAAAGTCATCATCGCTGCTTCGGCGTTGGGTGATGTCATGCAATACCCTACTGTGAAGCAAGGAAGTAAGTTCATTCCCGACCAAAGCCTGTCCTGTGATGTGTTCATCCATCTATGCTCACATTGTGCCTGTCAATAACAACATCGTTGCTACATAGACACGTGCATCAATGTACTAGACATTGATGCAGACAGCAACTGGACCGTTCAGACTTTGAACTTCCTTGATCATGTCAAGGATAATGTCATCGTCCGCGAGGCGAGCTAGCTAGAATCGAAGGGAGGCTTTTTGAATATAACTCTATTTAGACGACCACTAGAAGAAGAAAAAATGGAAGGATGAACGTATCTCATTGTCCGGAATGGACAGCGCATAGTATGGACTTGCTATGCACTGGTCGCACCATCATTCTGAAATATCAATCAATCCGTCGCATGAGCTCTCCTTCAGGTCATCGTTCATTGTCTACGGATATACCGTTACCACCCTACAACTCCTCGAGCGGTGCCGGGCTCGTTTGGCCTTCCCGGACTGATCTGACTGCTGCGATAAGCAATTCTTCGTCAATCGGATTTCCAGTATCCTCCTTGTACATGTATTTGGGGTCGCCACCCGAACCAAAAATCAAGAAACCACCAGTTGTCATACCCTCGCCCTTCATGTTGCCTTCAATTTTCTTTTCCTTCAAACGGTTGCCTACTTGCTTCATACCCCTCCACAATTTAAATGGGTTCCATGACATACCCTCAGTGATAGAGCCGTTACCAAACGCTTCATAAAATCCAAGGCCTTCATCCCGATAGAGTGGAAATGGAAAGTACTGATCGTAAAATTCGCGTAATCCTTCATCATCCTAATGGAAGAATATCATGTGAGTGCTTGCAATGAACAAAAAAGTACGCCTATCATGATATCGAATATCTGATTCTTACCACTCCAGTCTCCTTTACCACGCCAAGGAGCTCAAATCCCTCCAAAGGAGAGTTGTCTTGTATGCCGAGATTGAGCAATTGCAGCCCATGCTCCCGGCACAAAACTCACCCAGGTCGTCGGACCACAAAGACGATGCTTCCTGATGGTCCCGCATTCTCTAGAACGGCATTCTTTGCCATAATGGGCTCGCCTTCTTGCACCCCCACTGTGAAATCAAGAGGAATCAGAGGGATTCTTGAGAAGTCCGTCGACGCCATTGTGGGGGTCAATTGCATGCTGTCCGACACGACCACGGCAACGGACGATCCAAGCAATGTGGCGAAAGCCCCTGCCACCTTCTTTGTTCGATTTCTTCCGAGCCTCATGGTAGTCTACCAGCACTCTTGCCAATTGGACAAGATTATATGAACGCTAACTTGTGCTTTACTATATGCTGACAGTATGAATATGGTTTACCTTGAGCGGCAAAGCAAGAACGAGTAGAGAAGAGATGATGGTAAATAATACCGGTAAAACGAGCGAAAGGCGGCGTCGCGTCAGCCGAATGTGCGAGACAATTAACCGTGCGTGTCATCTCATCAATCCCTGCGTTGTACCTACCAGGTACCAGGTACCAGGTCTTAGTACGTATTCATGAAGTTGATTTGTATGTCCAAAATGACGTGGTTTGAGAAAAGAGAAGGGGGCATATTTTCAAAATTTGATCTTCGCTATTATTAGAGACGAGTCGCGGTTCCAGTACCTGGTATTCCATACATACCAAATAATGTTCGGGTGATCTTATTTTCGCCAAGACGAGTATTCGTAGGCTACTACGCGTACTAGTTGTACAGTAATCCAAATTACTAAAATGAAAAAATAATGTTCCGTAATAGTACACGTAGTAGTACAAGAAATAAGCTAAAGCAGCGTAAAAGTGCTCTGTCTAAATTAACAATTACGATCGACAACGACGGCGACTGCTCATCATCGTGATGATAAACTATTACTACTCCGGTACCAGTAGTGGTACAAAATACCTCATACCTTTAGCAATTACCTGGTGTTGGTATTGTCATCGTACACGTACTTGTAAGCGATTGATAAAAATTATTGCTCGATACAAAAATACATTGGAAACACTATTACTGTATCAAAGTGTAATGGCAACATGAAGTAAGAATAGCTCCACCACGCGCAACGACGTTAACGTTGGCAGGACCAGGAGAACGCCGCAGCCGCCATAAGCATATTTTTCATTGATTGATTGATTCTTGCCTAATCTGCTTTCACCTTGCTCGCTTTCTGGGGCTTGGCCATTTGAATAAGGAATGGACTACCGAGGATTACCATAGGCTCGATTGTCCACATCAAGTCTCCTGCGAAATTGCCTGCCCAGTCGGCGTAATCGTTGTCGTAAAAGAATTTCAGTGATTGAACGTAGGTGGGCTGGAGCTGTTCATCTCCATAATAGTATACTAGTGGTCCCATCAGGTAGCCGTAGAAAGCGACAAAGTTGAACACGAGGTAGAGAAATTCTCGATACCCTTCCATCCTGAGTTGAGGAACTGCAGATTCCAACTTGTCCTTGGCCTCCTCGAATGCCTCTTTGCTCAGCTTCTCTTCCTTTTCTCCTTTCTTTTTGTCCTTTGGAAACCATGTTGCAAATGTGTCTGCGACATTCTTGACTTCAGCCTGAACCTTCTTGTCTTCGTCGTCACTGGCCGGGGCGAAAATTGGCAAACCAGCATCCCAGAAAGGCACCCATTTCGTCATGGATTCATACCGGTGAATGCCAATGTCTTCTGGATTCAATGTTCCCGAATCAATAATATCAACCAAATCCTTGCAACGCTTGGACTTGGCAATCATTTCAAACCCGTCGATGAGCATGAAGTACAGCAATGGAGCCAGAGCGATTTCCATCACGATCAGAGCATAAATCAATGCTTGCAGTCCACCGATCCAGTCAGTCTCGGTTACATGCCAGGAATTTGCCGTGAGCCAGAAAAATGCTATTCCAATGGGGAAAACCAGGGAACCGATCAATGCGCTTCGGAGTGCAAATTTGGCTTCTTTGAAGAGCGATTCATTGACGATTCGATCGGCTTGAGACCAGTCCTTGTTTGATGAACTCAATCGACCCTCAACGATGCGTACGATACGACGCAACTTTCCAATCGAGGTCGTCAATAGGGTGAAACCGGACTTCGAACAGCTCACACAAGCATAAAACTGCGTGAGTGAAATGAGCATCTCCAGAGGCGTCGTTTTGTCCATGGGATCTGGAAGATTATCTCCAATGAGGTGGCGCGTAGTGGCGGCATCATAAAGGAAAGTCCCTTCCAGTAACCTAAGATCCTTGCAGCAACAAAGTGCATTTCGAATCAATTGAACAACGGCGTCCATCGTGGTCAAAGGTGGGTGCTACTGTACTGGCAATAATGACCCTTTACCTGTAGTAGGAGAGGAGACGACGAGATTATTATTTGTGGGGCTATCCGCTGTCCGCTGTCCTGCATCAAACATTAAAGAGTGCGGAGTGTTGGAGATAAGGATAACCAAGGAGCCGCACGACGTACGGACCATGATAATGACACGTCGACAATCCAAATCCCAACGAACGTCATCCCTGTTGACGTTCGTTCTTCTAACGGATGAGTAAAGTAGCAACAATGAGTATCATCTCTTGATCTCATTGTTGTTTACAAATCTAACACTACGAAAGTTATTGTTACACTGTGTGTTTAGCTTAGACTGACTTTGTTATCTTACTGATACAATAGTCTGGCTTTTCATCGTTGTTTCAACACGGAGGATTCGATGGATGGGCGGAGAGACGTCGCTTGTCGCTTTGTGAGATATTCGATCGAATGAATCATCAATCGAAGATTCGTTATTCGTCATGCCAAGGTCAAGTGCCCAGCCAGCCAGCCGCGCAGCGCACGCCTACCAGCCGCTTCTCTTGCTTAATCCAACTGAAATCGCAACCAAAGAGCTGTAGTGAACGCCTTAGCACATGAAAGTACGTCATCCTTGTTCGCGCCCGATATAAGTATTCCATGTCCAACGGATGTGTGTGGAGCGTTGCCAGGGTCAAGGAACCTTTTGATTGGTTCATATCGGAAACCTGCATGCAGATTTTTGGCGGTAAATAATTATTATCGTGATCGGAAGCAACCAGATACATGTTGTAGATCTGAGAAAACATAACGACAAACTTCGATCAGATTAGCAGACCCTGCACCTGCACCTCTTTGGACTTTGGACTTTGGACTTTAGACTCTAGACTGCTAGAGTAGCATCGCAACAAATATTCTTGCTTCCTTGTTGTCCTTGAACCGAGAAAGAAGAAGGAAGATCCAGCTCGCATTAGAGCATTTTTCTGAATATGCATCCGGATACGAAAAAGGCGATGGCGGGCCCCAGACGGAGCGCTTTGAAATCGTCTGACAAAGCGAAAGGGTTGTTGGGTCCTCCATCGAATATCCCGTTGTTCCCAGGCCTGCAAACGGCACTTTCTAATATTTCGGGTGATTCCACTGGAGACCAAAGCGAGGACGCTGCGTTTGCCGCTTATGCAAAGTACGCGGAGGATGCCGATGCAAACAGCCAGTCGAGCCATGTTAGTTTCGAATCGCAAGATACCTTCACAACATTCGGTGATGGTCGATCCGTTAATGTTTGGGGAAAGGCTACCAAATTTCCAACTCTGAATTGCTTCAGTTGCTCAGTGGCCTGGGCAGAACATGTTGTGAAATCAAGGTCGTTTAAGCGGGTGTCCATTGTATTGATTCTTTTGAACTGCCTTCTAGCCGCTGTAGCAACTGCAGACTTTGTCACTGAAAGCCGTACGACGAAGAACTACTTTGATCTCATGAAAGAGATTTTTGTGTACATCATGTCTGCTGAACTGTTCCTTCAGTTTGCTGCCAACGGAATCAATTTTTTCGCCAACGGATGGCTCGTTTTTGACATGGTCATAGTCGGCCTGGGTTGGATTATGCCCAATCTATTGGTCATGAGGACGTTCCGTGTGGTGAGAACTCTGCGTCTTGCAACTTGGGTCAAAGATTTGAAGCAGCTGGTGGTTGCCCTTTTGCTTGTGATCCCGAAGATGTTTGCCATCTTCTTCTTGTTGGCAATCCTCTTTTTGATCTTCTCCATTCTTTTCACCGATCTATTCAAGAGTACTTACGACGATGGAATCACTACAGAAGATTATTTTTCCCGCATTGATATCAGTCTATTCACTCTCTTTCAAATTATGACATTGGATGGCTGGGCTGAAATCTGCAAGGAGATCATGGAGGAGTATCCGTGGGCTTGGGCGCCATTCGTAGCATTTGTTGTTGTTTCGAGCTTCTTCTTTTTGAATTTGGTAATTGCTGTCGTCTGCGATGCAGTCACTTCTGTCCATCAACAGTCGGTGGTCAAGTACATTCAGGACGATATTTCTGCGGCAACTTCAGTTCGCGAGGCTCTCAAGGTAGAAGATCGGCTGGAAGAGCTCGCGGGTTCAATGCAACTGATGATGCAAGCTCAAATTACGGTGCTAGAAGGGCTGCAGGTACAAAAACAACAAATCAGTATAGGACTTCCGGGCTCTGGGGATAGCGCTTCGTCCCGAGCAAACGAGGAAAAGATTATAAGAACAACACAATCACTCAGGGATGAACTCAACAGCACATTCTTTGGAAGCAAAGTACACCAACAACCTGGTGATTCAACACCTGTTACCCAAAATACAAATCGGCAACAGGTCGAGTTGGCAGATAAGCAATCAGACCTTGCTACGCAATTTCCTCGTAAAAAGTTTGGATTCGATAGTGATCGAGGGCCATCCACAGCTGGTTTCTGGCGAGACATTGGTCTTACCGAAGACCAAATTGAACGAGTCATGTCACGCTTGAATGATAACGCGATGCGGGAGGAGTCACAGGCACCGCTGAGTACCTTGGTAGCCAATGGAGTATCTGATGGAAATAATGTGATTAGCCCTACAGGAGATCCATCCGACAGAACGTTGCAGTCGAGAGAAACCGATCCTCCACTCCCGCAACTGCCACCCCCAACATGATCATAGAGGCGGGTTGGGGGCAATAGAGAAAGCGCAAAACGTGGAAGAGTTCTGGCTTGTTAAAAAACACGTGCACATATATTGTAACAATTTGCATACAAATACCATTCTTAGTGTCTTGTTTCCTTTCCATTTGTCGATATACTATTATTTGTAGACTCTCAACTCGAAGTCTAGTTGCAGAAAAAATCATGCAATCGTACATTGAATAAATGACTTCTTCGACTGCAAAAGGACCGAGCAGGACCGAACGCGGCGACGACCGACAGCAAACCAACATACCGGTAGCTGGTAGCCAGCATCCGCCAGCATCCGGTTGGGGTTGCATACGAGTCCATACGTACCGGTATTTTTGGTATGCAAAAAAGCACCAACAGGATCGGTCTGCTGTCTCAACGACCGAGCAGATATACCAGGTGTACTCAATAAGATACCAAAAGAACAAATCTTCCCTCAATTTTAGAGATTATTTAGCTGGCTAGCATTAGAGAGAAGTCCAAGGGAAAGATGAGCTCCGAATCGCAACCAGCAGCCGCAGGTCTCGTTTGTGCTTCTGGGGCTGATAAATGGTAAGACGCCAAAAGACAAATTTCTAGCATCGCCTCTACTCGTACAGTATTACGTGCACCACTCAGATCGTAAAACGTTTTCTGCTCGGAAGTCTTCAGCCTTGGGCACAAATAGCTGCATCGTTCACATGCAACCGGTGCGATAAAGCTCTTCATCCACCGTGTGCTGCGATTGATGCCACCAAAGCACCGGCGGGTCAGATCGAAAAGCCGGAATCCATCCATATTTGTCAAAACTGCTTGTTCCCAGGCGAAAGCCCGAATAACTTTGGGCTGTTCTTGGAGGAGGATGGACGTCCGGCAAAGAAAGCGAAACACGGTGAGCAGGGACCTGGATCAAGTGTCGCTACGCCAGGAGTAATATCGGCTGATTCGGACTCTCCTCAGTCAATGGCCGATCTGGACTGGCCGACTTTGCTGAAAGCTCACTCGACCGTCGCTGATCTCCTCGAAGCAAACAAAGTATGCGCTCCTCAGGTCACCAAGAAAACAATCTGGTGGAGGTTGTACCACACTTGGAACATGGATGATTTTGCTTCCGAGGTTGAGCAGCCCCTCGCGTATTGTAACTTGTGTGGAAAAATTGTGAAATTGAGCAAAGTTGATCGATCTCCGACGCCACTCAAGCGGCATTTACAGATTCAGCATAAAGATATTTTCAAGATCATGAATCAGCAAAAGTTGAAGGATGGTCCCGTCTTGAGCCCCCCAGGAACTTGCGCAAAGACATACTACACGTCCAAGACGAAGGGAAAAAAAGAAGTCAATCGATCGTCACAGCTCAAAGCCATCACCCAGTGGATCCTCGAAACTGATCAGCCCCTCGATGTAGTGGAAGATGACTCTTTTCGGAAGATGACAGCGGCTTTTGTCAGTAGCCCCCGGCATGTCAGCGTCTTTACAAAGGACGCAGTGGAACAGTACATTTCCTACCTTGTCTTTGCCATGCGCCACAAACTGAAAGAAATGCTCGCAAACCAATCGCTGATTCATGTACATGAAATCTGGACGGCGTACAACCTCTGCTCCTACCAAGTTGACCGCGTGCATTGGATCGATGACGATTTCAAGCTACATAATTGTGTGATAGCCTGTGACTTCGACAAAACGGTGGCCCAGGGAGAACCAGCCGATGCCCTTTGGGAATCTGTTGGTGTAGCGAGGGACAAGCAGGTACGAGGCACGGTGAGCAATTGCCAGGACTCGGAAACGTACGATGGTGCCGGAGGACCCCTACTTTTCCAGGGAGTTGATTTCGAGTTGAATCGGATAGCAGAGGTTGTATATGTAGCTTTGGGCCCAAATACCAAGGATTTGGTCAGCAAAGCCAGAAAGCTCGTAGAGGCAGTCTGTTCATCTGCCGCTACGAGCGAGTTTCTGCTCAAAGCACAGCAAGAGCTTAGAACCTTCTTCCCGGCGGGTCAAAGTCAGCTCCCACTTCTTTTGGATAGTCTACCAAACAGCTGGTGGTCTACAAATGAGATGCTTGGACGACTCCTGTACTTGCGTAAAGCCCTCGAGTTTCTCGCGCTCGATTCACGATTGGAGGATGTCGAGATACTGTCAAAGCAGGATTGGGATGTATTGGAAAAGCTTCATGAAGCGTGGCAGCCGTTCAGCATTGCTTCCCAGCTTCTCCAAAAACAAAGGTTTGTCACAATAGGGCTTGTGCCCCTGATCCTTCAAGTAGTCGGCGAAGATCTTAATCCTGATGCCTACCAAGGAAAGCTCAAGACTTGCATGAAAAAAATGTTGTCAACTTGGGAAGAGCGCTTTGGAAAAGAGTTTCCCAGCGACCCATTCCACGGATTACCACAAATAGTTTGGATTGCGCATGCGCTGGACCCTCGATTCAAATCACTCTCCCTCCTCGAATCGACCACCGCATCTAGAGATGTAGTTTTTGATGCAGTTTTGGAACAAATGATTTTGCTGAAAATGGAGGAAACCGAGTTACAGGCTACTGATGCCGCAGCGAACGAGGGCGAAGACCCGGCTGAGAAAACGCGAACGAAAAAACAAAAGACGGCTGCTCCTTCTTCTGAACTCCGGGCTTTAGCGTCAAGCCGAGTACCAGGTACCAAACGAGGTCATAACCGCCTCTTCTCTGAACGACTATCCCCCGCCGCCGCACCAAAATCCAACAAGCGCCCTAGCGCTACTGATCCCGAGACTCTTAAGGCCAAAGAAGAGTGCCAGGTAGAATTGACTGCTTACAAGGCTGCTGAAGGTATGAAGATGTATACTGAGCATGAGGACGGTACCAAAGATTTCGAAGACCCGTTACCTTGGTGGAAGGAACGCCATGAAGAGTTTCCAACCGTATGGAAGCTTGCTCGTACGTATCTACCCATTCCGGCAACATGTGCTTCTTCGGAACGCGCCTTTGATGCCGAAGCTTCCGCGGAAATGGCCAAGCGTTGCCAAGCACAGGTCTCGAGTACACAAGATATGAAATTGCTGAAAGAAAACGCCGGGTTGGTGGAAGCATTCGAGGAACAACAAGATACTACCGACGGAGGGGTGACGAAGGATGAATCTAAAGAGAAGGATGATGGAGAAGAAACAGAGGACAAGCGGGACGGATACGAACCTATCAATAAAGTAGAGGTATAACTATATATAATCAGTGATCTCTAGTGTGACAAAAGCAAAAGGGCACCCAGCAAATTCGACGATTTCTTCTGTCGTTTATCCAACCATGAATGGTCGTTCTCCAAATCCGACCGTGACCTTTAGAGGTGGGTGGGCACTTCCGTTTTGCACTCCGATGACCTTGATTTCTTTATGAGCTTCGAAGGGATTGTACTGAATGACTTCTTCACCCTTTTCGTTGGCGTGAATGTAAACGATGGGAGCGTGGTGCTCCTTCAGGTTGCTGAAAAGGGCATCGAAAAAGAGAGTCTGCTGGGCGCTTGGTCTGGCATTTCCAAGCAAGACAATACTTCTAAAGTTTCCCTTGTTAATATTGGCCATTCCATAGTACCACCTGAGCATTTCTTTCTGGCGTTCCACCCATGCATCGTCATCCATTAGGGGTCCGCTAACAAGGTGCATTCCAACGAACAAAACTCCCTTGTATAGGAATGAAAAGGCTTCTGGGCTGTTGTCGTCACGTTTGACAGGAATGGAATGCTTGAATTTTAGGTCAAAGTCAAAGAAGGCTGCCAGCCAGTGTTCAAACGAAGTGTTTGGGTCCGGGCACTTGGTCCAATCTTCTGCTCCAGGAACAATGAAGAGCGGCACAGGCGACTTCACGAGAATAGAGGCTACATCGCTGTAACGAGTCTTGGAACAGAAGGAGACGGTAGAATCTTGAATGTTTCCAAGATGCACCACAAATTCCGAATCCAAAGGGATGTTGGCCAGATCTTTGACCATTCGTTCCTCGGCGGCACTGTCGTAGGGCGAGTCGGAAGTCACGTGGAACGTGACTGATTGTCCAATATCTGACCCGGCAAACAAGGAAGCGCTAGCTTGGCGGTTCTTGACAGCCGTCACAGCAGAAGAAGCAGCAATGGCACCAACAATGAGGATCACAAGAATGCCTAGAATGCGGCGACGCTTTCTCTTGTTCAACATAACCTCTTGCCACGTCTTGTGTACAGGAGGAGGACCGACCGGAGCATCTTCATCGACTTCTCTCCACACACTGCGGAGATTGACCTCAGGTTGTTCTGAAGCAGCCTTGTGGTGTCCAAAGACATGATTGGCACGGAAGCTGAATCCTCCTGATCCAAATACCTTTTGTTTTTGGCCGGCGGCGGATGAAAAGGCGTTGCTGGCCGAACTGCGAATATTGCTGGCAGTACTCATAAACATGTTGCGAGCACTTTTTCGACCCTGCTCTTGTCCAAACTCCCTGTCCCACTGATCCAAAACATGTTTTTGAGAGACATAAGGGGAGCTGTCCGAGTATCGTGAGCTCCAGGTTTTGGAGCCACCGTCAAAGTCGCCTTCAAATTTCTTTTCATCACTGTAGGGACGACTACCGGCAGCTCGGCTTTCCATACCCACCACATCTACCACGGGTTCATCCTCAAAGAGCCCATCGGAACGAATGATAACGTCTTCGTCATCCGAAATGTGATCATCGTCACGAAAGGATGGATCCGAAAACGAGTATCGCCCCGGCTCTTTCCAGTTGTTGGCCGGCTTGGAGAAATTCAAGCCCGACAAGGCAGCCGGAACACGCTTTCCGGATGCAGAATTTGTGGAAGAAGTGCGGCGGAACGAGTAGGGCTCGCCTTCTTCGTTCGACGGAACAGGCGGGGCTGCCCGAAAGCCGCCACTCTCAGTGCGACGAATGTCCAGGGGAGTCTTCAAGTGATCATCCACGAGCTCGAGCATCTTTTGTGCCTGGTCCCGTACATCTGCTGGTTGAATCGTGTTCAAACTTGCAGCAGGAGGGCGAGAGCTGCTAATGGCAGGAGGCACTCCGGCCATGCCACCGTACTTTCGAATGAGCTGGTCAGTATCATACGAGTCGCTCTTTCGGAATGAGTAAGGCTGACGAGGAGAAAGTTCGGTACGAACAGCACTAGCCGAGACCCTGTAGTTCGAGTAGGTCTCCTCCTGGCCTTGCTTCTCTAGGGAAGATTCGGTACGATGACCGTCCATCTGCGTCTCGTATTGTTTCCAGCGATCATTCAGCTGTGTAGACATGATCGAAGGCGGCTGCGTGGCCTGAGCTCTAGTTGGAATAGCACCTAGTTCGTCCTCCTCGTCTTCGAAGCCCTTGGTGGCAGGCGCAGGATTAGGATTGCCAAAGGCAGAGGATGGAGGGGCACCTCCCGGTGTTGACATGTTGCCGCCATGGTCAAATGCAAAAGATGGAGGCGCATTGGGAGTCGTAGAAGGCCTTCTCACAGGGGCGTTGCCGCCAAGGGAATCAAAGGGTTCATCGTCAGCCATTGTCTGCTATTCGTAGATTATGCTATCAGAACGCTATCGTGTTCTAACTGTAGAGAAAGGAGAGTGATTGCAACTGATCTCGATGGGCTCTGCGCTCGTAGAACACCAAGGTATTCAAATGGGTCTACAATGAAACTCTTACGAGCATCGCTCCTCCATCTGATATTATTTGTACTTTTCCCGTCAAAATTCGGCAACACCACAGCCGAGCGAGAAGGACGAGTCTTGTGAACTCCATCATTTTTGGCCGCTGACGCCGAAGCTGCATCCAGGACCCAAACATGTGTATCTCTAACTAACCATCCGAATGCACCAGCCAATGCAGAGTTTTAGGTGCCGGAGTAAAATTTCGCGCGCCGGGCGAGCTCTGCTGTTGATTCATTGGACTTCAATTAAGTAGTACTGTGTTACAAACTCTCGTGTCTCTTTAGCGTAATGTCCGCTTACTAAAATTATGAGCACTTCTACTCTATTATTTTCTTCTCATGTACTTTCGGTCAAACGTGTGTCGTTCTTCATATCGTTTCTCCGATGTTCTCTGGGGGTCTTCGATTCTCTCCGAATCCTTCAGAATCATATAGAATCATTCGCCGCGTGTCTCGATATTCGATTCCTTCGAATCATCATGAGCAAGAACACTCTCCAACACCCTTCCTGTTGCGACTTGATCCATGAACAGGTAAAACAGGATGAAATACTTTCCTAGCAGGAGCTGGTAAAGCTTTTGGGTCAATGATAAACTATTGTAACAGAATTGAAACAGATTTGGTTTTCTGATAATTGTGAGCCTATTTTTATTGTCTATTTTGCTACTCTTGATTTTCCAGAAAAACTTCCAGTAGTAATTGCAATTGCATTTCCCAGTAGTAAATCCACAGGATTCTACTGTTTTTCATCTTGCCACATCGTTGGCACTGACTCAGGATGTGCATCTCTTTATTCCTACTGGGAACTTGAAGGATGTAGGTCCTAGTACTTGATCTAGTGTCTGATCTAGCCACATCAGTAAGTGGGAAGCTAGAACGTGTAATTTCGCTCGGGCGCTCGTGGCTGGGATTGCTCGAACGTGTGCGTGGCTCCGCGCGTGATTTCCTCGATCAGGACAGAAGGACATACTGATGACGTCATACGCCAGTCGTCATCAAACCTTGTCGAACATATACGGACGTACACAACATCGTACGTCATTACTATTATACAACATGTAACGGTTGAACAGTACGTACTTCTACTATTCTGTTCTAATACTACCCCCACAAATTCTGCGCCAAAACTTGGTTCCAACAAGGATCTCAGCTACAGCATTCTTGTAGACACACCCAAATAACACACAAACATATATAGATTTTCCTACTGGTACCATGTAGACTACCGTACTTGTTGTACGAACCCAAGAGGGCACCGAGTGGGGGACGGGCGGGCGGGCGGGCGGGCGTACGGTCAAAAGACAGACAGCCAGACGGTGAGTGCATGCGCGCGATGATGCATGCGTTTTTCAACTTATGATGATGATGATTCGAGCTGTGTACAGGTACACGTACCGGGACGAACTGTATGCAGTACCAGTACGTCTACAGTACACTGGTACTGTAGTGTACTGGGTACTGTACTGCGTACTGTGGTACCGGTAGGAGCTGCTGCTACATACTGTACCGGTACGGTACCTGGTACCGGCACACACCGACGACCCCCACGCACGGAGGCGGAGGGGAAATCCCTGGTTGATAGGATAAACGAGGTCGTTGATAGACTGACTTTTGTGAACGCAATTGCCATTGTTGTCTTTGCTACTTACAGCTCAAGCATCGACACTGTACCTGGATATTGTGTTTTAATTATTTCCTGTGGAGGAAAATCGCTGTGGTCGAAAGCTTCAAGAGACCGAACCGGCTTTAGGCGGACGATTTTCAGTTTTCTGACTCGGAATTGCGTAGAAAACTACGTGTTCTCAGTACCACGCGATACAGTACATCTAGGCTGGCGATCTCATCCGAGTGCCTCCGGGGATAGTACTTTTGTTTCGTTTAGCCTATCATCATCGGTCGTGGCTTCGTTCTGCTTTGCATCTATTAAAACAGAGGTATAACGATGCCATCCGCAGGTGTAATTAACCCGATCGAGGACAGAAGTTCTGCTAGCGGTAGTGGAACCACACCCTCGGAAGAACTTGCTCAATGTCCGAAGCATGACACGATATCAGACGCGGCAACACCAGACACAAGAGAGGACGAGGCTGACCACAGTTCCGGCTCAGATAAAATGTCCAACGATGAGATTGAAGTTCCACTGACAGGTGGGGGAGACACAACATCTCAGCAAGACTCGCAACAACCTCTACCGCAATCGCCAGCACATCTTCCTTCAAAACACCCACAGCACGGGGGTTCCCCTTTAATAAGGGCATGCTCAGTGTCGACAGATAGTGGATCAGTGATAGAATTTGACTACGCGAAAGAAGGATCTTTGGGTCAGTCAGATGATGGAAAGAAGGACCCAATATCTGAGGGTGAGGGTCGGGTTTCGGAAGAAAATGGTCCTGATTCAGACGAGAACTCATACTCCGATGATTCGGAATATGCCGCGAAGTCAGGCTCGCGAATATGGAAGTTTAGGATGTTTTGTGGAAAGCTTGTGAACAATGAATATGTGCAAATAATCATGATTGCTCTCATCATCGCGAATGCCCTCATGATGGGACTGGCAACTTTTGACTTTGTGTTGGAGGACCCAGAGGTGGACGCTTTTTTTGATAAAGTTGATCGCGGATTTTTGATTATTTTCTCGGTTGAGTGTCTAATGCAGCTGATATATCTTGGTGTGACGTTGTTTGGGGACGGGTGGCTTGTATTTGACCTGCTGATAGTGATCTTGTCGTGGTCATTTGAGTCACTTCAGATTGTTCGAGCTTTCCGAATCTTCCGGGCATTCCGTCTGATCACAAGAGTCAAACCATTACGAGACCTGGTCCTTGCAATTGGAGCCGTCATGCCTCGAATGTATGCTATTGCAGCCCTCTTGCTGCTGATTTTCTACATCTTCTCAGTTCTCTTCACCGAGCTGTTTTCCCACCTTCCTTTGTCGGATTCCTATTTTACAACACTCGACACATCGCTATTCACATGTATGGAAATGATGACTCTTGAGTGGGGGGATATTGCGAGAGAGGTCATGACGTTCGAGCCCTGGGCGTGGGCCCCTTTCGGATCTTTTATCATGATCACTGGCTTTATCGTGTTCAACTTGATTGTTGCCGTGGTTTGTGATGCTGTTGCGGTGACAGAAAAGACAGTTCGCGAACTCGATGGGTTTGAGCCAAACAACCCTACCGACAAATTGGCAGAGGCGCAAGAGCGCATTGATCTCCTTCAATGCCATATAAGCGATATGCTGCGGACGCAAGAGAATGTTCAGAACTTGATTGAGCTCATGGCAAGTGAACTTTTGAATCTTGAGGCTGAGCGCATGAAGGCCCAACATCGAGAAGCGGAGCTGCGTATCGAAATGAATCGGCGCATGACGTATCAGAAAGATATGCAGTCGACGAGACAACTCGAATCATTAGAACGGACATACATCCAAGAGAAGGGGAGACGAGAGCAAGAGCGGAAATTGAAAGAGCTCACTCTCAAAGCCAGCATCAAGGCTTCGGAGGAAAACGCGTCGTTGAATAGTTCACGGCATTCAAGAATTCTGCCAGACAGGAGGAAGGCAAGGCGACGAGGCTCTGCAAGTGGAAGTTCTACTGGATCCAGAAGAAGCGGCTATTTGTCACAACTTTCCTTCAAAAAAGGTGGGTCTCAAGGAGATTTATCAAGTAGCTCTCTTCGTGAGCCCAGCGTGTCAGTGCTAACCAGGGATTCCTCCAGGAGTAGCCTTCACAGCCGGAGTAGTATGCACAGTCGTGACAGTCATGTCTCGAACTCGACGACGAACTCCGGTAGCTAGTCTACTAGAGTACCCTGCGAAACCTCGAAGCATGCATTATGTTTGGGCTGATTTCCCAATGTAGAATTTGGACTGAACGGATCTAGCAAGTACTAGGTAGTGGGTTCTACCCCGAGAACTTCGGGGTGCTAAGGATAATGTAGTACAATCGCCTGGATTGCTCACTCGTAGATCGAAAAATCATGTTTAGTACCAAGGTTAGAACTTGCGAAAAAAAATTGGAGAGACTGTGTGTGATTGATGATGAAAGAAACATTTGCCACTGGTTGGTCCATGGGGGTAGGACGGCGGGTGCTATCTCAGATTTTCAAATTCGCTGACAACGCCCTCGGCTGTCGCCAGTAGCTGCTTTTGCGCCTCTATCATATCCGCAAGGCGCTTCTTCATCTGCTTGGCAATAACTTTCTCATCGCAAGCCACAGATTCCTGCCCGGGTTCTTCTTCCTGGTCGTCAACGGACTTTCTCAATTGCTCCAACATGGACACAGAATCGCAAACGACTCCAATAATCATGTTGTACACAATGAACCCACTTAAAATGATGAATGAAATGAAGAGATAAATCGAGTTTGGATAGATTTCTTGTGTCTCCCGAGCGACCTGACTCCAGTCAAGAGTCATCATCTGGAACAGGGTAAATATCGACCGATCCAGGGTTCCAAAGTAGTCGAAATCTGAGACCCCCGTATCGGAAAGATCTCCAAAGAGTGTTGTACAAAGTACGGCGTAGATGTACATGATGAGTGTCTGTAAGCAGCTGATAGCAGCGATTCGTGGCAATACCATAGAGATTGCCTGAACCAATCGCCGTAGCGCGGGGAGCCTCGAAACTAGCCGTAATGCTCTAAAGATTCGAAATGCCCTGACAATTTGAAGCTGGACGAATGCCCAAGAGGATATCACGATGATACCATCGAAGAACAACCAGCCATCAGTAAACATGTGGAGGCCATGGTAGAGGGTATTCAGGGCAAGCTCGATCGTGAAAATAATCAAGAAAACCTTGTCGGTGATTTCAAAAGCATTCAGAACGTCCGGGTTGTTTGTAACAAAATCCATGGTGGCCAAGCCCATCATAGCTGCATTGATCATGATCAAAGCTATGATGAATAACTGAAAGTAGGGATGCTCAACAACCTTACCAGCGGCAACTCGAATCCTGCGTAGCACGTGACGACCTTCCAGAGATGATTCGTCACTTGGCCCCTTCTTTCGTTTCGTTTTTGCCTCCGTGGTGAGGGTATTATCATTATTCTTATTATTAGAGGCTGCAGCGTTGGTTGGATCCGCCGTCAATTCGTGACTGACTTCTTCCAGCGCTGGAAATCGGTGGAGATTTTCTCTTCTACTCGAACCTAGAAGAGAGTTGGTACTTTCGCCTAGAGAATCGTCTCGAAAAAACGAGTCGTTCATGGTCGTTGATGTTTGCGATTGAAATGAGTCCTGATGAACAAGACGTTTGCTCATCGTTTTGGGTTTCCGTAAATGCTGATTCCGCTTTGCGGGATGTTCCACCGTAGTCTTTTGTTTTGGTGAATTAGTCACGCCACCTTCTAGTTCGTGTGGTGGTTGAGCAGGAGTGGGTACCAAGGTAGGCGTCGTTGGGGTCTGTCGGCCAATTTCATTATTTTCGCTCGAGGCATCGCCACTAGTACGGAAGATATCGCAGACTTCAAGCGAAGCCAAACTTCTCTCGGATGCCGACTTCTGAAAAGACGGTGTGCCTTCCATTGTTTTGTAAGAGCAATCTGAAGGTAACAGTAGTCCTTCAACACCACTCGAAGGTCGACACAGACGAGGACGAAGACTTCGTATCCACTGCGGGGAATGACGCCCTCTGTCCTGAGGAGTGTCTGTATGTACTTGTATCTCGTACCTGTTTCTGGTTTCGAATTCTTCCCTCGCTATCTGATCTGATTTTACTGTGCCCTTTTTTTATATGTTGTGTGCTTGCTGCGCTTGCTGCTCCCGTGGCACAGTACGGTACCAGGTACCAGGCAGGCATAACGAAGAATTTTTCGTACGAAAATTTTTTCGTACTTGTACGAAGAAATCTTTGACCGGTATCCTTGTTTTGACCTACAGATACCGTGTGTACAGTAGCTGCAATGTGCGCGGTAAAATGCGCGATTGTTTTTGTTTCAGAAATTTCGGCAACCACAACATGGCGGGGGACTTTTTAATCAAAATTCCATTAAATAAATGATTAAAAGGTCAAAAGTCCCTTTAAATATTTCATTAAAAGGCATGTCCGAAACGAGCTATTTCATTAAAAGCCTCGTCTCACTTCCTAAAGATCTCTGTCTTCTCGATGTCGTAGAAGTGACGTCATTTTGACTCATGGATTCGCCCATTAGGGGGCCCGAGATTACGGGGTGCGTGCGTTGGGAGGCTTCTTTTTGGTGCGCGCCAAAATAATTCGATCGCTCTTTGCGCATTGCGCGAAGAAGCACGTTCAGAAGCACTTTAAGCAACATTGTCCACACCAACAAAACAACACAACACAACCCATTCAGCAATACTTGTACCGGTAGCACTACTTGTATCATCATTCTCTATTCTTATCATGAGTGAAAGAGGTGCTGATATCCATCAACGAGCCAGGCGTACCAGTGTTGAGATTCGAAATGCAGCACTTACTGCACGAACTCAGGATGGCGTTCAGCGATCAAGCATGGCCAATTTCCTTCGGACAGGGTCGACGAAGGTGGCGGCAGCAGCAAGTACAAGTACTACGAGCTCATCAGAAAAAGAGACCCAACCATTGGGATCTACAACTGCAGAGGAAGTAATCCCCGTGATTGGAGAAGGGCATTCTGTTGTGTTTGCAACATACGATGTTGATATCGACGATGTGGCAGCAGACTGTGGATTGGCACTTGACAAAGCAGACGATTGCTCTACCAATCCCAACGAAGTAGAAAATGATCATCCTATGAAACAGCTCTTGGAGGCTGTGGCTAATAGACTTGCCCAAGAAGTCAACAAGCAACGAACTGATAAGCAAGCCAAGGACGCATGGTTGCTGCGACTACTCCAGATGTCGGATTTTAGGCTGTTGGCTAGTATGGCCTCCCATCTTTGTGCCAAGCTAAATATTACAAAATCAAATCAAGCATACTACAAAGACATCCGAGTTTGGCTACCCGATGTTCAGTACGGTGTTGTCCCGTCCTGTCCCAAATGCAAGACAGCCGACCCGAAAAAGATTGGCAACCATGGATTCGACAAAAACAACAATCATCGACTTGTCATTGGACTTGAGACCAATTACTATGTCCTTGGTCGCCGATGCATTTGTCATGATTGCAACTACCGCTTTCGTAGCTGGGACCCTACGACATTGGAGAATATGGCATATGGAAAAGGATTACAATTTCCTGCTTTTCTGACTCGCAAGCTGGCTCTCGATCATACTGTCTTGTCTCTCTTTCGCGCCAAAAGAAGAAACGGCATCAGACCAGAAACCATGTCAGGAATACTTCTTGAGATGCATTCGAAGCGATACGACAAGATGAAAATTGATGATGCGTACGAGCAGGGTAAACTTGAGGGGCTGAATTTCCAACCTCGTATTCTTTCTACTTTTGCTGACAAAGATGGCTACGATGGGCGAGTACCTACTGGAGGTTATATTTCGAAAGTGCTGAATTCCTTCCACAAGAGTATCAGGCCATTCCTCGACTCAGAAATGAAGAAAATACCGCTAGATGTGCTGAAGATCGACACTTCGTACAAAACGTCAAAATTGCTTCCTAGATACGAAGGACTGCAAGTTTTCAAAGGATTGGTGACAGTGAAGAATGAAATGGGCGAGATCCGTCAACAATTCTTAGTTCCTACCGATGCTCACGATCAAATCTTACGGCCCCTGACTGGTATGCAAGACACCATGGCAGCGTATGGACAAACCGGGCCACGACTTGCCTACACTGACAATCCCTCGCGGGACAGGGAGTTTTTGCTTAGTACATTTCCGTCGCTTCGAAAGGAACAAGCTCGTTTAGACGAGTACGCAAGAACAATCGACACAACACCTGATGCAACATTGAATAAAACGAATGAAACTGGAGCCGCTGAAATGTTGGAAGAAACCACAGTAGTTGAAAAGGAAGGAAGTGTGGATGCCAAGATATTGAAACACTCCAAATGTCTTGGTAGAAGAACGTGTGGGAACACTTTCCAACTAATACGTGATTTGATGGAAGGCCAAGAGGAAGGATTCCGAAGGATTGGCCTTGACTTGGAATGGCCAATTCTTCGGAATGGACGTGGGTTCATTATTGGGAAGAAGGCCGTCTCGGTAATTACTCTTGCGTATCGGGATATGCGAATTTCACCTGACGTCGTTCACTCCATTTTATATCGAGTCGAGCCATCCGAAAAGACGCTTCCAAAGTCATTGGTGGATTTATTAAATAGTAGGTCGCTTGTTTTCAGCGGGAGAAGTATCAAAGGAGACATAAACAAGTTACGAGAGGACTTTCTGAATTGCGGAGATCTATCTACAAGAATCGGAGACGTCGCATATCTTGCTAATCGCCGTGGCGTTGTGACCAGTTCGGGGCGTACGGGCCTTGAGCATTACTCGGCACACTTCTTTGGGGAAATTCTGGACAAAACTCTTCAGACGTCAAACTTCGCCGGCATTCTAAGCGACGAGCAAAAACTGTATGCACTGAAAGATGCAGTCTATTCGTTGCTTGTCTACGAAGAGCTGATGAAACTTCCAGATCTGACGGCTCCGTTGCCAGAGATAAGCGCCGTTCCTGGGAAAATAGTAGACATTTCATCCTACAAGGGCAATCTTGGGCAAATATCCGCGCTTGGGGCAGTAGGAACGGTTTTAGACAAGGCTCCTGAGAGAATTCGCTTTCCAGGAGAGATGATTTTGCCAGCAGCCTCCAAAAATGACTACCGCCGCTGCGTCCGAATCGACAAGGTGGTTGCTCCTCTTTTGAGTGTACCAACAGTAAAGAAGGGCAGGAAGGGACGGAAGAACACAACACTATCCGACTTTGGCGAAGCTCCTTTCGAAATTGTCTTGCCAGGAAGTATGCTACGAGAGCACGCTGAAAATCGTCAGAGTCTTTTCGTTGAGTGCGCTGTCAGCAAGGAGCGGGTGTCGACAGCACCAGTAGTACCTCCACTAAAAGCTTCTGAAGAGGCGTCAGATGGTGACGAGGATATATATGATGATAGAGAAGAGGAAGAGGACTTGGAAGCAATATCGCCCGAGGAAGTCGCCATGATTCGAGACCTGTTGCAGAACGCTCTGGACGACGGGGCAGAGGAGGCATCGAATACTTCGAAGAAAGTGAAAGTGAAAGGCCTGAAAGATGCTCCACAATCCATCATCGACGTGTTCTCAGCTATTCTAGGGGATGGGTGGCATATGATGGATCGACCGTACGTCCCTGCAAATCATTCCGCCAAGAAAGTTTACTCTGTCGCGTTTCGGGAGGCTGTATATGTGTGGGACAAAGAGTGGAACAGCGTCGTTTGCGGTGTCCTCAAAGAGGCGGGCTTTTCCGATTTCGATCTAGAGAGGCGGCGGTATTACGATGTCGACTTTTTTACTGAGATGATTCCAAGATACATGCCCCCGCCGAGCAAACTCTACTGGCGGGTGCGTGCTGTGTTCGAACGTTTCGGGAATGAGATTTGCCTGAAATCAAAAAAGCCGCTATTCAACGACGACGCCTGGAAAAAGGCGGAGGCTATCCTGGAGGAAATCCGGCAAGGATTTTACTCGGATCCACCAGGGCATTCAATGTATAACTACAAGCTGGATGCTTTTGGCGAAGTCAAGCGCAATCAATTCGGGCTCCCACTGATCCAGTCCCTGCGTTCGACCGGAACGGTTGAACTGACTCACAAACAGATTCGACCAGCGCTTGGAATAACCGCCACCATCGGGATTGAAAGCTCGGATGTGAGCCTTGCTGAGATACGGCATGGACTGAATATTTCTATAAGCCGCGCGAAACGCCCAGGCTTCCCGCACGTTGGCCACTACGATACGTGGCTAACCGATGCTATCCAGACCCTCTACGACAGGGTCTTTGGTGTCAATCTATATCCAGGATGGGTCAATTCAAGTAGCTATGCACGAACGGAAGAGAAATTTGGCATTGTACCGATCGCCTCTGCTGAGCTTACGGCAGCTATTGCTAAACGGGCAACGGTGCTGGAAAGAGAGTGTGAGAAAGCGATGGAGCTAGCAAAGAAGGCCGGTGCAAAGGCACCTAAAAAATGGAAGCTGACCAATGACTTACAATACCTCGCTGATAAAACTGGACTGGCTATCCCAACATTGCCTTGGGCGAAGGATACGAAATTGTATCCATCGGTTGCCTTGGAATGCAACGCAGATGCCGAAAGGATCTGCTTGGCTATCTTGGAGAAGGTGGACGGTATTACAGTTTTCCCCAAGCTCCCAGTTTATAATCGTTTGGAGCAGAGCAGGAGAGAACGGAATGGACGAATCATCGAGACCACCAAGAAACTGGAATTGACAACATTGAAAGAGCTTGCTAGAATTAATGAGGATCATGACATCGTACCAATACCGGCCACTGCATGCGCCACCGCTGCCATCTCCCTACCCAACACCAACAGTGATCAGGCCGTCACGCAAAAGCCCAAGCGGACGAGAGTCGCAGACAACAATCGGCCACCTCCAGCAAAACGAGTCATCATTCCTTCTCCAGTGGGCCTGTCGCGAGTGATGGTTCCAAGGGATATTTCTTTGCCAGCACGTCCGACCGCAATGGCTGGATTTTCATCCAAAGCATTTGCGCCTCCGTTGAATAATTTTGTTGGCGGAGTGTCAATCAACCCAATCTCCTTTCCGACACACGACCAACGACCCGACCAATCACACGCCAGAGGGCCTGACACCAAAAAAAGGAAGCAACGGACCTGCAAGAAATGCAAGAAATCAGAGTGCAACGGAGCAAAGACCAAAGGAGATAGGAAGTGTCAGTACTACGCATAGCTGTAATGAGTATAGAGTATAGTAGCAAACAAAGTGAACTGCTTACCAAAGGCTGGAATGAGGATCAGACATTGGAGTGTTGAAGGTTTGCCGTCAACTACCTCATACCCTGTCATGCAAGACACGTGGTCGGACTCACTGCCTTCCCAAGGGGACTTTAGCTGTGAGATGCCGACCGCGCTTGGGTAGTGGCTGTCGTTGGCGGGGGGTTTTTAACCTCGCCATCCTCTCTTTCCTCTCCCACATGCGGAGATTCGTGCAACTGCAGCGAATCAGACACAACATGTGTTGATGGTGAGGGCAGAGAAGATGGTGACATGCTATTTTTTGTTTTTTGTTTTGTTTTGTTTTTGAGGATAATCAATTCGTGGCTGAATGGCTGATGGCTCGTCGACCGCTCCCGATTACCACGGAAAATAGGCATAAAGTAACCCGGATGTACAGCGCCTCCCTCCTCGCTGCGCTCGTCGGTGGTCGGAGCAATAAAATGACCCAACTCCCCCGCCATGAAATGGTTGCCGAAATTTCCCCGGATGCTCCAATAGCAGCCCCGGGCCGCCCGCAGCGACTACAGAGGGCAGCACTACTGCGCACTGCATACCGGTACGAGTAGGTATTGGTACTGTATGCTTGACGACTGGCACACACACTTCCGTTCTTCGTGCTTCTGTTTCTCGTTTTCCTTCTACCAATTTATTTCACTGAGGTCCTTTTCACTTTTCACTCGTACATATCAAGTGACTTCTTGTTGTACCCGTACTTTCCGTCTGTCTCAAAACTCCCACATTATTGTGTCAGATACGAAGCTTTCACGGTGAATGCCTCGAAGGACCCAAATTTGATTGTTCCGAGCTACGTGTAGACTGCGTACAATAAGAAGTCCGACATGGTATTGAATGAAAATGGGCCTATAGGGACGAGGGTGGAGACGGCCGAGTTATCAATGGCCAGGCCGGAAAAGAAGCCTTCCGAGGCCAAACTACTGGACTTGGGAAATAAAAGCGATAATTCAGTAGATTTATCGGGGGCCGGAGATAAAAAGCAAGAGAACGACGATGATTCAGAAAATAGCGACGCCGCCGGGGATTTCGGAGATTTTCCTGATCAGTTTGGACATGAAAGAAAGGCCTACCGCGAGTTTGCGGACATGGTCAATCAACTCAGGTTCAATTGTGGGATGCTTGTCAATAACGCAAAGGTCCAGTTATTCATCGTACTGTTGATCAGCATCAACGCCATAATGATGGGAATCGGGACCTATTCCTTTGTGCGTGACAATCCAAAACTCGACAATATATTTGAACAAGTTGACTTGGCCTTTTTGATTATATTCACTGTGGAATTATTTCTCCAATTCGTCTATCATGGATGGAGACTACTCCTTGATGGGTGGCTGGTCTTTGACTTGGTCATCATCGTTACGAGCTGGTCCTTCGCCAGCGTTCAAATCATTCGAGCCTTTCGGATTTTCCGGGCGTTGCGGCTGGTGACTCGCATTAAGATTATGAAGAATCTTATCTTAGGTGCGTGAAACCTCACCGGCTTCACTCACTTCACGAGATAATTGCCTTGTTGGCTAACCCATCGTTTTTCTCGTTCCCTTCCTTTTTAGCTCTATTTGGTGTGGTCCCCCGAATGGCGGCCATCGGTCTCATGTTGGGACTCATTTTCTACATCTTTGCGGTCATGTTTACCCAGCTATTTAGTAACCTGCATGGGGTTGAAAATCCAACAGCATTCAATTACTTTGGAGGGATGGGTTGGACACTGTTTACACTCTTTCAAATGATGACTCTGGACAACTGGGCTTCCATCTGCAGAGAAGTCATGGTGACCTACTCATGGGCGTGGGTGCCCTTTGTTGCTTTTGTGATCATTTCTGGATTCATCGTGGTCAACCTAATTATTGCTGTCATCTGTGACGCCATTGCTTCGCTCCACAAGACAGACAAGGCCATGCTGCAAGGTTTTGACGATGAAACGGATTCTCAAGGATCGGCTCCCATGGAAATCCGGGAGCAACTTGATTGTTTGGAAGAGCAAATGGAAGAGTTGACGAGAATTCAAGCCCGGACTTTTCATACACTTCAGTATTTGACGCGCCAGATGCAAATGCATAAACTGAAGAAGGAACTGACCAACAAGAGTACCATTGCGGACGCCGCCCGCAATCTCAAAAGAGTGCAGCGGGAACTCAGTCAAACTTCTTTCAATATGTCCGGCGCTGCAAAAGCTGCGGCACTGTCGTTGCAAGACGACGTGGACGACCAAGATAAGAGTTCATAATGACTCCTCTGTAAAGTAATCGTAGCACTAGAGAAGGGGGACCCATTCAAGGGCCCGATTGTAAAAGTAGGAACAAAGAATCATGTACGAAGCATCAAGTTGCCACTGAGTACAGTACAAGTACTCGGAATAGCTAGTTTTGAATCAAGGTTATGGAAATGTACAAAAAATTGTCTGGATGACAGAGACTTTGCCACAATTCGACAAGTGGACTTGACAGTGGTGGAGCAAGGCCAGCCACTCTCCACGTCGTTGTCTCTACTACTGGTACGATATTCTCGTCGCTCTCTCCCTGACCTAATTTCGGCACGAAGTGTTTTGGGAGCCACAAGTGAAGGAGTTTGCCTAACGTCAGAGTGCTGACATCACATCGTTTCTGGATGATTGGTTTCGATGGGCCCACTACGAGTCGAACCGGAATCATGGCTAATTGATTTTTCGGATCCGCTTGAATATCCTCTTGGATTGGTTTGTAGACAGCATATTTCGATGTCACAATCGAATCCCAGATCCGTTGATGGGTTTGCTTGGTCATATTGAGGGCGACTTTGTTCTGGCCATGCTGCAGTACCAAGGCTTGTTTGAGGTAGTTCTTAAATGTACGCTCAACTGTTGACAATACTCCACTGGTCGCCGCATCCAAATCCAGCAATTGAGAGGACGGATAGTTTGTGAAGTGAACTCGAATTCTCCACGGCAACAGGTTCGGTCCTGCCGATGATTGAGATGCACGACTGTCCCATAAAACGCCCGCAAACAATTGCCACTGTAAGGGTAGCTGTGTTTCTTCATCTTCAAACCAACAGAGGGGATATATAATCGTCTTTTGTTTGATCGTAGCAGTCATCGATTTCGTCGTCTTTGGGGCCCCGTCTTTTCGAGCTGCTGAATTTTCTTCGGATGGTTCTTCGTCTTTATCAACGTTGTCGCCATCCTCTGCAGAGGAATCATCACCATCGCCACCTAGAGTGTCGGGCTCTTCCACGACACGCTTCGTGAAGGAAAATGTGGGAGGAGCGTACTTGTGCAGTCTCAAAACAGCTTCTTGCAGTCCAATATGCAGAAAGTTATGTCTCGATACCAGCACATGAATCGGCCCAGGTGCTGTGGGACTCGACAAAGACGTGGGAGCCAAGCTTAATACTATGGGAATGGATCCCGACCAGTTGGCGGCTCGTACTTGATCCAGCGTCATCTCTCCTTAGTAAAACGGGTTGCAAGTTATGTGAACACAAGTGGGGCGGAGGGATAAGGACTGGATGATTGTCATTGTCATCACAACATCTCACATCTCATCCTTCATCCTTATTCATCGAAGCAAAAAACCGATCGACCCAAGCGACTTCAATAGGATGATTGATTCATTCGACCGCAGCTGTTTCGTCAGCTGCTCTCGTTTCGGCGCGCCGGGCGGGTCGCATGTGCGTCAGGCTTCGGCCACACTCTTCTGTTTATTTTACGAACTTCTAACTAACTGATGACAGAAACGAACGAGGCAACAGCCATCGACAAAATGTGCGCTCCAATTCGCATTGCGTCGGAATACCAGGTAAGTCCAAAGATCGTATCACCCATCGATCGTTATCATTGCCACATGATTCATTCAGGTCCCGGGTTCTGATTTTTTTTGTGTTGTACGCGAGCTGGCTCTTCGGGTCCACGGAGGAAAAAGAACAACTAATAAAATAAAAGAATGCGAATCCTCATCTGCTGCTGCTTCGTCGTCGTTTGAACGTTAGTATTTGTACCAGTGTTGCACTTTTGGATCCTTCGTTCTGCTGCAGGAACCCGAAGCGCACAGCAGCTATCTCCGCGGTTTGGTTGATCTCATATCATAAAAACAAAAAGTTGATCGACGACTTTCACAAAAGCAATTTTCATCCAGCGAAACCACCCTCTCCAAAGGATGACAAACCCAAGATTTACGAGCATCTTTCTGATTGGACTGGCGGTCACAGCTTTGACCGCACCAAATCATGGCGTCGAGGCTTATGTCAATGGTGTCGCCCCCATCCCTCGTGTGATTCAAGGTGGTATGGGCATCAGGATCTCGAAGTGGGAGCTTGCTCGCGAGGTAGCCAAACAAGGCCAGCTTGGAGTCGTCTCTGGGACAGCCATTGACACTGTCCTTGTGAGAGAGCTCCAAAATGGAGACCCAGAAGGCGCCATGCGAAAGGCCTTGGTCACGTTTCCCGACCAGGGAATGGCAAGCCGCATTATGAACAAGTACTACATCGAAGGCGGTAAAGATCCTCAGAAGCCCTACAAGAGCATTCCGATGTGGTCCACCAAGCCCTCGCAACACCTTCTGGAAGTTTGTGTCCTCGCAAACTACTGTGAAGTGTGGTTGGCGAAACACAATGATGACGGCTCGCCTATTCCAAACGGGTTGGTAGGACTCAATCTACTCACCAAGGTCCAGCTTCCTACGGTAGCGTCTCTATATGGCGCCATGATTGCAGACGTCGACTATGTGCTCATGGGAGCTGGAATTCCCATGAAAATCCCCGGCATTCTGGACAATCTCGCCGAATGCGTGGATTGTAAACAGGAGCTTGACCTAGCCGATCATTCTGAAAATATCGTTCTCGAGTTCTCGCCGAAGAACTTTTGGGAAGCCGCTGGACGACCTGATCTTGCAGTACCTTACAAACGCCCAAAGTTCGTTCCGATCGTTTCATCTGTTGTCTTGGCACAGTCGATGCTCAAGCGAGCGTCAGGAAAGGGCCCTACGAAGGGAATCGACGGTTTTGTCGTCGAACTCAACACGGCCGGAGGGCACAATGCTCCGCCTCGAGGTTTCAAATACGACCCCGTCACAAAAACCCATGCCACAAATCTAAATGAGCGCGGTGAGCCCGTTTATGGAGAAAAGGACGACGTTGATCTTCCAAAGTTTGCCAAAGCGACCAACGGTCTTCCTTTCTGGCTAGCTGGATCCTATGCCGATCCCAAGAAAGTCAAGGAGGTTGTTGATATTGGAGGAGCCGGTGTTCAAGTTGGTACAGCCTTTGCGTTGAGTAAGGAATCAGGAATGGAATCCAATACCAAACACGCCATTTTGAATGAGCTTGCACGAAAAGACGTTGGTGTGTTCACGGACCCCCAAGCCTCTCCAACTGGTTTCCCTTTCAAGGTTCTCGAACTGGAAGGCACTCTGTCCGACCCCGAGACATATGAACATCGTCCACGCACATGTAGCCTGGGTTACCTTCGCGAAATGTACACGAAGCCGGATGGTTCCATTGGCTATCGGTGTGCATCTGAACCGATAGAAGATTATGTGAAGAAAGGTGGCGAACTTGAAGCGACCGAGGGCAGAAAGTGTCTCTGCAATGCCTTGTGCGCAAACGTGGGCCTTCCTCAGGTCCAACCCAAACATGACTATCAGGAGGAGATGTTGATCACCATTGGTGACGATGTCAACAATTGCAGGCAATACCTGAAGCAGAATGAAAAGGGAGACTGGGAGTACTCTGCGAAAGATGTAGTCGATTTCCTGCTCTCTGAATTCGAGGACGAGAAGGTCGAAGAGAAGAAGAAACGGAAAGAACCATCGCTGACTCCATGATCAACTATGTTTGAAGGTTACTCGTTGACGTATGAGCTATTCGCACACCACTCATGAGGAAAGCGAATTGCATTTTGTAGAGAACATAATTATTTACATAAAGCTTACATTTGAGTCGATAGATACGGAAACCCAGCTAGCGTAGATAAAAAGCCTCAATAGACGTTTTCAAATTATATGCATTGGATTCCAACATTGCGATGCAGACCTCCTCCTTCGCCCCTGTAACGCTCTTCATCTTGGTCAAGGTTGCAGCTTGTAATTCTTCTCGACTTTCCGCCTTCATTAGTATTTGGTCTTGTTCTCGCTCGTTCAATTTCTTCATGACATTCCGCTCTATATAAAGAAGGAGGATTCAATTGATGGTCGAGACATGAATGATCATAACCACAACATCATTCATTCGGTCAGGAAGGCCTTGCGAGTACTTTTGAGGAAAATTAGGCGCGCCTTTCAGTGTCACTTACCCAGTGAAAAATCGTAGGGCTCGTTCCTGGGAGGGACGTTAGCAGCCTCAACGCATTCGGCGGGAAGTCTCAATGGTGGTCTCGCCGTGGCAGCTGCACCTGTCAGCGTCACTCGGCATGAAACTAAATTTGGATAGTGCAAGCCTCCGTAGTCTGTCATATTATGTAGTTGTATTTCAAAAGTGTGGCTCAGGCAGAAAAGGGGTAATACACGGACAAGGTGGCACTCGTGGCTCCCCGACGCGTCGTTCTCTACGAGTATCTCTCCGCCATCATCATCATCGTCGGTCGATCATCGTCGAAAGTCGAAAAAAAGAAAGGGGTACACGTTCTGGTACATACATACCGGTACCTGGTAGCGATGCGTCCCGCGCGAGCTCGTTGAGATCGCTCACGTAAAATCCCTGTAGAATTTGTACTCAGAAATGAACCTGACACAATTTGATTGGCTAATGACTGTCTCAGACGTGTCAATTTTGGCGGGAACCTACAGTGCCTGTGTGTATGTATGTAGCTCGAGCAAGGCTCGAGCGCAGAGCGCGAGGAGAGGGATACCGGTACAGTATTACCTGGTACCTGGTACATCTGACCTATGGTGTACTGGCGCGGGGTGTACCCCCCGGGACAGTACGCTTGTACATACCTGGGGTACCCCCAGTACTATGTACGAGTATTCGTAGCATGAAATGTACTAAAATTCTTAGCGATACGGCGTGCTGTACTGTACCGTACCTGGTACATTCGTATGGTACTGTATTGTACAGCTAGAAACCGCGACAGCGCAAAAGAAGCACGCAGATATACCGAGCGGTAGAGCGGATCCTCTCCCCCCCCCCAAAAAAAAATCATCGCCCATCCGCCGCATCGCGAGGGCAGAGATTTTCATTAGACTGTGGTTTGCCATCATCACAGTCACCCTTGCCCTCCTTCGATCCTCTTTCTTGTGACCATCTATGGTCTAATCACGGATCCATTTTGAGAGGATCGACAAGACGCTTCATCACAATTTGCTTGCTTTCTTGACGTCACTCATCGCTGATCTACGATTTACGGTAGCCTGGAACTTGTGCTTTCATCCCACCGTCCTTTAGGAACGATAAATATGCTTGCGCATCCCTTAGGCCCTTTTGGGGGTTGGTGGCAGAACCATCAGCCCTATCCTCACCCCCACCAAAGCGGCGGGGTCTATCAGCGCCAAGGTCGCTCTCTTTTGGGGACCGTGGCTGAGTTTCCCAAGTCAAAACGGCAAGACCTGATATGTGTCGTAGTTCATTCGAAGCGTCAATCTGCAGCCACGCCGTGGGGAATAGCTTTCAGCAAATTTGATGATCGGATCGTTCTTGGCAAGGTCCACGAGAACGGAAGGCAAATCATTGACTGGTGCCACAATATCCACTGCAGTGAACATTTTTTGGACTCGCGGGTTGTGTTCTCACCGATGCTCACGCCATTTGAGCATCCGGAAATATTCCGTCGGCGACTGCGGGCTCACGTGAGCGGGATGGCTTCGCTGGACGCAAGGCATCAACAATTATGGCCTGGAGACCTACTCCTGAGCATCGATGGATTTGATCCAAGTTGCTTTCACTCGTTGATGGCATTCACCGACTATATTCGGAATGTCAATCACTTCACTTTTGTTGTTCTGAGGCATCCTGAGGCTGCCACTGCGGCGTTAGCACACCAGGATGTAAGGATATCTAATCAACCATTCCTGGCGGCCACATCTGCGGATGGGATATGGAGACAAGTGTTCCGTGCTATGTCGATGCCAAGCACACCCAACCCTGTGCCCAGCAGCAACATAGCGAGACAGGTAACTCCGGATAGGAATCTGGGAGGAAAACCCTGTGTTTCAGCAGGGTACGTGTCTGGTCCTCGCTCATTATTTGAGCACCAAAAGACTACAGGCGAGAATCCGTTGGATCTTTTATCTCGGGTGGCAGAGGCCAGCAAGGCATCCATCCATTCATTTCAATCCGCACGCGATGCTTCCAGCGTGTTTCTAAAAAAGCCTCCTCCTCCAACGAAGGTACCTTCCGCTTCAAATTTGTCGAACAAGGCCACGAGTGCGAGTAATAGTGGTGTCATGCGCATCCCGTCGAATTGGCGAAACCCATGGTTCAAGAACGAAAAGGGAGAGAATTTGCCATTTGACGATAATTTGGAATTCTCACCGGAAGATGGGCAACGCGCCAAGTTGTTTCTACCACCGATAAAAGATTTTCCAGCGTGGCTGGCTGAAAGGAAACATCGATGGAAACAAACGTATAAAGTCTACAAGTATGATTCTGAAAAATGCAAAAAAGATGCATTAGAAATCGAAGGGTGCACAGTTGCACATGATTTCTGGACACACCAGGGTTTCACATCCTTTGACGATTGGATGACCACATCTTTGTCAAAGTGGAAGCTTTCATACAGTTGGAACAAGAAGAAAACCCAACGCATCCAAGAAGAATGTGAAGCAGTCGTTCATATTTCTCAAGAACCCCGACCTTTTCAGCATTGGCTGCGGATCCGTCGAAACCAGTGGAGGCTCCTCAGGAGAAAGCGACAAAGGCAGCGAAATGAAGAGGCGTGTATCAATGAATATGGAGACACCTTCCCTCGTTTGGAGGTCGGTAGTGAAACTGCCCAAGGGGAAAGCCATGAAGACGTCGACGACCAAGAATTATTGTCGCGCAAACGACGGAAGGTTCTCACGCCGGCTTTTACTGATATGGCAGCTATCGACGTGATTCTCGAGCAAGAAGATCAAGAGCGCAAACGTCGAAAATCGGAAAAGCGAAGACTGGACATTTCTTTTTTGTTTCACGCATCACTTGGGGCGCCAGATGACATTGTTGTGCTCTGCTTCTCATTTTTAGATCGCAGTGAATACAGCAAGCTTTTATGCATTAACAAAGCATTTTCAGGCGGCCTGAAAGCGCGAGCGGAAGTGTGGAGGCGATTGTGTCCGTCGAATTGGATTCTACCACGGAGACCACGAAAGCCTTGGCACGAGTTGTATTTTCATAGGCTTCGCATTGAACAACGCGACAGCCAGAAGCTCTGGGACGATCTTTTGGTGAAATGTTCTGGTGTACTCTTCAAGGGAGACCATTTACAAAAGGTGTGTTTATTGTCGTGCCATTGTCTAACAATCAGATGACGTTTTGGCCGGTGCTGAAACAGATACTTGGCTTACTCTGTCTTTTTTGTTACTTCTTTGCAAAAGATCGAAAAGCTAGTACAGAAGGGAGAGGAAGACTTTGGTTTCAATGTGAACTACGTCAGCCCTGTTGTTTGTGAGCGGAATTCGATTCTCAATCTAGCTGTTATACACCAACGTCACAAGGTAGTACGATGGCTTGTCGACCAGAAAAGCGCCGATATTGAGAGCTACGATAGAGGGCACTTCACAGCCCTCCTTAACGCTGCTTGGGCTGGGGACCGACAGCTGGTCCGTTTTTTACTGCAAAGAGGCGCTGACAGGACTAAGATCGGTTTGGGTCACTACTCCAAGGCTTTAGCCCACCCTGACTTTAAGGGCCTTACAGCAGAGGGATGGGCAAGGAAACGCGGACATGATGACATTGCTGAGCTAATTCGTCTGGGGCTTTAGGTGTGTGTGTGCTGGTTTTCTACTGTCCAACATGGCACTGTGCCGTCACTTGTAGCACTGTAGGGCCACCCACGGTACTAGTTACCTGGTAGGTATCATACAGCAGACTATGAGAACATTCTCTAGAGAGTAGACTATACCGGTAAGCAGAAGACTACCCGTATTTCGCGCATTCATTATTGTGTATGGCTATCACAACGTGACCGCGTGATCATCACACTCGCTAATCTCTACCGTAGAGGGCATAGTAGCACTGGTACAGCAGCTTTTGTATTGCTAGAGACAAAAACGTGTGTGTACTTCTTTTAAGTCAAGACATCTAAATGGATGCTTTCGTCGCCGCATCCACATTGCTGCTATTGACAAATTCGGGGAACATGACCCAGTCGTTAGCCCGAGCCTTGTCACTGATGATCTCATCGAACTCGTTTTGTGAACTTCGCCACGCCTCACGTTTGGCCTTCATACTAAGCGAAGGGTCGAACGGGCTGACAGCCGAGTCGGCCCCGGAAGAGTTGCTCGTATTTTGTTCGGAAGACGACTGTGCTGCAGGGCTGTTCTTAGCTGAGTGTCTCTTCGTTCTGAAGAGAGGGCGTACAAGTTTTGACATCCGCCGGAGCTTTCGCCACTTCTTCGGGGATTTTGATTCTGTAGACATCTCCATTGTACTTTGCTGTTGCGACTGAAATGTTTCCTGGGATTGCATGGACTTATTCAAGGGTGCGTCCTCAATGACGCAGTGCTCCGGGCTTTCATTTTCACCTTCATCTTCTGTGCTGCTTCTGCTCGTGTCCTTCGTTTGGACCGACCGCGTCTCTGAAGAATCGCCTTCGGCGGTGACAGGCTTGACGACTTCACCAAAAGGTTCACTCGCGCACGGGGTGCCCGAATCGTCCTCCTCGGGCCGCTCGACGTCCGCTTGCCTTTCAACCTCATCGCCTGCAATGCTGTTGTTTGCATCGTCTTCAGTTGCTGGGCTTACACCAACAGCGACATCTGGCCCAGCCTCGACCAAAATAGAGTCTTGCCGGTTGACATCGGAGCAGGTGAACACATTCTTCAGTGTTTCAACTGCAGTTACCCTCTTTGACTCTTCTGCGGGCATTTCGTCCACTTCATGGGGCTCGGGGGAGCATGTGAATACTTGCTTCACTTTCTCTGTGATAGAGACGTTGCCTGCTGGCGCAAAGTCCATGACTTGCAGGCTTTGCTGGAAGTCTTGCAACCTCTTGGAAGCTAGGACGGTGTCGTCTCGCAGCTTTGAGAATGCCTTCTGGAAGGCAGTTTCGGGGTCCTTCTTCTGTGATGTAGAAGTATCGACAGAATAGAATGATGCAGAGGTCTTGATCGACTGGGCCGGTGCGTATAAATTGTTGTCGCTGTGGCTGTCAGGTTCCTTGCTGGTCTCTTCGTCGATGATCTTCAGGGCGACATCAGCATCAGAAACGGGAGGCTGCTGAATGATAGACTGGGTCTCTGCACCGTCGGTGAAAGCGGTACCGACATCTGTAAAGGTTGTGTCTGCAGCATCAACGGCGTCAACGGCATCAGCTTTCACAGTTGTGGAATCGCGGAGCCAACTCATCTTTGAGGACGCGATGCTCGGGCTGAAAAGACTGCTTGTTTCACTCCTCAAGTCCTTTGTTGCTTGCTCCGCGTGACGCCTGGCGATGAGCAGCAGGTCTCGGATTTTGGCCTTCTGGCCCTCGCCGAAGTCGTTCTTTGCTTCAGTGGTCGGTTCGAGACACCCAACTATGTTGCAGCCACGTCCCTGCTCAGCGGTGTCGAACGAAGCGTAATGAGCAATGTCCTTGTCCGTGTCGTAAGTTGACGTGGCTAAACTGCCGTCCAGAACTTTGGAAGATAAACTTTCACCCTTCGTTGTTAGAGTTCCGGTTTCAGTTTCATCTTCTGGGTTAATCGTACTCAAGTCAACACTTGGCATGTCCGCCTCTTTGGAGGCTGGCTTTCTAGAGGATCTCTTCGAACGAGTTGGGCGTCTTTTGGGCTTGATCTTTCTCGCAGGTGGGGCAGAAACTGTTGACTCGTCTTCCGCATATGAAAAAGTCTGAGTGCCAAGATCTTGGCACTCGGGGATTGCGGGGCCGCAACTGAACCGGTCCATGAAAAGGTCCTCTACGTCCTTGAGGAGTCCTCCCTTTGACTTTGACGAAAAGAATGAATAATCGAACAAAGGTTGATTCGCATATGTTTCCTCAGTTCGATCTGTCCTCTCCGTTCTTTCCGAGTACGCGTAGGAGTCATCAAGAGAACGCGAATCATCCATGGGGGTAAAATAGTCAATGATATGATCCAGGGCGCCAGCCATTCCATCGGACCTGTCCTCAGATAAGTAGGACTCGAGCTGAGAGTCTACACTGGAAGCGTCGTCATCGATGGAACGCTGTTTGATACGAACTCTCTTGGACCTCTTTTGTCCTCTCGATACGCGCCCCTTGGACGACTTCTTCCTCAACGATGTCTTATTCGTGCGGCCTGACTTGTTTCCTCGATGAGGGCGTCCGTCCTCCACGATATCAAAGCGTCTGCCGGGAGTCGCGTCCTTCGTTTCGTCCATGCGGGACAAAGTCTTGGTTTTGGGTGTCTGGTCGCCATCGTATGATTTCCGATGGGCCTTCGGACTATCCAAAAGCGACTTTTCGTGGGAGACATCTTGAAAAAGATCAATCACAACGGGGCTTTCCTCTTCCTCATCAGTGAGGCGGGCTTCTGCTTTATTCTCTTCTTGCACTTCGACTTCGTCCACGCGACTCAGGGCTGGCGATTCAGGCATATCTTCGCTCGGGTGCTCCATGTAGTCAACGGCGTCAGGCATATCCTCGTTCGCTTGCTCGTTGTAGTCAACGGCGTCTGAGATGGAATCATCAACCTCATCGATGGGCTTGGAGTCGTCGAGATTTGTGACCTCGGTAGTCTCTGTGACTACGGGTACCGAATCACCAGCCTTCCGAGCTTGAGCAGCCTGATACCTCTTTGTTGCTTTCAGGGTCTGCAATCTCTCCGCTTTTCGTTGATGCCTTGTACCGCCAGTACTAGTCGTCATGGTCCAAATGTCTTTCTCGTTGTTTGGCAAATCCGGATTTGAAATGAGAAATCCGTCTTGGGTGGCTGCTGGTTTTACAATAGAAGTACGAATCTCTACACAATCGATATCGACAACAACCACAATAACACTTAGGATGTGTAGATGGTTTAAATCCAGGCTGCAGTATTCAAATGAAAAAGCCCGCTGAGAGAGAGTCTTGTTGTTGGGATGGGCTTCCCTCGGAATGCAGCCTTTTGAACCAAAACATGGTTTGTTGGCTGAACTATTGGCGCGAACGAGGTGTGGCGCCAAAATGTCTATGTAGCCGGAGATTGGCCGGCTGATTTTTGGCATTCAACGAGAATATTCGTCTCTAAGTAAATATGGTTATTTAGCCAAATTGTGTGACTCAGATTTTTGCTTCCCAAGAATGGCTATGTTTCGCCAAATTTTTCAAGCCAATTTTGGCCTGAACGGAAAAATTACGATTTATTTAACATGACATTTCGGAGCAATGAGTGACCGCTTTGTACAATGAAGATCATTCTGTGGATCGTGCTACACGTATCATCATTCCGAAACAATGACAATCGGGGGACATCACCAAAGGAAAGGGGGAGCGGCGTGTCTCGCTTTCTACGCTGTACCCGTACTTGTATGTACTGTACCTGTACCGGGTACTGTACCGGGTACTGTACCGGGTACTGTACCGGGTACTGTACCGGGTACTGTACCGGTACTGTACTCTACTGTACGAGTACATCTATGCTGACTGTTGACCTGGTTCGTACCTGGTACTGAGTATACCGGTACAAGTACAGTACCGGTATGCACCAGCGCATCTCCCTCTCGATCTCTCTCTATCTCTAGTAGAGAGAGAGGAGTAGAGAGCTACTACGTAGTAGAGTACAGATAGTAGAGTCTACCGACAACTCCTCTCCACTCTTGAGAGAGAGAGAGAGAGAGAGGGGGGGGGGAGAGAGGAGCTAAAGTGGACTATTCTGTGTGTACCTGCCTAAGAGTACGAGTATTCTAGCTAGAGAATGAACCATCTAATAGATTGATTGGTGAGACGAGAAAAATCCCTTAGAACATGATGTATCATCATCGGCATTCTGATATTATTCGTAGACCAATGTAAGTTGGAAACTGTTCGACCAATAACCTGTCGTTGACCTCCCTACTCGCACATAGTTTCCATGGTATCCAGTCCACGAGGAGAGGCTAAGCATCAAGCGAAAGCTCCAAAGTGAGGTCAGTTTCAGTCACCATTGTCCGATCTGCAACAACATCCTTGGACGCGGCAGAGTTGTCGTTGAGGCTGGTATCAACAACATTTTCAATGGCAGACACCGAATCCGGCAGGCTGGCTGCTTCCGTAGAACTGTCGTCTAGGAAATTTCCGAAATCTTTATCTAATCCGGAATCGTCACAACAAGGAAAGAGCCAATCCATGCCATCCTTCTCCATCGCAGCCTCCCATTCTAGATCATCATCGAGGGTCTTCTCGTCGTATGTTTGAGGAGATGAATCCAATCCTCTTCCTTCCGACTGTATTAGTAACTGAGGGTCCAAACAGTCCAACATTCGATCCATGACATTCAGAAGGCCTGTTGGATCGCGAAATTCCGGTTGGAGAACGTCATCCAGCCAGAAATCATGGGGTGCACCAGTAGCGTAGGATTCTTCCTCGGACTCTGCATCGCCCATATTGGCCACTTTGTCTTCGAAATCGCACAGGGTGTGCTCCTCGCCCTGCTCAAAGCAGACGTACACATCCTCATCATCATCGTCGTCGCCAACTTCGTCGTGTTTCCCATTTGGATCAAGCAAGCTCTCCACCCCCTCGATCTGATGGGAAATGACTTCGCTCACGGACATGGTGTTTGGCTCGATCGGTATCTTTTCGTGAAGCGAGCAGGCTGACATGAACGAAACATCAATGTCATCTATGTCCTGGATTGTGGACTCTTCTTCTGACGGGTCAATGTTCGAAAGTCTGTCAGCTTTCATGCCCAAGAGTCGTCGCTGACTATTCGGCATCGCTTGTGGTCTCATCGCAAGGTAGTGAATCTGATGATGGCTACTCTTGGCCGTAGACTTTGGCGCATTGCAAATGCTGGGTAGCAAAGTGTTCGGGTGCGCATAGTCGTCAAAATTCTGATAAAATATTCCCGGCATGAGGCTTGGACTCTTTTCGGGTCCAGTTTTCGCTGGCGGTATGCCGCTGAGAAATCTCAAGGAAAGGTCAATCGCGGTGGCGTTGTGTTGCCCATCTTGCTTGTGGCGAATGGATAGTTGCTCTGGAGTCAAGGTGGACAGAGGACTATGGGTTCGTGCATCGTCGAAGAAACGAGAAGTGGACACACAACTGGGGTAGCGGGATTCTTTCGACGGCGAGGAGGAGTCGTCGCCTCCCTGCGTGATGTCAGGCGGAGGAAGGTTGTCATCTCGGCTGATGCTGCTCGACGTGGAAACGATCGAGTGCTGAGGCATCTCTAGCACCGAGGGTGCACTCTTCGGTGACTCTGGTACGGGAGCCGCAAGGAACTCATGGGCAAGCTTGCCCGGGAGACTGGTGGTGATGGATCCGCTAGTAGTGTCTTCTCTCATCATCGTTCTGCAGTTTTGAGTTTTGTGTCCGTGGAGGCAATCCAAGGTAAGCAACGGTTGTAATTTGTTCGCCTACCGGTAGTAGATCTGGCACCGGCCAAAATTTGCTTCATTCTGACCGTTGGTGTATTGTATACTACACCTGCGTGTGGCGTGTCGGAATATCAACCACCGACTCTGTTTCGACGGTGTTGTGTGTTTGATGTCCTGAGCAGGCACATGCATGCATGGAGTCGCTCCTTCTCTGATCAATTTATTCAAAGCCTCTTTCGAAGCACCGATTTGTGGTTTTCTGCTGGCTGCCTGGCCCACCCACTCCGACTTAATGGATCAGCACCGTGCAAATTTTCTTCTGGGCGAGACTCCTACGACGGAATGGCTCGACATCTTCGAACCTCTACGGCTTCTCGCTGCTAAAGGGAGACGCCGAAACCTTCGCGTCCTCGTTCCTCTCGCCACTCCGTTTCTCTCGGTGACAACAGAGCTCGTACATGTTCACGACTGCGTTTATCAATAACCGCAGCATATTTATTAACTCTTTCGATACTCCATTGCGGGTGCTGTCTGAGTATGGTGGTTTGTATGTACTCGCAGAGTAATAGTCCCTGTACCGGGTATCATACCGGTATAAGTCTACAGTACGCGAAGTATCTATCCCGGGGTGGTACCAGTACTGGTCTACCGTTACGAGTACAATATCCCAGGTCCAATCCTTATCTGTATCTCTTCTCTTTCTTGCTCGTGGTGAAAACGCACTCAATCCTGATGATATGTTGTGATGGTTGATTCCTTCGATTCATTTTCAGATTGATCGGATCGGTCGGTTTTATGTGCAGTGCGCGCGGGAGCGCGCTTGTCTGGCCGGAGGATCGACAAAAAAGACCAATGCGACCAAAACCAAATCGTGCGATGACCGATGACGCTTTTCGAGTTTTTCTCTTCTTTCCTTCATTTTTTATAAAAATTTTCCCTCGGCAGCATGATGACGATTGTTGATGATGTGGTTGAGGGGCAGTCATCACCATCGTCGTCTTCGATGACGAATATTATAAAGGAAGTTGCACTCTACTCTCTAGAGAGGCCATACAAACACAATTGCAGCCTTCTTCTCGCCCCAAGTTCTCCTGTTGCTGGTTTGGCAGATACGAGGAACGGAGTGTTCAATGAACATTGATTGAATACTCATCAGCATGTCATCGCCGCACAAGGGGGAGGAAGGTGACGGCAATGTAACGGGGAGCCAGACGTCGTCTCCGTCCACCCGACATCCACCTTTTACGACAGTGACCACTGGTACACGACACTCCATTGGCATCACTGCTGATGGTAGTGCTTACTCTTGGGGAAAATCCAATGCTGTCGGACAGCTGGGGCGTGAATCATCTTCTTCCGCCAACACCAGTCCAAGCAAGCACCCTGGGCAGATTCCGATCCCTGTTCGGGTCACCAGAGCATTTTGTAGTCACGGATGCTCCGTAGGTACAGGGCATTCAGCACTGTTGGACCAAGATGGCCAGCTATGGATGGCGGGATGTGATCGGTGGCAACAACTAGGATTGGGTTCAGCCAATGGCGGCAGTTCGGGGTACACTTGGATTGACGGCAAGCTTTGGCAAGATCGATTTGTTTTGTCCAATTCAGTCCATGAGTTGATGAAGCTGAAATCGGTGGTAAATAGCGCTAGCTTGACAATTCGCGATGTAGCCCTGGGTGGAGATCATACGCTAGTCTTGGCTTCCAATCGCCGAGATGTGTATGCATTTGGAAAAGGCGGGGATGGACAATTGGGCCTCGTTGGCAAACCCTACGTGTCGGCTCCGGTCAAATCCAAGACACTTTCCGAAGGCAAAGATGGCGTACTCCTTTCTGCCGTATGCGCCATCCAAAAATGTTCCTTAACTTTGGACGCCGTAGGGAGTGTACGGAATCAAGCAGGAAAGTGTCGGACAACTATGGTGAATGAAGGGATTCGGGCATGCATTGCCCGTGCAACACAGGCCGGTTTGATCGGTCGAGATAATTGATAAAATATCTTCACAAGAAGAACCGAACACGGTGATCGAACACTACCTATGCGACAAAAGCCACATTCCCGCCTCAACCGAGTCATCAAACCTGCCTTGAGCGTGTCATTGCCAAGTCGCGTGCTAATCGAAGACGACATCCAGTGGCTTTGGTTCATCTTCATCCTCGCTAGATTCATTCCAAGCATTGTGCCTAATTTTTACCACCACAGTCTTCAAGAGACAAATCGGTGTCATCTTGATCATCGAAATGATACCTCATGCCAATATGGGACTGATCTTTGAAAATTGTATACTTCTTAGTGGTGCCTACCTACGGCGTTTGTCGCGTCCATGAACCATGCCGAAAGATAGTATGTATCGTGATAACGGATTATAGCAAGTCGCCCACATTCGCCGGCATTTCATTGATTTGAGTCCTGTAAAATGATTCAATATCTTTCAACAGGCTCTCGTCCTCGGTCCGTACAAAATTGATGGCAACACCCTTTCGACCGAATCGACCTGACCGCCCAATACGGTGGATGTACAATTCACGATTGGTTGGCAGGTCGTAGCAAATCACCAAGGAAACCTGTTGAACATCAATACCACGCCCCCATAAATCAGTGGCGATTAATACCCTGGAGCTTCCCGATCGAAATTCCTCCATGACCTTGTCTCGTGAATCTTGGTCCATGTCTCCGTGAATACTG
The DNA here is from genome assembly GCA_956465555.1 of Nitzschia sp. pyKryTriq1. Classification (NCBI taxonomy): domain Eukaryota; phylum Bacillariophyta; class Bacillariophyceae; order Bacillariales; family Bacillariaceae; genus Nitzschia; species Nitzschia sp. pyKryTriq1. Next base: position 1,519,981 of record OY101122.1, on the reverse strand, counting down.
GATACCGTGAAATTGTTTTCCCGCATCTTCTCCGATAGCCAATCCACCTTCTGTTTCGTGTTGCAAAAGATAACAGCCTGTGTGATTGTCAATGTATCGTAGAGATCACAGAGGGTGTCAAACTTCCATTCTTCCTTTTCCACCGAAATATAGAATTGCGAAATTCCCTCCAACGTCAACTCGTCTCGCTTGACAAGAATCTTCACCGGATCATTCATAAATTTCCGAGTCATATCCAAAACGTTGGGTGGGAGAGTCGCACTCATCAATACAACTTGACAGGATGGCGGTAAAAATCGGTAAATATCGTAAATCTGATCCTTAAATCCTCGATTGAGCATCTCATCGGCCTCGTCCAGAATGATCGCCTTTAGATTGGACATCTGCAAAGCATTCCTTCTAATCAAGTCATACACACGTCCCGGTGTCCCCGAGACAATCTGAACCCCACCCCGTTCCAATTCTTTCATATCATTACCCAAGGATTTACCACCAATGCAAGCGTGGCAATTCACCTTTTGGAAGCAAATAATAATGGCATGTGAGGCGAAGAAAGGTCGCAGTAGTCTACTCTACTGGTACTGCAATGTTCGATCAACGACGATTTCTTTGCTTACATTCATAAAGTCACCAAGAGATTGTATAACTCGCTGGGACTGTTCGGCCAGCTCTCGAGTCGGTGACAAGACCAATACTTGTGCATCTCTCGACGTCTCATCAAGGAGCTGCAAGGCGGAGATAGAAAATACAGCCGTCTTTCCCGTTCCACTTTGACTTTGAGCAATCACGTCTCTACCCCGTACGATGGGTCGAATCGCTCGCTGCTGAATTGCGCTTGGCTTCTCAAAACCATAGGCGTATACTCCTTTGAGTAGATCCGGCTTGAGGTTCATTTCGTCAAAGCTCGACACTGGCGCTGTATCGCCGACGGAACGTGGTTTGCGGCGCCGATCGTCCTTTTCCCCCTTCTTCTGGTCGTGTTCGTAGGGGGCATCCTTGCGGTTGGAACGCTTTTCTTTGCTGTTGTTTTTAGGCATGGTGTTTTTCTTTTGTTCTTCTAACTATGTACCGGTATGTGGTGTGAATGGCAAAGCGGAGGAGGAACGAATATGACTTTTGTGAACATAGCAATACCCACTACATTACGCACAGCGGTACAAAACACAGTACGGTAGGTACGTACCTGGTATTGATACCGGCGGGGGGGTACCAGGTACCGCGCCCGCCATTTTCGAACAGCGTGTTTGGTGGTTGGCTCATCCTTGGCTCATCTTCATCGCGTCTTTTGCATATCCAATGGATAAGCGAACATTCAGGATTCTCCATATCCGAATACTTTTTATGATATATCCAATGGTTAGTGTCTGTCGTGTCTGCGGCGTCTGTTTGTTCTTCTCCTCCCTTTTCGTCCTTTTTCCGTCTGTCATCCCTTTCTTCGGTAAAATGTGACCGATCCGATCACTTCTCATGGAGGACCCACCGAATGGGCATATCGTTGATGAAAGCTCTGATGACGATACCGCCGAAATGGACACCGTGGATCAAGAGCGAGAAGCCGCCATGAACCAACTTGGTGTGGAACCATGGGAAATGAGGTTCTGAGGTTGTATGCTGGAGGAGATGATGGATGGCAAGCATCATGGAAGTATTGCGTCGGGATTGTTGAAAAACCGAGTTGGTGGAAAGCGTCGTTTTGGGCCATCTTCGAGCCCATTTGGGTTGGATATGGAGCGGTTTGGAGGCTCAAAAATGGTGAAAATTTGTGTCACTGGTGAATCACGTTTTATTTTGTTGCTGGCGTGTCAGAGTCGCTTAGGACATAGAATCGTTAAGTAATTTTAGAGATTGGATTTGCCTATTCTATAGATTGGATATGTATGGGGTGCATCTTCATCAACGGACGACAAGCAGACGACTCTACTTTGCTGCTGACGTTGAGGACAACTCGTTCGACCTCAAAAAGATGACTCACTTCAGGGGTAATAAAAAATAAGAGTCGTCTTATTTACCCCTGCTCACGACTTTATTATTTTATTGGAGGCAAAAACGTCAGTCGACTGCCGACTGCGATCAACAAACGCACCATCAACACCTGTTGAAGATGCACTTATGTCGGAAGAGTCAAACACGGAGAGACCCGACGGATGAAGTGCAGACGATGAGAAACGGTTCGATAACGGAAACAAAATGCCAACTTGAAGTATACGGGCACTACTCGCGAACTCATCTAAATGAATTGATTGGTCCTAACGCGAGATGGGCGAAGTTCGGATTGATGTATGATTAGACAATGAGCGAGGTCGGATGGGATCCGACCGGGCGTATCAAACGAGTCATACAATATACTGGAGATTCACTCGGGACTTGAATCTACTGATTTAATCGATTCGGATGCTATGATCAAGATATATGAACTAAACTGATTGTGATCTTGGAATACAAAAGTGAGACCGGATTGGAAACAAAGTAAGATCAGATCGACGATATGTGTTGGAAAGGAGATAAAGTGAACTGAAGATCTATGACAAGTTAGTCTTGGATGATCTTATTCTATTCGTGAAGTCAGGATGAAACGACAAAAGGTAGAATAGAATTAATTTACTTTAGCTCACAATTCGAAAAGGGATATACTGACGAGCGTATTCTGGATTGTGACTGCTGTATTTGATCACACAGTAGTAGTAACAAGTATAAGTATATCTGAGCGGAGATATTGAGTTGAGACACGTGACGAGTCACGAGTGGTATCAGAACTTTAACAAACACCATCACCCAACACCACCCAACACCAACAACCCCACGGCCGACGACCATCAACTAACTTCTCCATTGGCGGACTAATAATAAAAGCTATTTACTTTGACCAATCAACAACATGCGACTTTCCATCTTCACCGTAGCAGCGGCACTATTGTTGGTCGAAAGAGTCTCGGCGTTTGCTCCGAATGTCTTTGCCGGCGGCACAAGAACCTTCGCTTTGAATGCTGCCGTCGAATTGAAACCCGAGCCTGAAGGGGGCGAGGAAGTACCGGCTGTAAAGACCATGGAGGGTTCTCGTATGAAGAACATGGGAGAAGCAACAGGAGTAAAGAATGAAAATGGACCGGTGTTCAAATTCTGGCTGACCGCTTCAGCCCAAGGGGCCCTGATCAAGGAACTGAATACACGAGTTTTGAAGGATGCTGCCAAAAAGGCAGATTTCCCTGGATTCCGAAAGGTAGGTTTTTACGATAACTCTGATTGAAATGATGGACGTGAGATTCTGGAAGGTCTAACTTAACGGGTTTTTTGATGTTGCAATGATAGGGCCAAGTTCCACCGTACGCCATGCCACAAATTCGGGGATTCGCAGTGCAGGAGGGGATCATCCAAACGGTACAGTCAGCGGTAAATGCTTACGGTTTAAAATCAATCCCTGGAAGTGACGGAGAAGTCGAAGTGAAGGAGGATATCCCTGAGATTGCAAAGGGATACAAACTAGGTGACAACATTCAGTTTACAGCTACATTCCAAGCAATCTTTGATCCCGAGCTAGTGTCAGACGCAGAACCGAAAGCAGCGGATTCTGGGGTAATTGACGTGGAAGCAGAATCTGTATAAAAAGATAGTGTCAAACTTTACTGACTATAAATTGCGAACATCTCGATTTATTTAGGCCACAATCCACAAGGCACTGGTTGTGCTCAGTAAGAGCTGAGTGGGGAGTTTGCTTGCCGCATCGCCAGAAGAGCTTGAATCTTGGTGGATCGCTCCTCCTTTTTCTTCACAAGTTCTTTCTTATCCTCCTTTCGCATCTTCTTCTTTTCCCTTTTGGTGGGCGCTTTGGGAGGTTCTGGTTCTGGTTTGGGCTTGGGCTTTGGTGCTGGCCGATCTTTCGTGGCAACTCTGGACATCCGTTCCCGAATAGTGGCCACATTATTCGTTGAGGGACTGCTGGAAGAAAAGCCGACTTCTTTCACGCTAGTAGCTTCCTGTTGCGCAACCTTGGTAGATCGTTGGAAGAATCCCATCTTTCTTTTGTTCCTTTGAAGAAGTCAAGAAAAATGATCCACGCTTGTTGCTTACTACCGGTACCGGTACGTGAATTGGTACCTTTTGTTGTCATGAGAGATATTATTTTAGCAAGTTTGAGGCGATCGTATCCACGACCCAACCGTTCATCAATCGCCCCCAAAATTTTGATGGCCTTTGTCTCTGACGTCCCGGTACGGTACCAGGTACTGGTACTGGTACCAGTACATAAACGCGCCTTCATGCATGCCTTCTGGTGTACGCGCGCTCGCTCGGATGCTGGCCAGGCGAGTGTGTCCATCTGAAATCGTATCTGTCCATTCTATGTACTGATCCTGGTGGTACAGTACGATTGTTACGAAAGCAATATTTTCATGTTTATATAACTTCGTGCCGACGATGCATGAAAGATGATACGGTACGGTACTCGTACTGTACCGGTATGGTAATAGATGATGATTATTTTTCCTTCTTCGTACTCGTGCAAGGTATCCTACTGTGTGCGTGCTCGTTTGCATCATGTTGTCATATCATCGACATTAATTATATCTGTAAGGTAACATCGATTGTGCAACATCTTCTCGTCCTGATGTACCCGTTTGGCTTTGGCGAAGGAAGACTGGATTGATTGCCCTTTCTTCATCCCTAATAATTAGTACCGCCTGCTATGCCTTCAGCAGCTGTCGAAGTTGGTTGGTGCATGAAATGGCAAATGCCCGGCATGATAGGCATACTCCATTGCATATTTTCCCCATGAGAATTCCGGTCGTGAGCCACAAACAAAATAGGCACACAGGGATTGCAATTTGTGGTTTGTATCGTAGCGACAAGCTCCATACCAATGACACGATACTGGTCAAGTATCCTGCGAAACCCATGGCGACAATCGTCACAAAGAACTTGTAGTTTCCAGTCCGTGATAGTAGTGTGCCTCCGATGCACCTCCCAAATACACTGCAGTGATGATCGAATTCTGCCACACATCGTTGACAGATGCTACAATGAAAATATTTGTTTGAATGCTTGAATCTTCTCCACAGCAAGCATCTTCGGCAGTAGGTATCGCCAGGAGTAGATGGGTTAGAAGAGGCGATGTAATATTCAGGGGGGGGTTCGACTTTTGGTGCGTCGTCGTCGACGTGAGCTTGTATCCATGCCTCGCATTGCATTGGAATAGGAAAGCAATTCTCGGGAGAGCGTTTCACAACTCCTGGATCTACCAGCATGAGTCCTAGGAGACAGAGTAAGGCAATTCCAGTTTCACCATAGACTAAGATGAAAAAGGTCCACCATGTCGGGCTGTGTTTTTCTATCCCGCCCACTGCCGCCAAGGAGATTCCATGCGTCACTCCAATAAAGGCCAACGAAAGGAACAGTACCACCGTTATTCCCACATTTGACTCTTGTCGTATCATGGAATAATTGGGATTCGCTAGAGGAGGAAGCTTGGAAATGTCGACAATGAGACTGGACATTCCACAGTCGAGAGCCGTCTTATTTTCGGGCTCGTTCTCGTTCTGGGGGGGCTTGAAAAGTGTGTTTTGAATTTTTGGGAGGAAACTTCGACCGGTGTACTCATCATGATTTTCGAGAACATCCAGAGCTTCTTTTTCTTCTAGCGCATCAATGATAGTGGGTCCATGAAGACTTGATGGTGGCGACTGACCGATCTTGACATTGTCTTCGACATCCATTTGAGAAAATCTCGGACGTCAACAACTGGAGGAATACAAGAAGAATACTCTATCCTGTCTCGTGATGCCATGTGTCGTATTTTTACGAGTACATCGGCAATACGACAGTCAGGATTCTTCAGCAGGGTTCGTGAAGCTCAGACAGGAGGCAGGAAGTGAAAGGTAAAGGTGTGACAAGTGAAAAAGACTCATCATGAAATAAGGCCTGTTTCTTGTTTGTTGTTCAGCGCAGGGGTAAATAATTTTTCCCTGGTTCATTCAGCGAGCAGCGCGGTTTTGGTTCGCCTCTCGGCTCTGTTTACTGTCAGACTTCTCAAATTCGAGCTAGTCGTCGTCGTCGTCGTCGTCTCGTGCGTAGTCTATGTATGTACTGTATGAATATCATAGTTTTTTGCGTTGGCGGTGCGCGCTTTGCACGCATCATCGCGATCCTTGCTCTCTCTGCAAACCACCATCAGGAACCAAACTGAACCGAGCAGAGGTAAATAACCCTGGAAACGAGGCAGGCGCTGTCTTCTCTATTTGAACGTTTTTCGTTTTTAACGCCATAATTCCTTCATAAATCGTTTCGTATCTGATGAACAAGCGTTTTTTCCCTATTTTAAGGCGCTTTTTTGGCAGGGAAACGGAACCAAGAAACCCGAACACTCATCTCGCAACATCTTCCATCTTCTTCTCACATCCATCATAATACAGTAGATAATAGTCGTTTAGTTCTTCTTTTCATCAGTAAGTACGGAAGAGGGAAGAAGACGAGAATCATTGTCCTCCTGCAGCTAATACAACATTTGACTTCAAAATCATCTCCTCCTCCGTGGCTGTCAATCGTTCAAAAGGATCCATCAATTCTAAATTTTACTACTAGCTAGTAGACCCATCATCTTTGTATCTTATCTTATACAAAATGGGATCTTGCTCCAGTGCACCTATCGAAAATCCTGTTTCGACAGGACCGCTTCAAGTTTCCAAGGCTGCAGGAGCAGCCCGGGATGTTGCATCATCCAAGACTCCTGTAGTCCTCCCATCACCTCGTGCGCATGCGGCGCCTTCCCACAAGAGCAAGGATCAAGGCTCTGAAACAGAAGAATGTGAATCGAATCCAGAAGACCGGCAAAACCTCCAAATGATCTATGAGGTCAAGCTCAACGACGAGTTTTCGACTCCTTCTCCCGTCAAGACCAGCAGTCGTTCCAAAAGATTGAGGATTGGATACTCGTCGGGAGGATCGAGTAGCAATTTGGAAGATGAGGATTCCCCCCATCGAACTTCATCATGCGACCACCTTGTAGATTTGAAGCATTCGATTTCTGTGGACGGAGATCTCTGTAAGGGGGTCGTCCGGATTGAGGTAAGCATGCACATTCTTAGTGCTACAATAGTATGGCGACTCCAATTACAATCTATCTGTTCTCATCCTCGTTGCGATTCTCAGACTGACTACGGAAGACCGATCGAAGAAGTTTACGAAGGCGTTCATGATGGACCAGTGCTAGGATCTGGGGTTTCTGGTATCGTGCGAAGAGTGACACATCGAAAAACAGGTGTGAATTACGCTGTCAAGTGCTTGGATCTAGGGTTGATCATCAATGAGGAGAAAGGCCAGCAAGCACTTCGAGAAGAAGTCGGCATAATGTGCCAGCTGGACCATCCTAATATCGTTCGTTTGGAGGAAGTATATGAAAACGAGTCTGAAATATTCTTGATACAAGAGCTCTGCACTGGAGGAGACTTGTTCGACAGGTTGGATGAGCAGTCTGACTTTCACTATTCCGAATGGAAGTGCGCTAGGCTTGTAAAGCAAATGTTGTCAGCTGTGAGGTATTTACACTCCAAGAACATCATTCACCGAGACTTGAAGTTAGAAAACTTTCTTTTTTCCTCCACCGATGCAGATTCTGAGCTCAAAATGATCGATTTTGGTCTATCAAAACATTTTGCTCACCCTGGAGAATTGCAGAACGAGACTGTCGGGACTCCCTACACTGTTGCGCCTGAGATCATCAACGGACAATACGACGAAAAGGTCGACATATGGGCTCTCGGTGTGATTATCTATCTTCTACTCAGTGGCGAGACTCCGTTTGGTGGCGTCGACGGAGAGAGTCTACTCTCTGTTAGAAGCAAGATACTGAAAGGCCATGTTGAATTTGAACCAGCAGAAATCTGGGATCGTGTAAGCGATGAAGCCAAAACTTTCATCAAGCGGCTGCTAGAACCAGATATTTCTCAGCGCCCCACGGCGAGGGCGGCACAACGTGACCCTTGGCTACTTACTTTTGGCAAGAAGGATGCCGAGAATGGGCACAATCTGAGTCCAGATCTTTGCCAGGCTTTGGTTGAATTCAAGGAGTACTCGGATATGCGAAAGTTCCTTTGTGAAGTGTTAAGTTTCACGCTTCTTCCGGAGCAAATTGCTGACTTACGCCGAGAATTTGAGAAAGTAGACCCCGAATGCGAGGGCGAAATAAGTCTGGCAACATTGAAACAGGTGTTGATGGAAAGTGCAGAGGAGGGGGCACTTGGATCTTTGACCGAAGACGAAGTCGAAAATATTTTCAACGCTCTGAGACTAAGGAAAACTGAAACAAAGATTCGGTGGCATGAATTCATCGCGGCAGGACTATCGCAGTGCAATTTTGATGAGCGAAATCTAAAGCTTGCATTTGATCGGCTCGATTATGATCGGAAAGGGTAAGTGTGATACAAGGATGATGCTGTGTTGACATTTAATATTATCTCATTCGCGTTTCAATTGACTCCATCAGATTCATCACGCTTGAAGACATGAAGGATCTTCTCGGCACTACGGAAGATCAAGAAGATGAGGCGCTTCGTCAGATGTGGCAGGATGGTTTGGATGAATGTTCCTGCCCTCTGGGCCGCATTACCTATGACGACTTTCGAATGTTTGTTAAGGGGCAGAAGGTGGAAAGGGAGGCAACTAGTACTAGTCCTATCCCGAAACGTCCCTCGAAGAGATTTGTGATGGAAGGAAGCCTGCTTCAAGCAGTCCCAGAGGGTAGCATGAGCCCTCAAGCGAAGCAACAGGTTTTCGCCAAGTTTGACGATATACCAGCTCTTGACACTTTGAAATTGCCCACGTTGGGGCTTCCGCTTGTTCCACCTCTGACTCCCGATTTGATGGGGAAGAAGGAGCAGGTTGTAAACATCGGTTTCCCTGCAGATCTACCCAAAACTGTACACAAAAGAGTCCGTTCAAGATCGCTCGGAGAAACCCCCCTTGGAGAAGAGCGTTATCGATTTGACGAGGAAGAGCTAACAAGTGCAGCCATAAGGATGGCGTTGCCCTGTGTTGTTCGTCCCAGCAAGGCTATTGGCGAACTGAGGCATGTAATCGGAGATGCATCGAAATCAGGACGTGTAATCCACAAGGCGCTCTATCGAAAGCATCGCGAGTTCCGACAGTCCGTCATGGTCGCTTCAAAGCTTTTCGACCAGAAACAAAAGACAAGAAAACTCCAATCTGCGCTAGATGCCTCAGCAAATAGAGATACAGAGCCACGAAAACAGACAGAACACACGACGCGAAACTTTGATCGGAGGGCAAGCCTTGTGATGAGGCGAGGGAAGGCCGACGATACTGTAAAAGTCGGATCATTGGAGACAAAATCTGAACACTATACCAAAACACACGGGGAGGAACGGGTTGGACCTATTGCCGTGAAGAGTCCGGTCCCACCTCCTGTTGAGGCGTCTCCCGAAATTGATCAACTTCAGACCAAGCAGGTCGCCGATGCGACCAAGCGCAGTGGCCGGCCACGCAGACAGAGACATAAGACTGCATCTGATATCTCTGGGATGCTCCGGTAAGCGTAGATACATAATGCTATTCAAACAATACATGAGGTGCACTTCTTCCGTACCGTAAGCTAAAACAAGTTTAAAATGGGCGAGGTTTACTGGTACTCATCCCGTAGGTTCTTGAACATGGCAATCATTTCGTCCACTTTCTTTTCGCCTTCTACTTCGTTGTCGCGAGTCCTAATGTTTACGCTTCCATTGCTGACCTCGGTTTCACCGACTACCAATTGGAAGTTGTACTGTGCAATCTGAGCATTTCGAACCTTCTTTTGAAAAGTGGCCTTGGATGAATCAACGTCGACATAGAAACCCTCATCGTGTAGCTTTTGTCTCACTTCCTCACAGTATTCGTTGAATCGCGCATGGACGGGGATCAACATGACTTGTCGTGGACTAATCCACATGGGCCACTTTCCACCCCAATGCTCGCACAAAACAGCGAACATGCGTTCTACACTTCCAAGCATGGCTCGATGAACCATGACGGGTCGCGCGAATTGCTTTCCTTCCTCTTTGCTATCGGTGGTGTATTTCAGGTCAAAGCGGATCGGTAGCTGGAAGTCGAGCTGAATGGTGGCACACTGGTGGACACGCTCCATGGCATCCATCACCTTGATATCGATCTTGGGGCCATAAAAAGCACCGTCTCCAGGATTTTCTCTCCAATTTCCCTTGCCAATGAACTCATCCATGGCTTCGGCTAGGGAAGCCTCCGCACGATTCCACAACTCAATGTCACCCAAAGCCTTCTTAGGTCGAGTAGAAAGCTCCAGTTTGTATGTCATTCCAAACGTCTCGTAGACACTCTTCATAAAGTCCAAAGCACCAAGAACTTCACTTTTAATTTGATCTTCTCGGCAGTAAATATGCGCATCGTCCTGCTGGAAACGTCTGACGCGTGTCAATCCGGTGAGCGCACCCGACAGCTCATTTCGGTGCAACACGCCAAAGTCGGCATAGCGGATAGGGAGATCACGGTAAGAGCGGATTTGGCCTCCAAACATCAAACAGTGTCCAGGGCAGTTCATGGGCTTCATAGCCCATTCTTGGCCTTCTACATCGAAACAGAACATGGCATCTTTGTAGTGCATTGCATGTCCAGATTTGTGCCAGAGATCTAAGTTATAAATGTTGGGGGTAATGATCTCATCGTATCCACGCTTCCAGTAGTGCGAGCGGATAAAGTTAATCAACTTGTTGTAAATACGAGCCCCATGCGGCAACCAGAAAGCACTACCGGCGGACAAATCGTGGAACATGATGAGATCTTGCTTGGTTGCAACACGTCGGTGGTCACGTTCCTTGGCCTATAATATTGAACAAAGAAGTCGGCGTTAGACAATTGTGCCATCCATACAAGCGACGAAGAAATCCATGCGATGGATCGAACGAAGGGCGGCAAATGGGTCTCAGTAGAATCAGCGGAATGGAAATTTGTCGTCATTATGTTTCCGAGAATGAGATTCGTATAGTTTTCATCTTTGAACCGTCTTAGATGGCGCCACAACACAATGCGGTGGTTTGAATGGACCTACCTTTTCCATGTTTTCTTGCCAAACTTTGAGCTGCTTCTTGTCGGGGAAACTAATACCATACATTCGCTGCAGCGAGTCGTTATCAGTATCTCCCAACCAGTTGGTGGCAGAGTGTCGGGTGGTAGCAAAGGCTTTGACCTTTCCGGTGTGGGCAAGGTGAGGGCCGCGGCACAAGTCAATCAAGTCTCCGCACTTGTACACAGTGGTACGAGTACCATCTGGTACCTTAGTGGTTAGGATTTCTTGCTTGAAAGGGTTGTCAGCAAAAAGTTCCAAGGCTTCATCCTTAGTGACGACCATGCGTTCAAACTTTTGCTTCTGCTTGATAATCTTATTAACCTCTTGTTCGATGGGTTTGTCTGAAATTTGCTCAAAGGGATTCCCAAGACGATAATCAGGCAAAAACGAAATAAGATTCCTGGGTCCTTCAAATCAAGTACATAAGACGAGCAAAATTTTCTTCGATGTGTTTTCACTTACAATCATCTTCCTTGAGAGATTCCTTCCCCATGTAAGAATCGTAGTAAAATCCACCAGCTAGGGGAGGACCGATGGTCAACTTGCATCCGTACAGGTGCTCCAAAGCTTCTCCAAGCATGTGAGCAGACGAGTGCCAGAAGACGGTCTTTGCATCCCGATCGTCATCAAACTTGCAGAATTCCAGCTTTGAGACTGGCCCAACCAGAGGGCGCGTCATATCCCACAGCATGGTCTTGCCCGAAGCCTCATCGTCGAGCGTGAGATCCGCCATGGCGTCCATCAAGGTGTCCTCTCCCTCCATACCATCTTCGGCCGGACTGTAATCGTCCACGAATTTTTCGTACGTGACACGTGCTACTGCACTGGCATCCGCCAACCCTTGACTAATGGTGACAGCGACATCGTAAGGGGAGGTCTTCCATGCCTGGAATTTGGCGCCTTCCTTGTCTTCCGCAATCATTTTGCCATCAGGCATTGTGACCGTGATATCGACGGGCGTCTTTGTGGAGAGTTCTTCCACGCGACGGCCTTTGATGGTGGCGTAAATTTCATCTCGCTTCTTGATCCATTCTGGGTTGGCTTCCCGTGCTACAAAGGAGTCGCCCCCAATCAATCTCTTCGCCGATGTGTCCATGCGGGGACCGCTGCCTTCTTTGGCGCGTCGGCCCTGTTCGAGACCGACTCCTTCATCGGGTTTCGTTTCCCCTTCTGATGACATGCTTAGAATAGATCCTTGTTTATTTGTTCAGCGACAACAGTCACTTCTTTCTCTTATCGCTAGCGATGAAGTGATGATGATGATGATGATGATATGCGACGTGTTTCAGCCTGTGTTTTGCTTTGTGCTCTCTGCTCTCGCTCGTCGCTCGGGTTTGCCCCTGCATATGCTATTGTGTCGCGACGATGGATCTTCTTGCGATTCTTCGTTGTTTGTTTGTTTGCGAACGTGCGGTCACTCCGTTATGGTGACCTGCGCGATCGCCGCGCGCCGAATGTCTGGCTGAAAAGGTCGTCAAAGATTCCAAAAGAGAGATTCCAGATTCCGCCTCGCTCGGTGCTTCTCAACGAACTCGTCCTACCATTACCGGAACTGTACGGGTTTAACACAAGTAATGTCGCGCGCTGTAACAGAACTAATTTAGCCGAATTTCAGCCCCCCAGCTACTTGAACGGAAACGAAACCTCTATCAATTTGATTTCTTCGGTTATAACAGTTAGAACGAAAGTGCACGCAAAGAGCTTTCCAACGGCACCTTACTCGCTATGTTTGCACAGTATCTCGCCGAGATACAGCCCGCCAAAAGCAGTGTACGGTGGGACAATTTTTTGTGCCATCAAATCACTTCCGTTCCGTTACATGCCATTTTGAGACTGTTGCCAGCCTTAGAATTGTGACAGGACCTATACGCAATCCCTATTAGTATCCCAACATGGCAAGGAAGGCAAAAGAAGTTGACAGGCGAGTGAAAGCCGCTGTGGATATTTGGTTGGAAGCACCAGCGCTAACTGTACCGCAAGTGATGCGCACAGTGGCTTCTTTCTCAGAGAAAGAAATCAACGACCGAGCAGTCCAAATGTCAGTTGGACGATATGCAGAGAAAATCAGGGGGGTTCAATCTCCTCGCTAGAGCGCCTCTTCCAGGAATGGGAGGATGTCCTAGTAGAGGATTCGGATTACAAGATCCAGCAAGACTGTATGCTTTTCAAGGAATTGTCTGATGAACACGCTCTCGCTCAAAGCCAAAGCGAAGGTCCAGACTAAGGAAGACCAATACGTACGCGACAGCTATAGGCACGGCCTATCGTTACTCACGACCATCCTTGGAGAGTCCTACCTGGACTCAAATGCAACAGTAAATGCATTGCGCCAGAGCATCACCGACCTTTCTATTATTGCTGTGATCTCTCTTGATCATCATAATTATAATCAATCGACATCTGCTGCCCCCATATCGAATAGGCCTTCCCTTCTAATACTATTAGTTGTCAGGGAGAATCCATTCGGTATTATCTCATGCGGAACGTACCGTATGAGTTGGTACCGTCAAAATACTACATAGACATACTTATTACTTATGCATAATTATATGGGGGCTTATTATTTTCTTTTACCAGAAGTTTCGCAATTGATGAGTTCTGCTTCAACGTTAGATTTAGGTACGATGAGAGTTCTGCTTCAACGTTAGATTTAGGTACGGAGGAGTTGGCCTTTCCCCGGATCCGCGGAGTAAAAGTCGGCATATATAAATGTCGATTTTCGCGCCTTGCTCTTCTGCACTTTCCTGTCGTCATCACACGACTCCAGACTGCACTGCATGCATCAGACGCAGTTATAAGTACCGGTGCTTGAGACCAAAGCCCGGCGGTAGGTACACCAGTACAGTACCTGTACGTACCGTATCATAGCTGTTCCTCCTCGTATTTGTCATCTTTCTCATCCTCCACACATCATCACACATCACGCATCACGCACAAAAATATAATACTGCGAATGCCACCATAAATCATAATAATCAAGCAAGAGGAACGAATGAATACGATTGCATGCGGCGACAGTCAGTTTCACATTATTCCTATTCATCATGAGCTTTGGTAAACGACAAAGACTTCGAGATAGCTTGACGGAAGATGAGGTGCGTCAGTATATGCATGAAAGGAGTAGTATCGTTCTATTTTCTATCGGAGCTCGACGTGTCATCGGCTTTCTGGTATTGATATTCTCACTTTCGATTTTTTTGTTTGAAAACATAATTATTGTACGAGTAGGTGGATTCTCAGTTTCCAGCATCGGCGTTCAGCTTTGAAAAGATCTCATCCAAACAAGAAGAAACTCTTCCGTCGCGTGACACCATCACCAAAAACAACAACCTAGACCGATTGTTAGAAGAGGCCGGCAGCGTTCTCTCGCACCTCCCTTGCCGGGCCTTGGAGGATTGGTACCTGGTCGCGAAGCCCAATAGGGCGCTGTTGGGGTATTTTGTGTCCGATGAAACATTTGCCTTTCCCTTTCGACGAGTGTCGCTACCAGTGGATACGCAAGACCTGCAAAACTACGTTCTCGTGGGCACATTGAAGCCACAGCAGCCGCAACGAGAAGGTGTCAAAGTGGAGTTGGAGGAATTGGATTTTTACACGATAGACAATGAGAAGGGGTATCGGGGCTACTGGGTGATCACCGCTAAAGCAAAGTACTGGCTTCAGAATCCTTGCTCAAAGGTAATTACCATTCCGAGAATCAAGGTTCGGCTCGGGGGGAAATACTCTGAGGCCGACGACGATTCTGCCGACGAATTTGATGGATACGGATCAGGGACCTTATCTGCTCAACTTCCATCCCAAGATCAACTGCATTATTTTCATCGAGCGCAGTTGGGGCTTCTTTCGAATCTAAAGGATATGCTGATTCTGCCGGATGGCTCGTACAATTCATTCTTTCACAACCTTTCTGCGGCTCAAATGGACGATGTGTTGACTCCATCTTCGAAGGATCTGTCTGATTTCCACGGCGAGAGAAAGAAGGAATGCGGCGCGAATGATGTTCCGACGCTGTTCAAACATAGCTTTGACTTGGATCTGCTGCAGTCTTCAAACTTCTTACTGCCACACATTTGTGCTATCAGTCCACAAGTGGCAACAAGTCGATGGTACAAAGAATTACGGGGAAGTAATGCTCTCGAGTTGTCGGTGGGATATCTCCAATCACCGTTGTCAGAGTCTTTCTGGATTCAGTCCGCGATCAAATCAGAAGCTCGAAGTCGCCAACTTCCTAGTGGTGAAAACGATCCAAACCAGTCAGAGAGGTGTATCGACCTACTATACCCGATCGAGCTAGAACTGCAGTACTATAATTCGATGAGACGGGAAACCCTTTCCAAGGGAAACAATGACGCCTTTGACGATGATCAACTGCCAAAGGAGCCGCTACCGCCGCTACCAAGGGATGGGCAAATGAATATGCAAGCTCCACAGACACCGAGTTCAGGTCTCAATTCAGGAACTGAAGAGAGCTCCAAGGTCGACACGCCAATGAGAGAGGGCGAACCAGACAAAATCTCGATCCAGTCAGCTGATATCGGCCGTAGGCCTATGTTGGATCCAAGTGAAATATTGATCAATGCTCCAGCGGTAGCCAAGGTGATTAAATTTTTATCAATCATTCCGAGTAAAGAGATGATTGCCACTGCCCCATCAGTAGCTAACGCCATTGAACTCTTTTCAACCCTTTCACAGAAGAGAGGTTTGCCGAAGACCATTGAACTCAAGAAGTCTGCGAGCCCTAACACGCAAAGAAAACGCTTCAAAGCCATTGTCAAAGAAGTTCAAATGTCTCGGCGTTCTCATCCGGATTGCCCCGTGGATTTGCGAAGGATCGAGTCTAGTGTAGTGGAACTACAAGCTGTTGAGTCTAAAAGAAGGCCGTCCGCCATCGCAACCAAAGGCATCGACATCGAGAGGATCGACAAGAGAACGCACACCGACCCTGAAGCAGTTGTGATGTCACTCGATTGGGGAGCTCGGCAGCCACAAGGGCAGGACGCGGATGAACGACCACGGCCCGTCATCGACACACCTACCAAGAACTTTCCCGAGAAGGATCGAGATATGTCTCCCGTGAATTTCGTTTCTCCTTGCGAATATTCTCATAACAGTCAAGGCCCCGTACTGGTAGGTGAGGAGCAGGGGCTTCGACAACAGCATAGTGTGGGTGAAGCCGCGATGGATGATGCGTGGCTAGTATAGTACTGTACTTGTAACATTATCGCTTGTACAGTATTGCTTCTACTTGCCACTAGTAGAGACGAGAAAACAGGTTTAGCGAATGGTGCTACTTCGTATTATTATGATAACATAAAACATCATCATGCTAGCTTGGAGAAGTCTTCGTATGGAATTCCCTTGAGAATTTTATCGCCAACACTCAGTCGTAGCGTAGCTTGGAAACCTTTCTTATCAAGTTCCTCGACTCTGGCCTTTTCACCTCTATACTTCCCATTGAGTATCCGAACTTTCCTGCCAGTCTCCTTAGGAATCACCGTCTCTAAATCATCTTGATCTAAGCGCAAAATATCGCCGCCATCTTTCTCTTCGGGTCCAGAGTCCAAAACCTCCACCTCCGCTGTATATTTGTCAATCACCTTGTCAACGACCGCTTTTCGCTTGAAGTATTTGCCGCCGGCAAATTTTTTGGAAATGATCCGTACAACAATGTCCCGATATAACCAGTAATCATTTCGAAAAGTCTTGTCTTTCTCGGTCTTGAAACGCTTGATAGACTTTGTCGATTCATCTTGTGGCAAGGAATCATCCTTCCGTTTGCTACCTGCTCGCTTAATTTCTGGGTTTGCTACTACTGGCACTGTAATGTCAAATTTGGGCGCCTTTGGAGCCTCTTCCTCTTCGTCATCGTCTTCACCATCGTCGTCGTCGAACGCCGAATGCACAACTTTGACGTTGGATGTCTTTTTAGAAGAGGCACCCCCCAAAGCAACCTTGATGGGTCCATCTTGATCACTTCGCTCCAACTTGGTAGCTTCTGTTTGAACTGTCCCTCCGGCTCGATCCAACGCTTTCGCTGCTTCAATCCTCTGTATTTCCATGCGTTGAGACTGCGCTTCTTCCAGAGCCTTCTCGGCTTCTTCTCGTCGTTGCAAGGCTTCCTTCCTCGCCAAAATGGATGCATCTCGTTCAATATACGAGACAAACCACCCTCGTTCCGTCTCTTCCACGACGCACTTTCCCGTTTTCCCCAAATATTGTACAAAATCAGTCAGCGTCGCCCAGTGCGTTGCATTCATGTGAATATGTTCCTTGTCGGAAATCAGTTCTTGGTAGACATTGTTGGCGTTGACCTTTTTGGTGCCGTGTCGCATTCGCAAAGTGGATAGGTAGTTCTTTTCAAAATTCTTGCTGTAGCTGTCGAGAATTCCTCCGGCGTTGTCACTAAAGATTTTCATCTGACGCAAATGTGACTCCGAAGTCAAATGACACTTGAATCCGTTGGCATCCCGACATTGCTTTTCGCACATTTGGCAGTAAAACTTGAGCTTTTGCAGCCCCTTGGACTTGATGCGATTGCCAATGTCCTTGGCGCTTCCGCGTTCGGCTTTGGGCATGGTGCAAAGATGGGGGAGAGGGGGGGGGGGGGCGAAGACAGAGGAAGCAGGACAGCAACAGCAACGGAGACAGAGGGCGAATGAATGCTTGTACAGTAGTGAAGAGAAGAAAGGAGAAGAGGTTTGGCGTTTGGCGTTTGGCGTTTTGCTTGTTGGGCGTTGATGTGTTGTTTCCATCTTCCATCTCCCTCACTGTCGCGCTCCACGATTGATTACTGACATCAACAAAATCGAAAATGCGCCTTATTGTGCGTCTATTTTGCGCGGTCGATGGGGCCAGGCGAAGATGGATTTATTCGGACTAGTCATTCTCCCTGTTCATGCATGTGAGCACTCTGAAATAGAATAAGCTCTCTACCTGGTAAGTGATAGACTCTCGAGTAGAGAGAGCTAACAGAGCTATTAAGCTACCCGTAGCTTCGATCATTATCATAACACGAAATTGCTTGAAAGGAAATACACTAAAAAATATTCAACTGCAAGAAGAAAAAGAAGAATGGGACACCACTGCAAACATGCCGTGTCTCATGCTGAAGACATACTAGGATAAGTCAGCTTCTCGTTCGAACGCCCTTCAGCACATTTGGTAGTCTTGCAATAGTAATCGTATATTGACATGTACATGTATTGTTCGCCTTGCATTCATTCGTCAAGAGCATAACGAGCGAGAACCAGGCCCGCGAGGTTGGGCATGAATTGGCCCTTATCGGGTAGTAAAAATCCGTTGTCCAGAGACGGCAAGGGCTCTAGTAGAGGATAAATCAAACATCAAAGTCATACAATCAAATGAACACTCACAAAATCGTTGACTTTGTCTTATGTAGCATCAATTTCAGCCCATCAGAACGTTGTTCTCGAACATTCCACGAACCGTGGTCTTATCTCTGGCTCCATAGTACATGGCCCCTTTACCGTGGAGTTTCCCATCTCTCAAGTCCCCAAGATAGGTATCACGATTCTTGAAACGAATCGTCCCAGTACCATTTGGCAAGCCATTCGAGCCGAGTGGTCCCGTATAGGCCCCTTCCATACCGTCAATGCAGATTTTCATGCGCCTTGCAATGTTCGGTACATCCTTGATGATCTGGACTGGAGGCTGTGGCGGCGTCTCGTTACCGACGGAAATGTCCTCAAAAATCTGAATCTTGGATTCGCTGCTCGTGGTCGCTAGAAGCTGTGTACCCGAGCAGAAGCTTTGGTTTGATATTGATCGAACAATGTTCAACAATCCGTCAAGTTTCGAGACTTGGTTCGCCGACGATTCCAAGCGGTGAGAGTGTTTCGGAGAGGTGCTCGCAGTGTGCACAGACATATTAGATCTGACTTCCGTCACAACAGAAGAAGTGGTATCGTCGCTGATTTGCGCCTCAATAATACTGGACGAAGAAGAAATCATACTCTGCTCCTGACTCTGTGCATTGAGCGAAGCCATTCGTTCTTTCACTCGACTTTGCAATTCTTCAATCGCCAAGGCATTGGCTGTGTGTTCATCTACCAGCTCCTCATTCTCAGATTTAGACTCATCGAGTTGTGATTGAGACGGTCCCATCGTATCATCAGGGTCTTCCGCCTCTCCGGAAACGATACTTTCCAACATGGCCTTTTCACTTTCCCTCAAAAGTCGTACTTTTCTCTCCATTTCAACTAGAGCTCGATGGCTCTCGTCCGCCTCCTCCCGAAGACTTCTGTTCTCACGTTGTACGCTGGCTATTTTGGTGGCCATTATTGCAATATTCTTGGTCAGTGAATGGTAATTCTGGCGCATTTTGGTATATTTCATCTGCGCCTCGGCAGCTTCTTCCTTTGCTGCCCTTAATTGTTGTTTTAGCGCTTTCTGCGTTGCCTCAGCCTGCTCCTCCAACAACTCATAATCACTCTGCAATTCGTCTAGTTGAGCTTGCATATTTTGCTTGTCTCGCTCGTGACCATGTTGCAGGATGTGGATCCTCTCTTCAAAAGTAGCATTCTTTTCAGTTGCATCCTCTAACTCCATCATAATGTCGGCGACCTGGATGGTGCGAATCGATATTGACTTGGTTAAAGCCTCAGGAGCACTTTCGGTCAAAGCATTCTCCAAGTCCGTAGACCTTTGTGCATGGTATGCTCGTTTCTCGATCATCGCCTCCATACTCTTTTGAAGACCATTTACCATGCCGATTAACCTAGCCGCTTTCCGAACCTTCTGCAGTTGCATTAGTTTGCCGGTCGTAGAGGATTCATTTCCCATCGAAGGCGGCGAGGTGGAGTTCTTCCTCATGGTGGCGGACGGCGGCATAGCGCACTTGCGGCGTTGTTGGAAGGACCCAGGAAGACTGACTGACTAGCTCAACGATGAAAATGAAGAAGAATAAGAATGGACAAATGGCATCTCGTTCCTCGTTCCATCGTTGAACTGTTGCAACTTTCAACTTACTGTTACCGTACAGACAGTACCTGGTACAATTCTTCTTCATAATCAGAGCCCGCGCTCGCGATAGTAGCCCGTAAAAAATAAACTCCAGCACGCTTCCAGCGAGTCTCGGTATGATACGGTACGTACATACTGGTATTGGTACTGTGCGTGTACTGACTATCATCGCGCCCGCTCGCTCGCGCTGTGTCGCACTTACCTCTGTTTATGACGTCATACACTCGCCAATCTATCTACAGTACCAGTACCGCCTGTAGACAGTAGTACGAGTATCTGGTACAGTACCGGTACCAGTACTGTACCGGTACCAGGTACGTACCGGTACGTACAAGCTGTCCTGGTGGTACAACTACATGGCAGAGTAGCCAACCATAGGAGCTATAAATGTACCGAGGGGTAGAGCCGCGAACTCGGTTGAGGTACGTGCTGTACTTCGAGTTGCGAATGAATATGTCTAATTCAGTCGCATCGTCGAGGATAGCAGTCACATCGGCGATGTAGGCACGCAGCTGTTCGAAGTCAATGAAGAGCTTGAAATACTCCAGAGTAGTTGCATCTCGTTGCTTTGGGTATGCGGTGATAAGGGTTGACGGCTGATCATGGAACGCAGGGTGCGAATCAAAGAGAACAGCCTTGAGGGCTTTGTACCCGTCACCGTCACAGGAGCGAACAATGGAGCTGAGACGACTGTCTCGAGGGAACATGTCTTTCTTCGAGAGGAATCGAAAGATTGGGTGGGACATCTTGGCAATAGCGATTTCCATGCGTTGCGGTAGATTATCAGAAGCATCATTTCCAACAGTAAATCCACGGTCGCCGCCATGGTCGGGCTGGAAACACCAAAGCGGGTGGGCGTAAAAACCATAGTCATGGCATGCAGTGGCGAAGTTTTCGTACCAGGCGCGAATGCCGGCATGGGTAGGGTCTTCACAGTAGACAGTAGCCTTGACAAATTCTGCTTGAGCCCAGCTATCAATGTTCGGCGTCAGCACGGTCCCATTGTTGTAGCTGAAATCTGCCCAACCAATATCGTCCACGAGAAGGAATAAAAAGCTCGGTAAGGCTGGGACGAAATCATGGTCTGGAATCACCATTGCGAGATGAGACTTGAGAGTGAGAATGAAATGAGAAAGCATTAGTCTATCGGTATGTACGCGTGCAGCGAAAATGGATCTTTTTGGATCTTTTCTGTGCCTGTTTGTGCGTTGGGCCAACGCTACATTGAGTCAGAGGAGTCGCCGGTCTTACGAAACCACTGGTCTTATTAGTCGTGCGGGTACTTCGAGACTTCTACCAACCAACAATGAATAGAGCGCGCTCAAGGAGGCAAAGAAGTGAAGGAATAGAGGCTAAATGGAGCTTTTATCCGTTCTCAAAAGGTACCCTATTATCTCTTCTAAGAGTAGGAGAAAGTGGTTGTGGTGTCATCTTTCACCCGGCTCTCTACTTTCTAAGAAAGTAGAGGAGTATGAGTCTGGACAAGCTTTCTTCTGCTAGTAGAATAGTGCGGCACCACAGCTACCAGATTTCGATCACTCCATTCCAATCGCCGAAGAAAAAGATTATTCAGAATCATGAAGCATAAAAGCTAGCTCCATAGAGGAAATTTGGATTCGTTGCTGGCTTAGATGGTGTCCTCCCTGCTCCTCAATGTGCAAAAGAATGTGATCTTTTTCTTTGTTTGACAGTCGGTCTCGCACTTTTTTGGCAAAAATGGTCGGATTCCAAAAGGGAACATTGTCATCATCCAAGGTACCGATCAACAGACATCGTGGGTAATTATCTGTCACGGAAGCGACATTATTCGTGGGGCAGTGCGATTGTAGAATTTGACCAACACGGGGGTCATGAAGGGGATTTCCGAATTCCTCCCATTCGTGAGCCGTGAGGTACAGGTTCGGATTGGTCATGGTAGCATAAACGTCTAGGAATGGATTCGTCAGGACAAGATTGTCGAAGAGGTCAGGCCGTCGGTTGACCGCGGCTCCCATCATTGCGCCAGCCGCGGAAAAGCCTTTGGCTGCAAGCTTCCCCTTCCATCGACCCCGGACATATTCAGCGCATGCCTCAAAGTCTTCAATCACTTTTATTTTTTGTTCCTGACGCCCCGCATGGTACCATGATTTCCCTAGTTCTCCTCCACCACGTGTGTGAGCAAATGCCAGGACATACCCATGCTCAAGGAGTGGCACTAAACACGGATCGTATCCCATATTGACAGACTCTCCGTAGGCACCGTAACCAATCAAAACGACCGGTCTCGATATTTCGCTGCTGCTGCTGCTGCTGCCGTTAGTAGAAGAAGCCCCGGGCGCGAACCAATTCCACCACGAGGACGACGACGACGATTCTTCTTTGACACCATCCTGCTGGTAGAAGAGACTCATTGGGATTAGGGTTCCATCACGACTCGAGACAAACACCCGTTCCTGTTGATGCGGGATGGAATCAAAATCCGATTCAGACACATTAGGCAATGTATTTGATTGAAAATCAAGTTCGTACGTGACTGGTGGCGTTACAGGAGTCTCAACGAGGAGCCGCAACGAGGTAGCTCCAAAACATATATTACCCGCCGGTGACACTCGGATACAAGGCGTATCATTCAACAACAAAGTGAACGGTATCGTTACGCTATGGCTCGTCCCAGTCGATCCTCGATCCTGAATGGTGATTTGGGGGCACCCGGTCACTATGGAAGTTTGATAGAGGACCAAGAAATCACGAAACAGATCCATATCCGTGATTACAGTCTCCCTAATTGCGGCGTCTAGGCTCGGTATCGACGGGGTCAGAGTTGTTTGTGGATCCAGAGGAAGGGACCCCACTGACGTCTCTATCAGTCGATAGTCACCGCCGTGATCGGATACAAGCATTACAATATCATCTTGGTTTCCGACATCCAGGTGATATTGAACATTTTCTTGACGAGGCATTACCAGCTCGAGCGAGAAGGGTCCCGAACTCAAGTAGATTTCATTGCTGGTTTTTGTCATTGCGTGTATAGAAACGTACTCACATCCTTTGGTACGCTGGCAGTCCACCATCTCAGAGGGATCTTGCGAGTGAATAATGAGTTGAGGTTCTTCGACGTGCAAGACGGTGGAGTGAACGGTGGTGACTAATACTCGATCTGGACGTCCTTGTTCATCAGTTCCAACAAAATAAAGGGAATGCACGTCGCCTTCTAGCATGGGGCCCCATTCTAAAGCGACCAGCGAGTAGTAGAGATTACCATCGCCCACAATCTCCAACGTACTTTGCCGATCCGTCTCTATGTGCCGTAGGCGTATTTGACGCTGTCCAGTGATTGTATTTTCCACCAAACACCCAATACATGATTCGTCCACACTTAACGAGAGAGACAGTACTTCGTCGTGGGGCTCTAATTCTAGGACCACTTGTCTCGTTTCTTCGCCCTGATCGTCATTCCACGTTCGTTGGTAAATGCGACGAGTCAGTAATGGCGATGTTGATGATGATTCTCCCGATGGTGCCTCCTCTTTAAATCCATACACCCACGTGCCCATGGGTCCAGGTTCGGGAGGAGGAGTTCGCTGCCGATTCCAGGCCTTTTGTACTTGCTTTTGTGTTCGCTGCAACAATTCTGGATCAAAGTATCGTTGCGTATGCAGGGTCTCTAGTTGCAACTCTGCCAAAATATGGGGGGAGATACGGCCACCCTGTCGGTACTTGTCATAGGGATCCTCTTCCTTTTCTTCTTTGCTCCCGTCGATCGATGCGGCGTGATGATTATGATGATCCGACGCGCTGACCGTCGTCTGCTGAGAAGACGCCCAACGACGATGGCAACGACAGCGGGGACGAGAAAGAAAAGCAGCATCGGCGTATTGGTATGATCTGGTCGTGGTATGATTCTTCCACAAGGACTGGTACAAGGTCGTCGACATGTTTCTGATGGCAATACTATTATTATTTGTGGCAGAATGGGGTCTTCCCTGACTATTGACATACGATGATTCGTACGAGTAGTAGTATCGGCCTCGTCGTGCGACCAGCCGGTTCACTTTCCCGACGCCACGACTGTTCCACATGGCGATGCCGATTCCGCGCTTCATGCTGAACCCTTCTTCTCCTAGTGTTTGTATTCGTTCACAGTATCCTTTCGTACAGTGATCGTTCGTACTCGTAGACAAAAGGAGATGTCTGACGGCGACAATGAAAATGATGAGATGATTCTTCCAAGTTCCAAGAGCAAAGTATGGAACATGGGGAACTGCATACAGCACTGATCTAAAAGACGTTACATCGAGGACAAATCCGGTGGGTCCACGCGGTGCACCGTGAAATCCAAAATAAAAGATCCCTCGGAGCAAGATTTTCTAATTTCCAAGTTCCTGATTCCCTGTCTGTCATTCGTCCATCATGCGGCGAGCAATCGGATTTTTGAAAAAATAATGACAAGAGTTTTGACGTTATCCAAGCACAGCTACCGGTAGTACTACCGGTATTACCGGTAGTACAGTACCGGTAGTTACATGTACCTGTAGCACTGTACCGGTGCTGTACATACCGCTATCATAAATACATACCGGCAGACGCAATCGAAATCGAAAGCAAGAAGGGCCTCGCCTTTCGCATGGGTAACTCTTTGATTCGATAAAAATGATGATGAAAGCGAGATCTATACCAACCACTGCGATAGGCGTGCTTTTCCTGGTTGCAGCAGTGGCACCCCGTCACTCTCGGGCGGTCTATTCTCCACTGGCTGTCCAACGGGCAGCAAGCCGAGAACGAAAGCTCCTCCCCGACTCATCCTCCGTGACTGTTGCCTTGTCCCTCCAGGGAGGTGCCAAGGTTGCCCCGAAGAAGGAGAAAAACAGCAACAAGAAGAAGGGCACCAAGTTGAAAGCTGTATCGGTGGAAACCGATCAAAAGCAAGTCTCACCTCGAGTCAAGAATGCGGTCATTGCTGTCGGCACCGCCATGACGAGTTATCTGCTGTGGGTCTACCGCGCCAGTTGGATGGAGCTATTCGACAAGGAAAAACTGCTCGAAAAGACACTTGAAGTGCTGCATCATTTGGACGCTCAGCCAAAGCATATTTCCTATTCGTTGTATATGTTGGGGATGGCATTATGGGAAGCGTTGGGACTTTCTACGATTCCAGTAGAGACGGCCAGTGGGATGGTTTTTGGGTGGCCGGGCGTTTGTTTGAGTGCCATTGGGAAGCTATTGGGAGCTGTGGTTGCCTTTTGTCTTGCTCGCTACGGTTTTTTGGCAGCATTTATTCAAGAAAAGTTGTCGACGAATCATGTATTGAAACTCCTTGACGCGTCTGCTGAATCCAATCCTCTTCGAACCTCCTTTTTGATCAAACTGTCCTGTTTCCCCGAGACGATCAAGAATTATGGATCCTCGCTACTCCATCCTATTCAATTATGGATGTTTGCATTTGCAACGATTGTCCACGGCTGGACATTCTCGGCGCTCTGGACCTACTTGGGAGTGGATACGGCCATGAGACTGAAAGATGCTTCCATTCCTGTCGACGGCAAGCTTCAGATCCTCCTTACCCTGGCGATTATTAATGGAATAGTCATATCGCCGCTTTCCATGGCGTTTTGGATCAAAAGTCTCAAAAAGCCGCAGCAACCACCCAAATCCGATAAGAAGAGACCCTTGAGACGCCTCAAAAAATAGGAGGAGAAATGGCGTTGATTGGAAGTAAACGAATTCGTTTCATCTGCTTTCTACCAATAGAGCTAGCCTATGGGCATACAATTCTTGGCTTATCCTACAGATACTAGACATTTCAGTGATCAAACTTGGTCTACTTGATAAAATTATGTCCGAAGTAGTCTGCCCCAATCTCTCTATACCGGTACGAGTAGAGGGGAGAGATATTCTTTTGTAGTCTCTTTTGTGGTGCTGGATGATGCTGAGAGTCGTTGATCATGCGAAGAGAGCGACGGCGGATGAAGCAAGACGCATTGATCGTATGTATCGCGCGTGCGTGGGCGGCGGGCGGGCGGATCTTTTTGATGCTGTTGGTGTGGTGTTGTGTCAAAAAAGATCGTCTCAAGTAGTAGTCTACTTGTACCAGGTACGGTACCGGAACCAAAAAATAGATTATGAGTACAGTACTAGCTAGTAGGACTGTACTGGTATCTGATACCGGCGGTATGATACCGGCAGTCAAAGTAGTGGAACTCTTTGTTGCTTTGATGTGAAGTCGGTCTCGTAGAGTAGTTTAAACAATCAAGATAAACGAGTATTCTCAAGATTATAACCATTAGAAAGATCTACCTTTTGCAAGAATGATTTTTTTGGATCGCTGAACTTTCGTCCAGCGATCTCCAAAAGTTCATCAGTATTCCACTTCTGATAGTAGCCAAGATCCAATTTTTGGTACTTCCTTTTGCAAGAATGATTTTTTTGGATCGCTGAACTTTCGTCCAGCGATCTCCAAAAGTTCATCAGTATTCCACTTCTGATAGTAGCCAAGATCCAATTTTTGGTACTTAGGCAGTTGAACTTTCAATGATACATCCATGCATGAGGATGTATCAATGCCGCTTGACATTCAATTAGGTCTCAAAATTCATCCTGTGGCAGTTCCAATAACCAAACTGCCATTGAAATATTCATTATCCGAAACGATAGTTTTTGTTCACGAGTCGCGAGTCCCTACCTCTAGGGATCCCGACTCGCGGACAAACGGACAAAGGTCAGACACACATCGACTCCGGCACTTGTACCGGGTACAAGTACCGGTTGCCGCGGTATACGAGCACGTGTCGAGCTTTGTTGCGAATTGTGAATTGTGATAAAATAATGCAGATACTTGGAAATGGCACATGGCACAACCAGTGAATCCAATCTAACAGCAAGTGATACACCATGATACATTTCCTCTGTCAGTGCAGACCTCAGGTCGTTGCTGGCCTTTCTCGGTCTCTTGTCCTTGGTAGAACTTCTACCCGTGGACATTTCCGAAGCTTCTCTGCTCCACCCAAGCCATCATCCACGGTTGGGGCCGAGGCGATCGAAACGCCGACGTCTCGGCAACTTCGGATTGTCGCTTTGCGGGCAGCCATTCCGGTGAGTCTGATTACAATTATGATTCTCATGAATGAGTCGATTTGTCAGACCGATATTTGTCCCCTTTCTTAGGAACCGGTTGCTCACCGATTATGACACCGTCGCCGTCCGATTTCCGGCGGGCTTTTTCAACATCTTCGAAAATGTAGATGGTCGGATTCGGAATTATGGATAACTTTGTGATGATCACTGCAGGTGACGCCATTGATTCAACTTTTGGAGAGAAATTTGCGATAAGTACCATGGCGGCTGCTGGATTTGGGCAGTGTTGTACGTTACTCCTGTATTATTATTTATTCGACCACCATTCGTTTGTTGCAGTACTCAAATTAATCTTGCATTCTTTTCGTTTCATCCTTCCTGTTCTGTCATCCAGGCAGCGATGTTGCGGGTGTCACGAGTGGAGGGATCGTGGATTCTTTGGTTTCGAAACTCAACCTACCAGTCCACAATCTGACTCAAGCTCAATTGGATTTGCGTATCACACGATTTTACACCACTTTTGGAGCTTGCGCTGGGGTTCTGACGGGCTGTTTGATAGGCATGTCCGTTCTTTTGTTCATGGACACAGAACGGGCGGACAGGGCGAGAAAGGCCAAAGAACTAGAATCAATTTTTGACGCTGTCATGAATGAAGGAGCCAACTTGTTGAAGGCCGATCGGGCAGCGCTGTTCATGCTCGACGAGGAGAAACAGGAATTGTGGTCGCAGGTGGCAACTGGAACAGCTGGTATCATCAAAGTACCAGCCGACGCTGGGATTGTCGGTGCCTGTCTTGGTTCGAAGGAGATACTCAATATCCCGGATGCATACAACGACGACCGCTTCAATCGAAGCGTTGACAAGGACACGGGATTCCGCACACGGTCCATCTTAGTGATCCCTATCTGCGGCGAGGGCGGTAAAACCATTGGAGCGATTGAAATGATCAATAAAAAGAATCCTGATGGTAGCGACGGAGTATTTGGAGAGAATGACGAACGGTTGATCAAGATGCTGGCATCTCACGTAGCCTCGTTCATACGCATCGTCAAAGGTGGCGATGACTAGCTACTAAGGAATTGCAACCATGATGGGCCGGTGCGTGTACTTGTGGCTCAGGAAAAATTTTCGAATTAGTTTTACGTAATATACATCGGTGGCATTCTCAGCCAAGGAATACATTGTCTTTGAAAGAGCCTCGTGAAACGCCCGATTTGCTGTATAGGGTACCCTTCCCGTGGAGCTTTCCATCTTTCACTTCTCCCAAGTACGTATCTCCGTTGGAGAAACGAACAGTACCGACGCCATTCGGTTTTCCTGCCATAAATGGTCCAGCGTAGACACCTTCTTGATCTCCAATCACAATTGTGGAGTCTTTTCTCTCTCCGCCCGACGAACGAGGCGACAAGGATCGCGTCGTTTCTTCTTCGTTCAAATTTCTCGAAGAGGCCGATCTTCTGTTCACACGTCGTTCCCTCCTGTCGCTTATAGGATCTGGTTTCCGGCCTTTCCCAAGCAAATTATCCCATGATCTGGCTTTTCCCATCTCCGGTCTAGTGCCTCTCGAGACCCTTGGCCGCGTTGTAGTCACTCCGGTGTTCTTCTTCTCCAATGAGGATGAATGAGGTGCTTGTTTTTCCTCATCTTCATGATGTCTATCATCATTCAAAGAGCGAAAGAGTTCCTCTAGCATTTCGATTTTGACATCTTTCATTTCATTGTCTTTTTCCATTTGTACAATTTTCTTTTCTTGATTGGAGCACTTCACAGCACGATCCTGGAGCTCGTCCTCCAGAAACTCAATATGGGCCTTCATATTCTTTAAAGTCATATCCAAGGCCTTCTGAGGTGTCAACACCACCTCTTCATCATCGGCGGAGGAGGATTCGTCGTCAGAGCACTGGAGAGAACGAATAACATCACTCAATTCCTCCATCTTTTTCACATCACTTGATCTTGCCAGAATGAGCTGTCCTTTCTCTTCCTGCATTCCCTTTATTTGAGACTGGAGAGAGTCTAGAGTCATTGAGATCTCGGCCAGCTGCAGAGACTTCCTCACCAATTCTTCGTGAACGTATTCTTGTTTGAAAGCTTGAATCACATCTTCGAGCTCATTTGCCTTTGCGGCATTATAGTTTCGTTCTTCTTCCACCTCTTCGAGACGGACGCGTAGCTGGCAAACGACGTTACGAAGTTCAGCTGCTTCGTCTCGTGCTACGCAGGACGATTCATTGCCAAGGTCAAAGGAAGCGGAGTCGGAGGCATGGGGAATGTCACCAAGGGGAGCCATGATTATTCTTTTGTTGAAGGAGTTGGATGTTTGATGGTCAAATTTATGGCGAGAAGAGTGCGCATTGGTGTCGGTGGGAGAAAGAAGTTTCATTGTTATTTTGTGACCGATTTGAGGCATTTCGGGGAAGCTTTTATGCGGCGTTCCTCCTTCTCGAGCACCGATTATGCCAGGCACCAGGCATGCATGCGTCAATCAAAACTTGATCAAGCGAACAAAACCGATTTACAATCGCGAGAAATGCAGAAAGGAGGTTCGCCTCCGCCGCGCGCGCGCCACCCTTTAGTACCAGGTACAGTACCGCCGGTACACGTGTCCCAACCCTTCCTTACCGTGTTTTTTTTTATAAAATAGCCCTCGTGGCAACAACACTATGTATGCTATGATAGTAGCTCTGATGGTACTAGAAGTACAAATAACAATAAAGCTAGCATCAATAGGTGGTATCCAGACTTCATTGATATGCTACACCGGTACCGGTACCACCAGTTTACCAGATTTGTGGACAGGCGGGACGAGATCGGAAAGGATTTGATGCATGGTCTACGAGGAGCTACTTTACTTGGTGAGATCGCGCTACAGTATGTACTAAGTAACCATGTACTTGAGTAGTCCCCCTAATATCGCCACCCCGCGAAGAACGGCCGCGCCCGCGCAGTGACGAACTTATCTCGTGGGATCGAAACTGCTCGAGAAGTATGTAGTCTACGTACTGTAGTAAAGGAACAAATAACATGACCACGTCAACACGAAAGCGGCGCGATGATGGGGAGATCGACCATCGCCTACCGGTACCTATGTATCGCCTGCTTGCTTGTTCTCACACAGCTTTTGATGGGATCGAAACTGCTCGAGTAGAAAATAATGAGAGCACCACGTCAATCAACACAATCTTTCTCCAGCGGATTCAAGGAACCATTTTTGACCTTGCTTTCTACCGGTATCTTTTTTCCGAGGGAGCACAGGAGCTCATAATCTCGTCTCTGTATTTTGTTGATTTACAAAAAGAGACGGAAAGCTGAAGCATCGCTCAAACATACTTAAACATCGAAGCCTGTCAACGATCATGCCTTCGGTTGTCCAACCAAACGAAGAAACACCCTTTGGCCTGCCATCGGATGATGAGGTTGGTGATAACAATGTCGATGCGCCACGTCCTATGGCAGACCAGTTTCTGGAGAGTGATTCGGAACAGCAAGGAGATGGGCTGGAAACCAGACGCAGGGATTGCTGTACAAAGACCGCTGTCGCCACACTACTCGTGGCTTTTATTTTATTCGTTATTTTGGATTCTACGATCGGGGAAGGGTGGGTTGGTGACACGGTTGGTTCCTTCCTCCAATGGATTGAAGAAAACCCGGTCCCAGGTATTTTTGTATTCATTTTGGTATATTTTGTCGCTTCCATTTTCTTCATTCCAGGGTCCATCTTGACTCTAGGAGCCGGTTTCGTCTTTGCCAATGCTTTCGGTTTGGGTCCTGGTATAATATTGGGCACCCTGGCAGTCTTTTTCGGTGCTTCAGCTGGAGCGACTGCTTCATTCTTACTTGGACGGTTTCTGCTGCGCGACTGGGTCAGTGGATGGACCCCAAAATACACAATTTTTGAAGCTCTGGATAAAGCATTGGCCGAGAAAGGATTTCGAATCATGGCACTACTTCGATTATCTCCCATTATTCCATTCAACGCTCTCAATTACATCGCTGGTGTTACGGCGATTGGATTTTGGCCGTATGTCTTGGCTCTCTTGGCCATGTTGCCAGGTACCATGTTATATGTCTTCCTGGGGGCCTCGGCTGGAAGCTTGGCCGACAGCGCCAACAGCGGAGATAGCATGACTGTCACCATCATTGTGGTTGTCGTGGGGATTGTGTTTGGTGTCATGGCGGTGGCCCTAACTTCCTATTATGCCAGAATCGAACTAAAAAAGGTCACACAGCAGCAAGGAGAAGAAACATACGATGCCCCACGCGAAGAGAATGATGAAGAGCTTGGACCTGGAAGTTCCTCTAGTGCATCGACTTGAATGCCATCATTGGATAACTGCCATACGAGTGTAATATATTCAAATAAATAGATCACAATCAACAAGAACGCCATCTGGCGTAGAATAATATTCCAGTAGAGTTTGAGAGTACGAGTAGTCTCTCCCTATCGTGAGAGAGAGCTGGAAGGCAGAGATGACGAACTCGCTACAAGTAGACAGTTAGTCAGTTTAGTTTTCATTGCATGTGGAGTTTACCTGTTGCCACTACTACTACTACTACTACTACTACTACCCGAGCTCTCTAGTAGAGTAGAGTGAGCTACTATTAGTGGAAGTAGCTATCGGTAGAACAACTCCGTTTTCAGTTTTACTGTAGTAAAAAGCTGATGAAAATGTGTCCGACGTCCTACCAAACAAAAAGAGCTACTAGCTTAGCTTTCTTGCCTGAAATCCGCACAGCAGTACAATAGTACAGTAGTACAGGTACCAGGTACAGTATGGGTACCGTACCAGTATGTACCGTACTGTACCAGTACAGCAGTACATACAGTACTCGTAATGTACCACGCGGTCTCTCCTCCAATGATTTTCCCACGGGTGTTATTTTGATTTTTTATCTCACGCCGATTTTATCGCGTTTGTTGTTGTTTGTGCCACAAGTAGTGTAACAGTACCAGTACAGCAGATAGCCACCATATATCCTTTGATCTACGAAGTATTCAGCAGTCGTAGGCTGTGTGTTGCTTTCTGAAACAAGAGGAGGACGTGACATCTTTGACGCGAATCAATCAATCTTGTTGTTTGGGACAAATTTTCAGTCATGCCGGACGACAAAGTTGAGAACCCGGAAGGATCTGCGGCCGACGAGGATGAGGAGGATCTGTTCCAAGCGGACGATGACGACGGCGGAGGCGAAGCAGTCAAACCTGAAATCCAGACTCCTGGGGACACTGGTGAGAGCAAGACAGATGCAGCAGAGCCCACTGTGGAGTCTGCTTCTGTTCCGGTCAGCGGTGATTCGGAGCCTGCTTCCACCCTCACCCCCACCGAAACACCTGCAACTGCTGAAGCCACTGCCGGCAAAGGAAAGGAGGATAAACCCGCCGTCTTGAGCACAGATGCCCCTATTCCTCGTGTCTCCGCTCCGCCTCCTTCCCCCTCATCCGCTGCCAAGGCTGGAAACGGAGGGAAATACGGCCTGCCAGCCGATATTGTCGTCCCTGCGACCATCACACCTTCGCTTTTGCAAGGACGCTTGCTCGAGACGCTGCGCAGCCTACCGAAGCAGCTCATCAATGATGCCTTGGTGGAGTACGATGATGCTGTTCAGGTCAAAGGTGAATCGATTCGCAACCGTGGAGCTTACTTGTACGGAGTTGTAAAGAGATACGTCAGTGTACAAGAAAGGGCAACGTCGGGTGAAGGTGAGGGCATTCTACCTATGGGTCCCGATCTGACACCGGCTGTCAATGGGCGGCTGGGGAAGCTCGTACAAGATCAATTTTGCACCCAAGATGAGATGAATGAAAAGGTCAAGAGCAAGATCCGGATGCTGTCCGAGAAAGATGCGCTTTTTGCGATTGAAGAGCTCTCTTCGGCGGACCGCGGACAGATACGCAACTTTGGAAGTTATTTCATGGGTATCTTGAATCGATACATGCGTGGTGAACGCAAGGACGTTACCAGTGGCAAGAAAACGGTAAGTAGAATACACATACTCTCCTGAGAATGCGAACAGTTTGCTGACGAAGTTCTTCATTCCTACTTGTGTACTCTTCTTTTAACAGCTCGCGGAAGTTCGCCATTCATTTCAGCAACAGCAGTCGCCTCACATGCATCGTAATGATGATCGAAGGAGGGATGATCGTTTCCAAAGAGGCCGAGATAGTGAACCACAATATCGTCGTGCAAGAGATGCTTCGAATAGTCGAGACAGGTCGCGTGATCGTGTTGATATGGGTGGTCGTCGAGATTCACATGATTTTCAAGCTCAGTATGATCCTAGAAATCAGCAGCAGCAACAGCGTCCTCCGTATTATGGGCAGCCTCCGCTGGGAGGTAATCATCCACCACCGCCGCCCCCTCGTCCACCTGGTATGCCCGGTGGCCCTGGTCCGTACCAGCAGCCTCCGCCTTCACACGCCGGGCAAAACCCCGCAACACAAATGCAGAACCTGTATGGGCAGCAAGGTCCCCCGCATCACGCCCCACCTCCAGCTCAGCAGTATGCACCACCCCCCATGGGTGGACCCCCACCGGGAAACCAATATAGTAGCCAGTATATGCCGCCTCAACATGGAATGGGTGATCGTCAGCCTCCAAACCAGCAATATGGTCAGCCCCCGCAAAACCTCGTACCACAGCACACTGGCGTTCCAGGTCTTCCCCCCTTGCAAGGCGGTTCTTCGATGACTTCGTATGGCGCGCCATCCAATCAGCAAGTACCCCCGTATACCGGTATGAATCAACAGCAGCAATCGTATTCAACTTCGCCGTATTCGCCTCCTCCTCCTGCTCCAAATCGTTATTCTCAACCCGGGGGTCCTCCAGACGCGTGGGGCAACCAAACTGGGATGCAGAACCCACCACAGTCGCCAGCTCCTGCTGTTGATATCTTGGCCCTCGCTGATAAGGCATCTTCCGCTGTCCAAGCCTTGCAAAATCAAAACAAATTCCAAATACCTCCCTACATGGCACAGCAGCAGCAACCTCCCCCCAGTCCTTACCAGCCTGGTGTTCCCCCACAGCCATACGGGCAGCCGCAATTCAATGCGCCTCTACCCTATCAACCCATGCAGCAACCATATGGTCAGCAGCAACATCAGATACCGGGACAACAGCCGGACCAAGGTTTGGGAGGTGGGAAACGTCGTCGGACTACCGCCAACATTGCCGAGCTGCCCGTCACCGTCCAATATGCTATTCAGGTAAGTCAGTAAGAAAGGATCCTCTTGGCAATGTTTGGGAAGGAAGTCGGGACCTTACCGGTGTGATTTTATGTTGCAGAATCTCCAAGCCACCGGGCAGATAAATGGTCCTTTGGATGACGGTATGCTCGGTATGGTGAAGGATTTACCAGAGAATCTCGCACTTGAAGCGTTGCAAAAGTTCGCGTCCCTTGACAAGAATACCATGCGAAACAAGACAGCATACCTCGCGGGTCTGCTTCGTAGAGAGTTGGAGAAGATTCACAAAAGGTGAAAGAATCTTTGTTCGTTCGTTGTCGTGTCGTCAATCTCCAGGGAATATTATACGTGGTATGTTGTGTTGTCGTTGATGAAAATGGCGAAAGCGTCACACGCCGTACTCGTAGTCTACTTTAATTTCAACCGGTGTCTCGTCGTTGGTACGGGTCCTCAGAAATACATCCAAACCCCCGACTTCAAGTAGGTTCTTCGTAGGCTACTTGGACTCGTAGTTGCTGGGCTCCATGAACTTTAATCCTAGTTAAAAGGCAACGGGCTCTAGCTACCGATATCGGGTATCGTACGGTAAAGAAGTCAACACAGCAGCTCTAGCTAGACCCCCCTACTCTACTCTAGTAGAGAGAGAGTAGCGAGAGACGATCAGGCATGCCCGATGAGAGCTACCGGTACAAGTACAGCAGTAAATGAACACTGTTGCCGAATTCGACTGGTTCGACTCCAATAAAATTGCAAGGGAACAGGCCCGGTCCAGACACACACCCCACACGGGTATCATACCTACCGGTAAGTGGTCTACTGGCACGGTACTGTAGACAATACCGGTACCTGGTACGTAGTGTGTACCGGTACAGTACCTGGTACCGCTTCTACTACTAGCTAGTAGAGAGTAGACATCGGGTAGGAGTAGCTGGAGCATCCGGGGAATTTTCTGAAACAAAAAAATCGCGCGTTTTACAGCGCATATTGCCGCTCTACTACTGCTCTATACTACCAGGTCGACGATTACTTCTTCGTACAAAGAAATAACATTCAACCGGACAAGCAGGTTGTAGCCGTGGATACATCTCGTGTCCTCTAGCCTCTTGTGTGGCGCTAGATAGGCCACGTTGAATTAGATATTGCTATTTCTATTTCTACACGAGACGGATCCACGGCTACAACCCTTGTCTGGTTGAGTGTTATTTCTTTGTACGAAGAAATAATCTTCGAACTGGTAGCTAGTAGTAGAGCGGCAACAAGCGCTGTAAAACGCGCGATTTTTTTTGTTTCAGAAAATTCCCCGGATGCTCCTGTACTGTACCGGTACAGCTACGGTAGCTCTACTACTACCGGTAGAGAGACATGTTACAGTACCGGTATCATCGTCAACCATCAAAGACAGCGCAGCATCCAGTCGAGACAAGAGCAAGGTACCTCTCTGTTATTTATGTGATCCAATGCTCTCTGATGATTTGATGACAAAAGATAATGGATCCGATGGAAGACGGGGAGGAGAGACTTCGCGAGCCTCTGTTGGAAGCAAACGAACGGCTAGGTGATGTTGGAGTCCACTCGGCGGATGTCGCCAACAATGACCCAGCTGTGAGCTCTACGACCTCGTTATTTTTCTACGAGACTCTGCTTCCAGACCAAGATTGGAAGATTAGGGGGGAAATCGTTGTGGAGGGTGGCTTCAGCGTTAAGTTTACAAAGTTTCTACTGTTGACAATCGGTGGCATCTACTGGCTGCACTGGCTTGTTTCACATCGCCGAGGGCATCGCGACGAAGAATTACAAGCGTGGCAGATTTGGGTGTTTGACACGGGCCTGATTGTCAGAGACGCGGTGGTATTCTTTCTGGTTGGAAGGCTGTGGCAAAAGCCCGGGGTCGACCATTGGGCTTGGGCCGGGATTGTGCTTGCCTGCAATGCATTCTTGGAAATGCAACATTATATCCCTTGGCTGAGACACTCCACGACGCTGTATGAAATGAACTGCTCTTGGTCATGGCAGACTTGGATTTACATGGGGGTATGCATATTGTTTTCTAGTGGGATAGTAGGATTGCACGTCGCGAGAGCTTGGAGAGAAAATGTGCTGCCGATGAAAGCCACAGAGTTGATGCTCTGTGCTTTCTGCTTCTTAGCACCGGTTGTTACCTCTCCTTATTTCCATTTTCATCACTGGTTCGCTGGCTGGCTGCTGGGAATGCACTTTAATTTCGATGTTTGGTGGTCTAGCGCTGCGATGGCATGGTGTCATGGTTTGTACATCAACGGCTTGGGGGTGTACGGTAGAGATCCAGTCCTGACTTGCGATTATGCCTACTTTTTGTCATGGGATCAGGATTGTCCCTTTTTGGATTGTCCTGCCGAAGTGGGTGGGGGCAGCAGTCGCATTGCTCTCGACAACTTCTACGAGTACATGACATCTGCAGCGTTATTTCGTAGCTCTAACGAGCCTGTCAACTGGCGCAATTGTTCTGACGACAGATATCATCCCTGATGACAACATTCAGCTCATAGCTACAGCTCATACGGGTCCATTTTCCAAGGAAAAGAAGAAACAAGCGGCGGACTTGAATCTTGGTACCGGTATAAGGAGGCTGCTGCAACATCTGAGCGCGTTTTGAAACTCGAGCTACTCGATTATTCGGATGCATGGTAGCCAAAACTACGAGTAGACTACGCGACTTTTGCCTTGCCATCCTATCGATCTACTCTCGAACGATCGAACAACCGGTCGGGGACGAACAAGTCACACGGTGTGATAACCCTCGTCGAGCTTTGTTCTCTCTCTGCTACTACTGCTACTACTGCTTTGTAAATTAGACATAGGACTTTTTCGCTGCTTTACGATACTACTCTACTCTACTCTCTAGAGATATGGTACGAGAACTGTACAAATGTGTTCGTAGAGGAGTAGTGCTACCCCCTACTCTCTACTAGACTAGAGAGAGCTATTCTAATCCATGAGTTTCGCTACTAGCTAGAGCAGAGTCTCCTCGCTCGTTCTCCACGTGCCTGCCCTTGTAGACTGCCGACCAGTCTCTCTCTAATAGTAGTACCGGTACTGTAGTACTGTAGCTCTGGAACTGTAGCTCTGCTATCTATCTATCTAGCTAGTAGTACAGCTAGCTCTCTACTCTCTCTACCAGGGGTTACGTAGCTCAGGTGGTGAACTGATTTGGGAGGATCAGTGAGGCCCTGAGTTCGAATCGTCTTGCGATGACAGCTTTCTATGCTGTTTGTCGTTACACTCAAGCCCAATATTTACGTTTAAGAAGTCCGATCTGTCCAGCCACCTTGTGTGACCTAATGCTGACGCAGATACACGGACTCAACTCCTGATGCGCAGGCGGCGCAGGCCCCCCTGTGTCGCAAGCAGGGCAGGCCTATCATGGCGAATCTTCTGCACGGACTCATGTACCCCGCCGTACCACTAGCAGACACCCATTAACGATACTGCGAGCGTGGCACACTTGCGCCTTCTGTACTTAACATCAAAGGAAAACCCGCCGGGCCTCTGCTGGGATCGATATCCCGAACTAAGCAAGCCCGCCGGCTAGTAGTGAGATGACAGACGACGCTAAATGAGCGGTAGTCCAACCAGACAAGGCTAGGTGGTGGCGAGCCTCTGTCGGGATTGATATCCTACGCTAGGCAAGCTCAATACCACTGGAGCTTGAAAACAACAACAACAACAACTCTCTCTACCTCTCTACTAGAGCTCTAATGTGCAGATTAGCGCTGATGATCCCGTAATGGTGAAACGTCAAGGTAGTACATAGCTAAATTAGATTAGACAGCACACTTTTTCGCCGCCTTACGATACGGTATGGATAGACGGCCGGTGCCGGTACGGTACCGGTAGTGTTGTTGTAGTACCGGTAGTAGAGCCCCGAGAGATATTACCCGTACATAGAGAGTACTCGTAAAGAAAAGTGTGAGAGCACAGAGAGAGAACAGAGAATTCTTCAGCTCGCATCCTACCGGTACATACAAGCATGCTTCAACTAACAAAGCACACACGAGTACGAGTAGTACAGTACCGGTATGTAGAAGTAAACTTCTAAAAATAATGACGCGCGTAAGATGTCCCCGGAGGCATAATCAGTACCCCGATAGTCATAGTCATTGAGCAACTGGTGACTCAAGATTTATGGCTGGGCTTAGATTCATCCGTTTCGATTATCTCTTCGTTAATCGTTGAAATTGATGATAGAAGCCATATCCTTCCTTGAAGATGCCAGGCATATAATCCTGAGAATTAACGAATTGCATAGATATATAGGCTTTGTTGGATGTTTTCGCCAGTTTTTGTTCCGCGCAGGCAGGGAACATCGGAAGGAGAGCCCTTTACGCCGCCGCGTGCATCTTGTCAGGCGTCTACCAGTAATTTTATTTTGCTATGGCATCTTCATCATCCTACCGGTACGTACGGTACCAGGATCGCGTATGGTAGACTAGTAGTACCGTCAATTTTTTGCAGAAATCGCGGTCCCAATCGATCGGTTTCGCAGGAAAGAGAAGTGTCAACAAGAAGCCAGGCTCCCGAAAGTGAGCATCAAAGCAAGAAGAATCTGGGCACCATTCCATTTTTAACTTGACCGCAACTTCAGTATCGGGTCTCGTCCTCTAAAAGCTGTTTCAGACCACTGTTATATCCATAAAGAATCGAAACAATGGGATTGATGAGTGATCAGATCTTGGGTGGTGCCAACGATGGGGATGGCGCCGACTCTCGATTCGGGTTGAAACTACCGACGAGAAATCTCTCTATAAATCGCAAGTCCTACCTCTTTAAATCAAAAGACAAGCAAGACAAGAAAGCCAACTCTGAACAAAGACGGGATGCCATCAAATCCTCACTGTTTCAGGTTCTTGACCATGATGATACTTCTGTAACCTGCGACTTTGTTTCCGATGACGACTACTCTTACAGTGGAAAGGCTTCTACGCGTGGGTTGAATCATAAACGATCCAAGTCTGTGGGTGACGAGGAATCGAAGACAGGTTCTTCTCAACCCCGGCTGAGAGGCAAAAAGGCTGAACTGCTCGAAAAGAAAAACATTCCAGGACCACCTGTGACAGACAGAGCTACTCGGTCTCGATCGATGGGTATGGGGAAAAGCCCAAACGTGTCGGTGAGAAAGACTCAGTCTTCCACTAGACCGGCCCTGCCCAACCGTACCGGTACACGACGAGAAAGGAGCAAGTCTGACGCATCCTCGGCGTACAGCAGTAAACAAGACCCCAATGGGAGTCTTGCCCCACCACCACCAAGAAGAAAGTCTAGCATGAGCTTCTTAACTGGCGGGTTTTCGAGGCAAAGTGAAGAGGATGACGAATCATCCAAGAAACGGGAAGATTTTTCCAAGGCTCCCAAAAGAACTGTTGCTCGACGATCCATGTCCCTGGGCCCTGAAAGGAAGCGAACCGAGGCAAACTCGCCCAAGCAAAAACAAAGAGGGAAAGGCGCTCTTGGTGCCTTCCTGGCTAAAAACCCTGCTGCTGATGTTAGCGATGAGGAAGACGATGGCAGTAGCGATGGTGGTGATAGCGTGACCAGTGCAACAAGCTGGATTACCTGGGCAGCCTCTACGGCACTAAAGCCACTTGAAAAACTGTATGATGATTTGAATGGAGTAGACGACAGAGGCCCGAAAAAGGTTGTGTCAAGTGACGATGACAGTGAGAGCAACGAGGAGGATGGCGAGTTTCCGAACACCCACGCGGAGTCCTTCGCCGCCACCAGGCTGTCGACAACTGAAAAGATTGCTGGCCTTCGATTTGTGGCATCGAAGCAAAGGAGGCAATCGCTGTATATGTAGAGTAATGGGGCGCTACGTATGTGCAATGGGCCCAGATGACGATTGTCTCTGCAAGATATCTGCTACTCTTACAACTACTAAAACCTAAACGGAGTTTCTTTGTGTGAGAAAGCTGTAGTAGTTCTTTCGAAAGATTGCGTGTGTGCTGCCGCCCGCGTTCTGCTACGAGCCGTACTCTACAAGATGCTGCTCTCTCTAGAGTACACGTACCGGTAAAGCTGCTCTACCTTTACTACTAGTAGATTACTAGTAGTAGTACTTCTTCGTACTCTCCTCTGGCTCTAGAGAAGAGGGAAAGATAAGACTTCTACAATAGCTACTAAAGGAGAAGGAACAGTACGCGGATAGTTTTGTGCAGTCAATTCAGTCAAAAAGGCATCCGTCATTCATTCACCTGTTCTTTGGGACCGGTACAAGGACAGACAGTATGAAGCCTTTTGCCGTTCTGACGGCGAAAACGCAAAGACACAATGACACCGCCGCGCGGACAATTTTCTCTTGAGAAAACAAAGAGAGAGAGAGTTGTTCGTTCTCCAGAATTGTGACCGTTTCAATTTTTCTATTGCAGTATTTGCTTTCTGGTTACCATCTTTGAACATAAATAATGGAGGAAGATATCGGTATCACCGTCTCAAAGAAGGGCCCTTTACGTCGCCGTGAAGATGATACCCGTCCTGACGAAGAGGAGGACGTTGCGCTTCTCGATGAAGAATCGTCACCCGCCACCACGGGTACGACGAATGTCAACAACGACGGTCGTGCTTCAGACGGAGAAAGCGAAATACCTTCGACAGCACCGTCTAATTGGAATCGGGTCGTCGGTGTTCTGCACAAAAATCTCCTCCCGGACCACGGGGTCGTGATTGCGGGGTTCCCGCTAGTGGAGGGAGAATTCACCGTGAAGCTCCTCAAATTTGTTCTCCTTACCTTTGGTATGATTGCGCTGGTTCACAAAATCGTGGAAGGGTTCACCGATGATCGCGATCGCTCCATGACTCTTTTTCATATTTGGCGGTATGACACCAACCTGATTGCCATGGATGCAGTGGTGTTCTTTTTGGTTGGCAGACTCTGGCGACAGCGCGGTGTGGACCATTTGGCATGGATTCTGCCCGTGATAGTTTGCAATATCTATTTCGAATGCCAAACCTACATCACCTGGCTGCAACATAGTGTTTCTCTATTTGAAATTCACTGTGTGTGGCCCTGGCAACTTTGGGTGTTTGTCCTCATCCTGGTTCCAACTATTGGAGGTTTGGTCCTAGCTCACGTCTATCGAGCATGGACCAAACGGGTGTTGCTCATCAAGCTGGTTGAACTGTCAATGTGTATATTTTTCTTCTTGGCACCTGTCATGTCATCTCGATACTTTCATTTACATCACTGGTTTGCAGGCTGGTTACTAGGGATGCACTGCAACTTTGATGTTTGGTGGAGTCGCGCTGCCATGGCGTACTGTTGGGTAAGTTACTCGTCGGCTGGTGCACAATAATAAGACTACGAATATACTGCACTGCGTAAAGAAGGAAAGGCGCCCCTTTCTCATGTACTTGTTGTGTCTGTCACGACCAATAATGGTTACAGGGAATGTATATTAATGGAATAGCGGTTTATGGCAGAGATCCAGTCCTGACTTGCGAGTATGCTTACTTTCTGAGTTTAGATAATGGGTGCCCGTACGTCAAGTGCTATCTGGATGCCCTAAAAGACATGGCGGAACATCCACAGAATGCGACGCAGGTGGTAGAGGAAATGACACCTGTAGACTGGCGCAATTGCTCGGCGACTGGCTATCATCCATAATAGGAGTTGTAGCGCCAGGAAATGATACTTCACCGCGCAGGAGATGAGAAGACAGAGGACGCAACAATGGCCAGTACCATAGACCTACTTGTAGTTAGTCGGGTGGCAGAGTAGTGTAGACAACAACTAATACTACGCTACTCTACTAGAGCTTAGTATTAATAGGGTTGGTAGGTTGGGGGGTGGGCTTGCTGGTAGGAGCGTTGGTTGGTTTGCTGGTAGGTTAGGGGTTTGGTTTGCTGGTACGTTTGCTGGTAGGTTGGGGGGTGGGTTTGCTGGTAGGTTGGCGGGTTGGGGACGTCGTTGGGATGCTCATAATCTGAACATGAGTGGCAGTTCGGTTGCAGCATTGTGACAAAAATTCTCCGGTTTTCCAACATGGAGCTCACAATTCTGCAAATCGTCGCAATTCAAGCACCGAGATCAGTGGAATAGATAGTAGAGTAAAAGCTTTTACTTTACTACAGTAGCAAGCAAGTACAGAAACCCTATCAGAGCATCAGTAAGTAATAGTATACAAAAAATCGTCAGTGGGTTTGAACTCGTTCGTTCGTTAGGAGCGTCCCGCCTCATGTTTTTGCTGAGATCAGAAATCATCTGCCAAGGGCCATTATCGTTCAAAAAAAGTACATCATTGGATCAGGCGTATCGTTGCACTTTGGTCGTCAGGTCTAGTAGAGACAAACTACTAACTAGTACTAGCGATAGGCTTTTCAATCCAGGTAAACTGAATATTATGATTAGAAACTGACAATGAATGAAAGAATGAACCAAAGCAGTATCCAAGACCGGAGGTCTTACGGATGACTGTCTTGGGAAATACCAGTAAGAGTAAATGAGTTCCGAGTAAGCGGTAGATACGATTCGCCGGATCGTGGGGCTGGACATTGGACATAACCAAGGCTCGACTCATCTGATCATCTGACTGTTGGACGGACAGACAGAATGCTTGACTGCACCTGACAGTGCACTTTTTGGCTGCTTTACGTACTGAGAAAATACCGAATGGATTCTCCCAGGTTCTTGCTGAGCCAGTTTGGCTTGCCCTTCTTCTTGTCGCCCTTTCCTTTTTCCGGCTTGCCTTTGTCTTTTCCGGCCTTACCTTTCTTGAATTTTTCAAGATCGGCGCGCAGGGCCAAGACTTCATTTTGCAGCTCTGAAGGAGCGCACCACTTTTTCTTTTGCACCAAGTGGGACAAGAAGTCCATCTTTTCAAACGACTACTGGTTCTTACAGTAGCGCAGAGGAAGCGTGAGAAAATACCGAATGGATTCTCCCTGACAACTAATAGTAATACTAGAAGGGAAGGCCTATTCGATATGGGGGCAGCAGATGTCGATTGATTATAGTTATAATGATCAAGAGAGATCACAGTGATAAAGATAACAAAAGAGTGAGCTTTCGCTCGCTGTTTGAAGGCACTTTTGTTTCGAGGATTTGTATCTCGCCCATCGGTCATTTCATCTGTTGAATTATGACTCTTTCAACGGAAGGTATTTGACTGCCTGGACTCAGATAATCTCTCAACGTACCGGTACACGTAGAGAGGAGTCAATTCTACCTTACAGATTTGGCAGTATGAGCGTACGAACGGTTTGAAGGTCCGCTTTCTTCTTTCGCCCAGAAGTCCTCGCCTTGTTCTAATCGCCTTTCCCGCTCGTTCTAAAACACTGCTAACTGCTAACTGCTTACTTGTAAGGAGAGTCGTCAGTAGGCGTCGTCGATACAAGCAAGTGATAACATAACGTGTTTGGTTGACAGTAACTCGCAGCGCGAGCACAATTTCAAGAATTCTGTGCTGGTTTCTGGTTTCGGTGATTGCAGGGAAGGAGTGAAAACTCGTACAGTATCCATACCGGTACTGTCTGTATCGGAAAGGCTTCAAGGGGATTTCGACTTTTCTTGGCGTCTTCTGCTGCAGTCAGGCCCAGCCAGCAATTCTTGCTTCGTGTGGTCTCTTTTCCGATAGACCACCTTTCAAGTCAACATTCCTTTCAAACGAATCTCTCACGCGGGAGAGCTGAGCTCAAACGCTGCCAATATGACGGATCGAAGACCGAGTCTGATCGATCAGATGGCCCTCGCGGCTGCGTTGGAGGCTGACTTGGATCTGTCAAGCGGCGACGAAGAGGACTCCAGCGACGAACTGGTGGATCTAGAGGATCCCAGTGGGCGGCGATCTAGTATCATGGTTTTCAACAGTGACGTGATTGAAGAAGTTATTGGGGAAGAGGA
Source organism: Nitzschia sp. pyKryTriq1 (assembly GCA_956465555.1). Classification (NCBI taxonomy): domain Eukaryota; phylum Bacillariophyta; class Bacillariophyceae; order Bacillariales; family Bacillariaceae; genus Nitzschia; species Nitzschia sp. pyKryTriq1. The sequence goes on along the minus strand of OY101122.1, from coordinate 1,475,815 downwards.
AGACGATGAACACGATTTCGAGGACGATGATATCGTCAATGCGATGATTCGAAACGGGCTTGCTGGACGGGAGCGGCGGGATTCTTTTGGAGACGGTGCGTCGGCCCCATCCAACGCTGGCTCGGAAGAAAGGGATGCGTTTGGCGAGCATCCGATGCCCTTGGAATATCAATGGCGAGTGTCTTCCAGTATGGAGGACTCGCAAGTTTCTGGGTTCAACATGTCCTCCACTTCCGAAAACTGGGAAGTGGAGGGGCAGTCGGCAGAACCAAATCCAAGCGAGGCAAATCGGCGATCCTCCTTCCAATCAGATGATTCCTTTCACTCCGCACCCTCTCGGACAGGAGGAAATGAACCTTCATCACCCGGTGGACCCGGAGGGGCTGTGCGCCGCAGCTCTCATTCCATCCGAAGGTCGTCGATTAAAATTACGGTTGCGGGTGGTGCATCTGCTGTAGATGAAGAAGGCGACGACATCTCTAGTACGACCTCCGGTAGCCAGAGCAATTTGTTGCGGTTTGGAAGATTATCCACTCTCAATTCCCGACGCCAAAATCTAAGTTTGCAATCACGCAGTGGAGCATCGACGGGCAATCTAGACCATGCTATTGAGAGTCTGTCCACGCACAATCAAAACAGCGAATGGGAAAATGTTGCCGCTGCGGTTACTGTGGTCGCGGCTGGCTCACAAGGGACAGGCAATTCCACATCCCGACACATCAAGTTTGCAGTAGATGACACTGTTTTAGTCCTGCTGACCTTACTAAATGTGACAAATATGGAAGATCCCAAAGACACTTTTACCGTTGCACCTGTGAACAAGCATGGTTTTCCGCAAGGGGAAGGACGAACTGACGAAGAAAGAGGAGGCCCTTATACATTTGTTCTGGCGACGGTCAAGCACGTGCATTTTGATGAAGATGATCGATATTACACTGTAATTCGGGCAGATACTGGAACGTCACAGCGTGCGGATTCTGGTTGGATCGAACCTCTGAATGACCCTGATGGAATCGAGGCTGCATCTCGGGCGGCAAGACTGACTGTTCGCTCAGCTCAAGACAAGCCGATGGAGGATATGGAGGAAACGGGTTACCTTCAAGATGCTTGGGATTTTTTCATTGATGTTGTCTCGTGGCCTGCGGATTTCAGTCGGTCGACACTGTTGCCATGGTACCGGAGACAGAGAGCGAATGCCAAGCAAAAAGTTACACAGTTATTGTACGGCGATGATCCTTTTGCCTGCAAATTACACATTACTGGCATCAATTTTCTCGTATTATGCAGCTTCATGTTTTTATTTCTCGAGGTAATCAACCTCGCTTTTTTGCCGGGAAGCTACGATCGCGAGTTTTCTATTGTCGGAGTGTAAGTGGACTGGAACAGTCAGCGCACCTGATCGTCTATTTTTGGAATTTCGCTCTAACCACCTCTTTTGTTGTCTTTAAGTGTGATATGGTGCATCCTAGTTCTGGAGCTGATATTTGAGATAATAATCCGACCAAAAGGATACGCCAATCTGATTGTGTCGGACCGTGCCTTTGCTCCCTCCACCGCGCGGCACATCAACGGTTTTCACATGTTCTTTGAGATTGTTGCGCTAGTCACATTCCTGCCTGAGTTTCAGTGTCTACAAGCGGATGATATTTGCAAACGAGATTCTGTTTTGTCACGGGTTGGCGCCTCGGTCGATGCCATCATTGGCGAGTCACACGCGGAAGCGGCTAGAGGGGGGGTTCTGATAGGGTTGACTGCCCTACGTCTTTTTGGTCTCATTCGACATTGGAAACAGATGTTCATCAATAACACATTTTCCAGAAAACAAGAAGGAATCGAAAAATGGCTTATTCCACGAGGGAAGGACACTGGGAATTCGATCATGAGTGCCCGTACTAAGAGGAACAGCAGCAAAAAGAATGAGGTACGCATAATTCTACTTTCGTTGTCTCGATGCATTACAGTGGGCTCACTCATCACAATTCCAGGATGAAAACGAAAGTGTGATGTTCCTCGACGAGAATATGACAAAATTGACCTCTTCGGAAGAGGATCAGCGACTGAAGAATGCTGCCACAATTGGTACTGCCCTGATGGTGGTAAACTCGCAACGAACGCTTGTTCTATTGTAAGTGTCACGGCCTTTGATGCGGATGTGGAGTGAGTCCAATTTGGTTATCTAACACTGTGCTGCTGCTTCTAATTTCTAGAACATCGATTGTGCTCGTCCTGCCACTTGTGTTGGCCCTAGCTCAGCAAAACCTAAACTCATATCATATGGTTGATCTCCTGCAGGCAAACAATGTGGCCGCACCGACGAATTCGTCAGAGGATTGCACATATCTGAAATCTAGCATCCAATCATGGCTTAAAATGGCCGCCGTTCCCCAGCCAGCCTCTCTGCTTGCAGATACCGAAGATACATATGTTCTGTGGGCTCAGCTGTTACCGAAAAGATGCAGCTTTCAAAGAGAGGATGGTGTGATAACTTTCTGTGAAGGCCGGGAGAATGAAGATGAAGATGCTTCGTTGGGCGAGACAGCTGCGGATACTTGTCTTGTTTGGGATGTTTATCGCCCGGCGACTCCAGACGACGCGACGCCTGATTATTTTGCACAGCAACTCTCTCTTCGATCAGAAGGCATTCGGCGAGTGTTTCGGGGATCGAATATGGGCAACATGTCGTCATTCCAAGCCAATGTCATCTACAACTACAATCCCACAGTCGAGCTTGTGTAAGTACCACGATTTTTTCACTTGAGATATAATATGGTGTTGGTCCCTGACAGTTCGTCAACTTTCAGGAACATGGGGAACTTCTTCGTGCTGCTAGGAATTCTTCTATTGGGACTATACGGACTGAACGCCCTGCGTGGCGAAGCTATTCGACTTGTTCTTGATCCCTTGCAAAGGATGCTTAAGATTGTCTTGCGATGTAAGCAACTGCTGTCAACTTATTGAACTGGCAATCGACTACTCTGGGCGTCTCTCACTTTCTTTTATTCATACAATCACTGCACAGACGCCGAAAATCCTCTTTCCCAGGACGTGAAGAACGGTTCGGACAAAAAGGATGATGATAGTGCTCTCGATGTCGACGCCGAAGAAATTGGTAACTACGAGACAGAACAGCTTATCAATGCGATCACAAAAATTGCAGACCTTCTTCGAAAGTGTTGGGGAGTCGCCGGTGCCGGAATCATCTCGTCAAATCTTGCGAGGACAAAAGACGGAAAAACTGTCGTTTTCAACCCGACGGTACCAGGAAAGCGAGTCTATGCTCTTTTTGGATTTGTTGCGATTAATGGCTTTAGCGCACAACTCCGTGCTCTTGATCGAGACGTCATGATTCTGATCAACGATGTTGCCAAAGTGGTTCACGATGAAGTATACAGGTGGGCTCTCGGGGACCACGGGCAGTGCAACAAGAATCTCGGATCTGCATTTTTGATGGTGTTTCGCATCGGAGATTTCTCCGAAGTGCACAAGAAGAAGCAAGTAGCCACAGAGAAATTGTTCCGAGACAACGCCAAAACAAGCAACAAGAAAAATGCCAACCTGAGAAGGCGCTATACTTCACGCTCTAGCCTGGGCCGCTCGGCATACGTTGGACGCAAGGGAGGTAGACAAGATATGGATGGGCAGATCCCATTAGCGTCGTTGCCCGGTATCCAGTCCTTTACTGATCGTGCTCTGTTGGGTATGCTGAAATCATTTGCCGGAGTACATCGAGACAAGCAGCTGACAGTCTGGAAGAATGATTTTCGCCTCAGTGCTGGTGTATCTGCTTATCACGTGGATATCATTTATGGTATGGATGCTGGCTGGGCCGTCGAAGGGGCCGTCGGTAGCGAATACAAGATTGACGCCACGTACCTTTCGCCTCATGTGAATATGGCCTCCCGAATGATGAGTGCGTCAAAGCAATATGGCGTCACTATATTGCTGAGCAAAGCTGTCGAAGAACTCTTGTCCCGAACTTGTCGCAAGAAGCTTCGCCATTTGGATACGGTCTATGTGAAGGGAAGTAAGGTCAAGCAGGAGATTTTCACCTTCGATGCTCGATATCACGGGGTGGATTTCTTTTTGCTGGAACGAACTCCCGAGCAAGCTGATTTGGATGCAGAGTCGTACACACCAAATATTTGGGAACATGATCCGGATTTACGTGCCATGCGCCAACACGTCTCAGACCAGTTCATGGAGGTCTTCCAGCTTGGGGTGATGCAGTATCTGGCTGGAAAGTGGAAGGAGGCCTACAAAACTCTTGAGCGTGCCGACGACATGATGATGGAAACCGTGCTTGAAGATGGATACCTTGAGTATGACGAGGAAGAGCTGGAAGGGCGTATCTTTGACAAAACTGATCAAAGTGAAGACATTGTCAGAATCCGACATGAAATTGGAGATGGGGCCTCCCGTGTCCTCATGGCGTACATGGAACGAAGAAAACTCCGGGCCCCAGACGATTGGGACGGCGTTAGACAACTTTATAGCAAGTAAATCAAAATTCGATAAAGTTGACTATATCCTTGATTGCTACAGTGTGTCAAGGTAGGTCTACTGGTACCGGTAGCTTCTGCTCCAGATCTCTGCTCTATCTGTACAAGAACTGTGCCGGTATTACCGGTAGCTACTCGTCTACCGTACCGGTACCGTATGTACCGGGACTGACTACGAAGTAGACTACCCGGTAGATTGACTGACTAGTTCGACTTCACTACCTCCATCGAAAGCCCTCTTCTGGCGCTTTTGGCACGCGCTCTTATCTCTTATCCCTCATTCATCATTCATCAGAATACATCTTTCCTCATTCCTCATTGAACCCTGGACTGGACCTTTGTTACCATCCCAGGCCAAAAAGACAATCGCAAGTCAGGCAACTCATTAATTAATCCATATCGAACCCATTGTCCACCCGGAACCACCTCTTCCTCGAAAATGGGCTGTTCTATCCAAATTGTCATGGTGAGTCGTGAGTCGTCCTGTCCTCGATCCTCGATCCAAAACTACGGCGCTTGACGGATAATGTTGCTCGTTTTGTGCTGCAATTTGTCTTGATTGCACTCATCCACGATGCTCATTTTCCGTTTGCTCTTCCAATTACCAGGGGCCTGCCGGGAGTGGGAAATCCACGTACTGCCAAGCAATGCAGCAGCATGCTCAAACACTTGGGGGACCGCGGCGGCGAACCATTCATGTTGCGAACCTGGACCCGGCCGCAGAGCATTTTGGATATGAACTAGCTTTTGACATCCGCGATTTGATCTCAGTGGAAGAAGTCATGGAAGAGCTCGGGCTGGGGCCGAATGGCGGATTGATCTATTGTATGGAATATCTACTCAACAATCTTGACTGGTTGCAAGATCACTTGGAGGGTTTTGGAGATGACGAATATTTGATCCTTGATTGTCCTGGCCAACTGGAATTGTACACGCACGTGCCGTTGATGAGAAATGTAGTAGATCGGATGCGTATGTGGGGATATGATTCGAAAATGGTGGCAGTCTTTTTGATTGATGTAACTTTCGTAGTGGACATTTCGAAATTTTTGTCGGGCTCGCTATTGAGTTTGTCAGCCATGATTGCCTTGGAACTGCCCCACGTAAATGTGTTGACAAAGTGCGATCTGATTGCTGAAGAAGAAGTCGAACGGATTTTAAATTTGCAAAGTGCCTCCGAACTGTGGACTCGAGAACAGGATTCAAATTCATTGCTGCCGCCCCGATACGAAGATGGGACCGATGAACAACGACGACTGGAACGAAGGCGGAGACATCGACAAAGGCTGACTGATTCCATTTGTCAAGTGTTGGATGATTATACAATGGTTAGCTACGTGCCACTCAATATCAGAGACGAGGACAGCATCGATCACGTCTTGGCCTGTGTTGATTCCACGATTCAGTACGGAGAAGATTTGGAGGTCAGGGGTCTTGATGGAGAAGTAGACGACGACGGAGGCGACGAGTAGTCTACTCGGAGTAGCTATGATAGAGAAGAAGAATGTAAAATGGGCGAGTATGATATTTCCTAGCGACAAGCACATACTCTACTGTAATATGCTATTATGATAATACAGCAGAATGCACTGTTGCTGCACAATCCGCCTTGGCAATTCCCACTTGATGGTTTTGAGTGTCAAACAAAATATCATGTCCAAACAACGCGTTTGCACCCAGGACGGCCCCTTCGGTTTCTTCCAGATATACCCGATTCGTAAGGCTCTTTGTACCATTCCAGCTTTGAACTTGGTCCCGCAAACCATCTATGGTGATTCCCTCCATGTAGAATTTCGGTTGAATCGCGACACTCACGTTGTTCGCCATGACAATTGAAATGTTGGGCAGCTTCAAAAAATCTTCAAAGGAGTAGCTCTTTTGTCTGGCGCTCTCAGAAAAATCTGTCAAACCGTCCGTCCAGAGCATGGCAGCCCTGCCAAATTTCTTAGCTAGATTCGCAGGAAGGTAGGTATCCGTGGTACCGCTATCGAGAATACAACCTTTCCCCGCGTTGATCGTATGCAAAAGCGACGGGTGGTTTCCCGAGGAAGTGACTTCAATATCTCCCACTAACACACGAGTAATTTCGACGCTGTACCATCCATGCTCTCTTGTAATAGGAGTCATTCTCATTGGCTCGTGATGGTATTGTGTTGGCATGCTTCCACCGAGAGATAAATGTCCAGCATCCGACGTCAGACATAGACTGAAAGCATTTCGAGGGATGGCTTTAGCTTTGTAATAAGCAGCCACCAAGGATGTTTCATGCCGGGCCAAGCCAAGAATTCCATCAGCATACTGTTTCTGAAAGAGGCCCTTTATGGAAGTTTGACAACCAAACGCATACGGTATCGCTAATTGCATGTGATCTTCGATGCTCTCCACGACGTCAGAAGTACCGAGCCATACCATGTCTTCCACTTCATTCGCGGACCAAGAACTACCTTCTGTATACTTTTGAGAAATTTCGCACTGTTCTCCAAACAATGAACACGTTGAAATGCCCTCTAGAATGCAGTTTCCACATTTGCTGGCTCGCTGGGTAGTCGACCGACTGGGGTCAAAGTAGGGGCTTGCATGTTTGCCACACGACCGACAAGGCTTACAGGGAAATGCCATGACGCGGGATCCAGTGTCCACAATCAAGGTTTGCCGCTGAGGAGGAGATCCAATGTATAAATGGACATGGTGAGTTCCTGAATGGGCGTGAAGTGGAACTGTCAAATTGGCGGCCAACAAGTCCGTTTCTTCTTGCTGTCTTGTCTGGAACTGCGACGATACTTCCTCTTCCGCACCGGGAACACCCCGAAGACCCACCAATTGACGTGAATCAGCGGCAGTAAGAGCTGCACGACTTGCCAAAAATGCAGTCATGAACCATAGAGCCCATAATGGCGGATGGAAACGTCGATATTTCCCACAAGATCGCATCGCCGCCGCAAATACAACGGGAGAAAGCTGCGTGAGGCCAACTGCCTGGTTGCAGGGGACTACCAGTGTGTTTGAATCAGAGATTGTGGAAATTGCATCCACGGCGGCGTGCAGCACTTATAGTAGTGGTTCAACAGAAAAGCCCGCGAAATGCAAATAACAATGTTTATCGCACACGTCGTCGCCCCATGGTCGATGGTCGATGGTCGCTTCTGCTGGAGGAGTGCTTGGAGGTTGGAGGGAGATACTCTACCGATACTGTCGTACCGCGGTACCGGTACCAGGTACGGTACCGGTACGTAGAAGGAAGGCAGGCAGGCAGGCAGGTCGGGCGGGGCTCATCGTTTTTTTTCGCACGCACGCAGGCATGTCACAATGATGTCTCATGTCTCGCTGAAGTTGGTCCCCGTCGTCTGATGATGATTCGAGCTCCAGGACAATTGTACGAGCTCTAAAATTCAAATTTCCAATGCTCGTCTCCAGTCGCGAAGGCTTTGATGTCCGTTTTTCCACATGCAACGAGCAAACTCTGACAATAATAAACGCATCCTCTCTGCTGTTGGGTGTGTGCTGTGTTGCCCATGGAATGAAATAAAAGAAAAATAGAAGACAAACACCAAGTTCTCAACAACATTATAGTGCTGGAGAACAATGGCGGGAGTGACGGCAGAACCATCGGGGTTTCCCATCCCCTCCTCCCTGCAAGATTTGGAGCGGGGACCCTACAATTTACTTCCTTATCCACATGATTTTGACGATGACGATGAAGCGGCCCGGGCGGATTCTTTTAGTGCCTTGGTGGACCTTGTCGATCAAGGCAATCAGGTGTTACTGTCCGAGGGGATCACATTGTTCCAAAACTACGATGGTCAAACTCAATGGCTTCAAGCTGATCGTGTTCAGGCTCTCTACACTCTCGTTCGGTACGTTTCAAAGTCTCAAGTTCTATTTGTAGCAACAACATTTCTTGCAAAACCACCTATTTGTGTACTCATTACGTTCACTCAACCCCTTTCATCGCAGAAAATCCACATCGTTGTCCCCCGCAACTCGATGGGGTTTGATCAATGCACTTTGCCAAGCAGTCAAGGTTCTGTCGGCTATTCTTGGCGAGGAGCAAGACGCACGAGACTTCACTGCGGACGGAGAAGAAACAGAAGCGGCCGCTGCTACCAAGCATCTGGTTGTCAGTCAGCAGTTCCGAGATGCATTTGCATGCCACCTCTACATGCTCTTTTCGGTCATGTTCTTCATGGAATCCGAAGCGAAGGTCAGTTCAGGTCTCAAAACGGGAGGCGGAAGACGTGGAGCGGATAGCAACAATCACGAGGCAGAAGAAGCAGTCAATATGCGAGCTACTTGCGCCGAAGCTATGCTAGTCGCTGCGAAAAGCATGGGCAAGAATCGCAACAAACTCTGGAAACGGGGAGTACCAGATGAAACCGTAGTTGTCTTGCCATGCCGCATTGCCTATCAGATGTTGGAAAGCGCAACAGGTATCTTGGCGCGCAAAGCCAGTTCCGCGGATGCCGCCATGGGCATGATTGCCGCTACTGTGGACTCTTGTGATTCTTTGATGGGAACCGTTTTGGCCGCGCTCATGGATATGCTCCATTCGTATGAACACATGGCCTCGATCTGCGCCGAGTTGTGTGGCATGGTATCGAACAACCGCTTAGGTGTCGAACTTCTTCGGGAGATTGGACGCCTTGATACAGGGGGTCCAGCTGGCGGTGACGGTGGAAAAGCTAGTGGCATTAAGTATGTTGCGCCTTTCATCCACGAGCTGGCTCAACGCCGTCCTCGCCTAGTCCTGTCAAATGTTGCGCATCTATTGCCACATTTAGACTCCGAACCCTATTCTCTTCGATCTGCCATTGTGGTGGCCCTGGGCTACATCGTCGAACATATTGGAAAGAGTGGTCAACCATCCGACGATGAGGAAGGCGATGTGCAAGAAGCTTCAGAAGATGGTTCTTCCAGTCTTAACTTGGAAAAATCTCGTGGAAATCTCTTGGACATCCTTTCAGCTCGTTCCCACGACACGAGCTCGTACACAAGGTCCGCTGTCCTAAAAACATGGATCAATCTGACCCAGGCAGGAGCAGTACCCGTTGCGCGGATTCATTTCGTGACGGATATGGCAATCGATCGTCTCCATGACAAGACAGTAATGGTTCGGAAGCAGGCACTACAGGTATGTTTTCAATCATTTGTCGGCTTCTTTGTTCTCTTTGTCAGGGTACGCTGCTGACCGTTTCTTTCAAAGCTCTTGACTACTTTGCTGGAAAACAATCCTTACATGGGTGACCTAGATCCTGAACCATACAGGCAGAAACTAGCGGAACTATACAACTACGTCAAGGAGAATCTGCCGGCTGACCTCAAGGAGGCGCATGAAGCTGCTCTTCTGGAAGCGCAAAAGAATGAAGATGGGGAAGATGCTATTATGCAACTTGAACGAGCAACCCTTGCTGCGTCTATCGCCGAGGCTGGCTCAATGGACGGCTCGGAAGAATTGAGCACACAGGATAATGAATTTCGATCGAAGGTGGAGGCTCTAAAATTTGCGCAATCGGCCCTTGAATTTATCGACCAATACGAAAATGCCAGTACCAACCTTCATGGAATGCTCATGTCTGCCAACACCAGTGATGTCACAGAAGCCCTGCGATTCTTTGTCAAGGCTCGGCACTTCAAACTTCCTTGCGCCATTACGGGCATGAAACAAGCTCTTACTCTCATGTGGTCTACCGAGCAAAACATCAAAGACGAAGTGCTGAAGGCTTTCGTTGATGTCTTCATCGCCGTTCCAGGAACGGATGGGTCGGAGTGCCTGCCCTGCGACCAAATCGCTTATAACCTTCTCCTTCTTTCTAACCAAGCTACCGTCAGCGAGCTTGCTTCCATCGAAGAAGCTATTAGCTGCTTGGTCAAGGACGGAAGGATCCCACCTGAAGTGTTTTCAATTTTGTGGTCTGCCACCTCCAAGGGACCTGGTAGCTCTCGTGCCACTGCAATTCATGTGCTTGCCATGGCGGCCAACGCCGATAAGAGCATTGTGGAAAGCAAGTCTAGACTCAAGACTTTGCTTGACACCGCACTTGGTGACTACACTGAGGAGCGAAGAGATTGGACGATTGCTCGAGCCGCAGCTGTTGCTCTTCAACACGTCGAGCTAGCTCAGGTTGATCCATCGTGCGCCAAATATCTCGTGCTAGAGCGCATAATGGAGCAGCTTTGTGCTGTAGCACGAGGCGACTGGTGCTTGGATTCAAATGAGAAGGATACGCTAGAGTGGTTTGCAACGGCGGAACAAGCCATCGCTGCTCTCTTTGTTATTTCTCCTGAACCAGAAGTCGCTTGCTCGGAAATCATTCGTGGCATGTACGAGCAGACACTGGGATCGTCTTCGGTCGACGAGTGTCACCCTTTACGGCTGGCCCGATTTTGTCATGTTCTTGGACACATCGCCTTGAAGCTGCTCATTTACACCGAAGCGCTCTCGGGCGCTGTTCGCCGTGGAACAGCAAAGAAGACTCTGAAGAAGCAAGAGGAAGCAGATAAAAAGAAAGCAAAGGGTGCTCAACTATCGAGCGAGGACGATGATATTGAGGCCGAGCTGGGTATGGCCGCCGAGATTGAAGCAGAAAACGAACGGAAAGTCGCCGAGATCGCTGAGAAAGAAATCGTCGGGCGTGGACTCTTGAGCGTCTTTGGGCCAATTCTTGTTCGAGTTGTCGCTAATGAAGGCAACAAGTTCAACTCATTTGTGTTGCGTCAGACGTCGACTCTTGCTCTCTGCAAGTTCATGTGCGTATCATGCTCTTTCTGTGAGAAGCACCTTCCAGTTATCTTCACTGCTCTCGCCAAGGCGCCGGCTGAAGATGTTGTGCTCCGAGCAAATACGGTTATTGCCTTGGGTGATCTAGCCTTCCGTTTTCCGAATGAAGTTGAGCCTTACACCCCAAGGATGTATGCCTGTCTCCGAGATTCTTCAACAAAAGTTCGCCGTCACACGCTCATGGTCTTGACCCATCTCATCCTAAATGACATGGTGAAGGTCAAAGGACAAGTCTGCGAAATCGCCATGTGCTTGAGAGACGACGACCAGAGAATTCGTGATACGGCCCGTCTTCTTTTCCACGAGCTGAGTAAGCGAAGTAACAATCCTGTGTACAACCTGCTGCCTGACATCATCAGTCAGCTCAGTCAAATCAATCTTCAGAAAGACGACTTCCGAAGCATCATGTCATTCTTGCTCGGCTACATCAAGAAGGAGCGACAGAATGAAATGTTGATTGACAAGCTCTGTCAGCGCTTCCCCAAGTGCACGACCATCGAGCAAAAGGCTGATATCGCATTCTGCATGGCTCAACTCAAGGTCAACGAGAAATCTGTGAAGACTCTTGTGGACAATTTCAAGCTCTACAAGGACGCTCTCTTTGATGAAGAAGTAAAACGTCACTTCTTTGCCATCATCTCCAAGGCCAAAAAGTTTGCTAAACCGGAGGTGAAACAAGTTTTGGAAGAATGGGAAACCAAGCTGATTGAGCAAGCCGAAGCTGGAATGGAAAATAAACGAGCTGGGGAGAAGGCAGCTCAGGCCAAGGCTCGAGCTTCCCGTCGCGGAGCAAGGAAAGTCCAGCGCATTGAGACTATCCAAGAGTTTAGTGAGTGCGAGGAAGACGAAGGTGGGGACGAATCATCTTCCGACGAAGAGGAAGTTGATAAAGAAAATGCCGAGAATCGCCCAGAAAACGTTTCAATCGACCCAGGTCCCATCAAGAGAAGCTCACGAAGGAATCGGTTGGATGCATCTGCGCTTGAGGGATAGGGAATGAGTATTATTGCATAGCGTCGTGTCAATTCAATGTTATTGTTTACTTCTCCGATTCTACCTAGATCAAAGTACTGGTACTAACAGAGTAAAAACTGGTATAAAGTACGAGCGATTAGCACGGGCGATGATGTCGGTGATTAGACTATGAAGTAGTCTACTGGTAGACTACCGAGTACCGGTACGAGTACCTGTACATACTCAATACTGTAGCGCTGGGTACTGCACCGCGAGAGCGGACAAGTAATACCTGGGTACGTACCAGTAGTCTACCGGTACTACGGCGCGGGGACAGCTGGGGGAATTCACTACTTCGGGGTTTCAACTCAGGGAAGTCGCCCGATTTGGGCCTTGCGCAGACGACACAAGAAAAATTGCCCGATAGCGGCCAGACCAATTTGTGGCTGGCGATCGAGCATGAAAGGACCGACCGGCGCGCTTCATTTTACCCTGGTCCTATCAACATAAATAGCACGTCAATAATTAGCATGTCACATGAAACGTCCTCACAAAATGATTACGAGCACGCTTTTCTGGATATTGGATGCCGAACCGTCCCATGCTGTGCATGCATAACAAAACTCTGATCAGCAAAGAGGTGTCGGACCCAGCAGCCACGCACAACATCCTTTCTATCCGAAACCAGTATTTTCTTGAACCGGTTTCAAGAAAATACATTTAAAGCAATCGATTCACGGAGACCAAAAAGGTAAGCCATGCACACGGACTAGTCATTCGTTATTGTCGACTCTGGTGCCTGGTGTCGGAAGCAGATGTTACCTGTTGTGTGACAAAATGCAACTCGTCGGCCTCGATTCTCCCTGGTACGATTTCTACGCGTGACCCGTTGGGGCGACCGAATTTTGCTCACACAATTAATTGGACATCGCCCAAGAGGTGAACGCCCACATTCATCGTGCAGAGATCTTTTGGTACTCAGGCTTTACACCAAAAAGAAAGATAATAATCGACTGTCGTAAGCTTGCATCAGGAAATATATGAGGGTTTGGATGTTGTTTTCTCCCCACTTGTTGATTGTTCACATAATAATTGTTTCTCACGATGTGCCGGCATGCTTGCCCAGTAGAGTCAAGTACCAGTTCCTACGTAAGCATTTTCGGGAGGAGGTCACAAAATCATTGACAAGAAGTGAAAGAATAGAATTGGTTTTCATCACGAGGAACATTTCTGTTGCTGAATAATTTTAAGACCGCAAAGAAAACTTCGGGACCCACCATGTCCCACTATGGACCTGGGCATTTTGATGACGCGGATGGCTCTATTGAGCGCCGTATACAGGAAGAGTTACGAGCACGGCAACAACAAGCAAATTCGGTGGCAGCTGCATCCAGGCTCGCAGGATTTTCTGGCAGCGCAGCGGACCGTGCTGCTTACTTGAATTCATTGATTGCAGCAGAAACGGCTGCAGCTAACAGCGCTTCGTCCCCCTACAATTTTGCCCAACGCGCCGCGGCAGCAGGAGCTCATTCACCTTTCGCTGCAAGACCTTATGGCGTCCTTGGTCAGGCTGGATCTTCTCCAGCATATGCCAGCCCCAGTGATGCAGTTGCAGCAAGCCTTTATGCCAGACAGCGTGCTCAGTATGGATATGGGAATAGCGCCGCGTCGGCGGCAGCAGAACGTAATGCATATGCTAACGCGTATGGTGTCCCAGGTGGTGGTCATGACATTTACTCTCAACACTTCGGAAGATCAGAACAGCAAATGACTATGATGGATCGTGCAGCAGCATACAATGCCCAGAAGCGCAAGGCCGAGCAATCTAATCCCTTGCTACAGCAATCAGTTCAGTCCCCTTCATATGGACAAAAGCCGTCATCGCCCAACGCATCCTCGCCCAAGAGCACACCGCGTCCAGGTGTTTCGACGCCTTCATCTGCTTCAGCTAGCAAGGCACGTCCTCGCAAAGAACCAGATACCGATTCGCCCAACCGCACCCCGGCTTCGGAAAAAGAAAAGATCAAAGGTGATTCCACGTCAGACTCTGAGCAAGATGACGACTCACAAAAGTGGTACTCTGGTTCCGTGCCCTTGGGGCTGGAAGACGATAAATATTGGCTTTCGGAATTGCAAGTTTTCCTTCGAGCAAATTTTGCAGAGGCATTTGGAGCGACGGAAGAGGATATTGCTGCACCAATGCACGGGCGTAACAAGCCCATCGCACTGGGACAGGTTGGTATTCGATGTATGCACTGCAAACGTAAGTATTTTTCGGAGTCTTGGTTAATCGTTCCGTTGTTACAGTAGTCCGTCTTCTAACCGTTTTCCCACTCCCTTCCTCGACACAGACGAAAATCCTGCAGAACGTGGACAGCAGGCAACCAGTTACCCTAGTCTCATCAGTGGGATCTATAACAGTGTCCAGCAGATGCTCCGTCTTCACCTGGACTGTTGTCAGGCGATGCCGCCCCACGTTCGAAATAAGATCGAGCAGCTAAAATTGTCGAGCTCTAGTAGAGGAGGGCGCAAACAATATTGGGTCGACTCGGCAAGGCGTCTTGGTCTAGTTGACACTCCACATGGAATTCACTTTGGGCGAGATCCAAATGGTCCTCTACCTGCACTTACAGGTCCCTCGGTAAACTCGAAAGAAGGGCGGAAAAAGAAAGAAGCCTTGAAAAAGGAAGAAGTCGAGCCAGAACCGGAGCCAGTTCAAGAGCTGGAAGAACAGCAGCAGCAGCAGCAGCAGCTCGAGATACCGCCTCCACCAGTCGTGCCGTCCCTAGACGACAGACCACTTGTATTCCCGGAGGACATGGAATTGATTTCGGATTATCTGTTTGTCACCCTAGAACAAATGAGCCCCTGCGTCCTGATGGAAGCTGATCGAGTTGGCTGCTACAAAACAAGGAAGGTCGGATTTCCTGGTCTCGCTTGCAAACACTGTGTTGGTCAGGCAGGATGTGGGCGCTATTTTCCTGCTAGTGAAGCATCTCTCTCACAGACGACAACCTCTCAAACGATAAGTAAGTGTGAATACAGTTGATTGCTATGCGTTGACTGACAGCGAAGACGTCGAAACTGACACTGCTATGTTTATCTGTATTTATCAGTGAACCACGTGCGAAACTGCCGTCGCTGCCCAATTGAGATAAGGGAGAATCTTGAGATCATGAAACGTGCGCGCATGGGACCCGACGGGAAGCGTGCTGACAAGCCCAAGCACGGTGGCAGGAAAGTCTTCTTTCATCGTCTGTGGTGTAGAATTCAAGGCATACCGATGCAAGATGGAAAGGGAGAGACCAAAGAGAAGAAGAAACGTGGAAAGAAGTCCGGCTCAAAGAAGTCAAGCAAGAAGCGTGCAGAAGCGCAAAGTGACAACGACTCACCCTCTGGGGATGAAAGAGAGGGTGCGCCGCCGAACCTTATGGAATCGAGCGAGGAAGACACAGAGACCGAGTCATCATCGGACGAATCCGACTCGGAGGAACCCAAAACTGCTGAGGCATCCAAGAAAAACGAGAAGAAAAGTGGAAAGAAAAGCAAGCCATCCAATTGGCACGACGGATGCGTTCGCCTCACGAAAACAGATGATGTCAACTGGTTGTCAGAAATGCAATGTTTTCTGAGAAGCGACCTCGTGGAAGTCTTTGCGTATCAAGAGGAGGATGGTCTGGAAGGATATACCGGTAGGAAAGAACCCGCTATTGGTCAGGTTGGTGTCAGATGTGTGACTTGCAAGTCACTCGACCCCTCTGAAAAGCCCAACGGGTGTGTCGCATTTCCGGAAAATCTCTCCAACTTGCATACTAAAGCGATGGATATGCTTCGTTTACACTTCCACTCTTGTCCGTCGATGCGAGATGACACCAAGGAAACTTTCAAGACTCTCCGAGGATTCGGGCCGAAAGTAGCTGATGATTCGCAGCAATACTGGGTTGACTCTGCTCGTGATATTGGGTTGTCAAATATCCCCCCTGGTGGTTCTGAAAATGGCTGGGGCATTAGCTTCAGAAGGAATCCATTAGAGCCGAGTCCTTGCGATGAATTGGATAGAGAGGTCATTAATGGCAATCCTGCAGTCCTGGGTAAAAACTATCTCATCAAAGCAGAGGACAGGGGAATTTGTACTGACCAAGTACTTTTGATGATGCGCCAAGTTAGAGTTTGCACATTTCAAAAGAGGGATCGCCGAGGTGGACCAGGGGCGCGAGGGCGCGACCGTGTTATTGGGTTTCCCGGTCTATGTTGCAAACACTGCGCTTCCAAGAATAACTCAGGCCGCTATTTTCCGGTGTCAGCCAAGAACCTTACAGACAACACTGCGAACTCACTCCTCAGTCATGTCTCGACGTGCAGTCGATGCCCTGAGCCTATCAAGGCATCTATCGCTTATTTGAGTCATCGCGGCATTCTTCAGAAAGCGGAGCTAAGTGGTAGCTGGAAAAAAGGATTTTTCAAGAAGATCTGGGACAGGCTACATGTACAGCGTGCATGGAGCTCTGCTTCAGGAGAGGCTGAAGATGACGAAGAAGCAGCCTCCGTTTCGAGCGAAGAGGAGGTACAAGATGAGTCCAAAGAAGAAAGTGACGGTGGTGGCTCTGATGGAGTGGAGAGACTGGGAGATAACATGAATGCCTTGATAAAAGCAGCTGCGATCTGGCTCACCGAACAAGACCAAGTCTCAGACCCTTCTAGCCGCATCAAGACTTCCCGCGGGCGAGCTCTTCCCAGTAAACGCCCTGCTGTCCCTTCTCCAGCACCAAAGGGCAAGAGCCGTTCCGGCTCCAGCCTAACATCTGGCAAGAGACGACGAGTTCATTTCTAGAATAGATCCACTGGCTTAAAAAATCGAGTTGCAATCCGCTAATAGGCTGTTGGCACTCTTGCAGGATATAATGTTCCAGGTCATTATTTTCCCGCCGTTGCAGAGTTATGTCTTCGACTAGTAAAAAGTGAGCTGCCTGCTTTCGCAGGGCGGTGCTTGGAGGTATGGTGTGGTGATCCGCAAGGATGCCGACTCGTCCCAACGAAGACGCGTGACTCCTTCGGTTGGATGTAGGTTCGAATAACTTCATAGCAGTGACTGTACACGTAGGTTTAGTAGTAGTAGTAGTAGTAGAGGGCTATCTTGTCGTGTTTAGAACCCCGACTCTCTCGTAGTTTCTTTACTTAGTAGGGCAGGAAGAAGGGTTTGCACAGCAACAACGCGCTTCTCGGAAATCGATTACGTACCGGCGGTAGGAACTTCCACTGGGCTTGGGGGGATGGCGAGACACACCTTCGAGGTAGTAGAATACCAATCACATTCTTCGAGGGTCTAAGACCGGGAACGAGAACACCGATGTCTTCCAGAGCGGGACTGTTGGTGGCGATTTGAGAACTGAAGGCCTTGTCTAGTTAGTAGTACATAGGCTAAGGTACGTACGTCGAAGAACGCAGTAGAATTGAGAACAGAGGACAGGGGACGAGAAGGGTACAAGTAGTAGTTGAGAAGAGTCGTCAAAGCCAAATGAGCATGGTTGCATGGAGAGGGGTATCGATCTTCTAGCACACCACCGAGGGGACAGCTCTTGTGCCGCCTGAAGCACTTTTCCCCTTATCAAATATGGTGGGTGGTTTTTTATAATGGTTGCCACTTTTTTGTCAACACAAATATGGAAGATTGGTAGCTATGCACCACACCTACCATGAATTGTAACAATACACTCAGCCCAACGAGCCGATCGCCCCGCCCACTGTACGAGTACTTGTAATGTAATTCTACCCCGACCTAATACCACTCTAGCTAGAGTCGACGACTACTACATTATCTAAAACAGAGTCCTTCAAGAATGACGACAATAGAAGCGAGACGGAGCATTGCTTTTTTATTCTTTGTCAATAAACTTGAAATCATTGTTGTTAAAGATAGTGCTGTGCTTTAGTCTTCATCGATCGGTGTCTAGAATGACGAGCAAATGGACGAGGCTGGAGAGAAAAGAAGACTACAAGTACTACCCGTACCTTGCCCGTACAGTACATCATGCATGATGATGATGTTTGATTGACGTGTGATGTCTGTTTTTAGAAGAAGTTCTTGATGAAGCATGAAGCATGGTTCGGAGTTCGGCTACTCGTTCGTAGTACCGTACTGCGTACCTGGTACGGTACTGTACTGTAATTCAGATTATTGAAAATGGTGGTGGTGGTTGTACAGCAGTACCAGTGCAGTACTGGTACTGGTACTGTACCGGCACAGAACTCAACCAGTACTGTTTTTGTTGTATGCGTATTTGTATATTCATCATACCCTATTCTTTATATCATATGCCACAATGCGCCGGCCGGTCCATTTCAAGAGCCGAAACTACTCGGACCCCGCCCGCCCGGCTGCTCACTACCTGTACGAGTACGAGTACAAGTACGAGTACCAGGAACATCCAAGGATCGAGCGATCACGCGCGCTCCACCTTCCTCCACTGTACTCAAAAGCGCGTTAAATCGAAACCGCGGTGTCTGCTTCGGAGCGTGGCCCACGGTTCTTGGCCTGGGCCAAGAATAGGGCCAAGATTCTTGGCCTGCGCCAAGATTCTTGGCCTAGAGCCCCCCCTTCTCTGTGCTCCCTGCCCCCCCATTTTTAAAAATCCAATCTTTCAGGTTCAAGCGTCAAAAGCGCATCGCGGCACAAAAAAGTATTGAAAGAAAAGAAGGGCTTTGACGAAGAAAAACTGTGATGTGACATATGTCTACCGTTTTGTAGTTGACAATGTCATCTTGCAGTGGAAAATTCAGTAATGCAGTAAGCAACCGCTTCAGCGAACGATAATGTGTTAGTAACCATTATCAATGAGAAATAATTATTTATTGCAAATGTTTGCATGAAAATCGATCGTATAAGTAGAAAAGGGAGTAGTATTATAGTGTTTTCAACTGTGACGTCACTCGGGGCAATTACGGGCTTTTTCTAGGCCTCTAGATGAAGCTCGGATTCACAATCAACCCATACGACCGATGCGTTGCGAACAAGACAATCGGAGGTTGGGAATAGACCAGTTGATGATACCGTTCGAAGGACGGACCATATTGAAACTGACACGTCGACTATCCAGATCGACACTCGTGCTCACGTCACATCTGATGATGAAACCACAGTGGTAGAATAAAGGAGACAACCATGAGCATCATCTGCATGATGATCTCATTGTTGTTTGCGAATCTAACACTACGAAAGTTATTGTTACACTGTGTGTTTAGCTGAGACTGACTTTGTTATCATATTGATACAATAGTCTGGCTTTTCACCGTTGTTTCAACAGCCTGCACCGACCACCGCCGACCGACCCCTCGCGCGCACGAACGGTTAGTGCGTTGCATCCTCGCACCTCCCTCCACGCACCACCGCCGCGCAAGACTTCACCTGACAATCATTTTTCACCTCTCGTGATAGCGTGTTGCCGTCATTTTGTTGGAGATTCAAAATCGACCGACTGATGTTCACATCAAAACCCCACCAGATGCTTAAAAAAAATCATCTCCCAGCAAAATTAACCGCCACTAGACCACGAGTACCATACATACACCTTTGAAAATCCTCCCCGTTTAAAAACTGACTGGACCAAGGAGACCTGTCTGTGCTCTTTTTCAAAAAGCAAACGGTCTCGACATTCGAGGCGACGACCAAGGATGAATGGCAAGAATGATTCCTCTGGTTCCATTTTTAGCACATTCGCATGCGGTACAATGCAGCTGGATCAGTGGACGGCGATATTTGGCTTCAGTGATCCGGCCAAATCTGGCTCCGAGTCTTCAGATGAAGACGATGAATCGAAGTTCTGGTTTGCAGAGCCTGTTTTTGAGCCATCGCGACCAAAACAATACCTGCCACCAAAGCCAAACGATGCTGTATCATGCGATCCTGATTCATGCCGCGCAGCGTCGGGGATATGCGTCGACTGCACTCGCTGTACGAATCATTGCGAATGTCCAGCAGCAGAAACCGAGGTATTCGTACCTTTCAGAGTATTTGACTGCAATCCTGTTACTTGCAAGCAACTAGTCTGTGGTGGGTGTTCTAAATGTACTGATCATTGCACCTGCAAATGGGATAGTAAGGGACGATCCGATCATGATCATCTCCGTCTCAGTCCCTTGTCCAACTCCAGAATGGAAGGACTACGAAAGAAGTTAAGCTGGGCTCATCTACATAGAAAAGGCGAATTCTAAATCCATTTTTGTCTTCACAACGATATTGTGTTGTAGCTTCTACTCTATCTAGAGAGTTGGGTCCTCGTCTTGGTTCACCTACTGCGCCAAGCACAATCTTCGTGACAGATTCCCATTAGGAACCTAGCTAGGAAGAATTGACTTCCAATGCGATCTCGTTGGTAATGCGTTGAAGAGCTCGGTTTTTGCTCATTTCGGGTATGACAATGGTCTTGATTAGCTTCATTCGATCAAGAGAAAGAACCTTCGGAGCCTCGGATAACCACCAGCAAGGACTCTGCACTGACTCCTCTTCGCCAAGATCGCTTCCTAGAGTCTTTCCGGAGAGCATGTCTACGAGGACACGCAGGGAAGATTCGTTTCCGCTCATGGCCAGTGTACGCGCAAACAACGTGAGCCAATACTCAAATTCGGAATCCGAATTCAAGGCAACAGCGCATGCCATACGATCTTCGCAATGTGACCTCGTCGCCATATCACTCGTCGCCTCACCATTGTGGTGATAGGCTCGATCAGCGTGACTGCCAGCAAAGGCGCGCCCCCTCCGTGATGATTTGAGACTAGAACATGTCGCCCCAAGTCTGACAGAATGGTCGAGTTTTGAAAGTTCGCCGTTGGTTATCTTTTTCGCTTTCGAGAGAGAAGGAAGAGTGCTGTAAAAGTCAGAGAGAACAAACCGACTATCAGCCACCCTCATCCAAAGTTCCGACGCAGAATCGTAAACAAAGGCCTGCAGAGATCCTCCAGCGCCGACAGAAGGACTGTTGTTCGAGCGACTGCTCTCATCTTGATTCGATCGACTCTGCGTTGGGTGAAGTGCCAAAAGGAGCAAAAGCCTATTCGTGTCGGTCAACTGAATACGAGTCAACTTTGGTAGGTGCAGCTCATTCGACAGATCGGAGGATAAAAGCATGTGCGACATTGGTGGCATAATAGTTCCCTTGTAGCAGACTTTCAGACCTGGATCCAATGAATAAACTCCGAAAGACCCATCGGCTGAAACGACCAGCATTTCGGTCTTATTTTTCTTTTTTTCTCCAGATGGATAATCATGGAGTGTGAGCGCGACAATGGGGCGACCAAATACAAAGGGCGGGTGCGACCGGAAACCCGCCCCACTTTTCCAGCCCAAAGACGGGGATGTTCCGTAAAGTTGAACACAACCATCCACCGTTCCAACTGCAAGCAAATTCCTGCTGGCAGCAATGGCGGAGCAAGATGTCCCAGGTATTTGATCCTTGTACAGGTTCTGACCCGATCGACTTATTGACAGCATCGTACATGGCAATGCAATTCCTTTTGATCCCTGAGGTATTTGAATCGAATTTGTGCAATCGGCTACAAACTTCGTTTCATCCCCAGAACCGTCGGGGTCTACCGGTAGCTCAACGGAGTGGATCCGGTCAGTGCTATGGGGAATTTGAGGTGTCGACATCTGAATCCCCGCAAGCAGCTGTGCGGCGTTAGTTTGGGAGACGTGATGTTGAGCCGTTTCTCTGTGACCCGGGGTGGGGCTCATAGTAGGGACTGATTCTGGTTGTGTATTGGTTGGTGGTTTCTGTGCACCGACCACTGCTTCTGCGCCTGACGCAGCTTGTTCCGCCAATTCCATGGCACCTTCTAGACTGTCAATCTTCTTTTTGGGGGACTTTTCCACCCCACCAGCTGTTCCATTCGATGTTTTAGCTGCTTTGGCTGGCGGAGCGTCAACGGACATGAGTAGAGGTTGAATTCGCTTCTTTCCACCTTTAGCACGACTCTCTGATTGACTCGCCCTAATCTCGGCAGCTGAGAGACTTCTGTTATTTGCCCGTCCTGCGGTTGAGTCCTCGTTCATGTCGATCGGCCCTTCGTCATCGTCATCTTCATCTTCGTCTTCAAGGGTATACTGAAGCGTATTTTCGATCAATTTGGGTCCCGAGTTTTCTCCAACAAAGAGACGACGCATTCCCATGTCCGTTTCGTTCAAATCAATACCATACCTAAGCTGAAAGACCCGGGCTTGTTCTTCAGGTTTCAAGAAATTTCCAAGCTCATCGGGCACTCCAAACTTTAAGGCAACTACTTGACCGTCCAGTAGCGAAACAAGCAACATGACATTGTCATTTACTCGGCCCCAAGCCAAATCGGTAACAGTGCATCTGGTTTCGGAGCATTGGATCTTGAACACTGGTCTCGACCGTCTGGTGCTCCACACTGTGACGAAACCCCGTTTATCGCCCAGCGCCAAAAGTGTTGCATACTCAGGTTCTTCGTCGTCCCCGTTCTCCCCATCCGCTCGTGCGTCCAGCAACAGAGGACAGTGCCGACAGACAACTACGGGCTGTTTGTGACCTACCAAGTTGGCAGCACCTGACGCTGTAGATTTGGCACTGCTGACAGCCCATCCCTCTCGAGAAATGGTGGAGGCGACATGTTTGTTCTTGACGACCGCGTTGGTACTGCAGATATAAGCACCGTCGGTGGACCAAGAGAGTCGACGAAACAAGGATTGGCTTGACAAGGCATGAGAGTCGTTTTCATTCCACCGTCTAAAGATTCCCGAATTGGAGTCAATTCGTTTCTCCAGTCCCCAGTCGTCATGGGCTCGCCAAACACAAACACTGGGATCGTCCCCACTACTCGCTAGGTAAGTCCCTGCTGGATCAAAGGTGACACCCTTCACCGTAGACGTATGAATCCCTTTTCCAAGAATCTTGTATGGATTCATCAAGACATTGGAGTGTGTGGGTCTGTGGTGACTACTCGCCAAGTCTGTTAACTTCCAGACAATGATTGGAGCATTCGAATCTAAGGAACAACTGACCAAGTGCGAATCATCAGGAGCCCACGCCAACCCAACAACGTCCAGGGCGTGTCCCCTGCCCAGCTTGATTCTCGTCCAATGCTCCAAGGAACTATCCAAATTGCCGTTTGTCGTGGCGGAAGAATTGGAAGCAAGAGTGTAGATGCACACCGCCGCATCGTCCCCTGCACTGGCCAAGTACTGACCATTGGTGGAGAATCGTACTGCTAGAACGGAAGATCCTGTATGGGCAGAAAGGGTACACAAAAGACGATGGTGGTGGTGACTGTGGTGATGATGATGCTGTGAATGCTTGGTAGGTGACGGTGTCGGATGAGACGCGTCTGGTACGCTTGGCATTTTGCTGGGTGTACCAGCTGCTCCGTCCTTTTTCCGCCGCACAACGCTCGTGAGATCATGGACGGCTTCGTCTTCTCCCCCCACGGAGGACTCACTACCACTTCCATCATCTGCTGCAGTCGTAGCCCCATGACTCTCCTCGGCCCCTGAGGATTCTCCACTGCTTTCATATGTTCCTCCTTCCTTGTACTGCGACGATCGGGCTTTGTGAGCCGTGGTCTTTCCGCTGCTGGTTGTCTTGGCTTGCTGGGCGGCAAACAGGGCACCTGCATTCCAAATCCGAACCGTGCCATCTCCTCCACCAGTGGCAAACTTTTGCCCCTTGGGGTGAACGTCCAAGCTATAAATGGCACACTTTTGCGTGCCTCCCAGACCTTCCAGTAGCTTTAGCGAATCCAAGGCACGATGCTCGTTTCGATCATCGGCTTTGTTGCCGCCGTGCGGGGTCAAGGCAGCAGTACTGCTGCTGCTAGCTTGTCCGCCGACTGTTTCCGACGAGTGGGCTACCCACAAGGGGACTTCCGCCACCACCATCTTCAATGATAGTGTATGCGGATGGATCTTCCTTCTTGATTCAATGACAGAGACTTGCTTGAAAGAAACAAAATACAAAAGCGATTTTGAGACAAAAGCAGCACCTATTACAACGTCGGTGTGGGTGTGCTGAGATCTGAGGGGATAGATCCAAATCAACTCTGCAGCTCGAACTATGGAGTTTATTGACGACGTTTCAATGCCAATGCTCAATGACAGGATAAAGCTACAGCAAATTACACACTTTTCGTAATAAGGTATTACAGATGCAATTGTAAACTGCGTGAATTTTTGTGTGTCCACCGCCGCTCAACTATCTATTGGGAACACGGGCTCTCCACATCTACAGTACCGGTACCACATACCGATCCCGAGGATCGTGAGACGCTCTGCGCTGCCGTTGGCGGATTTGGCGGGAACCCAAAGCTGTACCGGTACTTGTACTCGTAGCGATGATTGGCACACGCAGCGCGACGATGGCATTGAAAAAGTGCGTGAAAGACGACGAAAACATGACAGGCGCGGGTTGTTGTGGTTTTGCGTTGTTGAATGATTGAGGCCGGGATTGATTGGGGTGATGTCGGATGGACGGACAGTACCGTACGTGTCCTCGTCCTTCTTTTGATGGCCGGCCAGACAGACATTTGGGAAAGAGTTTGTACCGGTACAGTACTACCGGTACCGATAGACTAATTGCTTTTTCCGACGAACATTCAAAAGGAATGAGAAGCATTTGCAACAACAACAGCAACAGCAACAACAACAACAACAATCTAAAATAGCTCACTCTTTTCACCGCACCTCTACTTTACTATTGTATTGTATCGGTACTGAAAGGACCACGACATGTATGTAGAGTTCCCGCTCCCATCTTTGCCAGCCTGCGCAGCACTTTGTATGTAGAGTTCCCACCCCCATCAAGCCAGCCCGGTCTCACCCCATTTATGAATCCCCCCCCTCAGAATCTTCATCGTCACGATTACTGTCCTGGTGAGGATTTCGCCAGGTCTGAGATAGTATGCCCACCTAAAAAGGGTCGCCACGTTGTTATTCTGACAGAAATCCTGGAGGACAGACTGAGGAAGTATTTCCTTGCTCGGTCTTCTCCTTGATAGAACAAGAGACACAACAGACGGGGGGGAACAAAGCCTCGCCCTCGATTTGCCGAATGAATCATTCTTCACCGGGCCAATCATCGTCTTGCCATCCGTCAGTCAGGCGGAGGCCTGACAGACAAGAAACTAGTTCTGTCTCCGTCTGTCTGGCTCACGAAACAAGTTTCAAGTTCACCAGCACGGGTTTCCCGGCCGTGTTGCCGCTTGCCACCGACATGGCCTCGAATAACCGCAAACCGCAACCAACAACCAACCGCGAAGTGGACAAAAACAACAACACCGCTATGCTGCTGCCGTAAACCAGCAACTGATGGCAAGTGGAAAGTGGAATCAATCACTGAGACTCTGACCAAGCACTCTCTATACTGACTCTCTAGAGGTACAAGAGAAAAGATCTGAAACCTTTCCTGGACACTCCTTGTAGAAGATTTCCTGCACAACATTAGTAGTCGTTCGCTCCCCGTTCGGAACGAAGATTCCTTTTTGATTCTTCTATAATTATTCTCGTTCTGGGAGGTGACTTCGAGGCTGCCTCGGTTTTGTTCTGCGGCAGTGCAATCTTGTGCATAAAATGAGTTCGACAAGACCTGAAAATGTCGGTAATGAATCATCATCATCATCACCTTCGGCCTTTGATCCGGATGAAGGCCTTCCAGTAGCTGTCCTGGCAGAAGCATTGGACGGTGAAGAAAATGTTCCTGAAATTGCATTCGACTATCAGGAGGAAGACGAAGAAGGAGAACAACAACAGGCCACTATTCATGTAGTTGTCGAAGAGACAGTTGATGATTCTGTCGAGGAAGTTGTCACAGCAGATATTTCGGCGGCTGTTGTAGAGCCTGCGGAAAACGACAACGAGGCAGCAGCAGCCCAAGCTCTTCCATTTGCTGCTATCGATCAGGCCGAAGCACTATTTGTTCCAGGGATCGAAGACGATCCAATTCTTGGTGACGACGAGGATGCACATCCATTGCTTGTGAGATTTGCGAATCTGAGAGGTCGGAATGCTGAATCAATATCCTCTTATTTGTTTGACATGATTCGAGAAGGTCACACATGCACGTCAGTTCTGGGAGGTTGGTCTCGACGTTTGGAGGGAGGATGCAATCGAGTCGTAGACCACTGTACGGGTCACCAAGATGAAGCATTTTACATCAGCTCAAATGGACGGACGGCACTTCACGAAGCTTGCCTTAGGGGTTCGTGCAGTCACGTCATTCGGGCTTTGCTAGCAGCAAATGCCATCGGGGCAACGGATCGAGACCATCAAGGGAACACCCCACTACATCTTCTCTTTGTGGATTACTCGACACAGAGATCTAGTATGCATCCTCAGGAAGAAATCGATACAATAGTGAGGGAGATACTGGCCGTGAGTCCAGCTTTCTTGGCGGCTGCCTCGAATGTCGAAGGAAGCACAGCCCTCCACATGGCATGTGCTAGTCCCGAGGCCATGATACCACCCAATAGTCTTGTACAACTGCTCGAAGCGAACCTGACTGCGGCGTCGAAAGTCAACAATCATAACCAGACACCATTGAGGCTACATTGCCAAAGAAGAAATGCTTCGCCTGAAGTCGCTCGAATTCTCTACGAAGCCAACCCAGAAGCCATTTTTGTGTTAGACAATGACGACGGATGGGCACCTCTCCACTACGCAGCCGCGAATACAAATTTTGAACTGATACAATTCCTAGTCGAGACCAATCCTGAAGCATCTAGGGTCAAGACGTCAAAGGGTGAAACAGCCTTGCACTTGATGTGTCGACAGAGTTTGGGAATTCTCCAGCTGCCCTCCATTGACCTTCTCCTACAAGCCTATCCAGACGCGGTGACGCAACGAGATTCTCAGCACATGTACACACCACTCCATCTACTTTGTCTTGCGGGTCCAAGGGTGTCTTTAGAGGTGGTAGAGAGACTACTCGAGGCAAATTCTCAAGCGGCGGAGATTGCCGACTCGGAACACTACCTCCCCCTACACTATGCCTGTGAAAATGGTTGTGAGGCGCCTGTCGTTTCAGCTATTCTACAAAGCTATCCATCCGCTGCCTATTCTATGACTCGAAAACAAGACTCGGCTCTATCGCTGGCATGTACCTGCAACAAATCAGTAGAAACGGTCCAGATGTTGATCCAAGCCAACTCTGATGCACTGATCAAGAAGAACGACTACGGCTTTGCACCATTGCATTGTGTTTGCAGAGCGTACCAGCCTCGCATGGGAATCGTGCAAGCCTTGCTGGACGCATGTCCGTCCTGTGTCACCTTAAAGACACACGGGGGTGAGACGCCAACACATTTGGCCTGTAGCAACTCTGGAGCCTTTGTTGGGGTGTTGCAATTACTGACGATGGCTCAAAATGATTTTCAGCAACTAGATCGAATAGTTCGGCCAGATAAGAAGCCCATGACAAATAAAGTTGGGAATACACCACGTGCGTATCAATCGATTGTTGTTTTATTTCCAATCTGCCCTCAAACCCGAACCACTCACACGCCTTGCCCCCTCCTCAGTTCACGATGCTTGCTTTCGTGGGTCACCGTTCGAACACATTGAGACACTTGCAATGGCAAATCCCGAATGGATTATGGTGCGAAACAACGCGGGGTACTCACCCTTCCAAATTCTTTGCAAGAATGGTCGTATCGACGAACGAATCGTCACTACCTTCTCTCGCATCGGTGGGCCTGAAATATTTAGCGTGATTGACTCCACGGGGAACACACCTCTACACTCGGCGATGCGGGAGGATATGGATTTGGCCACTCTCAAATGCCTCATTCGTGCTTTACCGGACTCGTTGCACTTGAAGACAGTCTACGGTGACTTGCCTTTGCATCTCGCGTGCTTTCGTCGTGCAGACCCCGATGTGGTACGAGAAGTGGCGCTGGCTAGCAGCAGCAGTCATGTGTCGCCTGTTTTGGAGCCTAACACGGCGGGTCAAACACCTATCGGTATTGCGATGGAGGAATTTCGATCTGTGTGTCGTGGGGGGCGTTTTTGCTGTGTCGTCTCTGACTACCGACCCGAACAACAGAGAGTTTTCCACATCTTGGCTACCTTGGTCAAAATATTGTATTATGGACCGAGCTATCAAGATCACAAGCAACTTAGTTTAGTTCGGGCATGTGTGGCACTACATCGCCAAGATGTCCGCCTGGACCCCGCCTTTATCCGACGCGCCATCCACGTTTACCCCGAGGAATGTCGAGTCTTGGATGAAGAGGGAAACTACCCACTGCACATTGAGGCCAGTATCCCGATCGAAAAGATGTTTCTGTTGGATGCAAACTCTGGATGTTGTGGTGGCGAATGCCATAAACGAATGGGTCTGTTGCGAATGCTACTAGAAGTATACCCTGCAGCCACTGAAGCAAGAAACAAGTTTGGTCACTTTCCTCTGAATCTCATGATCCAGAATGGCCGGCTTTGGGGCCATGAAGTTGCTTTGGCGCTACGGGCATTCCCTCCAGCATTGCACTGGCACAAGGGTCTTGACGACCGGATTTTGGCGCTCATTCTAGAAAAGGCTAGCAAGGAATGTGGAGTTGATACTCTATTTTCTTTGCTGAACAGTCGTCCTGATGTCTTTCGCCGACGATCGGCCCGGACCGGGAATCAGAACAGAAGTAATGTGATCATATACCGGTAGGGAACTTCTTCTATCTCAAGCGGTAGACTATCTTCTATTTACGCCTTGTCATAATTTCTGCTGGTCTGGGTCAGCGGCCCGTTTGCCGCGAAGTACTACTCACACTCTTACTAGCTAGTCTAGAAAGATTGCAATGTAGAGAAGATTGTTGCATGCACTCAGAATCGCCAGATGGTACATGTACCAGGTCTATCTATGAACACGTACAAAACTCTCGCAGTGTCATTCATTGATTTCGCACGTACGCATACTACGTCGCTATCGCTTGGTAATTTACGTGGGAGAATGGATCATTCGAGGAGTAGACTACTCGTACGGGTTCCACGAGATGACAATCAAATGTAGAGTACTGTAGCAACGTAGCAAGTCTATGTGATTTATCAATGCTAATGCAGGTAAAATAGCGGATGTTAT
The DNA here is from genome assembly GCA_956465555.1 of Nitzschia sp. pyKryTriq1. NCBI lineage: Eukaryota > Bacillariophyta > Bacillariophyceae > Bacillariales > Bacillariaceae > Nitzschia > Nitzschia sp. pyKryTriq1. The sequence continues at coordinate 1,446,515 of OY101122.1, read as the reverse complement.
TGCACTTGGTCTTTTCCAAGCATAAAACTGGTTTTTGATTGGGTAGTAGCTGGGGCCTCTAGCGGAGGCCCTCGTATCAATCAAAGTCAAAGAGGAAAACCATTTCATGTCCACCCTCAGAATCAGAGTAGTCATGTTGAAGATTTTCCCACTCGGCGGTGCTGTCCCCGGATGTTGTAATATCAAATTTGGCGTTAGCGGTGTTGTTGCTAGCATAGGAAGAGTTCTTGCGAGCCTCGGTAATCCTGCGATACATTTCCCAGGTCCGAGTGTCGTACATCTTCATAAGGTAGGTTGAATCTTCTCCTTCTATCGGTGATGATGCGTTCAGCGTCGCCCCAAAATTGTGTCCAGCAACGTTGTTCCGTTGTCTTGGGGGACACTTTACGGGGACACTCGAGCGTTTTTCGTTCGGTGCACCGGGGTCGGAGTCGCGACGTAGTAGACTCGGCACGGCAGAGTTCTCCATCGTATGAGACAGATGTCGACTTCTCGGCGCTTGCGAAAAGCTCGGTGCTGATCGAGAGCCACTTCGCCATGTTTGATGACTCAGTCTCGATCGATTTGCAGGAGCCCTCTTGGGACCCGCACCAGAGCGAGGGCTCGAAACCCTCACGGAAGAGTCTTCGGTTGTGGCTGTCGCTCTCGATTGGCCATCATCGCATGGTTGGCTTTTCTCGACCGCTACAGCATCTGACCAGTCTATTTTAGAAGCGTGAAGACCCATCTTTTGGAAAATGAAACATTCAAGAGCTGTTAGTGGCTCTTGGCGATTGATTGGATAAATGTAATGAGTGGTAGAGGCGATTGATGAGACAGCTGAAGTGACAAGTGAGAGGGACGAGAGACGAGAGACACACTTATTTCTCCGGATGAGGCAGAGGCAGCTGTCTTCTGAAGTCGTGTGCGAGCTTAGCTTACAGGGACTGGTACAGTACGTACAATACCTGGTACTCAAAACGTACGGATTCCTACCTGTACCGTACCAGGTAGAAGTATTTACCAGTAGTCTACAGCACAACCGAGAGGTTGTGTCCTTCAGCCTGCCTGGTCGAGTGAGTGGTTGTCAGGCGGCAGGCAACCATCAGAATGATTATTTGAGATGTCAACAGTTGCAGTAGGACATGATCTACTTAACGAACATTCCTTCACGGTCGCCAACGATAAACATCAAAATATGTCTAGCCTGAAAGGATGATTCAACGACGATGCATTGTTTACGAGATTCTCACGCTGAATGCACGATCCTTCTTTTGGTTGGCGTCATGCTGCCTTCTGGAGGTGCCAGATGGCACCGTCAACCAATAAAATAAAACAACAGGTCTTTTCATTTTCGGGAACTTCGACGGAGCGAGGAAATCAAGCCTGCCTCTACACACTGGTGTCACAAGAAGAAAAAGTCGTCTTGTGTCTTGTGTGGGCTTTTAGCTTGCTGTATTCTACCGGTACTGTACGTGTACAGAACCGGTACTGGTACCGGTACCGTATGATACTGGAATACTGGTCGAATCTACAGCAGGCCCAGGAAGCTTTATTTATGCGTTGACTTAAAGTTGGCGATGAATCTTTTTTGCTTCCGACTTCTCTCGGGGAATTTGTTGCTTGGTGTCAAGATCTTGACACTCGGAACCCCCCAGAACTCTGAATAATCCTGAGGCACAAAATGAACAATCTACGAGTATCTCGAAAGGGAGACGAAGAAGAAGTCTCTACTAGACTAGTAGTAGTATTACAAAATACCAACGGCTATTTCGAGCTTGCCAAGATGACCGTAAAGTAACTGAAGACATGCTACACTACTTTTGTAGAGAGCTAGATATAAGTATCATTGTCTGATGTACGTGCACCCTTTGTACGAAGTGGGCACTCGTACTCTACTCTCTGCTAGAGCTGAGCTAGTAGAGGACCAACCCCGCCCTGGGGCTACTACTCTATCTCACCTATAGAGTGACTCGACTCTCTCTCTCTCTTAGTAGAGCTTTGAAGAGAGTACTCTAGTAGTAGCACCAGCAGAAGTAGCACAGCAGTACTAGAACGCATACTTATTCTAGTAACACTGCTACGACTAGAGAGTGGATGACTAAAGTACTACTCGTAGTAGAAACATGCTGATCCATGGCTATTTTGACTTCGAGGGGCTGCGGTATCTTGAATCCCACCTACACACACATGCTACGAGCAATAGCAAACAAAATATTTGTACGGCAATCCTAGAAATAAGATACTGCAGCGTGCGGAACCAAGCAAGGAGGGCTCCATAGAGGATGATTTGGTAAACAAGTTGCAGTGTGCTAGAGTAAGCTGTGTCTCTTCGCTAAGAGAGAGAGAGAGGAGTTGTAACATTATGTCCCAGCCAATAAGTGAGTGATCATCACCGCCTGGGGGTGTCCTATTTCCTATTGTTTCAATCATTAGAACTCTTCGATGGTCACAAAACCACCGCCGCCACCTCCACCAGCACCCTCGCGGTGAAGCTTGAAGACCCAATTGAGTTGTTCCATGATTTGCAAGTACATCTTACGCATCAACGTCCCCGTTTCACCAGTTGCCTCGAGCTCTTTACGTATACCCTCCATTTCCCTGTAGACTGTTTCCATACCTGTCACAATCTTTCGCTGCTTTTGAATGTACGCGTTGCCATTCGGGGTCCCTTGCGCGGCTTCAGCTAGTTTTCTCAAACCAAAAAAGTGCCGCAACAACTCAGAGCTCCGTCGAAAGTAGGAGTGCAGCCGTTTCTTAAAATCTTGTGGCAAAGCGTTGACGATGGCAAGTGCATCTTCGTCAGTCTTGGAATCCTGAGCCATCTTGTTCGTCAGCGCCCCCAAAAGTTCCTTGCCAAGCTGTGGGGGCGGAAATGCGTCTTTGAGCTGAGACGCACCTGAGGGATTCGATTGCTGTTCCTGCGATTCTCTCGTCTCAGCTGCGAGAGCCTTTACCTTCCCAACCAACGCATTGGCGAAGAGACCATTTCGTTTGCGGGTCGCCTCATCATCAGGTTTCGCGGCATCGCTTTCAGCCGGTCGAGCCGAGTAGTACGCTTCAATGTTCTTTAGCGTGAGTCGCTCGTATTCATCCGATTCTGTCAATCCGATTCCAAGCGCATGATTGGCTTCCTCCGAGGAAGATTGAGCAAATCCTACCAACCGAAACATCTCATCGTCGACTCCTCCTTGTGCATTGGCATCATTATCACCTGGCAACACATCTTCTACCGACCGTCTCGCCACTTGAATCAAATCGCTTCCTGCTACTGCATCTTCAGGGTGCATGACCATCGCCCAATGGCGATTGTATTTCTGAATGACTTTCGTACCTTTCGAATCGTCAGAATTAGCGGGGTGGTTGTCTTTGGGTCCTTCCAATAGTTGTCCTCGTTCCGTTTCAAAGGTACTTGCCAAATCGAATTGACCCACAGCCAGCTTCGTCCCCCAGCGACGGTAGCGAGACGAATCATCTTGCTTACTTGCCTCTCGCAGTTTCTGATCGTACCTGGAAAATATATCATCCGTTCCCACCGCCGCCGCACGGGCTTCTTGGTCTTCCACGGACATTTTCTGGCCACCCTTCTTGATCTGTTTGTCTTCCTTGGACCCATCACCTTGGCGACTTGCCGCTCCCAGTCGGCCTCGATCCCGGTGAAAGTATTCCGACTCCAAGTACTTTCTCCAAAATTGTTCGTCAGACAACTCCAGTGGAACTTTCTCTTCGTAGGCCTTGTGGACGGCTGGATACAAAATAAAGATTTGCCGCATTTCTTCTACTCCCAGCGTGACCCGTCCGGTCAGGAGTTGCAAATGTGCTTGCAAAAGACTGGAACTTCCTGCCTTTGTCATTCCACTTATTCTTGCATATTCTTCTTCCAAAAGATCATTGTGTGTCTTCCAAAAATCCTCTTCGGAAAGCGTATCGGTTTCCTGTACTAAATAATGATGCTGTGCCCGCAAACTGGGGTTGGCTGCCAAGAGGGAACTTCGCGTGACGGCCAGAGCGGTGGGGTCGAGTTCTCCAAAAGAGGTGCTGCCGCGTTTTTTCACAGCACTTGTAGCGGATGTTTCCGAGTGGGGGCGTTTCTTGCCACTGAGCGACGAAGAAGGAGCGCCCCGTGTGGCTTGCAGTCTCTCATTGATATCCTTCCGGATTCGTTCCAGCTCCGATCGAGAGGACAATTGATACGTGTTGGATTTTCCATTCTTCAATATCAATTTGAGCATGGCTTTAGGGTAATTGACGGGACTGATTTGGTGTTTCGTGACCTCGCTCCACGAGATGGCAGGAGAAGCAGTCGAAGGCGACTCCTCCTCCAAACCAAAGGTGATGGATTCACCGCTCAAGACTAGCTTTCCGTCGGCTTTTTTATGAATGACATTTTCATAGGTCGTCGTCGTCGTCGTGGACGCGGAAGGCGAATCCTTGTCGTCGACGTCCATCACCATCGTAGTAGAAAGTGCAGTAGGAGCAGAGCAGAGCAGAGCAGAGCAGACTGGGGTCGATAGTTGTTTTGGCGTGAGGAGTTAGGAAACCCGAAACCCCCGCCGGGCCCCCACGGCCGTCTCTCAACGAGGCGCCATCGTCGGATCGTCGGGATCGTCGGGATCGTCGGATCGATCGAATGATCCAAACAGCTAACATAACACAAATTTCGGCCCCCGAAATATCAGTAGGTCGCCCAGTTAGTGTGCGACCCCAAAATCGGAATTCCATTGTTGGCCTGATGTCTTGCAACTGAAACGCAACACGTGGAGGGACGAAGTACCAGTACCTGTACTCGTACTCCATCCGATCCTCCATCCGCTGTCCTTGTACCAGGTACCAGTACCTGGTACAGTACCACGGTGGTACCAGGAACATCCAAGGATCGAGCGATCACGCGCGCTCCACCTTCCTCCACTGAACTCAAAAGCGCGTTAAATCGAAACCGCGGTGTCTGCTTCGCAGCGTGGCCCACGGTTCTTGGCCTGGCCCACGGTTCTTGGCCTGGCCCACGGTTCTTGGCCTGGGCCAAGAATTCTTGGCCCAGGCCAAGAATAGGCCAAGAATTCTTGGCCTAGCCCCCCCCTTCTCTGTGCTTCCCCCCCCATTTTTTTTTTAAAATCTGTCAGGCCAAGCGGGCTTTGCCACGGAGCGTGGCTAGCGCGAAAGAGCATTGTCCAAGCGTGCCCGTAAAGCGAGTTCCACGTTAGTGCGCGGTGACCCGCACCCTTGGATGTTCCAGGTACCGGTACGAACTGGTACGGTTCGTACTTGTACCAGGTACTGTACCTGGTACAGGTACTCGTAGGTACAGTACGGTACAGAACCGGTAGCAGGGTACGGTTCGTACGAGTACTCGTACGACGCAAGAGCGCGCACCTCCAATGCGAACTCGTAAAAGAAGGACCTCGAGAAAATAATGTTTTGCATTCATAACGTCAATTTAGCGCACCTAAAAAAACTTAGCTCTGAATGTTGGAGAACAATCCGAAAGAATGACCAATGCGAGCCACCCGCCCTCTTCTCGGGCACAGCCCAGTACCAGTTTGTAGACTACCGGTACTGTACTTCTTCTACTGTACACAAACAGCCATTTCCGTCTCGGACGCAGGACCTAAAAAAGTTTTCCATGGATGCGGATGATCGTACCGATGTACCGCGGTTTGTAGACTACTACTGACTGTACGAGTACCGCCCTACCGTACAAGGAGCGAGCACCGACTGCGCAACGCAACAACGGGCCCCATCATCGCCATCCACGAACGGCCGCGATAAATTGTACCCACCAAAATTTTATTTCTCATCACGAGACGTTGCAGGGTCCTCGAGCACTTTTATTTTTGAGACCAATCTCAACGCTATTCGCTACCGGTACTGACTGTCCCATGTTTCATCCATTCTTCGAAACAATACACAACAAGTAGTTTTAGACAGAAGGATATTTTAGGGGAAGTGTCTTTTTGCCTGGGAAAGCAAAATTGATTAGCGTTCCTTTTTCACGAGAGGTGAGAACAAGCAAGAAATCGTTCCTCGAGAGGTCGCCCTGATGAAACGTTGCAACCAGTGAGTGAGTGGTGGAAATACAAATACCATGCATTCAGTTGTTCGTGCAAAGCCCAAGATCTGATACTCGATGAACCGTGCGGTTGATAATTGACGCACGTTTGGCAGCAGTGGGTGGTTGTTGTCTTTTTGCATTGCATCCAGGTTGCGTTTGGAGGCGAGGAGTTCTTCGCCAGCCGCCAAATGACTCTCGTTGGAATTCGCTTTTGTGTGATTGATTTCTCACAGTCATTTCTTTCTTTTTCTTTCATTGAACGAACTACAATCACAACAGCAGCAATTTTCTTCGCCATTACTATTCAGCAGCAACGCCATATTTCATAACACAACAACACAATGAGTTCTCTCCGTTTAGCGTTGAAGCAGTCCTTGCAAGAGACGGGGCATCTCTTCAAGGACAAAAAGAAGAAGTCCGGAAACAGGAGTAACAGCAACAAGTCCAGTAGTGGCGGTGGTGGCAGCGGCAAAGGAAGGAGAGCTCGTCAGCCGGGAGACCCACCACGCAAACGCGGAAGACCACGCAAACACCCGCTTCCGGATGAGCAGCAGGGATCATCATCGGGCGGGCTTCAACACTCCATGTCCGCGGATAGTCATGCGGATTCGAGAGGGGACGGAGACGAGGGCGAGAATCATCGTCATCATCATCATCATCATCATGGACGTGATCCGCGTAGAGGAAATCACTCGGGGTCCGAAGAGGAGGAATCCGAGAGTGAAAACGAGTTCTCGTACGATTCGGAAGAGGAAGAGGATGACTCCGAAGAAGAGGGGGAGGAGAACGAGGACGACGATGAGGACGATCAGAATGATGACAGCCACGCTAATGAAGACGAATCGGGCCATCCGGATGAGGAAGAGGATGCTCCCACGGCTGTAAGCACAGGTCCAGCCTCACCTCGTGAACATGAATCAGCATCGTCCCCGAAGAAATCCTCCCGGCACGAAGAGGAGGCAGATTCTGATGATGAACGTAGGCGTCAAAAAAAACTCTTCAAGAAGCATCTTCAGCAAGCTGCCAACAAGATTCAAGCACAGTGGAAAAAGAAAGCGGGACTTTCTACGTCCAGTAGGGGGGATGGGGATGAGAGCGAAGGCGAGGAAGGTACAGCCGGGGATAGCGATGGGGAGCCGTCCAAGCCGAGCGCATCCAGCCCGACTCGGAATCGCGACGGGTTTTCAAACAGCAATAATTCAACACCAACAGCCAATGGGGCTGAAAAGAAGAAAAAGAAGGGTCATCACTCCGGATCTGGTAAAGCTCAAACCGTACCTCCACCCGAACAGGATGTACTGGAATGGAATCGAAGTTTATCCGAGAAGAAATCTCGAAAGCACGTTTCTACTGGGATGAGAGTCAAGGTTCGTTTCGCCGCCAAGGTCAAGCGCGAGGGCAAAGTAGTCAAGAAGAAGATTTGGTACGGCGGACGGGTATCGGCTGTCTCCAAAGAAGGATCCAAGATCAGGATCAAATACGACGATGGAACATCCGAGATTTCCAAATTCCCCGACAAAGATGTCGTAGTCGACGATGCATTCAATGGAAGACACCAGGTCCCCGCCGATAGATTCATTCCTCCCCAAAGAGAGGAGGATGTGCATGAAGAAGAGGAGGAACAGGAGCTGCAAGTGGATGTAGATGAAGATTCCAAACCAAGTGCTGCGAATGCCACCGAAGCTCCGGAGGCTGCCCAGAAGACTTCTGATTCGGTGATGATTCCAACGTCAAATCAGGACGATTCGACAGAAGCTAAGGAAGAGTCTCCTATGGACGTCGAAGAGAAGACATCGGAACCGGTCTCTGCAAATGAGGAGACGCAGCCGAGCAAGGGTGATACAGCTCAATCAGAAAGTGTATCACCCGAAGAAAATTCGAAGCCTGCAACGGACCTCATTCCAGCCACCAAGCCTGACGAGAAGGAACCTGGAGCAATGAGTACACCGGCACCAAAGTCGACTGGAACTATAATTGCATCTGCGATTGCGGCTGCAGAACAGGGGCATCTCCCGCGTAATTTGGGCTCTCCAGAAGAGGGCGAAGTATCGCCGGGGCTATCATTCGCATCGCGAGCAAAAGCGGAGTCCGCCACGGAAGCTCTGAAACCGACCGAAAAGGGCGATACCGGACTACTAGAGACTTCCGAAGCGGGGGAGATTTCTGCTGACGCCGACGCCGACGCCGCCAATACGAAGGGGGTGGAACCTCAACCGGAAGCTAGCACCACTACGGACAAGATATCAGAGCCACCTTCTTCGTCCGACGCCAAAACTCAAGATGTGGATAAGGCTGTTGAGCTTTCAAAGCCTGGAGCCGAAGGTGTTCTTCAAGCGGAATCTCCCACTACACCAAAACGCAATCTGACCATTCGGATTTCGAACGCCAAGTTGGAGAAGGACGTTGAAATGAAGACACCGAAAACAACTGACTCGGATTCCGAAGAGGAGCTCTTTGCTGATACTCCCATCACGGAAAGAAAAGTCAAGTCTATTCAGCTCAAGAGAAAGGCCAAGAGAAAGCGTGAAGCGGCGGACATGGCATCTGAGGACCAGCCGTCGAAGAAGAGGATTCATCTAAAGAAAGGCGAGGCCGATGATGACAAATCAGATCTTTCCATGTCGCAAGTGGAAGATGCTATCAGCGACAAGTCTGTCGACGTCCAAGGAGCCGTTGAGGCGCTGGGGGCTCTTGCTGATCCCGAGCATATGGACGGAGGCGAGAAAAAGTCAAACACCACGATTTCGATTAGTCTGCGGAAGCCTGAGATCGAAGACGATGAGCACCTTCTCTTGCCAAAACTCAAGAAGAAGAAAGAGAGAGCAAGCAGTCCTGTAGCGAAGGATCGCAAGTCTCCTGTTCCCCGTAGCCAGTCACCTTTACCAACCGCGGATTCGAGAGATGCAGATTCTACCGCCACTGGAAGTGGAATGATTGTAGATACAGTGCCCACCAGCCCAAGCCGAGCGAAAGGCGTTGTTTCGATGCGTGAAGGTGCTACAGAAGATGCGGAAGATTTCAATCCCGAAACTCCAGCGAGTGAAGATATTTCAGCTGGCGCCGTGGACAAGCAATCGTTGCCCCGATCCAAGGGCTCGGCCGAGTCGCTCCCGAGTATGCGCTCCGGTCGCCGAGCCGCTCAGCAAGCGAAGGAGAAGATGAACCCCAAGCAGGACGATAAGGGTCCCGAATCGGTCAAGAAAAAGAAGAAACGGAAGAGAACGGGTGATGAAGAAGGCGAACAGTCGGACGAGTCAGTCGATGACAGACAGTGGGTTCAGTGTGACAGCTGCGCCAAATGGCGTATTCTGCCCAGCCACATCAAAATATCTTCTTTGCCTAAGCATTGGTACTGTCATTTGAACACGTACGACCCAAAGCGCAACAATTGCAATGCTCCTGAGCAAACCGCAAAGCAGGCAGCCAAGGAATGGCGAAAGGCCCGAAAGCGGGCAAAGCAACAGCGCCTCGCCGAGAAACAGGCAGCCGAAGCTGTGGTAGCGCCCGAAGAAGCTGTGTCTGAAAACAAGAAAGAATTGCTCGCTTCGAGCAGTCCCAAACCAACTAAGGTGGTGAAGAAGGAGAAGTCTGAATCCAAGAGAGCCTCGCCTATTGGCATGGAAGAAGCACAGGCTGTGTTTTCCGAGCCAAGTGTCACGAAGCCAGAGAAAAAGGGCAAGAAGGTCAAGCAACAGCAGCAGCCACCACTGGAAGTCGTTGAGGCGCCAGCTCCGGAACCGACACCGGTACCCGAAACTGAGGCACCCAAGAAGCCGGGCAGGAAGAGAGGGAGACCTGCTCGAAACCAAACTCCTCAGAAAGAGAAAGGAGCTGCGGATAATGTTGAATGGGTGCAATGCGAGAAGTGTGAGAAATGGCGTAAGCTTCCCCCTCATATCTCTGCCGATGAACTACCAGATACTTGGTACTGCTTGATGAACACCTGGAATCCAGATTCCGCGAGCTGTGACGCTCCCGAGGACAAGGCCGATGCGACTCACCACGAAGTTGGTGGTTATGCTGGCATGTTCGGAGCTGGCGCTGGCAAGTATTCATACCGTGCTATGATCTTCGGTAACGGAAAGAAACACAACCGACCGATGTCGGAGCGTTCTCGTGCAGCTGAATCCTTGTTCATGCGCCCCGTCGATGAGGTCGAGAATCCATACCCAACGGTGATGTACTCAAAATCGAGCTGTTTCCTCCCTAGAAGCTCTAATTTTACAAAGGCCAATGCCACCGAAGAGGAAAAGCCGCCAAGCATCTTCGATGTCTTGAGTAACTCTGAGCTATGGGCTGAATTGGGTAGTGTGGGACAGCCCGTGCAAGTACCCTCCAGCAACGTGGGACAATTCCCCAAGTTTCTGAACTTTGAGAACCTCCCTGAAGACTTGAAGCAGGCAATGCGTGACATTGTCCTTCGCTCGTTGGGTGACGGGACATTGACTGCGGAAGAAGTCATGCTGGAAGTGCAGGGCCATCCATGGGAGACCTTTTCGCCTGACTTGGCGTTGATTCGAGGATGCTTCAACGTTGACATCATTGTGAATTCCTTACTGGCTTTGGTTAGGGATGGCGTGGTAGAAATGACAAGCATTCGAAATTTTGCAGTACCCATGGACCAGTGGGTGCCAAAATATCGCAAAGTCCGTTCTCTTCACGCAATGAAAATCGAAGCGTCTATCAAGGCTTCAAGATGTATGAAGATCTCCAAACCGTGGAAGCAGCGAGAGGGCAAGTCTGACTGGGTCACTGGAGCACCTGCATTTACGTAAGGGGGCTCTACTAGTAGTCTAATTTTGAATTTGCATTAGATTTGACCATTCTACTCGTACTCTACTGTAGACTACGGGTACTCTCTCATACCGGTAGTAGCGAGAGCAAAAGCAGCGTTGAGTACCTCGCCGAGACTGTCCAAAAGGAAAGTAGTTTCTGACAGACGTCGCTTCGCCACTTGCAGACAGTACTGTAATTTGATTGGAAAACTCAGATATTCGTAGACTATCTGAGAATCCATACAGTAGCGTATTTCGTACTTTCTTTCAAGAGAGGAGTAGCACTTATTAGAACCAGGTGGAATGCCGATCGATCAGATGGGAGATTCGTCGAGTAATGCTCTTCTTGCCTCCTTCCTTCTCCCGTGACAGCATTTCGTCGATCCTCTCCACAACTTGGCCAAATGTCGGCCTATTGTCAATTTCAGTATCCCAGCAGTCGGTGATGAGCTTGCAAAGCTCGGGAGGCCACTTTTTGTTCAAAGGCGGGCGCTCACCGCCATGGACCACACGCTCATAGAATAGCTCCCGATTGAGGCCGACAAACGGTTTCTTTCCCGCATTCAATTCCCAAAAGATGATTCCAAACGAATATACATCTGCTTTGTGATTGTAGGGAAGAGTCTCCGCGACCTCAGGCGCCATATACCTCAAAGAACCAGTCTCTCCACTCATCGAATACTTTTCATTGGACATCGGATCGGCATTCTCGAGAATTCTAGCCAAACCGAAATCGAGAATTTTCACCGTACCATCCAAGGCAAAGCCTGATGCATAGAAGACGTTGTTAGTTGTTGTTGTTTTTGAAGATTGGATCCTTCCATTCAGGCATTGACTGTACAGTTTTTCGACTTACCAACATTATCGGGTTTCAGATCTCGATGTAACACCATGCTTCCTGGCACTGCTTGTTCGTGGCAATACTGCATGGCACTTGCCATACCTCGGGCAATGCGGAGAACGTCCAAATACGGGAATTGCTTTTTGCGCCAAAATCGGCGCCGTCTATCACGGATACGAGTGTCGTAACCCAACATCTGCGTCAATGTTCCACCATCTAATCTCTCCAGCACCACAAATCGCACGCCCTTACTTGTCAAACCGGCTCCGATCAAACCAACAATATTTGGATGATTTAATCTCGAATGAATATCTGTATCACACAATACACAAACAAACAATGAGCACAGTTGAATTCCAGCACCTCCAGACTGCGCGCACGTAGACCAATCCCAACATGAGGACAGGAACAGTCAGTGCTACAGTGCCATGACGTACCAAGTTCTCCTTCGATTTCATTGATTGCCAACGCCAAATCTTGGCATTCAGGTTTCAGCGTCTTGACAACAATCGCTTTCCCGTTGAAGACGGCCGTATGGATCCAACTATTTCCTCCATCGGTCAAGTATTCCACATTTTGCAATTGCCGCCACTGCAAGTCGAGTTTCGCTCCAGTAATGGAAGTGTGTTCTGCGCGTGGATGACGGACGGTTTGCCGAACACCCGAATCCACATGCTCCGACTGAGAAATAGGAACTCCTGATCGACCGGCTGAATCTTCCTTGCCGATGGGGCTACGATCAATTAAACCGTCCTCGGCGAGTGAGTTCACCGCGCTGACTGCTGCACACAGGGACATGTGCACCAAAAATTCCACTGCTGTTGGTCTCATGATGATTCTACGTCGTTGTGACAAAAAATTAAAGTGATGTCCAAGAAAAAAGTCAGGAACAAAACAAGGTTGGTTGGTCGGAACACAGAAGGAACTCGTCATCTCGAAAGTTTACGTGTTTTGCGTGTCGTACGTACCTTCGAATAGAAAAATAGATAATGGTAATGTTGGTATTGGAGGCTTCATGACACACAGGGACGGCGACTGCCGTACGAACATTATTGAGGCTGCATCGAAGCGCTTCTGCTCCATGCGACGTGTGTGCCGTTACCCATACGACGTCTTTCGCGTCCTTGGCACGTTTACACAGGGCGGGAGACAATCGATGCGTGCGTTCGCTGCTCCTGTCACCATAGTAGACATCCACTAATTCCTTTCGCACACTATCTTCCAAAGCTGTTGGCCGTAGATGCGAATTCGTCAGTTGATGGGTCTTGGGCCCCGTGCGCAGCCACATTTCCGCAATATCGAATCCCATGACATCGCACGAAGCTGCCAGAACAGACTCGACTGACGACGATGGCTGGTGAAATAAGCGATCATGGTACAGAGACTTCCCCGACTGCACAGCAGCCAGGGCGGCGAGATTGTTGGTTGCTTCTCCTGCAGCTCCGATTGCAGCCCCTCCATTCTGAGGCGAGGTTCCCGGCGGACTACTGCCAAACGAATGCTGTTGCTGCTGCAGCGTCAACCTCGCAAATGCCCCATCAGTGCTGCCTACAGTCCAAGGGTACGACGCCGCGGAGCCCATGGGTGGTGCAGTGTTTTGTGGAGCCATTTGCGTGTATTCGGGAGGACTTGCAGCTGTGCGCATCATCTCCCCGGCAGACATTGGGTGTGCCCCCATTGCAGTCGGCAGGCTAGATGACATCTGGCCACTACTTTGTGGTCCCACCATGTTCGGAGGACTCCCAACAAACTGAGGTTTCGCCCCCGCTTGGTGGGGGTGAACAGGAGGAGCTGACATCATATTCATACTGTGGTATCAACCAAGCACTATCGATCCGACCGAATCCAATATAATCAAAATACACTCCAACCCACCGATATAGAGGAAGGTAGTGTCAACAGCTGAAATGTGAAGAAGCTGACACTCTGCTCTATCTAAAATATCTGCTCTCTCTAGAGAAGCAACGAGGACCTTCCAAATCAAAAGACGTCTTTTTCGGAATAGGTTTGTTCAAGCAGGCAAGCAAGGTACGGACTGACTGGGACTGTAGCTTTGTTACTCGAGAACCTTGAAGAAGCGGGAGATGGCTTTTGATGGTAGTGTCTGTCTGCACTTTCACTGATTTGAACGAGATTCAAGCCCTCCAACCAATTGATTCCTTTTTTCCATTCTTGTTATTGACAGTTGATAGTATTATTTTGTACCATACTGTACTTGTACCGGCGGGTAGAGTGTTTCGTGTTCCGCGTTTCGCGTTGTTGCACTGCCGAGAGGCGGAGTGCTGCCAACGACCGTTCGTTCTTTTCTGTCGATTGGCTACGAATGAAGTAGGAGGTGTCAAGTCCGAACACTAACCCCAAGCAGGCCCAACGGTATGTGTTCGGTGTGTGCTTTTGGGCGCTCTTTAGCCTATTATTCGGACGCCTTTCAGACTCCCTAATAAAAATAGCCTCCAATCCTCAAAATATTATCAAGGAATGATATTTAGTGAGCTAATAAAATTTCTGAACTTCACTACCACATGCTGATACCATAAATAAAATAGACGTGTTTTGATAAGCGAATTTGTCCCAACCAAGTTTCACTGCAGAAGCCCGTGCCGGGCACGCGTGAGCGAGGCGATAAAAGTTGATAAAAGCACCGCTACCCGCCTGTACCTGGTAATGTTGTGCCCGCGTGCCTCTTCGCCCTTCGCCAGCGCGGCCAACTGTTTCTGAAATTTGGATCGAATAAGTCGACAATATGTGTCCGTCATCGTCGGTCAGGTGGTCATGATCCTTTTCTTCCTTCTCCGCCCGTCGCCAATCGACGAAAATTCTCCACACGATGCGATCGCACTCTTATTCTGATATCTACCACACATCACCTCCCATCATTTTCACTCTCATCGCCCCGTCAATAGATAGAAAAGCAGTCCGCCAACACCGACGACAGATCTTAGAGAGGCGATAAGGGTTTCATTGATTGGTTCGATCTGATATTTAAAAGACTTGACCCACCAGCCGCCAATCTCAACAAGATCCAAGGGAGTTGCGGTAGAAAATTCGGAAGAGGAAAACAGTTATACTGCAGAATATTCTCCACGAATTTTGAATGATGATCAAATCCCACAACATGAACTCTTTGTTCCTTGCTCTATTGCTTGGATCACATTTGACTTCATCCTTTGTGGTCCAATTTCCGGGTACTCCTCGTCCGATGATACTTGTCAGCCGATCATGCGGCAATGGACGGCCGTGCAGCAGCACAATCCGACATCAAGTAATATTGTCGTCGGCTTTTGATGAGTTTGGAGAATTCGAAGAAAGCGTGATGACCCCGGAACTCGTAACTTCACTGACGGTACCACAATTGAAACAGCAACTTCGTCTTCGTGGTCTCAAGGTATCCGGTAAAAAGCAAGAGCTAATAGATCGATTGCTGCGTCCGTCATCCGTCAGTGACGATGAATCATCGTCGCAGGAAGAAGATGATGATGAAGTTGCGGAGATGATGATTCCATTGGAAACAGACATCTTGAGCGAAACTGAATCGAACGACATGAAAGCCCAATCAAGCAAAAGTAAAGCCAGAGAGCTTGCGGAAGAGCGAGGAAAGCAATTGATCGACGTGACTGCGTTTCTTGACGAAGAGGATAAGGGGAAATCTGTGAAGTCTTCGGGCCCCATGAAAAGCGCAAAACCTGAAATAAAAGAAAGCGAAAATTTAGAATCAAGGGAACCTGAGGTTTGGGGCTCTGAAGCCAAAATTGTAGACGATTTTGAAGGGAAAACACCCGTGGTTGATGCCCTGTCTCGGACAATTGTTGAATTCCGTGGGTCCAATCGGACAGAGGTTCAAGCTTATGTGGTCGCAAGCAGGGATGCTCTCAGACCATTCTTGGCTGGTGGAAAGAATCGGACGGGTGAGCCAGAGGAACGACTTCGAGAGATCCAAATGAAACGTGAACAGGCAGCAAAACGGCCGTTGCGAAGAGATGAAGAGGAGGGCATCGAAGAGGGAGACGAAACTGGCATTTTCAAGGATATCTTGCATCGGGACTTCACCGATTGGGGAAAGTACTCTCTCACAGGAGCACAGTTGTCTGCACAAGAGGTACAAGGCGTCCTTTTTCTTAGTGATGTCTATGGTCCGTTCACGGATGATACGAAGACACTGGCGGAAAAGATTGCCTTCGAATGCCAGCCTGTGGTCGTCATGGTACCGGATCTCTTTCGTGGCAACCCTTGGAAAGAAGACCCAACGACTCCGGGATTTAATGAAGCTGGACAGGACTACGAAGAATGGAGATCAAAGCACCCAGAAATACGTGTCAGTGTTGATATCCGAGCTGCTGCTGCAGTGCTGAGGGAACAATATGGCGTCAGCTCCGTCGTTGTATGGGGTACTTGCTTCGGTGGAGGACGGGCTTTAGAAATTGCAGCAGGCTATCTCCCTCGTGACCAAGTGCATGACGTCGATGGCAGCATCGGTCCACTTCCGGTTGAACCAGAAGTCGCCGTGGCCTGGTACCCCACAAGATACGATGTCGCTTCTTTGTTTGGTGCAGAGAAAAGCACGGCTAGCACGGTGGAAGATGGTAAAGAACGAAGCATGGCTGTGATGGCAGTTTTTGCGGGAGAAGATAAATTGGATGGGGCTACGCCAGACGATGCAGCGAAACTAAAAGCACAGCTTGCAGTAGACCCGCGAGTGAAAGATTTCATGGTAAAGGTATTCCCTAATCAAAATCACGGTTTTGCGCACAGCGGACTGGGGCGACGGCACGACGATTCAGAGCTGGACAGGTTCGTGGACGAAGAATTCGGGGGCGCCGGTCGAGTGTCAATGGACGGCAGTGATGCCGAAGTTGCCTGTCTTTTATCGACAGCTTTCATGGAGACGTACTCTCGAGTCTTCCTTCCGACAATTGGGCCGCCCGTCAGCAAAGACGAACTTTCTTCCGAATGGGGCGACGAGCTGTCAATGAAAAATTGGAAACAAAGCACAAGAGACGTGCGGCAAGAAATCGAGGAGTCGCTCAGTAATTTCAAGGAGGAACCGTTGAGTGGTACACGGATAGACCCCACGGACGACGCTCAGCGCGATCAGCTAGCTGCCATTTTGCGAAGCATGGAGCCAGAAGATGTCTCCCCGGAACTAAAGATTCAACCCGATGACGACCTCGAAGAGATTTACTCGAAATTAATACAGGGCGACGATTCCTTTCAGATCTTCTAAAAATATTAGACGATTTTGACAATTCACCCACATCTTTTTGGAAACTCGCAACTAACGCCCCAATGGAGTCGAGAGTGCAAACGAGAGTTGCATGCGGAGCTGTCGAGAAATATCATCTCCTATCATTCCTGACTGCTGAATATTGGCACCGTCGAATAGGCGCTGTAGCCATGCATCACTTCGGTCTCCGTCGCCGAGAAATTGAAAGAGTTCAAAAGCTTTGCAGACGCCGAGACTAGGGACGATAGCCAGCAAAAATCGAAGCCGCTCCCATGTTTTCTTGTTCACAATATGATGCTCAATAAAATCGAAATCGACACTTGATGCTGACGAGCTTCCTTCGGGGAGCAAAGAATTTGCAAGACAGCTCGCAAGAGATCTCGAAGATACCAGTCGGACGGATACGAGCGTCTTGGGGACACCCTTGTGCCGCATGACTGCGTTCTGAAGTCTTGCAATACCATTGAGCGATGATTCAGTTTCAACGTCAGCACAAATTATGACTTCCAGCGTAGTATATCTAGACAGAGAAGCAATATCTATCACTCTCTTGAGCAGACGGGAAAATCCCGACCGCATGGTCGCTGAGAGTAGACAAACAATCACGGCGCCCTGACCTTGTTTTTCAATGTCGACTCCAACAAAGTCAACAAGGGAAGTGTCCAAGAAGCAAATTCTCGACCCGCCGAAAGGAGCGTTCCATGACCCCGTAGCCAGTTTTGCAACAAGCTCTCCCCAGTTTTCCACGAAAGATTCTGAACAGAGCAATCTGACTGCGGACAATTCCTGCTGTTGTGTGCGCTCTTCCACGTGCGCTGGTGCCTGAATCCTACTATGAGCTGGCGGGGTCAAAAGCGGCGGGCCGATCATTGCGGCTGGACTTGGCGGAGCAGGTTCATGTTGTTGCCG
The DNA here is from genome assembly GCA_956465555.1 of Nitzschia sp. pyKryTriq1. Lineage (NCBI taxonomy): Eukaryota > Bacillariophyta > Bacillariophyceae > Bacillariales > Bacillariaceae > Nitzschia > Nitzschia sp. pyKryTriq1. The sequence continues at coordinate 1,428,741 of OY101122.1, read as the reverse complement.
TTTGCTGGAATCGGTGGCACTTGTAATGCATTGATCGAAGTGGAGCTTGTCTTCGTGCGCAGTAGTATCTAAGTGGGGGTCTGCCTGTGACGATACAAGATCAATCGTCTTGGAGTATTTCGCGTCAGGCTTGCATACCGTGCGGATCTCGTTTGGCTTGGCGACAAAGTTTGCGCCTGATTTTGAATACCTGCCCTCGTCTATTTCCTTTTGAGACGCAGTTGGAGGGGATCTCGGTACCGAGGTGAACGGAGCATCTAGCTTTTTCTTCGAACGTTTCACCTTTTTTCGCTTCTTCTTTGCTTCCCTTCGTTTCTCCTTTGCCTCCTTTCGCTGCTGCTTCCTCTCACGTCTAGACAGTTTCGAAGTCGTCTCAAGATGCTCGGTTTGGTCGGCCTGGTCAACACCATTATCGGGATGATCTGCATTGCGTTGCTGAAAATGCCTGTTTTCAAGCGCTTGTAGCATGGACTTGGCACTTTCGCTGAGCTCGATGTCATCATCGTAAGTCAAAGGTGACACACGGCTTGCGAGAGGGTCAGGTTTCTGACCGGGGGAAACTTGACTCTCCATGTCAGCTGACAAAGGGGGCGGCGCTGAATGAGCAGACGACGTATCATCATAGTCCAGCATTGATGGCAACAAAGGGCTCGTTGGCGTCGAATGAGAAGGTATCGCCGCCTCCCCCGACTCATCGTCGGAGCGACAAATGGTCGAGTTTGCACCACCTTCCTCCCCTGGATTTGTAAGAACTGACTTCTGTGGTACATACGTTCCGGCGAGTAGCACAATGGGCTCTTGATCCACTCCCATTTCTGGCTTCGTATTATGCTTAGAACGTTTGTTTATCAGCTGCTGCTCCTCCAAAAGTTCTTCCCCGTTTGTAATTGGAATACTGGGAAATTTCCGCTTTAGTCTTCGATCCAAAGAGCTTGGGCTTCCACATCGCAGAGGCGGTCCTGGAAGGTCCGACTGGCTAAGTCGAAGTAGCTTTGAATCGCTCATTTTCATCATTGACGACTCATCAATATTTGAGTCGTCCATCTCTGTGTCAGATTCGAACAAATCTTCATTAGGGTCCTGGCCCGAGCATAGACCAAAACGTTGAAGCATTGAAATTTCTTTTGCCCGAGCCTTATTTCGTCGCGATTTTTCCTCCAGGAGCACGCGATTGAGGTCGTTGACAGTAGATGGTCTCCTCAAGCGCTTGGAAGGCACCTCAGAAGAATCCAAAGTATCTTTGTATTTCTTCCTCGTGCGAATCGGCAGCTCTGTTTTCTCGTGCACAGTTTCTTGATTGAGAACTTGAGTAGTCGGCTGTATCTGGTTTTCCTTCTTTTGGTCCAATGCTGGTGGGTTGAGCACCATCATATCTTCCGGTAGGGCGTGTGTTTCTGATCGTCCCAATGAGTTTGAGTTGTCGTACTTCTGGTGCTTGGATGATGATTCGTGATGCTTCCAAGCACAGAACCCTACAATCAACGCCGTCTCCCATAGCTGCTGTGAAGATAATGTTTTGTCACCCTCGGTTGTTTGCTTGATGATGCCATATTCCTGATCGGAACCATAAGGTATAATTGCGAGCAATTCGCGGCGCCGAGTCTCGATTCGAACCAGTCGTCTACTCATCCGAAAGTGCGAGGGCATGTATCCACCCTTTCCTCGAATGATATTCAGCAAGCTATATCGATACTCTTTGGTGGTAGCTTGTTGTTGAGCATGAGACGATTGCGACCATCGGTTGGGTGCTGACTGCTCCAAGAGTGCCAAGCGGTCCCACTGTGACGGATGTGTGCAAAGCCAGCAAAACATCTCGACCCAAACACACTTCATCAAACCCAAGTCTCCAAGAGATAGATGATACGACCCCATATAAGAAAATCTGCAGTGGGGCTGGGAGCAGGAGACATTGGCAATACGACGCCGGTTTGCTTCTCGCCGAATCTGACTGAGAAAGTGGACTAGCCAAGGAAGAAGCCGCCCGACAGTCAGAACTCCTACTCCCTTGCCGCATGAAAGTGCTGGAGGTATTGAAGCCAAACTTCGAGAGGACCCACTTGCCTGGAAGTCGCCACGCTCTTCCGCCACAGCAAGACTCGAAGAAGAAGCTCCTCTCTCTTTGGTCGAAGCGGAAACAGAACTCCCAGTTGCATGTCTCGTGGGCGACGACCAATTGTTGGACTGAGTCTCCTGTTGAATGAAAGCAGATGAGCAACGAAAACTGAGAACACCAATGGGGACGACAGCTGAACCACGACTGGATGCACCAGCAGCCATCACCACCACCGAAAGACTACCTACCAGCGTCGATAGCAAAGCATCCGGCTGCGAATGATACTCTCCGTAATCAAAGGTTGGAAACGGAGTGGATTCGCCGTCTGATTCATCGCTTTCCTGCAACAATAAACGAATAATCGTGCTTCCAATGTGAGTGCAACGTCGGTGGTATGACTTTCCGTTCCACAAGTTGTCGTACCGTACTAGTAGACGAAGAAGAATCATCATCGCAGGCGTGTTCTCTCTCCCACGCTGGCGACGAAGACCGCTGCCGCTGTCCTTGACCAGAGTTCGTGACTAATGGCATGGCATTCGACTTCTTTCTACTCTCAACGAGGGGCGTCAGCATATCATCATTCGTTGTTCTATCAATCTTGCCAATCGAAGTAGAAGAACCCGGCATTCCATTCGAATCATTTACTTCGACGCTAGCAGCGCCATTGTCATTGTCATCGTCGCCGTCGGGAACAAACGACATGGCGGTCTGATTTGGAGGTCAATCCACTGTCGGGGTCGATCAATGGCTTAGGTGGAAGCAAGAATGCCACGATCCATCATATATCATTCTTGAATGATACAGTTCGGACTGTAGCTGAAAAGGTTGGAAGTCCGAAAGAAGCTTTTTTCTGCGGATGTTTTCAGAATTTGGCGCGCGCCCGCCGTGCAAATCGACGTCGCTTCGCCCGCATGGTCGACGGACAGGACAGCACAACGTCACAAAGATCTTTTTCTTTTCTAAGCAACCACAAACCTCGCACAACAAAACAACAACCGAGATCAGAGATCAAGCTTTCACTTTGACAATGGCAAACGAAAGCAACACCTTGACTTGAGCATCGCGACGACTCCTCATCGTGATCTGAGAGGATTATCCAGTTTGGATCTGAAAGAGGCAATTCTCAAATCTCAACATCGTCAAGACATCATGGTGGCAACGAGAACCTGGATCCCTTCGCTGCTGGCGGCGTTGACAACCGCCCATGCACTGACGTCGTGTAAATTACTATCGTCCACAAAGCCTCCTTGCAGGGCACACTACCTTCATCATTCAACAGCGACTCCTATTGACCCGTCGGGCTGGCCTGATCGATTTCCTGCCAAAGAGCACTGTTCCAAATGCGGTCTGTGCGAAACTTCGTTCGTGTCCAAAGTCACAGAAGCATGTGCGTTTCTCGACGAGGGGATGGCTCGAATGGATTCCATGGAGAAAAAAATACACGGTCGAAAACGAAAACTATCCGACATGGTTTGGTCGTCATCGTCTTCTTCCAATAAGAACGACGATGCAGTACGTGTAGCGGAAGAAGCCCGATTCGGCGTGCTACACCAACCTGTCGCTTTGGCTCAAGGAACCGTGGAGAACGCTCGATGGACAGGTTGCGTTACCGGTATTGCATTGGCAGCACTGGAATCTGGGATGGTCGACGCAGTGGTTTGTATTTCCAATCAAGAGGGTGGCGAGTGGTCCTCACCAGAACCTATCGTCGCCAAGACTGCGGAAATGGTCTTGAAGGGCCGAGGGGTAAAACCAGCCTTGGCTCCCAGTCTTCGCGTGCTCGATGAAATAAAAGCCGATCAGTCCATTCAAAAGCTCTTATTTTGCGGTGTCGGATGCGCTGTCCAAGGTAAGCGATCACTGAGTGTAGTGCATTGCAGTGAATGGCGGACGCTACTGTTTGCCTGAGCGCCAAATCTGAGATTCTTGCACTTTCACGAAACATCATGCCTATTACCCACAGCATTCCGGGCAGTGCAAGATGACCTTGGGCTGGAGCAAGTATACGTCCTTGGTACCAACTGTGCCGACAACAGTCCAACGCCCGAAGCTGTACGGAACTTTTTGGAAAACGGGGTCCAAATAGATAGCAGCAAAAATATTCAAGGATACGAATTCATGCAGGATTTCAAGGTGCACGTGAAAATGGAGGATTCGTACGTGACAAAACCCTATTTTACGTTGCCTGGGTCAATTGCCGAAGCTTCCATTGCGCCATCATGTCTTTCTTGCTTTGACTACACCAACGGTCTAGCCGACGTGGTCGTTGGATACATGGGTGCTCCCTTGGACCCCAATTCGAGAATGGACCAATCGTATCAGACGCTGACCATTCGAAACGCGCGGGGTGCCCGCATGGTCCAAGCCGCGATGGACGCCTCCCGTGTCGTGCTCGGAAAACCCACATCGGGCAGTGGATCCCACGAGAAATTGGCCACTGCTACTGTAGGCTCTGACTCGTTGGTCATGAAGATGGTAGGCAAACCAGTCCCCGAAAGCGGAATGCCTGGTTGGCTTGGCGAGATCATGGCCTTTGCCATGCGAAACGTAGGACCGAAAGGAATCAGTTTTGCTCGATATTCGATTGATTACCACATTCTTCGAAATTATCTTCATGTCCTCGACGTGTGGGGTGAAGAGAGAGCCATGATTTGTCTTCCCCGGTACGCCCGCGATATTGTCGATTATTATATTGAAAACGATCAGGTCATGACAAAATTATCCAAAGAAATTTCTTCCAAGACCAAAAAAGAAATCACCACGATATAAAACATGCTGAAGCCATTTTTGTTTTTTGAGCGGTCGCTGCTACTAAGTACTAGTTCGAATCGGAATCCGAACCATAGTCACCAAGCAATCCAGCAAGCCCTGATGGAACGGAGGGGGCAGGTGCTTCTCCTACTCGGCTCTTCTTTGTTTTCTCGTTATCGCCATTGGGGGGAGCAGCCTTTTTGCGTTTGACTTTGATGACGGGGATGGACTTTTTGGCTGGCGCAGCAGCCCTTTCGACTTCACGTTGCTGAGCCTGGATTCGCTCTACTTCCTTGCGACGACGTTCTTCTTCTGCCTTTTCATCGTCGTCGTTGAGTCGCACAACATTGTCCTCGCCTGTGAGAGCTTTACCGAACTTGATAGACTTGACCAGGTCTTCCTCTTCTTCCGTAATACCATACTCGTTCAAGTTTTCATCCTTCTGAGCCTGTTCCTCCCTGGCTTTCCGGGCGGCCATGACTGCCTTGGCGTCAGCATCAAACCCCTCGTCCGAAGTCGAAAGCAACTTTACGTGTCGACGATTCATGGCCTTGATTTCTTCTAGATTGTCGAGATCAGCCATTTCTCGTTGACTATCCAACACTCGATTTTCCAGAGCTTTCATAAGGTCTTCTTTTTCTTCCTGATCCTTTTCCTGGGCCGACTCCTCCTCTGTTTTCGCCTTGTCTTTATATACTTCATAGTTCCGCGTCCCCCCGCTTTCCATTTCATAATCGGCATTCTTCGGATCTGTCAAGAAGGATATCGTCCGTGCACAGTGTGTACATTTGATGTAGAAGCGCCACCGTTGAATGCCTAAATAGCGGCCATCGGGCCCACCCATGGCTTCCTTCTTGGAATTGAATTTGCGACCACGATACAAGAAAGTATGGCACGTCTCACACTGGACGCTAAAGGGAAGCATCATACGCACGGGGACTGTCCCGTCCTTCTTGGAGAGCTTGGTGCCCCGGGGGATCAATTTGGGATCGAAATCCGAGGGGATGTACTTGTTCACAATTTTGCGTTCACCCATTTTGAGATATTTTGATTATGCCAGATACTAATGTCTACTCGTACTGTTGGTTTTCAAGACGTGATAGAATACCGGTAAGACTGTCGTGGTGATTCTGAGGACAAAGAGACTGCATCGACACGACAAGAACAACTCATCTGCGACGGGCGACGGTCACCTCACCCATCAATATTATCGTACTTCGGATCGTAACACATCGTGCAGTTTTGCGAGATGATGACTGATTTCGCTGTTCTGTTCGACGGTGGGCTGTGCTTCATCTCAGCATCCAGTGCTTGCAGTGCTTGCTGCGCTTTGTAGTCCTCTGGGTCGAAATATTTATGATTCATCCGATTGAAATCGCCAAGCGCCCGAAAAACGCGGTGGCGCAGGCGCCAACAAACCCTCAACTCTCTCGGACACTGTAGACCGATGGTATAGTACTGTTAGTGAAATAATTCGTTGGCCTAGGAGATCGACCTTGTGTTGATCAAGGTCCAGGTCGAGGAGGAACTGTTCATATCGTCTCCAGTTCCTGTCATCTCGTTCATTGGTCGCTTCGGTCCGCACAGTCGTCGGGATCCTGTATGCCATCTCCCTTGCTTTTGCGACCACCTTTCCTCTCCCGTTTCGTTTGGGTACATGAACACCGTTAGGCCTGAGGGGGCTGACTGGTAATCGCGGGCCGGTGGTTGGATCCAAGTTTCAATATTTTCGCGACATCATCATGAATTTCACCAGCACCGTTCCCCAGATTGGTCAGCAGGAGTGTGTTGGATGAAATATTTCCACGCATTAGTCCTATTAATCAAAAGTCATTATGACTTCCTTCCTTTCGAAGAGTATCCAAAAAACAACAAACAACGAACATGAACAACATGAGAGAAAAGCTCACTTTATTGAATGAATCTTAGTCTACACAGTATATAAAATCAACATCTACCTAAAAACAGAATCAAGTCACTAGACTATAGCATTCTTGACGTGTACTAGAAGTATACAAGAGATCATAGGATTCAGAATTGCTAAATCAACAGTTTCAGGTTTGGGTGTTCGTTCGACTTCTTGTCTGTCCTTCGTTCGTTGGGGGTAGCCAAGACGAACCCATTTTTTGTTTCTTTTATTCTCTCATCTCTCATGATGCTCTTGTTGCTTGCTACCATTTACCATTGATTGCCTTTTACCAGTAGAAGAAAGTTTAAATGCATGTTTCATGAAGAGAAACTCTCCACAGCTACGCTCTCGTCGGCGAAATAGCCAGACCAAAGACTCAGTGTTGAATCATCTACACCGAAGGTCTCCCACTCTACGAAAATGGCGCGATGGTCTACTGCGAAGAAGACAAAGGCTATCGATGTTTCATGTCCGATGGGTGGTCGGCTTTTTGCTTTTCCTTCTTGCCATTTGTCGACATGCCTTTCTTTTCTATCGTCTGATGAAAGGTAATGTGACTGGGGCATACTTTCAACAGGAACTGATGGCTCGGCACCTTGTGGACTACCTGGTAGACCCTGACACAGCGTGTCCCCAGTTGTCGGTGTCATTGGCAAACGCCCAGCCAGTTCCCCTGAAGCTAATGTCAAAAGAAGAACTGGATCATCAAATCGAAATGATGGTACCCACCGATCATACGGGGAGAAATTTGGTGCTCCAATGCCCTCAAGAAGAGCAGGATGACGCCGGGCCCAACATCATCCTCCAGCCGAATTGTCGAGGAGTCGTCAAGGTATTTCGCTCGGAATCTACATACCATCATGTAAAGCGCTGCTTGATCCTTTTGCAAGACTCTGGAATAACTGCGCGGCTCTTGTATTCAGACGACGAAACGCTGACATTAGTAGAAGAAGAAATCGCTTCGTCGACTCTCTGGGAGGCCCCCATTCCTCGCGAGTTTGACATACAACTTCTCTTCATTCGGTGTATTCTTTTGCAGCATTCAATAGTACATCGAGATTTCACAGCTCCCAATTTTGTGGTAAATCCAATGACAGGAAGGCTGTATATTATTGATTTTGGTGATGCCTTTGTCTGGGACGACCAATGGATGTCATCCGGGCGCAACCTTGTAAATCTGTTCAACATTTGGTGGAGGTGGCACGATGAAGACTCGCAACGACAAATGCTAGTGGACGCAACCAAACCAAGGGTAAAAGGGGGCATGAAATGGAAACGTCCAGTCGTACAACCACTGCCAGGACAGTGGGAACCCAGTGAAGAGGACCTGAAATTCTTGGGTGGAAGACGACGCTTTGACCTGCTACAAGATATACATACCTGAAATAATTGAGAACGTTTAACTGCGATAGGCAATGATAGACGGTACCAGAAAGATCGACATATTATTACAATGGCAATAAAGGAGTCAAGAATAATGAAAGCATGTGGGGTGATTGCGAATGCTCACCCCCGCTGTAGATTGGAGCTCGACAATAGTCGACCGTCGTTTCTCGATGATAGCGTCTAGGTGTGTTACATATGAGTTGATTGATTCATGTTCGTTCGGGGTTTAACCCCGAGCTGGTGATCTCCAAGATCCCAGCCTTGTAGATGGCACGGACACGGGTAACTCATTCTCCAGTCGGTATTATTGAACACTGATAGCGCCGCACAGAGATGGATTGGTGCATCTCTGAATATTAGAGCTGATGTCTTTCAAAAATTGCGCGTGCCACGGGGTATCATCTCCTGCAGACGCCAGGTTGTTTCCAAAACCAATCTTCTCTTGAAGAGTGCGAGGCCGCCTTCGCTTAGCCGTACTAAATCGTCGTTCCACATAGTCATCACCTTGAATTAGGACTTCCTTTCTCCCGTCTCGATGGATCGTCGTCGTTTCGACCTTGTTGAACTTCTTTCCTCCAGAGAATTGCATGGTAGTTGATCTAATATGCAAGGAACCACTTTCGGCTTCATGCGCTTTTCCACTGGATACTGCCACTCGAAACTCGCCACTAGTAGGGTGCCCCATTCCAAATCGAGAAGGAATAGAGATCCCAGCCACAGCTTGCGACTTGACTCGTCCCTGTGAGAGCAAATATGCCACAGGGTCAGTGAAAGTGTAACCGATTCCCTTTTGCGGTTTTTTCATGGGAGAGTTTGATTTATAGGTCGGTCGCGGTGCTGGTGATGTACTGCTGCCTGGATCATCGCAGCCCCCGTATTTGTAGATGTGATCATATTGCCGTTTCCGAGCGGAATCCGAAAGCAACGAGTATGCGGAGGTGACAGTTGCGAACTTGCTAGAGCTCGCTTGGATCTCCACCTGCGACGCCCCTCTACACATCAACCGATCAGGATGCAGCTTCATAGCCAGACTTCGATATGCCCGTTTAATTTCATTCGGGGAGGCATCGTGGTTCAAGCCGAGGATCATATACGGGTCCGACACCATTGTTTCGACAAGGAAAGAATTAGTTTCACTTCGTAAATGCGTTTCGACTCCTTCCCAGGAGAACTCCGCTGAATAAACTCTGAAGGGCTTGTTTATCGCCAGTTAAGGTCGATGAGGTGAGGACGATACAAGTAAAAGAATAGGAGTGTTACGGGTCGTCGTGTGGCGCTTATTATCGCCAAGCCAAGGGATTTTGTTTTTACGTACATCATCGATCTCGGAGGGAGATCCATCATCAGCGAAGCCGAAAATCGCCAATGTGCTGATTGTATGTGCCACGCATGAAGGTTCGAAATAAACATATACATGATTGAATATTTATACGGTCGGCAGCCGCGACATGCGCGATGTCATGCAGGCAGGAGAGCACTGCGTCAGCCGGACACACTGGGAAGGGGTCCCGCGGGAATGAATCGAACCTACTGACAAAACATCATTGCTGGCACACGGAAGCAATTCCGGAATGAGATTTCGAAATTTCATTTCTAGCTAGTTGTCTCTACTAGAGGAGCTAGAAACAATGATCCAACCGGGATCTTTCGGAAATACTCCTCATTCCTGCGATCTTCCAGTTATCTTAAAAGTGCAGTCGTACGATGGCGTCTGTGCCGAGAGGTCGCTCAATACAAGACCACCTAATCTAGAGCTACTACTCATAGCAACGAACGCTCGCCGACTCTACTACAGCTAGCATAATATTCTGCCTGGGCCAAAGAGACATTTTGTTTTATGTTCAAACTACGAGATAATATGCGCTATACCTTATCCGTAGACGAAGCAGGATGTGCCTCATCTTCAATAGCTGGTCCATCGTCGTCATGGTACAAACTTGAATCAATATCGGCCCGAACGATCTGGGTTTTGATGAAAGGCATATACCCCGTAGCAAACAGCGCCACCAAGCAGCTCGCCAAAACGGCAGAAGATGAATTTGGTTCTCCAGCCAAATAAACTAGAATGAGTGTACTTGCAATGGCCGTTCGTGTGATCGCGACGTTGATTGCGCCCGCCAAACAAAGGACACAAAGTTGGACTGGGATGTACGGGGTGACATAGAAAATCGCTCTACCAAATGCTGCACCGGACGCCATTGCTGGAAAAATGTAGCCCCCACGGTATCCACCGCCAACGGTAAATGAAATTGCGATCAACTTGGCAATACCAACTATAAGGGCTTTCCAACCGTTGTCCATTTCAAAACCGATCAACCCAGTGGTCGGCCAAATGTGATTTAATTCCGTCGACGGACCCATAGTAGAAATCGTTTGGAATTCGAGCTCCCCCCAAAACATGGTTTGGGGAATCAACATGCCCATGAATACGATGACAACACTTCCAAGGAGAGCTCGATACACAGCACGTTCGTTGCGAAGCAAGTCCAATTTCGAGAAAAGCGCCATGACATTAGTATGCATTTGGGCAAACATATAGGCAATCAAGGACCCGACCAATCCAAGGAATGCCCCATAGACAACAAACATTGGTTTTGCATTTTCGAGTTTTGGGATTGTGATTTCCCAGATAGGTTCCAAAGGAATACCGGCTAGTCCACGGAATACGACGACACAAATTTCACCAGCAAAGATGGCCTCTTGCATATTGAATTCAGTTGTTGCATGAGCTTGAGCACATGTAATTGTAATATATCTTTGTTCACTAACGAGGACTTACCGACGGTGTGCTCAAAGTATTCAATTCCAAAACGGGAGTTCACTTCCATCGCAAACAACGAGCCACCTAGAGGACAACCAAAGAATGCGGCAAGTGCACCTGCCATCCCCTGAGAAGAAAGGATTAGAGGCGCAATGGTATCGACTGATTTACAAATGAAATGTAGGCCTTGTCATAACTTACCATCAGGGTGTGCTTTCGGACAAGATTTCTGTTCGTTTGTTGAAAAATGCGACGTGAAACGAATCCTCCCAAACTAGCACAAATCGCCACTAGAGGAGCTTCGGGGCCAAGACTCCCACCGCCGATAATGCTGAATTGAGACGCACAAACCTATGTACGGCAAGCAAAGGCAGATTGAGCCAAGAACGTCCACAAAAAATATTCCTGCGACCGAAGTGTTTGTCTCACCATTGGCATTACGTGACTCATAGCAACGTAGGCCTTGTCATGTACGCATTTTACCGTGTATGGTAAATCTCCTGGCTCACCCATGTAAACAACAGTCAATCCCACTCCGATGGCCATCAGGAACCCAACCAAAGGAATCCATAAGACATACGCCCATTCTGGCCATTTATCAACGACGATCATTTCCGGAAGTGTGTGCCAAACAAACTCTGTGGAAACGAAAAGAATCTTGTAGTAGATAAAGCAAGCGACACCACAGACTATCCCGATAATCAATGCAAGAACAATTGAATGAGGAATGCTGCCACTCTTGAAATATCTGGCGTCTTCATAGAAACTACTTTGAGTCTTGACGAGCATTCGGGGTGACGGCTGCTCTTCTTGAAAAGCATTCTCTGGTGGGACAATTTTAACGCCCTTAGTGCCCTTGTGAAGCGCTCCATATCCTCCATTTGAGCTTATGAGATGTTCTTGTTCACCCATGGTCGATGCTTAGTGCCATTGCCTGAAAATAGAAAGTTGCTGTAGAAGGAGATGGAAGTAAATGCGAAGCCATCATCTGCCAGCAACTGACTGCCGTATCGAATGAAATACTATTTTTTCAACCACATGAACGGTGACATCATCGTTCAACACTGCGAGCAGAGTGAACATTGATTGATTTTATAGTCTTCATTCCGGCACCATTGTTGTCAGGGCTTATAATTTTAGAAAAAATAATAGCTCCTGGAGAACCGGGACGTCATCAGAATTCCGAAGTGCTTGAACTCTACGAGCACTTGTACAGGTACCAGGTCCCTGTTTAATAACTACTGTAAAACTGTACTCTAGACTATACTACTTGTAACAAGCAAGGCGCGCACTTGGGGGGAACTGGAACTGCATCTGTGTGCTGGCTGCGCTGGCCCTTCATCTATTTACGTAGCAGAGCTAGAAGACAGAGTGATAAGATGTTGAAAATAAAGCAGAGAAGGATCAGTTGATCCAGCCGTTCAAAATTGTTCTCGCGGCTAATGCCCAAGAAAGCTACCAGAGGCCCTGTAACCAACGAACCAAGTTGGTCCCCAAAGTCGATACAAGAAATCAGCGTTCCGTACTTGACGCCAATGTCCTGGGCATCACCTCCCGAAAGATTGCCATTCCGTGAAGCCGCTTGCACCGTTGGTAGACCGGCTTGATCTGGATGGTTCAAGGTGGTTGTTGCCAAGACGACGTCCGGGAGAAACTCCCATTCGCCACAGAAGGTTGAGATAATCTTGACGACAAGAATAATCCATATGAGATAGTCACTCTGGGAGTGTTGAAACACCGCAATGTTTCCAAGCGATGTGGTTGCAGCTAGTACTGTCGTCCCAGCGATCACTAAAAGAAACCTGCTACCCGTGTTGTACCTTGAGAGTAGTCGCCCGTATGACCAAGACGAGAAAGTCGTCACACCCGAGCCTACAAATGCTAGCACCTGGAGTTTGGCTGGAGACGATTGAAATAGAGAATAAAAGAATGATCCAAGAACCATCGAATCTCTGGGAATGGCGTGCTTCAAGATCAAGTACAGGCCAACTCGATGGGAGCTGTACCACCATTGATGAAAATATGACGTTAATCCCACCAGAACAGTAGCGAGAAGACACGAAAGAAGCAGAACTTTCCACAATAGATGAGAAGATGCTTCTGTGATTGGTCCTTTGAGGGCCAATATGAGAACTGTAATTTGCAAAAGAACGACAAGCACTCCATTTGCCCACGAGCACCAAGCATCTGCTCGTGGTGAATATAGGAGGTAGAGCGCCGCCGCTGAACTCGCACTGTCGTCATCGTTGCTATCCTCCTGGCTAGAATAGGAAGCGTGGGAGTCTTCGTCCTCTCGTAGTGCTGATCCTTCATATGGTAATCCACCCGTCGAAGCCGCGGCAGCGTCGTTTGGTTGGTTCAATAAATGAAAGCCTTCAGAGCCATCCCTACTCGGTACATGGAACTCACTGCGAAGCAAGAAAGCTAATACCGCGCCCAACAGTTGTAGAGTTCCAGCCGATACAAGAAGTAAATTTGCATCCCGGGAGCTAAGCTCAGTGTGAGCTTTAGAAAGTAGCTGTCGGCCTGCGAACATGAAAAAGGTGAACCCATATGCAATAAAAGATCCAAAATTCCGTGATGTCGCTGCTTGTGCTTGAAATTTTGATGCCAGCCCTTCGTAGTTGCATTGAGGGTCATGGGAATGCCCCATAGCGTGGTCGATTAAAGTCAAGCCCAAGCATAGCTCGGCCCAAGAGTCCGTCACTCCCCTCAGAAACGCCACTAAGCAAGCCAGAAAGACCCCGCCCTTGGGAATTAGACACGTAGCTAGAACCAAAACACCATTCCCGAACAAAAGCCCGATAAAAAGTTGGTATCGTGGAATTCGACCACTTAGATATCCATATAACGGCTTGAATGAGTACGGTAGAAATGCGACCGCGCCGTATGTAGGCAGATAGGCGATCGGCATTTCGACCTTGGAATTGATAATATACATTAGTCCCAAGCCTTCAAGGCTCAAGGTGAAGCCGTTGAGACCAAAGAGAACTCGAAGGGCAAAAGTTAGCGATACTGAAGTCTCTCCCAGAAAAGTATCCCCTTGAAGATAACGAGGAGCGCCGTCCTCGCTGACGAGAAGGATCGATGCGGGTTCATTTTCATCCATGAGCAAACTAGATTTTGGCGCCAGCTCCAAATTCTTTTCACATGGGTCGGTTGATTCCGACTGAAATATTTCCGTGTCTTCAAGAGGGAAGCCAGGTCCAACGGAACTGTTATTGCTGGACGATGGTTGATTTTCAGCTCTCTCGATCATTCAATCTTCATCGGAACAAACAAAATGGAAAGGCTGTGGGGTCGGTGATACTATGATCTGGATCATGTATCAATAATTTATGATCTATCTGCTGGATCAGAGATCAGAGTTCTCCTTTTCGGCTTTCTTCGGAAGCAGGAAGAACGTTCTACACTACATGACATCCACGTGGAAGATGATCAAATAATAATCTTGAAACGCTTGCTTGAAAGGATGTGCGTACTGGGACCTTCGGGAATTCGCTAAAAATGGCGAACTCGTTCGACCTCCGACCGTGTCCTTTCTCCCCGAACCGACGACTCATTGGAGCTTTTCCTGACGTGTTTCGGGTTTTACGGAGAAAGGGTCAGCCGCGGTCGAACGAGTTCAACTTATTGATATAATGCGCGTCAAAAATAGCGTTTTGGTATTGTATCAATTTTTCAACGTGCCAGCGCATCGCTAAAAGTTCAACAAAGTTTAAACGCGGTTAACCGCGGTTAACCGAGCGGTTAACCGCGGTCAACCGCGTTTGAACTTGCGCTCGACCCTTAGTACAATTCTCACGCTGGTTGGAGGGATGGGTCAATAAATTCCTTCCACAAAAGAAGGCGGTAAAACGAGTTGGCAAGACTTCTCAACGGTTTTGACGCTCCGTTTGAAACTTCCATTTTGGAGCCATCTTTAGTGTATGACGACAACGACGACTCGCGTTCGTATTTCCTCCGGGTCGAGCGCAAGTTCAAACGCGGTTAACCGCGGTTAACCGCACGGTTAACCGCGGTTAACCGCACGGTTAACCGCGGTCGTGTGCGGTTAACCGCGGTTAACCGCGCGGTTAACCGCGGTTAACCGCGGTTAACCGCGTTTAAACTTTGTTGACTTTTAGCGATGCGCTGGCACGTTGAAAAATTGATACAATACCAAAACGCTATTTTTGACGCGCATTATATCAATAAGTTGAACTCGTTCGACCGCGGCTGACCCTTTCTCCGTAAAACCCGAAACACGTCAGGAAAAGCTCCAATGAGTCGTCGGTTCGGGGAGAAAGGACACGGTCGGAGGTCGAACGAGTTCGCCATTTTTGGCGAATTCCCGAAGGTCCCTGTATGTCGTTCGTACGTTCCCGTCTGGGCAAGGCAGTGAACCCCGAATAATTCTGTCCCCTCAGTACAAAATCCCCTTCTTTGTAGTTTACCTCTTACTATTTCCGTCCGAGCTCTGCTCGCCGCACGGCGCGGGATAAAACTCACCATCGTCTCGTCGCCATCGTGGTTGGCTCTCACCAAGCCCATGCTTCCTCTGGGACGTCGCTCCGTTGCCGACACCGTGATTGTTGTTACTGTCGATATACTATAGTCTTGTATTATTTGATCTCCATCTCACCACCACCACCACCATGAAGGTAGGTTCTTGCGGCGTGTAGTTTATGTATCTATAAATTCATAGGGGAATGGTGCCAAGAAAAATTGGGATCGCAACGGCGATCTCTGATGCCGGACGATGATCCCTCGCCTCCGCGAGAATGGGCATGTCGATTTATTGAAACTAGCTGTTAGCCCTATAGACGAATGCTTTGCTTGCAATATCCGATGGACCCTCTATGCACACATGCCGCATATCATTGATTAATTACTCACTTCTCTTCGCTCTCTGATATTTGTAGATCAACGTCGCCTGTCCCAGCACGGGAATGCAAAAGATCATCGAGATTGATGATGAAAAGCGTCTCCAGAACTTGTACGAGCGCCGTATGGCCCAGGAAATTGACGGAAATGTCTTGGGTGAGGAATTCGAGGGATACATCCTTCGAGTTTCGGGAGGAAACGACAAGCAAGGTTTCCCCATGCGTCAAGGTGTCTTGACCAACACTCGTGTTCGTCTTTTGTGTAAGAAGGGACACAAGGCTTACCGACAACGTCGGGCTGGTGAGCGAAAGCGCAAGTCCGTCCGTGGCTGCATTGTCGGAAATGATATTGCTGTTTTGAACTTGGTCGTCACTCAAATGGGAGAGAAGACCATTGAGGGCTTGACCAACGACACTGTTCCTCGTCGATTGGGTCCCAAGCGTGCCAACAACATCCGCAAGCTTTTCAACTTGACCAAGACTGATGATGTCCGCCAATACGTTATTCGTCGTAAGTTCACAAACAAGAAGGGCAAGGAAGTCCAAAAGGCACCCAAGATCCAGCGCCTGGTAACTCCTTTGACTTTGCAGCGCAAGCGTGCCCGCAAGGCTGAGAAGTTGAACAGTGTCCTCCGAAACAAGGAAGAAGCTGCTGCCTACAAGAAGCTTGTAGCTCAGCGACTTGCCGAGCAACGAGAAGCCCGCCGCTCGCTGATTTCGAAGAGGAGATCTTCTCGCAAATCTGCCAAGGTTGCTGCTGAACAAGGTAAATAAGCAATTGATTAACTTAATAGGAAAACAAACAATATATATTATATATTATATAGATATGAATTATGTCCGCTGCTGACGCTAGCTTGAGACAACTGGTGTGATCATCCATGGCAGGAGCCGGACACCACACGTTTTGACGATAAAGTGGAGATTGTTTGTATCGATGGTTGTTCGTTCATCCTAGTAGCTGCGCGGAGATGATGAAGCTGCACTGCTCGATGCCTCCTCTGGCAGACCCTCTAGAGTGTACTCCAGACAACCCTGAATTTGGCTTGACCTTCCCCCGGCCCCCGATGGAATGGTTGAAAAAATGTCCTTCTTGCCGACTCAAGTCAAAATTGTCATTTTATCGCTATCTTCTGGACTACTCATACAGTATATCGTAAAGGACATGTTCAGGTCGAGCCCCAAGATGGGGCAGATAAAGTGTTCGATGCTATCCTTACACGAAATGAAATCTACAGAAACAAGGAGCCGGGAGAAGGCGCTTTGACAACAAGGTCGATGGATGAATCTATTCACTACCTGAGATGAGAATCGCAGGTATCCAATATAATCTGAATCCCAATGTGCATCAAGAAATTACGATGATGCCCCGCCTTCACCAGCAAGCGCAGCAGGGTTTGTCACAATGATGATGACCGAGTCACCTCTCAGAAACATTTTGCTTACGTATCGATCCTTGTTCACTGCTGCTCCTCTCGTATTCTCCTTGCCCCCCTTCGATGTTTCTGTCCACATTTCCTTCACATCTTCTAGTAGCCTATGTGAAGACAGAAAACGGGAGGGAGGAATGTTAGAACCGAACGGCAAGACTTGGTTTATTTCGGAATGAATGAATAACTCTATCATCACGCAGTGTACTCACAGATTCATATGCCGATCGTAGGCCTTCACTCTGCCCAAGATCTTGTGATTGTTTCGAACATTTACTAGCACTTGTGTGTTCCCCCGAACGGCTTTATACAATACGCTGAAAGGGCCCGATTTCAGGTCGGTACCGGAACTTTCTCCTTCTGGATCGTTCATCGCGGATAGCTATATTTCAATTAGTCACTTTTGAAAGGCCAGCTTTTCAGTTCCTTCTCAACCCAACAATAATGA
The DNA here is from genome assembly GCA_956465555.1 of Nitzschia sp. pyKryTriq1. Lineage (NCBI taxonomy): Eukaryota > Bacillariophyta > Bacillariophyceae > Bacillariales > Bacillariaceae > Nitzschia > Nitzschia sp. pyKryTriq1. The sequence continues at coordinate 1,411,138 of OY101122.1, read as the reverse complement.
CAAGCCGTTTTGCATTTAGACTGGCGGTTTGCTCTGCTATGCTGCTTGCTGCCTCTCGTCTCAAGACTCCTCCTCCTCACCACTCCTCATGGTCGGTCGCTGGATGCGGGATGAGCGAAAAATTGCCAATAACATCGTATACGTACTGGCACCGGTACGGACAGTAGTATAACAACATGTGAAACCCAAACGAGAGACGGACAGACCAGAAGTCGAACAAGGCGCAAGGCGCGAGTCGATGTGTGTCTGACCTTTGTCCGTTTGTCCGCGAGTCGGGATCCCTAGAGGTAGGGACTCGCGACTCGTGAACAAAAACTATCGTTTCGGATAATGAATATTTCAATGGCAGTTTGGTTATTGGAACTGCCACAGGATGAATTTTGAGACCTAATTGAATGTCAAGCGGCATTGATACATCCTCATGCATGGATGTATCATTGAAAGTTCAACTGCCTAAGTACCAAAAATTGGATCTTGGCTACTATCAGAAGTGGAATACTGATGAACTTTTGGAGATCGCTGGACGAAAGTTCAGCGATCCAAAAAATCATTCTTGCAAAAGGTGGATCTTCTCTTGCCTGCGAATGAAAGGGAGAGTCGATGTGTGTCTGACCTTTGTCCGTTTGTCCGCGAGTTGGGATCCCTAGAGGTAGGGACTCGCGACTGGTGAACAAAAACTATCGTTTCGGATAATGAATATTTCAATGGCAGTTTGGTTATTGGAACTGCCACAGGATGAATTTTGAGACCTAATTGAATGTCAAGCGGCATTGATACATCCTCATGCATGGATGTATCATTGAAAGTTCAACTGCCTAAGTACCAAAAATTGGATCTTGGCTACTATCAGAAGTGGAATACTGATGAACTTTTGGAGATCGCTGGACGAAAGTTCAGCGATCCAAAAAATCATTCTTGCAAAAGGTGGATCTTCTCTTGCCTGCGAATGAAAGGGAGAGTCGATGTGTGTCTGACCTTTGTCCGTTTGTCCGCGAGTCGGGATCCCTAGAGGTAGGGACTCGCGACTCGTGAACAAAAACTATCGTTTCGGATAATGAATATTTCAATGGCAGTTTGGTTATTGGAACTGCCACAGGATGAATTTTGAGACCTAATTGAATGTCAAGCGGCATTGATACATCCTCATGCATGGATGTATCATTGAAAGTTCAACTGCCTAAGTACCAAAAATTGGATCTTGGCTACTATCAGAAGTGGAATACTGATGAACTTTTGGAGATCGCTGGACGAAAGTTCAGCGATCCAAAAAATCATTCTTGCAAAAGGTAGATCTTTCTAATGGTTATAATTTTGAGAATACTCGTTTATCTTGATTGTCTAAACTACTCTACGAGACCGACTTCACATCAAAGCAACAAAGAGTTCCACTACTTTGACTGCGCGCCACAATACAAACTTCCGACCGACGAGACAACTAAAAGTAAAAGCACAAAGTGTGCTCATAATAAAGGAAACCTTCCAAAGTGAAACACCTACTAATTATCACGCTAAAATAGCCCAGTAATTCTCGGGCCGACGCAAGCAACGACCAAAGAGTCCGTCCGTCTGCTGAATTATCACAGCTCCCTGTCTTCCGACGAGAGGACGACGAAAGTGGCAAATCGTACAGACAGTGGAAATTTCGATGGCATTGATGAATTGAATCTCTACTGGTACCAGTGCTAATGCCATACTAATACTACTGCTAGCTTTATATTTCCGAGGCTGATTTCTCCAGAGATTTTTGGACACTTACTTGAAAGTACGTTCCCGTGTTCAGCAAACGATTCAGCAACGTCTCCCCAAGACCGTATCCAGGTGAAAAGAACCCTCCACCATCCACCGGTAGCGCCTTCTCTTCCAGGGCCATACTCAGCCCTGATTCCACCAACATTCTAGCCGTATCCAGATAACCAGCATCGCGAGGAAAGTACATGACTGAATCTGCTTTGCTGCCCTTTGTACCAAGAGCATGTGTTGTTACAGATAGAAAACTGCTGTTTTCCATGTCATCAAAGGATGGACCCTCTCCTGGTTTCGGTACAACAAAGTTTAACAAGAGATACTTTGTAACTGGATTGAGGAGGCCGGTAATGAGGAGAACCAAGGTGAAGTAGGAAACGATGGCCGTCTTCAGATCTGGATTCACTTGCACTTCCGAATATGTTAGAGGCGCACCTCCACGCAATGCCTGGGACCATGACACCACTTCAGCATTGACCCCTGACATGAGAAAAGGCGACCCAAATGTGGACTTAGAATCCCACGGCTTCGTGAACTTGGACGGGAAAGGTTTGATTACGCTTTTGTAGGGGTTCAAATGCTCTGTCCCATCAACTGTGAGGCGAAATGGGTTCGAACCTGGCTCTATTGGTGCTCCATCGGTGAATAATAACGCTATGGTTGCCATCGTTCCTCCCGAAACTCCAGCTTTCACCTCGTCGTAGCAAGTGACAGTAGCGAGGTCTTCCCCAGTCTCTTCTTGCAGCCTCTTGGCCAAAAGGGAGACTGATAAATCCCAGGGAATGCAGTCGTGCCCGGCTAATGGAACGATTTTCGCACCTGTTTCTTGTGCAGTGGCCTGCCACCGAACCATCATAGCTTTGGCCCAACTGCTTTCCCCTGTGATGTCAGCATAATGAGTACCGAATTTAGAGCAGAATTCGACCACTGATGAACCATATTGCCAAAAAGGACCAGCCGTGGTCAGTAAAACTCTCGTATTTCGAACCAGATTGGGCATAGTTGCTGGAACTGAGGTATCAACAATGATGCAATCCACGTCCAAAACTTCCTCAAGGTCCAGGTCGTCTGCCAACCATGCTTTGACTTCATCGAGCTTCGCCTTCGATCTCCCAGCGATAGCCCACTTCACTTCTTTATTGACTCCGTAGGTCTTTGCTAGATGCCTAACAGCAAGCTTCCCTGCAAAACCTGTCGCTCCCAATACTACCACGTCGTACGCCCGTTTGGATCTTGCTACAATTTCATCCTTAGCAACTTGATAGCCAGAATCGAAAGGGCTGTTAGGCCGAAATTCTTCGGGTGGAGATATTTTGTCGTATATTCCTTTAAAAAGCTGATAAATCAAGGTCATTGGAAGCATAATTGTCGCCCAGACTGGTAGGAGGACCCCCACATTCACGAGGAATTCTGCTGTCGAAACGACTGCTGGCTTTTTCCCATCCTTCTGTATCTGGAGGCGTACATCATTTGTAGTGGAAGAAAGTCTGCCTGTGGACATGTTAGTATCCATTGTCTGCAGCTGATTCCTTGCGGCGAATCTTGACTGTCGAGGCAGGTGCCGTTGGGTGAAAAATGCTCTGACCAGTCCAAGTGGTTCCGTGACAATGAACAGAACCACCGCAAAGGATCGCAGCGTTTTCGTCAAGGGCTTCAGTTTGTTGCCGGGAGAAAGTCACCACGAAAGTGAACTGATGTTTTGCGTTATTATACCAAGGAATTCACTAAATTGAAAATCACGCTTCTTTCTTGCTCTTTCCTCTTTCCTCGTCATACCGGGTAATAGCCAATAATGATAATGCTTCCATTGACCGGCGGGATGAAAACAAAACAAAAATTAAGAACGTGTAGTCGAGTAGAAGACGGGCCCATCCAGCATGCGATTTTTGATTTTTCCTTGCTTGGTTGCTCCTGCGCGCGGCAACAGGCACTGTACTCTAGTAGAAGTAGCGGTACGTATTGTACCGGTACAAGTACGTCGTACGGTACTACCGGTATTATAAAGGCGAGGACTTTTGGGGGATACCCCGGCCACGTAGGTAGCGTAGTGTAAGCTTTTTACAAAAAGAGCACATTATCGACTAAAATATCTCGATCTGGACAGAATAAATGAAATAAAAGTGTAAGCGGATGCAATAAAAGTGTAAGCGCAGTGTCAAAACTAAACATTATCAGTCAAAACTCAATATTATGAGTGAAAATGGGCATGAATGCTTCAATTTTACGAAAAGTGCCCTTTGTTTTGGCGCTCTCAATGTTTTGGCGCTCTCAATTGTGTCGAGCGGAATGCTGCCGCCGATCACCAAACAACACGGATTAGCCAAACCACCAATGCTGTCTACTTCAACAGCCAAATATACTCTACTCTCCGAATACTCTACTCTGCCTTACCGGTACAGAACCCAGCAAAGCGTAGTTCACATCTAGAGGCCTGAAAAAAGGCCATAGCGGCCCAAACTCATGTCGCACCTGAAAACATTGGCCTAAAACAGTAAGTACTTATACACGCCACTTTATACGGAACGTTGACAATACGGGTGTACGTGACATATTACTATCCTCTACTACACAACCCGCTACGTCACAGTCCCACAACTGCAAAATAAAAGTTTCCGCGCTGAATAAAAATCCTCAACTCTAAATAAATTCCTTTCCGCACCTCTGCAGTTTTTTTACTGCAACAACCGCACATAAACTGCAAACCACCTCCTTTGGCGCCTAACTGATTATCCGCCCCCTAAAATTGACCCTGTGCATTCCCCTTTACACCTATTTTTCACACACCACCCAAATAGTCACATCTTGGCTTCTCACTTGGGCCCAATCAAAGAACGGACCATATTCATCAAAGAAGTGAAACGCACGGACGTAATGGCGGGCGCCGGTATCCGGCTCTAACAAGATTTCCTTCCAAATGAGTACGTTGCCTATGTCACCGTGATATTGAGCAAGGTTCCTTTTGATCTGTGGCAGCAGCAACTTATCATTATCGTTTTGAGTGTGCTCATTCGTAAGGAATGACTGGCTCATCCCAGACGCAAGATCAAACGTCATATGGGGTAGTTGCCGAGTGTACTTCCAAGTTGTTCCTTCGTCAAGATCTAGCGGGGACTTTCTTAGGGTCAAAGATGAGCTGTTTGAGAAGGTAAAGTTCCTTTACAACCAGAACGAGGAGCTGAAGGTTGGAGGTATTCTGTTCAAAAAGTTTGTTAGGGATTGCAAGGATAGGCTAGTAGGATTGAGGAATTCGGATTCAGACAACGAGTCAAAGAGGTTCTACTTGGAGTTGCTTTGGACGGCAGCAAATGGTAAAAAGAAGAATATGATAGCAATGGGGTTGACGACTAGAAGAAGTACGGTGTTCTCGTCCATGCAGAACCAGTTCATAGGTGAGTGAAACAGAAGTCAGGTGGTTGGAGACCATGCTAATTCCTTACACAGCCACTGCAGATCTATGTAATTTTTGCGCAGGTAACAAAACAATTCTACCCAGCCGACTTTTGGGCCAATAAAGGGGAGAGCCGCGGAGCGCTGCTTCCACGAGGAGCGAAGGCGTGTGTCACTGTTAAAAAAATCGTGAGTTCTAGGCAGTGGCGTACCGGTAGGTACAGTACTTGTTTGAATGAAGCAAGCAATTTCGATTTTCCCTCTGTCCTAGGACAAATTAGAGACATTAATTAATTAACGAAACAAGAACCATTTCGGTCATCAAAGTTTTGACGTGCGTTTCCATCAAGAAGCAAGAAAAAAGACTCTCTTTTGTCACATTATGACCGTGGTCCTCAGCGCGTTGCATGCCTTGTTCTCGAGTGCAAGAAGAATCAAGAAGCCAACAACAACGGAAGACGATTCGAAATCCATCGATGCGTTGCACCAACCCGAAGACCCATTCCACCTTTGATGCAACTCAAAAAGGTCTAAATTCCTACGAAACAGGCACTCAACCCGTTCCCTCCGAAAGAGCAGCGATTCATATTTCCAGCTCATCATTTTAACAACAAACCATAGAATATGGTAGGAAGGATGGGCATCTTCGGCAAGTCGTTCGCATTTTTCTTTGTCTCCATTTCGAGTGTACACGGTCAGGTGATGAGTACGGGCGAGGAGCCAATAGACTACATCAAAAGGAAGATTAAGACTCATGAAGTAAGTTCGTGGTGATGGCAAATTGATTTGGGAAATCGGATCTCTTCTCACATGCATTCATCTGAATGAACACAGGTGATCGTTTTCGCTCGAAGCTACGGGAAACAAAATCAGCAGGCAAAAGAGCTTCTGAGACATATTTCCAAGGAGACGACAACCCCGGTTGAATTCTTAGATTTAGATTTAATGGAAGGCTGGGATGGCTCACTGCTAATGCTAGAGTTGGAAGACATGACAGGACAGTGGGCACTACCGAATATTTTTATTGGAGGAAAACATGTGGGTGGAAACAATGAGATAGATCAGATGCATGCATTGGGGGAATTGGAGGAAATGGTTCGGCAAGCCGGAAATGAACTTTGATGTGATTGTCTATTTTTTGCAAGAGCAAGATTATTAGCTACACAGTTAGAGGAAAATCCTCACTGGGAAGTTCGACCGTCGATGGATCGTCTGCATTCGCAATATAGGTTTTCCATAGTTTGCTATGAGATGCTTCTGCTGTGAACCGAACGTTGGCAGGTACAAAGTGCATACCTAGGCCTCGACGTGGCTTCGATTTCGACCTGTTCTTTCCGGATCCATGCCATGTTTTGCCGTGATGGATGGAAAGACTGCCCTTCGTTATGCCAGACATGCTCACTATTTCCAGCGTGGCCGGATCGATTCCCTCTCGTTCGGCTGCGGATAGCAATAGGCTCTTCGGATTGTGTTGATAAAACTGGCTCGATGAGCCATATCGTCCGTCGCCCCATTTGTGACTTCCCCGCACATACTCCAGTGGACCAAGCTCCTCGTCCATATCATCCAGTGCAAACCAAACCGTCACAACATCGTCTGGCTCAAACATAAAGTAAGGAGAGTCTCTGTGGAAGATCAAGGGTGGTGCACCCGGTGGCTTTGCCCACACCTGATCCTGCGCCAGTCGAGCTCCTTGTTCCCATCCAGCCAGTTGAGCCACGAGACTTCCTAGTCGAGGATCTGTCCCCAGTTTTCGAAACATGGTATTTGCTTTGTGTACATTTATGATTTGAAGAACTTTGACATTTTGTAGATTTCCGCTGAAACCAATCGCGCCCACCGATGATTTCTTATGCGATGATGCATTGCTCGCAGTAACCGGTTTTTCGCTTTTCAGCAATCGGGGAGTTTTGTCGGGGGCATTGCCACGATCATAGGAACCTCGCAAGACATCCTCAAGATGATCATTAAGTGCCTCAACAGCTTCAACGCTCGTCACATTGGGACAGACGATGAAGCCATCCCGACTGAAAGCTTCAACAAGACTTTGCGGGACTTTCGGCAGTGCCGATTTTGCGAAAGAGTCGTCGTTTTCATCGGACGCGACTAAGGGAATTCGTATCCGAAAATCATGCTCCTCCCTATTCCATTCGGTCTCAATCATAGGTATGAAGACGGGATGGGTCACAGTACTACTGAAAGAGACAGCACATCGAAAGCAGGAAGATGCGGGTCAATTGTTGACAATGTGTAGTGTGTAGTCTCTTTTACCTTTTTGTTGTCGTCACTCGTCGCTCGTCGCTCGTCGTTTTTCGGTGGGTCCCTTTTTCGGCAGTCTGGCATCGTTGTGGTCTTGCTGGACGAACGGTCTTTTCAATAATAGGCTGCCATGCTCTTTAGTTGTTACATCATCATGAATCATCATCATGAACAATCCTGCCTGCTGCGGTGCGAACACGCGCGCTGCGCATGAGCGCGAAGTTCAATTTTCTTCCTCTTCTCTAGCACGAAAAGCCATGAGCCATGGCGGTCTCGTGGCATGACACGAGACACGACACACCACGAGAGATGCGATGTCAACAGTCAACACATACGGTACGGTACTTGTACAATCCACGAAGTCAACAGTCAACACATACTGTACAATCCCCAAAGCCAACACAACGGTACAATCCACAAAGCCCCACGCTACTACCCGATAGAATAATATTCTAGCGAAACAACAACAAACGAAACTCAAGACCTTTCACCATGCCAGGAGTGCAACACAATCCCCAACAATGCTGTGTCTGGGATTCCTACAAGTTTGCTTTGTATTCAAAATTCCGAGAGCCCACATTGTATCGATATGCAGCCCAAGGGGATTGGGATTTGATTCCTGATCGATGCAAGGCACACCCGAAAGAAGCTCGATTTGTCCACAAATATGCGCCTATGGACACACCATTGTGTCGACTTCTCCGCACCCAGAGTTGTGCTTCCTGTGCACCGGATATTAAGGAAAGCATCTTTCGAATGAAACTTGCTGCAGTGATGGCCTTGCTCGATGCCAATGTCGACGCGGCTTCATCTCAGGACACCTTTAAACGAACCCCGCTGCACTGGGCTTGCATGGATGTCGAAGGGAATCATGGCGATACCGAAGATTCCATTATATTTTTACTACTGGAGAGGGCCCCTTCGGCCATTCACGTGGTGGATATTGAGCGCCGAACTCCGCTCCATTATCTGGTGGCAAGAAATGAAACTATTCCCACGAAGCTTGTAGCCAAAATGGTGGCCATATTCCCGGAAGCTCTAACAATGAAAGATGAAGTTGGCGAGACACCTATGGAAATTGTACAATCGAGGAAAGACGAGATTGTGAATGCAGATGAGCTGATAACATATTTTGGGAAGCTGACAACAATGTTCTCTCCTACCGAAAAGACGACTGGCCGCGTTGAGTGAGTCAGGAGGGTCTCACGAAACTCAGCTATAGTGCTAATAACAGTAGTCGGCATGTATATCCGAAATGAAGAACGATGGACCACAATTGAAATGCTGTAGCTGGGCATACTCTGCTCACCTTGAGAAGGGCTTGGGGACGAGCGATATGCTACATCATTCGCTACAGACTGCAGCTCAGATACCAAAGTCCACAAAAGAAATGGTATGTTGCAGAATAAAAAAGTAGTCTACTATACACAACCTTGAGCGCTTGCATGTTAGAGTCATTGAAGTGGTAGAATAGCTTGGTGGCTCTTCCTCGAACACCATGACGTAAGCCCACTCTGCTCCACTCGCTCGAGTTATCATTATTTTGCAGCGCAATCATTACAGGAGAGGTTCACTCAATTCTGCATTTGCGCCACCGTTGTTGCTACCAAAAAGCGGGCGTTCCACGTCATGATACTGAGAAGGATGGGGTGAAGGCGGCTCATCATTGCCCAAAAGATCTGGAAAGACTTGTTCCATCGTTGTTTGCATATTGCTGAGAGCCACAAACCCTCTGGAAGCATTTTGATTGTTGTGGCTATTGATACTGTTGTTGTTGTGGTTGTTGTGGTTGTTGTTGTCATCCACCTCGAATATGAATTCATTGAGCGTGTCGTACGCCTGGGGATCCTCACCGCCATTATCGGACGAGTTTCGCCGCCGCCGGCAGCACCGACAACAACGAAACAGACTTCCGTCGAGGAGTTCCCGTGGATTCAACGAGCACGCCAAACACATCATCGCCAGTAGAAATATTCCAATCACCACGGCAACCAAAACAACGGTGTCTTCACTGATTCGGATTGTCATTTTTTAATAATACGAGATGAAAATGTTATTTCGTATTGTAGTTGATGTACGTTGTACGTAGCCTTGCAGTCGATCAGCTGGAATACTATGGAATGGTGGAATTCCGTGGGAGTCAATTAGTCACACGGAAGCAGCAAAAATGATGGAAATGGACCGGGTAGAAGAGCTCTTTGAAGCAAACAGGCAGCGTGATGGTTCTATCTAAAGTTTCTTTGGTGAAAGGATGAACCGACGTAGACGACTTTTGGTTTGGTAGTAGTGGGGATAATGATGATAACGACAGTGGATAATGATGATAGCGACAGTGAGAAGTCTTTTGTTCCCTCATCTTGACAATTGCGGTTCTTCTTTTTCGCGTCGTCGTGGCCTTCTTTCGCGAGATGATGATTATTCCACAGAGGCCACGCGCGCCGGCCGAGCGAGCTGTATCCATACTGTACCGGTACTTCGTAGAGTACCTACCGGGCCCTACGTGTACACTGTACCGGTAGAATGGTACGACTGGTACAGTACCGGTGCTGTGAAGTACAGTACATACTGGTACGTACTGTAATGTACAGTACAAGTATGGTAACGGTACAGTCAGTAAGAAGAGAAGATGGCTTATGATTTCCACTCCCGCCCGCGGTACGTATTAATACCCGAGGAAGATCCAGACGGCGGGAGAAACGAGAAACTGTGATTGAAAAAGAACAACAACCGCCAACCAACCAACAATCAATCAATCGTTCCCGCCAAGATCATGGTCCAATGCTGTTCCAACAAACCAGAAGATAGACTACCAACCTATCATCAGTGTTCGAAACTTCGTGATCTCAAAAACGACCTTCTTCGACCCAAGCAACAGCAACAAATCATGAATAATCCTCATCGGACAGCACCCAAGAATCATCTCGCGGACGCCACGAATCATCGTCATCATCGTCGTCGTCATCGTCGGCACGAAAAGAACGAGGAACAACCAGAACCCCCGACCAAGAAACGAGCCTTCTCGCAAGAAAAGCCAGCATTCTTGATTCTTCCCGAGGGTGGTACTAGTACTACTGCTGCTGGTGGTACAGATAATCATCACCATGATCACATCGGTGCAATCGCAACAGATGCGGCGGGCTCAAACAAAAGTATTGCTGATAAGAGTGATGATACCTCAGCAAGGAACAACCTGTTGACACCACCACTAGTAGGTCAAGACCGTCCACCAGGAGAACTCCAATTAGAAGAACGACAACAGAGTAAGAGTTCACCCGCCCTTGTTGTTGCAACAGAGAAGGAGCAGGCGCCGGTCGTCAAGACGACAAGGATCCCGGCCGTTCTCGTCAAATCTACTACTCGTAGTGTTAGTGGTCGTGGTAGTCCACCAAGTTGCACCCCCTATGGCGAGTGGAAGGATCATTTTCAAGACTTCATGATTGCTCATGGCTTTCTCGGTTCCCTTCTCATTCGTGGCTTGGAGGCCAGTAGCATCATTGCAATTGCAAGTGCAAGTGATAGCAGCAGCAATCATGAACAAAGCAACAACGGCTCGTCGTCAAGCGATCTTCATCATGATTCTGATGCACCACTAGGTCGTCGCACCACTCGAAGATCTGCACTTATCGAAGGGACACTCGACAACAGCGATGAAGAGGAAATGAGAAATCTTTTGTCGCGGCAAGACCTGGATAGCTTCCGATACATTCTCATCACCGAGTCTCGCGCGGAGAAGCTGGAAAGTACCCGGGATTTTCTTTTTGGGGAACAAGCAGCAATGCAACAAGAAGGGGAAACACCCGTGTTTTATTACGACCAACATGGCTCGTTTGGTCGTCAAGTGTACCTTGCATGGGAAACGTGGGGAGAGATTCAACGGAACGTCAAATCTCAGTCCGACCGTCTCGACTGGCTCATTGCCCTTACTCATACCATCCACGAATTTGATCAGTGGATGTATGACCACGCCGAAGCTGAAGATAATAACATTGAGATCATGGTCAAGAGTATTGCTGCGTACTGGCGACGTCTTTTTCTCAAGGAGCGAAACGGCGTGACTGATCTTGGCTGGGATTTCGAGTATACCAAGCCTGGGATCTTGGAACTTCTCAGCCAGTTCAAGGCAAAAGTGGAAGCTTGTCCTGCCTTGGGTCCCTTTAACTACTCCATACTATAATACAGTGGCTGTACGGCAAAGAACGCGGGAGCCTGAAGCGACGATCCTGCGAAACTTTTCTTGAGAAAATTCTCAATCTGTCTTCATCGTCTCTATCCTCCCCGGCATTATCTTAGTAGATAATATAGGAAGCATAAAAGGAAACGTCCTTTTCTCAAATACATCCATTGTGGGTCATGCATGTGAAATCGTTCCGCTGCAGCAGACAATTATTGATACGCTACGTGGGATGCAACGGAAGGGGTACCTTGTCATACCGGTACCGCAAAGCACCATCGTGGCCTTGCGTTGAGCATCGAGTTGAGACGAGAGACGAGCATGCTATCGCTGCAGCATTTGCTGTTTTGTTTTTGCCATTTCGAATCAAAAGGCCCCATTATTATGAAATTAGACTCATGCGATCGGAAGCTTGACAGCAAAATCCTTCGGAAACTTCAAAAGTCAAAAGAGAACCATACTAGATCCATGATCCATCTGACACCCAATCATCAGAATCACACACCTTGTACCATGGTTGTCATCAAAGCTATGATGACCCAATGCAAACCTCAACCATTCTGCAACAGAAACCACCTCTTCGGCGACGATGACTGACAAACGGAACGATTTAGAAGAGGAGGAGAAAGTGGGTGACACTGGTGCCGACGTTTCACAATCTACATCAACTCTCAAGGAAGACGCAGATGATGCCCGTGGTGCTGGTTCGGATGTCGGCGAGCCCGAGCAAAAATCCGCTGTCCATTCTACGAATCATGACAAGCCCGAAGAAACATATATGGAAAATCCTCAAAATCCAAACGCCGCTTCCCAAGAAGAACCGGCACCAGCACCCTTGAAAGCAAAGCCAGAAGTTCTTCCCAGAAGAATCGGCAGCGATCCGAAGCGACAAACCAGGATTGCCATCATCATTGCCTTGATAGCCGTTGCATCTTCATTAATAGTCTACTTCGTGGTGCGAGACGACAGCAACAAATCCAGCGAAGCTCCCATGGCGCCTCCTTCATCTCCCTTTTCTCTGGCGCAGTATCTGATAGACATGGAAATAAGCTTGGCCGAAGATTTGGCAAATCCCACAAGCTCTCAGTCTAAGGCTTTGAGTTGGATACACAGCAACACAAAAATATTCAACGAATCCCTCGCTGATAATGTTTCGCAAGAAGTGATCATTCGGTATGCCTTCGCCGTCGTGTATTACGCCTTGGGTGGCGAAAGCTGGAACTATCAGTTGAATTTTCTAAACGAAAGCCATATTTGCGAATGGAACTCTGTTTTCACAACACCTGATTCTGTGGTATCTCGTTTGGGAATATCTTGTTTCACAGAAGTCGAAAATCCAGATGTGGTGTTGTATGACGTTTCGTTCGGTAAGTTGGAAAGGTCACGACGATTGCGATTCCATGTCCTACGGTATGAGAGGTATCTCTGATCTCCTCACCCGACTTCCTTTTCCACGGATTGCTTGCTACTCTAGATCAAAATGGATTACATGGAACGATTCCAGACGAAATTCGACACATTCAAGGTATTCGTCGGCTCTCGCTTTCATTTAACACTAGGATGCATGGCTCGTTGAATCCTGCCCTTTTCCAGATTCAAGGGCTACAATTTCTAGAGACGAATTACTGCAATTTCGGGGGTACAATACCGGCATCGATTGGCAACTTGACCTCGCTGATTGTCTTCGGAGTTGCCAACAATTTCTTGACGGGAATCATTCCCGACGCTTTTTTCCATCTTTCGAGTCTGGACACTCTGATATTGGACGATAATCTGCTGACGGGTGTCTTGTCGGACTTTGGTCGTTTGCCGAATCTCACACAGCTATACCTGGAAGATAATGCCATTACAGGAGAATTGACAGAAGGTCTCATTGACAAATGGCGGACCACCATGGTCTTTCTGGATCTGAACAACAACCTTATCGAGTCCCGATTGCCGCGCAATTTCTTCAATATGGAATCGATAAGAGTCGTTGACTTGCATGGCAACAAACTCTTTGGGCCACTTGTTGAGGTTCCACCTGCAAAGCCCTCTTTATCATTATTGGCGCTATACGACAATGCTTTGAGCTCGACCATTCCATCTTCCATTGGAAATCTTGCCTCTATTGTGCATTTGGATCTGTCACGGAATGCATTCACTGGATCTCTTCCCATCGATGCCATATCACTCCTCACGGACTTGTCCATTCTGTTTCTAGGAAACAATGCATTCGACCATGCCCTCCTCTTTCTGTTTCCGGAGCTTACAAACCTTGTTGAATTTTCCATGAAAAATGCCAATCTGATTGGGACGATTCCTCAGAGTTTCGGAGCGTGGTGGCCCGGCTTGAGGCTTCTCGATTTGGATGGGAATCAATTGTCGGGGACGATTCCCGAGAGCCTCTTTTCCGCGCTACCAAACTTACAACACTTGTTGCTGAATCGAAATGCATTGACGGGTACCATCCCATCTTCCTTGGTCAAGTTGAATGCTACTCTAGAAGTAATCTTGTTGGAGAAAAATTCCTTGACGGGATCACTTGACGTTTTCTGTGATGCTGTGGAGGTGAAGGAACGGCCTACCACAACGAACATGGTGGCAGATTGTGGAATCGACGAGAACTTGTACGACGAAAATACCACTGTAGTGGCGCCCCAGATTTCCTGCCGATGTTGTTCAACTTGCTGCCACGATGATGACGCTCGTTGCAATAACTTGGATTATCATGTCAATATGGATCCTCTTTGGGAATTTGGATTCCAGCGGCGAAATCGATATCGCTACTCCAAAAATGAGGTTCCTCTACCGGTAGATCCCTAGCTCTAGAATAATAAAACACTTCGACTTTTTTCTACTCTTCACTACTACCTACAGTTACGCTGTTCTGCTTTTCTGTACCTTCAGCATGGTAGACTACAATACCAGGTACCGGTACCTGGTACTGTACCAGGTACCGGTAGAGAAGCAGCCGTACTGGCTACCCCCAACGAACGAAGGACAGACAAGAAGTCGAACGAACACCCAAACCTGAAACCGATACCAAGAGAGACGACCGATGGATCTCATAAGATCATCGAGTCAACTTCGGTATCGCAACTCCCAACTTCGGATTTCTAGATTAATTAGCTTTAAAAACCACTGGAGTTGAGGGTTTGTTGGCGCCTGCGCCATGGCTACCCCCAACGAACGAAGGACAGACAAGAAGTCGAACGAACACCCAAACCTGAAACCGATACCAAGAGAGACGACCGATGGATCTCATAAGATCATCGAGTCAACTTCGGTATCGCAACTCCCAACTTCGGATTTCTAGATTAATTAGCTTTAAAAACCCGCCCGCCATCCCTTCACACCTTGACAAGGACGAGGCAAGGAGATGTACCCAAGGGTATCCCCTCGCGCCTGCGCCACTGAAAATAGTTTGTTGACCCAGTCGACCACATAGAGAACGACCGACGACCGACGGTCGAGCGGGGCGACATCGTTCGAGTCGTTCAAGTCCATTCTGCAGCGACATCCGCCGAAGCGTGTCGAAAACGGTCGACCAGGACGACCGTTACCGGTACCGGTACAGGTACACATAGTTGTCGATACTGTAGTTGTTGTTGTCTCCAACGCGAGAGATGAGAGCCGGCGATGGCGCTGTCTCTCTCCTCTGCCTATTTTGTCTCTTGAAGGAAGTAAAATTTCGAGTCAACATAACCATAACGTCATCACCTATTCTACCCCTCTCAGTAGCAGCATTCGTGTCTAAGCGAAGGCGAGTATTTTCCATTCCTAATTCTTCAATTAGTCTCACATCAATATGCCTCTCGAATCTTGCATGATATTGCTCGACAATTCCGAGTATATGCGGAATGGAGATTACATTCCTACTCGATTGGAAGCCCAGCAAGATGCGGCCAACTTGTTGGTGGGCGCCAAGACGCAGTCCCATCCTGAATCCACGGTAGGTGTGAGCGCGGGCACAGAATTGCTGGTGAGTCCCACGGACGATGTCGGTAAGATCTTGAACGCCTTGCACGACATGGGGATTGTTAGCAAGACCAAGGATGTGACTGCGTCGGTCCAAGTGGCGAGTTTGGCCCTGAAGCATCGCCGCAACAAGAACGGGAGTCAGAGGATTGTCCTGTTTGTGGGAAGTCCTTTGGATAATGTGGACTCTCGTGCTCTTGCCAAAGCGGGACGGCAACTGAAGAAGAACAACGTGGCTATCGACGTAGTAGCCATGGGAGAGCTGGAGAGCAACGAAGAGAAGCTCAAAGAGCTCGTCGATGCCGCAAACGGTCGCTCCGACGATGGCGCCGAGCGGACTTGCCATCTGGTCACTATTCCAGCAGGGGTCTTGCCTAGCGATGTCCTGGCCAGTAGCCCCATCGTTCATGGTGGGTCGGGCGGCTCAGCCTTTGCGGCCTCCGCCGCTGCTGCAGCAGCGACGGGTAATGCAGGAGGCGGCGATATGGGTGGCTTTGCCGACTTTGGCGGTGTCGATCCAAACATGGACCCCGAATTGGCCATGGCTTTGAGAGTGAGTATGGAAGAAGAACGTGCTCGGCAAGAGCGAATGGCAGCGCAGCAAGCGGCCGAGCAAGCTGCGGCCGGCGAAGAGTCCAAGGATGCGGAAATGACGGATGCTCCAGCGCCTGCCGACGCAGTAGCCATGAGCGCCATGGATATGGGGTTGAGTGAAGAAGAAGCGCTCTTGCAACAAGCTCTTGCTATGTCCATGAACGAAAACGAACCCAAAACAGCCGCGTCCACAGAAGAAGCAAAGCCCGCTGCGGCCATGGATGAAGATGACGAAGCTGCTGCCATGCAGCTTGCTCTTCAAATGAGCATGCAAACGGAGCAGCAGATGGAAGGTGAATCCACATCGGGGCAGCAACAGTTCCAGGACCCACAGTTTGTCAACCAGTTGCTTGGCACCCTGCCTGGTGTGGATCCCAATGATCCTTCCATTCAAAGTGCGTTGCAAAACTTGCAAGGGGATAAGGAGGGCGAAGAGGACAAGAAGAAGGAAGCCGACAAGAAAGAGTAGGTCGAGGAAGATAGGACCATTATTTATTGGTAGCCTAATACTGCATTTCTAGCTTCGATCAATTGAAATCTTTAAAAAACTGCACGGGTTTCGCCTGAATTCAGCCATCGCGCCAAAGATGGCAACGTAATACTAGCTAACATCCGTACTGAAAGGAGTAGTTTCAATTATAATATTATTAGCGATTTGTAAATCTCTTACGCTAGGTTCGACATCAAAACAGGGAAGAGAGCTGAGTGCTCTCTGATTTCCACCAGCAGAGTATGAAGGTTGATCACCGGATCACTGGATTTACAGAAGAAATTCAGTGCTTTTGTCCGGTAACCAGTTGCTGCAAAATCTCTTTGGTATATTTGAGTCGTTTGGCGATCTCAGTGTTATGTCCTACTAGCTCATCAGTCAGATAGTAAGTGTTGCGGTTGCGTTGCTTATCGACGTACGTGATGTGACGCTCATCAGGGGTCAGCAGCACTTCTGTGTGGTCGTAGAACACTATTTGAACGGTGTGGTCGCTAAGACGGAAGAAGATGGCGTGCTTGGTCCGTACCCATTTCTTCAGATAAACGAGAGGTTGCCCAGACCGGGATTTTTGACCTGAAAACGACGCAAAGTATTCTTCCTCATCAGCTTTCTTCTGCTGCTCGATCAAATAGTTACGAAAGTGTTTCAAGAGAGTGACCTTCTTCTGCAACTCGTCTGGATACTGAGACAAAGTGTGCGCGACGGTAACAGGATCGCCACGACGAACAGAGTCTGATTCCGACTTCTTTCTCTCGATGTACTGGAAGCTTTCACCGTCCGGCTCCAGCACCGTTTTCGTCGAGTCGTTGAAGTAGACACCAGAACTGAGACAAGAGAGAGAGAGAGAACGTTAGGCCCGAGCAGAGAAATAAATTGCGAATTCTTTCAACTATCTCAACATACCTTCCATCGTTCAGAAGAAAACCGAGACCATACTTGCTTGTGTAGTCGACATAGCGAGAAACCCATCTCTGCGGACCGCCTCTTGCAAAAGCTGTGAGGCTAGGAGAATCGGGATGGACGTGAGAATAGGACCGTCGCGACGTCACCTCTAGAACCGAATCGATGCGTTCAATCATGTTATGAAGAATGAGAGTATCGTGCTCTTGTGGGATGGCTGAAGGATTGCCGGATAACTCGGCAGTCGGTGACGTCATGGCCGAATGGAAAGGCGAGGAATCTTGTGCCCGGATTGACATAGCCGCGGTGCGACTCACAATATCTTCCTCCATTTGAAGTGCCTGGGAAGGTGGGGAGCCTTTTGAACGCCTACTGCTTTCCGTTTCGTCAAACACTCTAAAGGCGGGCTGCGGTGCTGGGGCAACTGCCGGAGATGGACTTCTGACAACTCCACCAATGTTTGCCAGTGCCGAGAGTGCATTCTTCATGGCGCCTTCCATTACGTCTCTACCTTGTTTGGACGGAGCTTTTTGTCGGTCCGTTGTCGTTGCGCGGTCAACATTTACATCTCTGGACGCAAAAGGTCTTCGAAGCGAGTTCGTTAGTGGAAGCCCGGGCTTGGATGACCCTTCTAGCTTGGGATTCTTTGCTGAGGCAACCACCAATTCACCGTATTCATTTTCAACCCATTGTGGTGCTACGTGCGTCGCGGTAGAGGGTAAAGATTGTGGGATAGGCTGCTGCGTGAAGAACGGGTGCATAGCAATTTGATCCAACTTGGGGCGATCCGAAGGCTTGGACTGAAGCATAGAGCGAATGATGTCCTTTGCACTGTCCGAAATCTTGACATCCTTTGGAAAACTGTACTCGTTCGCCAGGATTCGCTGGTAAGTTGCTTTGACGTCCTTTGCTTCGTACGGAGGTCTACCACACATGCAAGTGTACAAAATAACTCCCATTGACCAAATATCGACTTCGAATGAGTGACCCCGTGTGGCGCGATCCCCCTGAATCACTTCTGGTGCAATATAGTTGGGAGTACCACAAATGGTTTTTCTCTTCTCGTCGGCATTCTCCAGTTTGGTTGCCAGACCCAAATCACCAACTTTGATGTTCATGTTCCTATCCAGGAACAGATTCCCAAGCTTCAGATCGCGATGAATCACTAGATTTTCGTGAAGATAATGTACAGCTTGGAGAAGCTGTCTTCCAAAAAATGCGGTTTCAGCTTCAGTAAGTCGCTTGCGTCGTTTGATCATTTCGTTCATACTCTGGTTGTGGCAGAGCTCCAGCAGGATGTAGCAATTTTGCCGATCCTCGAAAAAATGCTTGTACTCACAAACATTCGTGTGTTTCAGAGTGCGATGAATTTTGATTTCGGCTTGCAGCTATAGTGTGCGAGGCAACAGTTAGAGGATGAATCACAACATTGAACACGTCATTCCGCAAGTCGGAAGAGAAGGCGAAGAAACGTACTTTTTGACGGGCTCGAGCTTTCACCAGGTTGGCCTTCGGGACGATTTTGATGGCGTACGCCTTGTTCGTATCCAATGCCGTGCACAGATAAACTTTGGCAAATCCACCCTTCCCCAGCAGTCTTCCACGAAGGTAGCGATGTAGCGTGTAACCCTCACCATTCACCCGACGACGCTTCTCCTCGATAATCACGGTTTCTTCGTCCGCTGTAGTCACTGTCGGGGACGACGAAGAACGTGACACAACTGCAGGATGGGGAATTTTGCCACTCCGAGCTGCACCAGCGACCTCTGGGGCGTCGCGAACATCGCTGGTGCTATTGTGGCGACGCAGAGAAGGCGCGCCATAGGACGCGGAAGAAGTTAATCTATTGTTGTTTTCGTTGCCCGAAGATTCCAATTTGGAAAGTCCAATCTCTTTCGAATCGTAACCTTCTGTCGAGGAATTGTTAAAACTGCCCAAAGCGCCGATTGTGTTGGGGTTTCGCGATTGCAAAGGCAACCTGCCAAGACGCTGAACTTCAGTCATTGCAACAAGAGAAATAAAGGAGCACAAGCGAACTATCAACGATTTCAGAGAATCTGGGATCGATGCAAATGCCAACCAATGTCGTCGTCTTCGTCGTATTCAATGTCGAGTACTTGTGTGTACCAACCAGCAACCACAGAATAGAACAACTTAGTCCAACACACGTATCGCTGCACAATAAGACGGATGCTGTGAGTAGACTACTAGTAGAGTACAAGTGCGGTAGAGACGCAGCTTCCTTCTGTCGAAGCGAGCGAACGAGATGAGCAAGAGAGGCACGTCCTCTATTGCGACAGTTGCTTTTGGGGAGCGTGTTCATCGATCGTTTGCGCCAGATTTCAACGGGCCCTACCGTGAAAGCAGTACGAGTTCCCGCGTTACACACACATTCGAAATGTGAACGTTTGAGGCGTTTACAAGTGCGAACACCGAGTCCCTGAACATTAAAGCATACCAGTATGAATGTTGATGAAACGACTTGTCCGTGTCGTGCGACATAAATTACTTAATGGTATTTGATTTTCGTTTGTTTCAAAACAATATTCCCAGCCTACAAACTGAAGATTGAATTGATTTCAAACGATATTGCGACATAGACTGGCGATGAAAGAAATAAGCCTTGTGCCGATCAACTGATAATTTCGTGTCGCAGAACGCCTGTCGACCCTCCATCGCGCTCATAATGTGAAACGCGGGTCTTGTGAAGTTTGCTCGACAAAGCGCCGACGGTTGGGATTTTGAAAACAAGCCAAGTCGAATGGGTCGACTACAAGATTGTTGGTGCCGGACGGACCACAGACAGAAGAAGAAGAATCATCATCAATGTTGATGTGTCATAAACCGCTTTGAGCGAGAGCAGCGGGGCCACAAAAATATTTTTCATCTTTTTCCGCTTTCAGCGCGCATTTGCGTGGTGAAACCAAAACCGCGATTTTCATTTTTGGGTAAAACGCTCAACACGCAAATGCGCGGAGAAAGCGGAAAAAGGTGAAAAATATTTTTGTGGCCCCGCTCTTGCGCAAAGCGGTTTATGATGTGTCATGATGTTGACGGCGGACGGATGGACGCGCGCTTCTTTCGTAACAAAAATTCCTTGCTTATTTCCCACCTCCCACCTCCTTGAACAACTACTTTTGTTCTTCTGGGTTTGTTGTCGACCATGACGGAGGAGCAACAATCGATACATACTCTTATCTTTTGCAAACAACACGATGGATAATCCACGAGAACAGCTTGACCGTCTCCTCGCGTTCGATTCATGTTTTTCCGCCGTCTTTGGAACGCTGGCCCTCCTTGCACCTCATGGACTGCTAGCGAAAATAAGTGGTGGTTCCTACAACCACTCTGTCCATGAAACACTGAGGTAAGTTGTTGGCGATACAAGTATGAATTGAACCTACTGCACTAATTATTCTTCTTCTTACCTTTTTGTCACTGTGTTGTTGGAACAAAAAGATTGTACGGCTGCCTTCGATTGGCATGTGGATGGATCTTATGGCACGCACGAGCAGTGGACGACGGGCGATTTCGAAAGCACATCTGCGAGGGGCTGGTGGTGTGCTACGCATTACAGACCCTGGCGGTCCTCCGAGCACAATTCACCGATCGGCATTCGTTCCTCAATTGGATCGCGATTGTTCTCATGTTCATCATGGCGCTCGCGTACGGATCGTTCCGATTTCGAAAAGGGGGGCATCTAATCAAGATTTATGAATTGCCCACGGGTAGTAACTTGAGATAGCGAAACTACTATTACCTGTGGAATACTACAGACTGCATTTACACCGTCCCACTCGTCCCTGTAGTTCGTACATACCGGTAGTGTCCCTACTGGCACAGCAGTTTAGTCGTAGTAGTGCTCGAGCTGACCCTTCTCATCGTGCAGGTGAAAATCTGCGCTGGATTGCGTTCCATTACCCTAGAGCAATGTCAGCATCCGTAATATTTAAAATATAACCGGGTAGTAGGAAGGCTGTTTTTTTTTTAAAGTTATAGTCTTACGATGGTATTATAGTAGCCTCTACTAGTCCATGGTGTAAACCATGCCTTCCTGACTCATAATGCGACCCTCTTCTTCCAAAGCCTCCAAAGCTTCAGCAAGTTGATCGCGGTCCTCCCCAACGAGTAGTTCGTCGATAGCAGCTTCGCCGCTCCCGCGAGTAATCTGATCCCACACACGGCGCTTCAGATCTTGGAGTTGTTGTTCTTCGTCTGGAGCGTCCAAACGTTGTTTCTTGGAGGCAGGCTCGTCCGAGTCTGAATCTCCAGGTTCCCCTTCATCAGAAACTTCGACCGGTTCCGGAGTTTCTTCCTCATCCCCCTCAGCAGGACTGATGGTCGAGTTGTTGTCATGGTACAAGGCAAAGCTCAAAATGTCCATGGCGACCTCACAGTCCGCTCCAGCCTCCACAACGTGGCTGAGACGAGCCTTGGCGTGTGCACTGGCCAAACGAATGACAGTTTCGAGTGTACGTGCAGTGACTGGTAGAGTTCGCTCGTCTGACTTGCATCGCATCTCTGCGTAGCGATTGGCAATAAACTCTCGGGCTTCCTCTGTCAGTTCCGGCTTAATGCGATTCTTGGCAAAGTGGAGATACTTTCTCAAGAAATCGTGTTGCAAGATGTCATCGCTGTGAGGATCCTCGTCACTATATTCCCCTTGATGAGAGCTGTGGCGATTTCGTTGCCAGACGGAGTGGACGCGTTGTTCGTCATCCATGTCATCGTCCGAGTCGTCATCATCATAATCACTGTCGTGACCGGCAGTTCCATGTTCGGGTCGGTATCGATGTCCCCGTATGACATGGCTAGCAATCTTCCGATCGGTTTCCGGATCCATGTGGTCAAGGACCACAAACAACAAGTCAAAACGACTGAGCAATGAATCAGGCAAGCCGATGTTCTCTTGGATGCGCCGTGAGCGATCGTACTGTCCAAAGACCGGGTTGGCGGCAGCCAATACAGAACACCGAGCGTTGAGACTCGCGTGAATACCCGCCTTGGCGATGGTAACCGTCTGTTGTTCCATTGCTTCGTGAATGGCAACTCGATCGTTCTCTCCCATTTTATCGAACTCATCAACACAAACCAATCCCCGATCTGCGAGGACCATAGCACCAGCTTCCAATCGGCGTTCGTTGGTATCGGGGTCGGTAGTCACAGCTGCAGTGAGACCCACGCCGGAACTTCCTTTTCCGGTAGTCGAAACGGCCAGAGGAGCGATAGTCATGGCAGATCGAAGAAGCTGCGACTTGGCTGTAGAGGGGTCCCCCACCATGAGAATATTTATGTCTCCACGCAAGTGCGTACCATTCTTCAAGTTCTTTTCACATCCAGAAAGCAGCTGCAACGCGAGCGCCTTTTTAATGACAGCGTGTCCATGGATGGAAGGTGACAAACTCCGTCCAAGAATGGACAAGATATCTGGGCGTTTGCCAAGTTCCTTTATCATTCGCACGTCCTGTGGAGAAAATGTGAGCTGGCTGGTGTCCCTTCCGAGAAGCTGGACGTTGTTGACCAGTACGACAGTCTTGAAGACGCCAGAGGAGGTGGCCTGCCCGTTTCCTGAGGGCGCCAATGCGCGGTAGACTCCAACAACCATGACTCGATCCCCAGGCTTGATTCTATCGACAAGATCGTGATCCAAGATAAGCTCCACCGATCTAGGAAGCTGTCCCATCGGGGCCTTCTCCGGCATCTCTTGCAAAGTGATAGTTTGGTGATCCTTGTACTCCGAGAGTCCAAACTCCGTCTCCAACGGGTTGCCGTCCTTGTCCTTGGTGGGGTAGACGGCTGGTGTAACGTTGATTATTCTATCAACCATTTCTTTTCCTTCTGCATCAATTGGAGGCAATCCAAGCTGGGGGTCGGTAGAATCCACGTATTCCCGCTCCGTGTGTTGTTTGGTGGCTTCGCAATAGTGCACCGATTTGACTACCTTCGGTTTGATAGCAGAAACTTTCGTGGCCACACCCTCTACACAAACAAGTTGCCTCAATGCCGAAGACGTAAGTGATCGTGGGCTCATGGGTGACGCTCCAACGGGACCCGATAAGGCAACCTTGATCTTAACTCCTGATATACATAGCAGAATGCACGGGGGCGAACGAAGAAGCACCGGTGAGACGACTTCTCCAGCATTGCTCTGAGAAAGAGACCAAAATCGTCATTCTTACCGTTTTTGTCGTAACCAGGACGATTTTCGTTGGCAATCTCGTGGCATGCGGCTTCCAGAGCTCTCATGTGACGCAAGGGGTCTAAGCGCATTCGGCTGCTCAGCTGCCCGTTGTCCTGGGATCTCAAATCCGCCATTCCAACATCCACACGAGGACATCCCCATCCTCTGACAGTCAAACGGCGGCTACGGTCATTATAATCGTCAATAGCAGTGTTGATTTTGTCGACATAACCAAAACGCTAACACGGGCAAGAAAGAAAACAAATTCATGAGTCCAGATGCACCTCTGGAGAACCCAGTTCTTCCACACTACTCTAACACTCACTTCTTGACGAAGAAACACATCATACTCGTCACGTAATTCAATCAACGTCGCCATTGTGCTAGCTTCTTTCTATAAAGTATGATATAGGGGTAGAATATAAATCAAAAAGCCAACACAAGGTTGAAATACGAAAAGCAACAACAACAAGGTTATTGTTGATGTTTGTTTGGGTTGTTGTGGAGGTTTGCGCCGAGATTTGGACTGGGGCAGCGTTGCTCCCAAAAGTCGGTTTGAAATGTGTCACAGGTCGGCCCTGCGTTTCTACCAAAGTTCTACCTGCACGCGCGTAAGAAAGCAAACCGTCCCGAATTCAAACGTTAAAACACTAACTCTGTTCCTTTTAGTAGGAGTTCTTCGGCGCGGCCGGCGACAAGAGTGCACCACGTCGAGCCATTCTTACGTAGAATTTAGTACCAGAATCTCCAAAATGGCGGGCTGGTGCCCAACTGGCACGCTGGCAGCACTTTCCATGGCGCCAAAACGGAAACAGAACCTCGCACGAAGAGCTCGAGAAGAGAGTGGAAGCATGTCTTCAAAGCATACGATCCGATCCGCACACACCAGGTCGACCGCTTCCGTCGGAGTATGCGGCAGTCAAGGATACGGTCGAATCTGTGTTTCAGGACTACATGCCGGTTTGGTCCTTAGCAGGCAAGCGATATGCGTGAACTCTGACTTTTGTCCACAAGCGCCTGGATCTCGATATGAAGTCTCAGTGTGCCTTTTCGGTCGATTCTGCCATTGACTTGCTATTGCAGCTCTTTCAATTCGATCGAAAGCAAATAGGGCTAGCGGCAGTCTCATCAAATGAGTCCCCAGCTAAAAGGAAGTTGGCCAAGCAAACCTCCATGAAATCCTTTTGTGCTCCAAAGAAAGCGGCTGCAAGTAGCTAATCAACGACGTCGTCTCGTGGTACTGGTACTGGAAGTAACCATCCAGAGGGCCGCTTTCAATTTTTTAGCTTTCAGGATATGAATGTGATACAGATATATGTACCAAACAACGGCATCAAGGAAGAGTCGTTTCGCTGAAGAGGGGAGTGGGACGATTCGATGCTACGGTTTTTGAAAGATCGGCGGAAGATTTTGCACCACTGCCAACAACAACCATTGCACCGGCCGTTGTTGTGGTGTGGTGACTTTAGTGTGGCTCGAGATTATCGAGATGGGACTCACTGGGAAAGCCGCGAGCACGGGTCTAGAAAAAATGCTATGTGGGAAAGAAAGGTAGTCTGCCGACACCTCAAGATCCAAAAGCTTAACTCTGGCAGAACGAAGGCTCTTTGCAGCACTACTAAATGATGGGGATTTCGCAGATATTTGGAGGGATCTACACGCCGATGGCGTGACGAACTCACAGCGGACACGTTGGGATAGACCAGACTACACCTGGCGTGGGCATCTAGCAAAGGCGGGAGCCAGCTACAATGCAAAGTTTCAAGGGAAAGGGCAAAGGCTAGATTACTTTCTTTTATCTCCGGGCAACGTGGTCAACAATGTGGTTTCATGCCGAATTCTGGGATATGGCGAGCAGCGAGAGGGTCTCTGTTCCGACCACTCTGGTGCACTGCTCCAGCTCAAAGAGGGTTTGGCATGAAAGAGAAGAAGCATTGGGACCAAAATGTGAGATGATGTTGGCAAATGATAAATTCAATACAAAGCATAAGCATGTTTTCATCTCGTGAAAATACTGCAATCATCGTGCTCCATTTTGCTGTCGGAAGTGGATGGTTCTTCAAGTTCCATCTCATCTGACAACGACCAGTCCTTTCCTGTCGTATCCCAGCTGTCGTCTGAGCTTATTTGACTCTGATCTTCGATGGACACGGCTGTTGTATTATCATTGAGGTCCGAATCGTAGTACCCATTGAGGTCAATTGTAATCGGCAAAAAGACCTCTTCTAATTCTTTGTTGGAAACTGCCCCACGAGCCACCAGTTCCATCCAATCAGAGGTATCGAGGCTTACTCCGTCGATGCTTCCATCCGAAACTATTGATTCGGAATCTATTGACTGATTTCCATAATGAAAAAAGTCTCTACATCCTTTGTCATGTCTGCGCTCATCCTGAAGATGGTCCTCGGTCGAGGTCGGCAATGTTTCTACATTTAGAGCATAAGAAGGAGGGTTAGAAACTGGTGTATTGCTGTTCCTTCCGGATTTACGTTGCGCCCAAGTGTTCGTACAAGAACTCATTGTTTGTGTTGCTTTGTTGCTGCTAGCGTTGCCTACAGGTACGTCTACTAATGTAGTAACTTAATGGTGTTGTTTTGTTGCGCAGTCAGCAGTTCCCAAGTTTGTGCCGGTATGTAGTGTGTATTGTGTGACGACGACGAAAGAAGAGGTCGATGTAAAGAAAATGATGTTATGACAGTGGAGTTCATCGGTGGTGTTGCTCGTACAAACTTCTCGTACAATCTCGTAGGAATCCTACGTCCCGTACTAAAAAATCGTTATCATCTCACGTTCTTACTCGTGGTTTCATCCATCTTCTCTCCGAGTTTCTTTTTCCATACTGTACGTTAGTAGTGCGGGGGTTTTTTCTTATCGCGGCGGGGTACCAGTACCGTACCATCCAATACCCCAGCTGTACGGCCAGTACCGGTACCCCAGTACCTACAGGTACCGACTACCGGTACCCGACCTGGTACTTACCGGTTGCCCCGGTACCTGTATGCCGGTACTACAGTACAAGCAGTGGTAGTGATTGATTTTCGCGTCGACGTCGTCTATCTCCGCGCGTGCGTCTTCTCGTTGTTTGATGATCGATGATGATTGATGATTCTTCCCTCATGCATCGCTGCACACGTCATCGTTTGAGCGCGTGGTCTCCTTGTTGGTACTGTACTCGTACCGGTACCAGGTACCTGGTACCGCTATGGTGCATGCCTGCAGTGTCCTGTCGACGTCATCGGTCTGTCCGTCCCTCCCTCGACGTCATACTGACACTGCGTGACGTCATAGCGTTCCTACTAGTCGTGACACCGCCGTCAATGACTAATGCATTTCATCTCGAGGCGATCCTTACTTCACAAACTTCACAAGACATCCAAGATCGCCATCAGAGAGAGGGATAAATAATTATATAATGATCCCTGGTTGAAGCTTCACAACAACACGTCACAAGTCACTCGGTTGTGATTTCACCACGTCAGTTGACGTCTTGTTTCATGTTTCCATTTCGGGACTGGCAACTCGTGACCCAAGAACACCCATGAACGTTACCCTACTTCTACAGTAGGATTAGGGTACTGGTGCTGTACTGTAGGGGGATGAACCTCATACATACAGAGAGCACATCTGGTGGTAGCAAGAAGCTCAGCTTCAAACGGCCTCGCACCGTCCTCCAATGCTGCACGTACGAGCTACAGTACCGGTAGTACTGGCACTCGACAACAACTACTACTAGCTAGGTAGTGTGTTCACCGCTAAGCTACAAGAAGTACCATGATGATTGTGTACTATTTGGCTACGGCATAGTAGACGTCAAATCCATTAAATGAGGTCCCCGATCTCCCAAGAAGTTTCCACGTCGATGCTGTATCTCTTGTTCTCCGCAGCCTTATTCTAGCTTGAGATCTTTTTGGTATTCACTTGAAGTTGGCTTCTTCATAAGCTCCCTTAAGGCAACCGTGGCATATGAGGAGGCAGGAAGCGAAAATCCAACAAGCATTGCAATCTTCTTGCTCTGGCCTTCTTCCGGTGGGGCAATTACGATTTTTTCGCCTGCGAGCTTCATCAAATCCGTCTGTAGAAGTGGCTGCCTTGGATCGTAATACTCCTTAATCTTGTAATCAAAGTCCGTTGGCCGGCATAACAGCTTTCTGTAGTCACCGTTGAGAGCAAGATCCTTGTCTTGGATCGTTTTGAAGCTATCAGCTGCGACGTCCAGGTCTTTCAAGAGATTTTTCATAAGATCTCCCATTTCATTCGTCGGGAATTTTGATTTGGTCCCTATGAGGGGCAACACGACATCCACGATCGAAAAACGCTTGCTTGAAATATCGGCATCTGTTACCAAATGCACATTTGACGAAGTCGATGATTCTTCGAGTAGTACTAGATCACCTGGTAAAACATCAACTTTGCTCATCGTGATGCGATGCGAAGCTGCCCGATTCCATACGAAACTCTGTACGGCGTGAAGAAACATCATTCGTAACGTTTTCGGGATGCACTTGAAGGCTCGTTTGTAGTCCTGGGGATAGCGAGACAAGCTTTGCATGGCAGCGTTTTCTGCAGTCATGAATCTATTCAAGGACTTGATGACTCGTCTGGCTGTGGCTGCTTCGTTCTCGGCGGTCTCGCCATTTAGGAAACGATCCTGCCAATCATTCCTACCTTTGGCAGCATCTGGTCGATCGTCAGGCTTCGGTGCCATAAATATATCGATTGCTTTTCGAAAATCGCCCTGAAGGACTGCGATACCGACCTACGAATGCAAAATGTTTCAAAGGTCAGGCATTTTTGCAACGCGGAATAGCAAATCAGAAGTCATGTAAGAAAACTTACCAGGTGTGTATCTTGATACTTTCCAAATCGCTGAGTGCCAAAGTAATTGATGAATCCGAGCTCCTTCGTGGAATGAGCCGCTTTCTCAAGGATTTCTTTCCTCTTTGTCTCGTCGTCGCTCTCCGCCGTCTGCACATTGCGTAGCACGAGATCGAATCGATTCCCCCGAAGCGTCCCGAGACGCATTTCCTGAGAAACATATTCGAAGTTTCCTACCTGCACTATGGCATTACCATTTTGTTTCGTGTTGCCGCCTCCGCCTGCCTGGCGAGCGCCGATGATCTGTTGTGGTTCTGTTCGAAACAACGTGCAAAACTGGGTGGTAATACCCCGTTTATCCTTCATCCCAGCATATCCCATCCGTGCCTTGCTCCCTTTGCGACTCAATTCTTTGGTAGCAGTCGTCGTATCAATATTCTCCTTGTACAGAACAAACTGCAGAAAGTCGGGTCGACCTTCGGGCCATGATTTCTTGCCTCGTTTATTGGGCTGTTTCGAACTGCGATCGTCGTTGTTTCCTCGCTTGTGGCTTCCGAAGGACTGGTAATTGGGCATTTCCTTTTCAAATCGGACATGCCAAATACGTATCCGTCCCTCAAGCGTGTCAGCACGAGCACAGGAAAGAGATTCTCGCACCCAATCATGAATAGCTTTGCGCTGCGGTTTTTCCAAAGCAGGCAAAGTGACGAATTTGTCGTCGAAGGGTTTCTTTTTATTATGCATTTCCAACATGGTCATGACCTTCTTGGCCACTGCTGGGTCCTTGATCATTTCCTGTAGTTGGGATTGTCGAGAGGACCAATTGTCGACAGCAGGGGTATCTGGTTTCTCGGGCGATTTCACTACTTCGGTGCTCGGGGTGGCAGGTTCCTCCTCCACAAACTGCTCCTCCATTGACTTGGGAATATCTCGAGAAGTAAGTCGGGCAATGGTTCCGTCCAAACCGACCTCATGAACTACAAAATCGGAGTATCGAGCTTTCACTACGGCTGAGAAACCTTCGGCTGCTGGGGACATGTATGCAGAAATGCCGAGACTCTTTTCAATTTCATCAAAGTCCATCAAAGAACTCTTGGCGTGGTTTGCTGCGGTCGAAGCCTCGGCCTCCTTCGCCTCAGCGGAGGTGGGTGCTAAAGGAGCGGAAGCCATTTTGTTTTCTGGAGCGTCGAGAAAGTACTTTTCCCCTTGGATCAACCACTTTCCTGTTTTGTGCCGAAAGAAAGGAAGATAGAAGATCGTTCGGACTTTGGATTTGGGATCGGGTGGAGGGTGGAGGGTGGAGGTCATGGTCTGCCCGCATTATTTTGTTGGGATCAAACTTGCGCGGGGGCATGGACTGACCGCTTCCAGTGCTGAGTGCTGAGACTGTACCAGGTACAGTAGGGGTCCTCTACTGTACCTTGTACAAGTACTGAACTTTGTACGTACCGGTACTCTACGGTGGTCCTCGAGGAGGACTATGTCAGCTCAAAACTTGCCGCGGTATCTTTTCCGCAACAACGAGACAACAACAAGACACCAGAGACTTCATTCTCGGCCTCTCGGCGACGACCGACGACTGACGACTGACTCCTCACTCCCCTGTTTGGCTCCGTCCTTTCTTCGCTGGTTGGCGCAATGCATCACATAGTCCGTTTGTAGTCTTCGTCACTGGCTTGACATACCTAGTACCAAGGGCATAATATCTGAAGCAAGAGTGTGTTGTTGTTGCTTGTGAGATGATGGAAGGATAATACTATTTTCCATTTACTTTGTGTTGGAGAACATTATTTTACACATTCAGATCCGATGAATCGAATATACAACGCTACGACCGAATCTCATCTTATCACAGCAGCGATCGACGCCAAGGAAGGCCGAGATGTTATGACTGCCGACATTCCGAATGCTTTCGTACAAACGGATGTTGAAGAAGCCAAAAGAGGCGAACGGATCATCATGAAGATTCGAGGTGCACTGGTGGACATGCTAATTCAGCTGGACCCCGACACCTACCAAGAGTATGAAACAAAAAGTAAATTCACGAAGCTCTACTGAAGCAGAACTGATCGGAGTGGATGATGAGCTGTCCAAAATACTATGGACGAAGCGTTTTATGGAAGCACAAGGTTACCACATTGAGTCGAACACAATTTATCGTGACAATACCAGTTCAATGAAGCTGGAGACGAACGGGAAAGCCAGTTCTGGTAAGAGAACCAGACATTTCGACATCAAGTACTTCTACATTACTGACCTGATCCAGAGAGGTGAAGTAACAATCGAATACTGTCCAACCGATAGCATGATCGCGGATTACATGACCAAGCCGTTGACTGGCGCGAAGTTTATCATGTTCCGGAATGAAATTATGGGATACACTTCTTGAGAGCTATCGGTGGGCCAGTAGGAGTGTGGAACAGTGTGAGATTATCGAGATTCTATTTGACAGAGTTTCTACTAATGCAACGAAACGACGTGGAATCATGACCCTCGAAATACGCAGTGGTGCGATACATTGGGCCGAGGCACTTTTAATACTCGTCAACGATGGTAGTAGTGCTGTGATCGGGACAGCGTCCATAAGGAGCCGTTCTACTGAGAAAATTTCCAAGTTCGAAGTCATCCTAATTCCCGAGTCGCAGCATGTTCTACCATGTCCTCCGAGAACCATTCACTTGGGTGTGCTCTGAGATCCTCTCGATTATTGTTGACTGTTGACGTCTGTTCATAGGCTGTAACAAGGATAAAATAAGATGATGATGGATGCGGACAAAAGCATTCGACTCCGAAAATGTGAGCTCCTGAAATATGTTGGCTGGCCGGCTCCCACGGTCCAATCACGAGGGCACTATCCAAAATGTCAATTTCGACGTCGGACCGTTAAACAAGCCATCAATACAAGAGCCATTTACGTAAACTCAATACAAGATCTACGTAGTTTAAAAAGTTCGATACTGATCTTCATGTCTGGATATCATTTGATTTTGATGAGACGCCTACTTTTCGTACACAAGAATGGTTCGAAAAAAATCTTCTGATGTCATCGGTTGGGTCTCTCAACATGATAAATTTGAGATTATTGTTCCCTCGTACTCGTACTCGTATTATCTACTCGTACTCGTAGCTGCATTAACACCATCATTGAATAACAACAGAAAGGTTATACCGGTCAACCGCAAGATAGATT
This sequence comes from Nitzschia sp. pyKryTriq1, assembly GCA_956465555.1. NCBI lineage: Eukaryota > Bacillariophyta > Bacillariophyceae > Bacillariales > Bacillariaceae > Nitzschia > Nitzschia sp. pyKryTriq1. Next base: position 1,379,448 of record OY101122.1, on the reverse strand, counting down.
GCAAAGCTTTGTATAGACTACCGACACAATGGCCAAAACTATTCTTTCGGGGACGTGGACGCTTGGTGATTGCAATAGCATGCCTTGGGATGAAGCCAAAGAATGTCCAACTCGGGCGTTGCAAGAGGAATTGGACGTATTTTGTTCGAGCGATGGTAGTGTTTCGGACGAGTGGCGTCGGATCGGAAAAGCCCGACGAAAGCTTCTTCTGGACGAAGATCGACGAAACGGAGGTACACACTTTGATCTCAACAAAAATTGCAACGTAGACCGCTACTTTGAAGTGGCACATCGGGTAAGTTCGTTGGTCGATTTGGTGCATGTGGACCTCGCTGGTGGATGGAGCAAACAACTTATCGCTCGTTTCTCTCTATCTCTCTGACTGTAGGCGTTGGAACAGTTTCACAGAATGTATCAGGAGGGTGGTGATCTGGAAGAAACGTATATTATGGGTTTTCGCATGGTCAGTTTTCTAACAGAATGTCTACCTAGACATCCCGGCTACCGTAGACCAGCAGTTACAAGTCTTCGAAAACAATGTCTTTGGGAGCTCGATCACCTCCGAGTATGTTTGGAGGATCTAGCGCTCAAGATTGACGAAGAACAGTGCAACAGGTTTGCCGAGGACTTTGACCCGCTGATTCATGTGGAGGACCATGATTCCGACTCGGAGGATGACGAAGTATCTGCAACAGTTGACAACGGCTGGGTGGCTTTTGGAGAGACAAAGAGTCGGAATCCACACGCTGAATCTCCCACGAGCACTGTTGCAACCTCGGGTACTGCTTCGTTGGAAGCAGCAGACTGCTATTCTTCCGATGACAGTATGCCAGAACGAAAGATTGATTTTTCCGACTGTGAAGTGAGTTCTCCCAGTACACCGTCTTATCTCGTGGAATTGAGTACCGATTTCTTGGAGCAAATTGCCAACGAGGAGGTGGAGTATGAAAGTGACAGTGACGCTGCCGATTCCTGGGCTCAAGATGAAGATGCGGAGAGCTTTGCACCTTCGTACTGTTCGGGCCAAGGCATCGTCTGCGACCCTGCTCGGATTGCCTTTCGGAATTTTATCCGTCGTGCTTCACAGAACCATCCCTTGTCTCCCATCAAATGCGAGGATTCTGACGGCTCGCTAATTTCTCCTGAAGATGGGTTGTCTCCTCCGCGACGTCCCGACCCGCCAGCTGAAGTTTCCAGAGTGCCATCGCCGCCCGATGAAAGAGGGCATCCAGAAAGCCAAGTATCTTTTATTGACAATCATCGAAATCTCATCCGCCAATGTCCTAGAGAGTCAGCCGTGGCATGTGAAATTCAAAAATTTCTGGATGCCTCTTTTGAGTATGATCCAAGTAGGGTCTTTGATTCCTCGATGGAACAGTTGAACAATGGTAGCCCATCAAAAAGTCTGGGTAGCATAGATGGCAATGTATCTTCGCGCAGCAGCTCTTCGAATCTTGCGATGCCTCCGGCCAACGACGAAAACGACACGTTTCCAGTGGAAAATGGGTGGGTAAGCTTTGGGTCTGCCCGAGAATCGCAACCTCGAAGCTACCGAGTCAAAGCATGGAGTCACAAGTGAGAACGCGTCTGCTAATTGTGCAGGGGCTACCTCTACCGTATAGCGCAGCTCTAGGTGCTGGTATTCACAAATGTACTAAACAACAATATTTCATTATAACTGACGGACTTCTGATAGATCTTGTGATGTATGATGGAATTGCTTCATGGTTGGACAGATAAACCACTAGTCGAGAGGTCCCTATTCGCACTGAATGACATCTTTTGGGGTGGGAACGCAAGGTCTCAACACTTTTGAACCATCGGAAAGCACAAACTCCTCGCGGTATCGCTTCATAGTCCAGGTATAATCAAAGAATGCAACCGCCTTCCCTCCGACTTGTTGCCAAAGGACTCCCTCTCGACTGTTTGGATTGGGTGTCAAATAGACAGCTATACGCGACAACGCCTCGACTGTATCCTCGTCAATCTACTGTTTATACTCGGTAATCGTCTCTTGATCGCTAGTCACGACAATACCTGGTCCTAGAGTCACGGAACGGCTTCGCTCAGCCCCACAAAAGCCAGTTCTATCCTCTGTGGTCTCGGATTGTCGGGCTGTCAGGTATACCTCTCCTCGTCGTTGTCCAAGCGGACGCATGTCATCAGCCAACGGAGCGGCACCAAAGCGAAAGGTAAGCCTTGTTGGGTCCGACCGATAATCCCATTCAACTTCTTCCACGGGGGTTAATTGATTGAATCCTCGACTCATAGATATGGCATTAAAAGCACGATCGGCGATGATTTTTGTCTGTGGTACGCCAAGCCCCAGGTTCACTGTTAGCTGATTGGACGTTGTGTCTGCTATTGTGGAAAAGAAATGCATTTGAAAGGACGAACGGTCTCCAATCTGCTCATTGCGATTTCTGGGAGAGCCTTCGACGAGAGATTTGGAAGGAGCAAAAGATTTCCCATACGGATATATTTTATCTTGGAGTGTGGTTGTCACATTCCAAGATCCAAAGAGAAAACTTGGATAGTAAAGTTCTTGACTCGCAAACGGGTTGTTCTGCTGTAGAGGTGACAGAGAATTGGCCAGGATTCGAGAAGATCCAAGCTTTGTAGCAAGTTGTGATGGGGGTGACCACCCGTCTGCTATCTCCGAGTAAGGTTGTATGATCCCCAGGCTGCCGGCCGGAAGGAAGGCATTGTAGGGATCGGCTTGCGCATCCTCGATCAGCCATCCAACGGCAGTAGTAGCGCCAATCCCCTTGATGAAAGAACGCCGAGCCCGACACGAAATATCCAAACTGAAGCCATGACATAGGGTTTGAAACAAAATTCCTAAGAAAATGATGAGACTTGACGGTGCCATTGTGCTGGTCAGCTCTACGTTGATCGATGGTTTCGACAAGAGTTGAGCTTGAGTGGTCCTCTGATGATTCTTCCAAGCTTACTATCTATCGCCAGAAAGCGTCGTCCAGAAGCACAATATTTGCACCACAGCGGTCGGGTGTAATCATCGAAGCTTGTAAAGATTGAAAACGCTCGCTCATGATACAAAGCAGAAGACAATGAGTGCTGAGTGCTGCTTGGGCTTCGAGGCTCTGCTTGCTGCTGTAGTGTATTAATACTTATCGGCACGAAAAAAGCCGAGGACGCATTTTGCGTTCGTTGTTGCCGAAAACGCGGTCGAAGGAGTCGGCGTCGTCTATCCCGCCCGCCCGCCGCGCCCCGGGCTACTACTATTTAGTACCTACCGTACTACTACGAATTAGTATACTGTCCTCGCCTCCTCTCTCAACGACCTGTTTCAACTTTTGATCAATTGGGTAGACAGAGTGAGACCTCTTTCCGATGCAGTCGTACAAGATTAGAAACTTTGGGCGGAGATCATCTCTAGCTACCGGCCACAACTCTCCTGTGCAGGTACTACTTCTTGGAGGGGTTCCCCCTCCTCTAACTCACTACCAGAGATCTACTGGGACGAACTCCAATTTCGTAGCAGTCTACGAAGTACTACGTTCCGGTCGTTCGTATCTATTTCCCTGAGAGTGCGTTTCTCTACTAGTAGTTGTCGTCGTTTGTTATCTGAATAAAAACCAGTGTTCTGTTGAAGGGCTAGCAGAAGCAATACTATTTGCAATTTACTCTAGCAAACACCGGTACTCTCCACTTCTGCATATTCCCTGTTCCCAATCGGTTTTCGGTTGGAAGTGCATCTTGCATTGTTTGTGCTACGGTAGAAAAAGACAAATCTAAATGCTTTATTCACCTAGTATTGCCTAATTAGTTCCACGTGCCTTCTTCGTAACAACAAGCTTCTTGATTCCCTTAGCACGTCGGTTTGCTTGGTATACCTTTGTCCACTTTCCAAGCATGGCGGCCTCGAGGTCACGACGGTAGAAGACGTCACTTGTGCTCTTCTTGATGGCGCTCTCCACTCGTTTGAAGTCCTTATTCATGGGGATAACAGCCTTGCTCTTCTTGGGTTGAGTGCTGGCCTTGGACGCGGTCTTGACGATCAAGGAAGCACGGTCATCAGCTGTGCACACAATATCGCAAACCTTGGAGTTGGCAATACCCGAATACTTGAAAAGGTTCAATGACTTGACATTTCCCTTTTCGGTGGAGAAAACAACTTGACCCGAGCGCTTGGTTTGGCCATTCTTCTTCTTCATGAAAGAAGTGTTGCGTCGGGTAAGTTCCCACACCAAAGAATCCGGACAAGTCACCATTTTTAAAGTAATTTGACTAATATAAAGCGAGAGAAAGATTCGGGCGTTAGATTCAAGCTGGACTGGAGAGTTTGATACATGACAACACATTCGACCTAAGCCAACAAGTAGCAATACCGCCAGTCGGATCAGTGCCCACTGCCAAGAACGAGGACGAGGATGATCCGAAATTGAAACCTCCAGTAGCACTCCAACAAATGGTCCACACACTACTTTCACACGAAATACTACTCCAAGGCTATAGCATCCCCATCCACACCATCGTCCTCACCTGAAACACGTTGAAATCGATTAGTAGTTGCAACAGAGGTTGATGCTGGTGCTAATCTCAAGGCTGGTCGAGGAGAGACCCCCGCAGAGACCATAAGCAAGGGCACGAGCGGGTGAAACCAACGATGGACGACTGTCGGAATGCACGTTGGCGGGCGGCGGCCGACGCAGCTTGACTACTGCGATCAAATTTCTTAGTATTGTGAAAAGCGGTAAGAAGTCTTGGTACTCAATTGAACGGTATCTATACGTACAGTCTGTCCCCCCTTTCCCATTAACACTCGCGGCTCTCCTTCCACCGCCCGGTAGATCGCCGCTCGACTGTCGAAAGCAACCAGCAACCATGACCTCGTCTCCCACAACTTCTTTTTCGCAAGGTACGATGAACCATGATGATCCTCTGGAAACTTTAGGGCTGGTCTTTTCTCGACGCATAGTTTGATCTATGTCGATGAAAGCCCCCTGTGTTCCGGGGAAATTGCCGAGATCCTGATTACTCAATAGCTCACATTCTCTTCCCCTCCCTTCCATTACCTTTCAGTTGATTAGTCTACCAAAACAAACGCAATCATGGGAGCTTACAAGTACATGGAAGAGCTTTGGCGCCACAAGCAGTCGGATGCCCTCCGATTCTTGATGCGTGTCCGCGCTTGGGAATACCGTCAACGTCCCAACATCTTGACTTGCAACCGTCCTTCTCGTACCGAAAAGGCCCACCGTCTTGGATACAAGGCCAAGCAAGGATTTGTGATTGTCCGCGCCGGTGTCCGTCGTGGAGGACGTAAGCGACAAAACCACCGTGGTATGGTCTTTGGTAAGCCCAAGCACCAAGGTATTAACCAACTCAAGTTCGAGCGTAACCTTCAATCTGTTGCCGAGGAAAAGGCTGGACGTCGTTACTCCAACTTGCGTGTTTTGAACTCGTACTGGGTCAACCAGGACGCCACAATGAAGTACTACGAAATCATCATGGTCGACACTGCGCACCAAAAGATCCGCAACGACCCCCGCATCAACTGGATCGTCAACCCTGTCCATAAGCACCGCGAGTGCCGTGGACTTACCAGCGCTGGCCGCAAGGCCCGTGGTCTTCGCAAGAGCGGACACCGTGCCAATGGTACCAAGGGAGGATCCTCTCGTGCTGCCTGGCTCCGTCGCAACACTCAGCGCCTCAAGCGTTACAGATAGACATCTACTTCGTAGTTGTTTTGAGTCACTGCGCGGCTCATTAACATTACTAATGACTGTTATCTACTGTTACTTACAATCTTTTCTAGACTGTAGCACCGACTGCCAGCAACAAGAATACCCGTAGGCTCTCGCTTGTTTGTCCGTGAATGTGCTCCTACAGAGTAAAGCGCGCTTTATTTTATTGAATGAATTACCTGTCTTCTAGCTAGGACGACTCCTGTTCATGGAGCAAGACTCCTGACTGTGGCAGCAACAACCGTTAGGAGCATACTGTAGTTCAGATGTTATTTTAGGCCTACACCCTGCTCACATTTTGGACCAATCAGTCCCAAGAAACGACGACTCTCCTTTCCCAACGAGTGCCAAAGACTCAGTACTGCTACTCCGCGAAACCCCTGATTCACTGTAGGCTAGTTTGGGGGTAGAATCATACTTGGAGGGGCGGGTGGCCTTGACGAGCTTACCGTCGCTCGATGACCCTCCAAATAGCTTGTAGCACACTACAAGCGCATAAAATACGCTCTCGGCAACATAGGCAGGAATCCAGCAATCCAAGTGTTGCATAATATAGATATCGTAGCCGATGTAGAAGATACCTGGTCTCCCGAAATTGTATAACAAGTGTGTCATTCCCCAGAGACGAGAGTATAGATAGGAAGACACAATGACAGGCCAGCTCATAAAGATGTCGGCAGCTGTCCCACCAGTTTGCTTGTGTCGGCGCCAAAAGTAGTAGGTAAGAAGCGGATGGCCGATAAGGTCCAACACGTGAGACAACGCCATCATTGACTGGGCCGAAGTCGACCCATACTGGATTTCGCCTGTTTCCTCGTGGAAGATGCTGTCCTTGATAGACGATGGCATGTTTTGGTACAAGATAAGACAGAACTGTCCATAGTAGACCGCAGCATAACCTAGGGCGCTGTACCAACCAAGGCAGATTGATATGCCAGTGATTACTTGAAACCGTTCCAGGAAGGGCCATCTGGAAAGCAGGTAGAGGACAGCTACCCAGTGGAACCATTGTGTAAATCCACGATTAATGTAGCACCATGTGGGTAACAGTGGAATAAGAGCAATTACCAAGAGTGGGGGAATGCGAGGTAAGGACCACGTAGATTCTTTTTGCGTCATTGCCGATGCTGACGATGCTGCTGCTGCTGGTCTCGAGCTTGGTGGCCCTGCCGGAACTGTGGACGGATGATTCTTCCTACACATCCTCAGAGTAGTGATTTGTAATATCGTTTTGTTGTCTCACATTCACCAGAGGATAAATGAAATGAAAAGCTGTGTCAATACGAGTTTTAAACGTACATTACTTGTAGTACTGGTTCCTGGCGAAGAGGTGAGCGAGCGAAATAAGTTCTTGAGAATTGAGAAAGCAACACGGAGGACGGCGGATCGAGTGCGTGGAAAAAGGGCGAAAAAACGACGAAACTATGGAAACGGAAAATTCTTCTTTTGTTAGTCTAATAGTATGATGTAAACACACAATTTATATATATAATAATGAGTTCTGCGTTTTAAACGTACATTACTTGTAGTACTGGTTCCTGGCGAAGAGGTGAGCGAGCGAAATAAGTTCTTGAGAATTGAGAAAGCAACACGGAGGACGGCGGATCGAGTGCGTGGAAAAAGGGCGAAAAAACGACGAAACTATGGAAACGGAAAATTCTTCTTTTGTTAGTCTAATAGTATGATGTAAACACACAATTTATATATATAATAATGAGTTCTGCAATCCATAGGTGACACCTTGGCCGAGTGGTTAAGGCGATCGACTAGAAATCGATTGGATTTATTCCGCACAGGTTCGAGTCCTGTAGGTGTCGCATCTCATTTTGCATGACGCATTTTTTTTGTATTATTTTGGGAAAATAATTCTCAGAATGATGTCACTGCTTTTGCTCCTTCGTTGATGCGACTGTTGACTGTTGACATCCTCTGATCACTCCTTTGCTTTACCATCCACAGGTACGATCGCATACTGTTTTTGAAGCTTGTCAACAACCTGTAGAAGAGCATGACAGTAAACTCTAGCGACACCAAATCCCCTGCGGATAACCACAAATGCCATATTTGGTTTTTGGAACCTTCGATTCCCAATGATGGAGGAGTCGTCCTGACCAAGGATGGTTTGACCCAAATTGCAAACCACAAATACCAGGCCGGCAGCTACACACTGCTGGATACCTTTTTGAGTCCCAATCTGTGGCAGCCCTTGACTGACATGCTGCCTCTATGGCTGGCGCCGAATGTAGTTACAACCATCGGTGGCATGTATTGTCTGCTATCCTTCGTCTTGAGCAGCTTGTATCTCAGTGCCTCTACCACTGAACAAAGTGCTGCTGATGTAATCCCCCGATGGTTGTATTTAAGCAATGGAATTTGCATGTTTCTCTACTACACCTTCGATTGCATGGATGGGAAACAAGCCCGACGAACAGGAAGTTCGAGTCCCTTGGGTCAATTGTTCGATCACGGGATGGACTGTGTGTGCAACCTTAGTCATCTGCAGTTGGTGCAATGCATCGTTTTGGTCCCTCCGCGCTTGCTTGTTATTTTGCAATGCAGCTTGCAATTCACTTTTTGGCAGGCTCAGTGGGAAGAATATTATACCGGCATTCTGCCTCATGCAACGGGAGACTACTGTGGAGTCACAGAGGTGAACTACGGACTCGCGTTGTGGACCATTTCGGCGGGACTCTTTGGTTCTCAAATGTACAGTGCAACTCTCCTCAGCGCCGAAAAATTGGCCGATTTGAAGAGTCCGGTCGTGAACTGGCTCCTTGTGGAAACGAATACGGGCAAAATGTCAGATTTACAAATCCGACACATTGCAGCCATTGGATGGGCCTGCATGATTGTCTGCCTTCTCACGCTCTCCTGGATGCGCGTCTACCGACACGTGAAAGACATTCGCGTCTTTGCATCTGCGATGAGCAAGCTGGCGAGCCCAATCTTGCTGTGCATCGTGGCTATTGTGGCAACTGACTCGTATCATCACTACGTTCCCAACGAATCCTTTGCGGGATACATTCCGTCGTGCTGGCTGGCTTTGGGACTATGTTTTTGCTTGATTACCATCAAAATCATTATATACAGTATGGCACGCATGGCATACGCCACCTTTCAGATGGATATCATTCCGTTTGTTGTGGTCGTTCTTTGGATTCATGCTGATGACGACGGTCAAACCTTCCCATTGAATCCTTCTATTGCCTTTGCGATTTTGGATTTGTATTACTTTGCAAGATTGGTATACTGGATCCGTCGAGCAATCCACCAACTCTGTACTCACTTACAAATTCAACTCTTCCGAATCAAAGAGAAGAGGAATCAATAAGAAGGAAGCGGTTTTGTAAGCGGGATTCGATTCTGCAGTGTCCAAGTCGAACACTAGTCTGCACTACGAGAAGTATATAGTCTAGTGTTTGATGACCATCACAGTTGACAGGCAGTGCCCATTCGTTTGTTTTTATTAGCGGTTACCATTTTCTGGTGGCAATTCTCGGTAACATTCAAATAGTGGTTCAAACCATCGAACCTGTTTTCTCCAGAATTCCAAGTGCAATTGAACAACGCCCGGATATTTGATCTCAAGCGTAGTATCGTCGTCAAGTTTGAGTTTCCATCCTCCCTCTTCGGTTCGAGAACCTACTTGTTCGAGTAGCATCAAGATTACCTCCGAAGTGACTTGATCGTCGCCATGATAGACATGTTCCAGGCGTGCCCGATGAACAACCCCCAAACTTTGAAGTAGAAACAAGACAAACGTCCGCGCTTGTCCAACAGCTGCTGGCAATGGCATGAGTCGCGACTGCAAAATAAAATTCCCTCTCACGAGAAAGGCGCAGCTGTTCAATGCTTGCAACAAGACGTCATCTGAAAAAACAGAAAGATTGAAACGATCTCGCAGTACCGAAAAGGGTATCGGCCATCCTTGGTGCATCAACTCAACCATTCTGCCGACCACCCTTGACACGACGTCTTGTTGTAGGTTGTGCTGAACGCCCATGATCCCAATGTTGGCGTCGGATACAACTCCTCCCTCTTTTGGATGGTTTTGTGGTTGTGGAAGATAATTGAGACTTTGCACATACGAGGACAAGGCGGACGAAGCCGAGGGGGGTAGAGCCGTGCTTGCCACTTCCTGGTTGGATGCAACAGCGGTGGCGGCTGTTCCTCCAGCAGATTGAGGTTCCGTCGTTAATACAATAGGATCATTGCTTAGTATTGGCAATAGTAGATTCTGATCGGGTGTCGTACATGCAACCTTTTCCATCATTCGTTTGGACTCCAATGTCTTTTCGGCGTGCACTTCGAGGGGGATCCAGATTTCTGATTCTTCGCTAGCTTTTTTGTAGGCATAACTGGATTTGCGGGCCAAGGCAGCTCGCTCTGATTCCTTCTTTTGAAATGTCAACGGGCGACGAGGTGCACCAGTGGCATCCAATGCGGAAGACGATGATTGGAAGGAATCAGGATCCTCCTCGGACGTTGATGACAAATGTAGAGTGGCTTCATTGACGTGTTGAAAATTCGGTCGCATTTGCGTGATTCGAGTCAGTGGTATTAAATGCAAGCCCGGTGCTGCCGAACCATCCGTCACCAGCTTTCCCAATGCCATATGAGTCGAAACAGGTATCGTTTGACTCGAGAACGTCCTCGTGGACATGCAGAATAGACCGTTGTATTCCTGCTGCGTAGCTTCATCGTCGTTGTCATCATCATCATTTCGTGGTCTTGTCGAGTAATCCAATTCAATCATACAGTGACGAGGCTTTATTCTTGCCGCTTGTGGTTTGTCCCTTCGGCCTGGAGTTGTTCCTTGCGCGTGAAGTGATGAAGGCTGCTGCTCCTGGTGTTGTTGTTGGAGTGGAAATTGCATCAAGTGCAAGTGTTTGGATAGTTCGGGAGATAAAAAGACGTCGATTTCCCTCACGATTTCATCATCCTCATTCTCTGCACTGGAAGTAGTAGCATGAGCGGTTTCATTATTGTTGTTGTTATTTTCGTCATCCAAATCCATGGGAAGCGGCGGCATATTCGCAGTCGACTCTTCTTGCTGCGAGGAGGAGGACGATGAATCTTCTCTCTTGTTTTCTTTTTTGACCCGCGCAGGCATCTTGCTTTCTTCTATAGCCTTGACATCCACGGCAATAACAAAAGAAAAGAAAATAGTCTATACAAACTCAATTGGTGTAATGAGTCGGGAGAATAAGAGAGCCTTTGGTGAAAATAGGGGCAGGAGCGTTATGTGCTGTATGATATGTGTTACGTTGATTTTGTGTGATCTTCATTGCCGTCGATAGATTTTCGTGGTTCGAGTGGATTGTTCCGGATGCGGTCGCATGACGGACTATCATTACGAGTATGCGCCATACCGGTACTCGTACAGTATGGTACCGGTACGAGATACCGGTAGCATATTATTGTACATACCGGTACTCGTACAGTATGGTACCGGTACCATATTATTGTACTGGTTACTGGTACTGTACACTCTTTAGCTATCGGCTGATGTTCAGACGCGAGCGTCCGTCCGTCGTTTTTGGGGACGGGCCCGACCCGGCTGTTGCACAGCCGGGTCCCCATAAATATCCCCCAAATGTTTGTACGTCAGCCGATAGCTAAAGAGTGTGGTACTGGGTACTGGTACAGTAGTGGTACACCAGGTAGACTGGTACCTGATCATCATCGTGGGGACGCCCGGTACCCCGTATCCTGCTTGCCCAGCGTAGTGTTGGACTCCTGCGGCAGCCGGCTGCATCTGCGGCATCTGTGGTGGAGCTACGGGTACTGCCGGTGGCGCAGGTGGGTTAGGTTGTTGCTGTTGTGGGGGAGGTGCACCATTTGGAGCGCCTTGTTGTGCTCCAGCTTGCGGTGCGCCTCCGGTGTCAAACAACCTAGAGTAATATCTAATGGGTTGTTTTTAAGAAAGTGAGCTATTTTAGATGGAGGGATTTTAGTGGATTTGAGAGTGGATTCGAGAAGCTTTTGATTTGCACCAATAGCCTCGTGACATTGTTTTTTGTACATTGCCACTTTGATCATAGATACTAAGAAAAGATGCATCCACCAGCTGATGGATGAAATACTTTCCTAGCAGGAGCTGGTAAAGCTTTTGGGTCAATGATAAACTATTGTAACAGAATTGAAACAGATTTGGTTTTCTGATAATTGTGAGCCTATTTTTATTGTCTATTTTGCTACTCTTGATTTTCCAGAAAAACTTCCAGTAGTAATTGCAATTGCATTTCCCAGTAGTAAATCCACAGGATTCTACTGTTTTTCATCTTGCCACATCGTTGGCACTGACTCAGGATGTGCATCTCTTTATTCCTACTGGGAACTTGAAGGATGTAGGTCCTAGTACTTGATCTAGTATCTGATCTAGCCACATCAGTAAGTGGGAAGCTAGAACGTGTAATTTCGCTCGGGCGCTCGTGGCTGGGATTGCTCGAACGTGTGCGTGGCTCCGCGCGTGATTTCCTCGATCAGGACAGAAGGACATACTGATGACGTCATACGCCAGTCGTCATCAAACCTTGTCGAACATATACGGACGTACACAACATCGTACGTCATTACTATTATACAACATGTAACGGTTGAACAGTACGTACTTCTACTATTCTGTTCTAATAGGATGACCGCTCGGTCTTGAGGCGAGAGAGGACTCGTGACGTAGCTCCGGGTTACCCTTGTCTGCGTGAAAATAAGCCAAAATACGAGGGAAAAACGACCTCTGTGTGATTCAAGGGTGTACCGGCAGTACGAGTATCGTACTGTACCGGTACTAACTGTATGGTACCGTAAATACATGTGGAGGAGGAGGAGGAGTCGTCGTCTTCTTTGCTTTTCAGTCACTCGAACACGAATGAATGAATGAATGAATGAATGAATGTTGCCGTCTTGAGTAGCTTCAATAAGCATCACCTGATCCATTCAGTCATCTTACACTGTACTTGAAGAAGAGTGCAGAGATCGCCAAAGACCTCCAACTGCCGGTGTGCGAGCAAGTAGCCAGTCGAATTGTGGCGGCAAGTCTTCTTAGAGAAAATGAGCGGGCCTTCGAGCAACAACAACAACAATGGTAATGCTGGCCAATATACTGGCACTAGCAACAGCAAAGATAGTGGTGGCAGGCATCATCATCAAGGACGTCCTGTGCCTCCTCGAGCGCGTGGGAACCGAAAACGACCTCGGCCTGTCATTTCCATTGCTGGTATTCAAGTCTGCGCTCCCCCAGAACGTCGATTTCACGATCCGTCTAGTAGCAGCAGCAGCAGTAATAACGTGGGCAAACAGATTGCTGCTGGTACTGCTGCCACCGTGGTTGTTCCACCGCTACCGCCACCACCACAAGATGACGTTGTATTTCAGGAAGTCAATAATAATCCCGCTACTGACGCGGCTGGTCCCGTGCCACTTTTCAACTTTTCCAGGGAACCCTCATGGGAAGACCTTTCCAGAGCGGTAGTAGAAGAACAAGAACAAGAACAAGCGCCGCCTATAGCAGTAGATAACTCTCCTGCCGAAACGGCGCCTCTTGAACGGCCTTCTTCAAAACCTCACTCACCTGCCAATGTCGTCACGGATAAAGTCATGGCAGATACCGAGTCATCACTCCTCGAGCAGGGTACTTTTTCTGACAATGAAAACGACGACGGGAGACAAAAGAAGAAACGCCGACAGCAAGAAGCTTCTGAGAAGCCGCCGCCAAGGCCTCTCGAAGAATCATCATCATCTGTATTGAATAATCGAAGTATGGATCGGGCCGCTTGTCTTGCAGAAGAAGAAGAGCTGATGCATCGATTAGATCTTGATATCTTGCGGGCCGAGGAGGAGGATATTATGCGTCGATTGGATTTGGATATTCAAGCTGCTGAATCTGCCGAGGCAGCTGAAAGGGTCGTGCAGGAGCAACTGACCCAAGGAGGTTTGCTGCCATCGACTGAGTTTGGTGTCTTTCATACGACATCTGGTGGGCCGTCTTCTCCACTCCCAGTAAGAGATCTTCGAAAGACTTCCATGCCGGGATCTTCGCCAGGGGTGGCAAAGTCTCCGAGATCAACTACCGATGTCCGAGCACCTTCCAAAAGTCCGACGACAGCAGAGCAGAGAGGATCGCTGGCAGAAGATACCAAGACATCTGGCAAAACCTCGATCAGTCCTGCAAGGGAGCTTCGGAAAGCGTCCATGCCTGGATCTTTGCAGCAAACGGAGAAATCATCACAGTCGGCAAGGGCTCCAAAATCAACAGAGGTCCGAAGAGACGTTGGGGAGACTTCTAGTGAAGATGCCATCAGCGACAGTGTCGAGCGAAGCCCGACAACAATCCCAAAGAAGAAGTCTACCGCAGATCAATCAAGTGGAAGTCCGAGTGTGAATGGTAGCTTCGATTCTTCCGATCGCAGGAAAATATTCAGAACAACATTTCTCCGGAGGCCGAAAATGCTCAACGGGGGTTTAGCTTTTACGCAGGAAGAATTCCAATCTTCTCTTATGGATCCATTTATTGACGAGCAGGATCCATCGAAGCTCCTTGATTTTGACTTTTCTCTTCAAATAGACCCAATCAAAACACACCTGTACAGCTTCGAGGCAAAGGGGGGTGCCATGGTTATCAATGTGCTCACAAACAGGGTGAAACAGTGGGTAGCGTACCGCGTGAAAATGGCAAAGCTCAGCTGTATCATGCACGATGGTCATAGTCAGGTTGTGGACATAATTGCGCCACCAGGTCAACATCTTGGTATTTCGTTTGGAAACTGGGAGCACTACCTTTCGGAGAAACAACTTATCTCGAATGTCGGGGCAGTCTTGTTTGAGGCGACTGATAAAACTGGCATGATAGCGCGAAAGTTTGGCCCAACTGTCACAAAGATTGCGGCTGCAATTATTGCTGCTGATGGCACACCGTTCTACAGCCCTTCGAAACTCCAAGAATACTTGGACGAGAAAAGGAAGGCTAGAACCTTTGTCAGGCTGACCCTCTGCTTTCACAAGGACACAGACCTTTCAAGGGGGTCTGGCGCTTTGCCGCGAATCAGGCGACTACGAGATGAAGAGCGCCCCTCGCCTGAATCAAAATTGTACAGCCGTTCCAGAAGTGACAGCACGCCAGAAAGTCAACCTTCGTCACCTTCGCCAACTGCCATGGCTGCAGACGATGGCTGGCTGGAGTATGCACCTCCTCGTTTTATCTATGCTTCTGCACTTCCCACGTCGGTACCTGAAAACAAACGCGAAATTCAAGAGAGAATAGTGCATGTCTTAGAGGACGAGAAAAGTGTGGAACTAGAAGTATTGATGCCAGCCGGGGACGTACTGGGAGCTCAACTGTTCTTTTCCGAGAAAACTGGTGGCGTCGGATGGCTCTATTCATTCAAGGCTGGGGGGTCTATTGAAAATGCACTTGGAAAGGAATTCGGTAGCATTGGGGTTGTCCTACGTGCCGTCAATAACATCGAAGTCTTCAGTGTTGCCGATTTCAAGAAAGCTAAAGAGAATGTGGGGAACAATGACTGCTACACACTTAGTTTGATTTGTTATGACGGTATTGACCTCAGCGGAGTCGATCGCTCGCGGCTCGCCAAACCTCCCCGTCGCCGAAATGGAGAGAAATATCCGCTACACTTGTACCCTCAGAGCGATGCTGCTGGTATGGCTGCTGCCGTGGTTTCCAAGGGGTTGAAGCGGCCCACCTCGATAGATTCAGTTCAAGTCAGAGAGGAAGTAGGTGGGACTGCAGATGCGCATCCGACTCCTCCCTCGACCAAGAAGCTAAGAGTACTGCCTGAGCCCAGTCCACGAGAACAACGAAAGCCAGTCGTCTTGGCACCGTTACCAGAGTCAGACGACCGTTTGTCTGCTAATCCTACGCAGTCAAACTTAACGATGGTTATTCCGAGACGCAGTATCGTCGCTTCTAATCCCACAAAAGAGGCGTCGACAGCGAACCAGAGTAGCGCAAACCGACCGAACCATGCAGTTGACATGAGTGAAGAGACGTCCCCCCGGGGGGACCGCGTATCCATCGAGCGGAATGGGCCGGAGGGAGCTGTTACAGCGTGTGACAGGACGGAAATACACCCGCTGAAACCTTTTGATGGTCAACAAATTATCAGTCTCACTAAATTCAATCGTCACTTCATGCCCATAATTCGAAGTGAAACAAGGAAGCTGTTTCCCTCCACATTCGACAGTTTTAAAGCGATGGCTTTCAATAAAATGCTTGGGAAGTCCAAAGCGATGGAACTTCATGCTTCAGGGGACCCAGACGCAGTCTCGTTTTTCTTTGAAAAAGCTTCGTCTTGGATCGATTATATGAAAAAAATTGGAAAGCTCATTGTGATGCTGAAGGATCCTAATAGCCTTGTGTTAGACATCAGGGTGTCCGCTAACGAGAATCTTGGAATCAAATTCATCGATACTCAGCACGTATTACCAGATCACATCATCGATATCCACGGAGGAGTCTGGTTCGAGCTATTGGATTCCGGCTTCATACCGCAGAAATTGGGACCAGTTCTTTGCAAAAATCCTGCTGCGGCTATCATTGCGGTCAATGGTGATGGGTCTTTCAGCTGCTCCAGAGATTTGGAGGGCTTATTGGCGCAACAACGCAAGGAAAAGGCCACCATTATCATAACACTTTGTTTCTTCAACAAATCTATATTGGGCAATAAACATGGTACCCAATGGAATTTTCGCAAATTGGGTGGAACGGAGTTTTACCATCGGCTGAGCGGAGTACAAGTATCCTCACATGTAGCTCGTCCGGCAGATGATACACTGCTAGAGTATCCACCACCCGACTTCATCCCCACATCCGCACTACCAAAATCTCCACCTAAGACTGTCACAGAAATGCAGGAAGCGGCTAACAAAATCTTGAGTGATGAAAAAAGCGTGGAAGTGGAATTCCTTATGCCTACTAGAAGCACCATTGGCGCTCGCCTCCAATTTTCAGATCAAGTGGGATGGCTCTATGAGTTTCATCCGGGCGGTCCACTTGCGGCTGCCTTCGGCAAGAATCCTGGCGATTGGTTTGTTGTAGTTCTCTCTCTCAATGGTGTCCGAATTTCTGGCACGTCTCAATTCACGGAGGAAAAGGTGAAAGCTGGGGACAGGGATACACTTAGGCTGCGTGTGGCTTGCTTTGACGGAGTCGATCTAAGTGACGTCGATCATTCGAGGCTTGTCAGCTCTCCTCGTCGCCGCAACGGTGAGAAATACCCGATGCATTTGTATCCCAAGGAAAGCAAGCGGACCTCCATCTCCGAGCATGTGACCCGTGACGGATCAAAGATTCGTGTGCCTCCCGAGCTGGATGCTCAGCTGGATCACGTTCCGGTAGTGTATACGTCGCCACAGGGGAATCGTTCTCTGGTTTCAACATCAAACGAAACGGATGATTTCTCGTATTATGGACCTTCGACAGCAGAAGTTCTATCGCCCTCAATGGTATCATCTCCCGAGATCCGATCGCCCAACGGGGACACTTCAGAAGTGACACTACTCGTACCTAGGCTTCTAAAGCAATTCAATGGCTTGCCTCTTTTTAATAAGAGGACATTCGAAGCTGACGTCATGGACCTATTTCGACGGGATGCGAAGAAGAAGAATCCATCAAAACTCATCGGTTTTAAATACAAAGCTCGAATTTCGTCGGATCCCGATTTCTTTGAGCTCAAGGCACAAGGAGATGCCAAGTTACTGGAGAGCTTGACAAAGAGGGTGAAGGCTTGGGGTATGTACATATCGAAAGTGACGATGCTTGACTTGCTCTTCGGTGACCCGCAGAGTATTGTGGTGGATATAAGTACACCAGCACATGAAGTGCTTGGGATTTCCTTCATCAACACTGCAAACCTCGCCATGGAGCATCTTCAACATGTCCAAGAGGGTTGTGGTGGTGTCAGCTTTAAAATCTCGTCGCCAAGCGGTTTGATTGCTAGAGAGCTGGGGCAGAATGTCTCTGATCCTGTTGCAGCAATCATTGCAGTGGACGATCATTTTCCTTGTACGTCCTCTTCGGTATTTAGAAAGCTCGTGAACGAAAAAAACGCCACACAACCCAAAATGGTCATCACAATATGCATTCCCAAATTCACCAAGATAAAGAATTTCCATAATCCCGAGATGAAAGTTCGTCGGCTGGGTGATACGGTCTTCTATCACGGAATAAGGACTTTATTGGGGGTGCGTCAAAGAGCTGCGCGTGGAACGTTGGCGGAGGAAGCTGCGCCTCAAATCCCACGAGAACCTCCAAATATTCACATGAATCCGAAGGAAGTCGTTCTAAATGCTCCTGACCGTGAGCACACCCAGAAAGCTGCACCTGGTCATGCAAAGGCATCGGACAGTGAGGACATTCAGGATCAAAGCATGACGTTCATTGCAGTCGAAAAGCAGAGACTTGACGATTTCACTCGAGAATCATCAATCACAAAACAGACCAAAGCGGCGAACGCAGTGAATCCAGTCGACGACGGTGGGGAGGGGAAAGGAAGCCTGAGCATGCCTGTCGAAGCCTCCAACCGCGAGCATGGAGAATCGCCTTCGCCACAGGATGATGCTGGCATTCCGCCGAATTTGCTGGAGTCCACATCGACACATGTGGGTAATGAGTTATCTCGTCTAAGCCGACCGATACCAAAGAAAACACCATCTTCCCTTGCAGCTCAAGGCAACAATAGTAGTATCTCGCTATTGGGCACTAATATGAAACTCCATTCGAATGAAAACTGCAGGGATGAACATGATGGCGATGCTGGCTTTTTTGTTCACGATAATGCGAGTAGCGATGATCTTCCCGATCTCCAACCTCTGGGGCGGAAGAATGCACCAAGTTTCAAAACGCCCTCATCCCCGGGGCAGAAGCGACGTCCCATGACCCTCACAGAGACGATGACAAACCGAACAATACCCCAATCAAAGGTGAAAGCTGTGGCTTCTGCAAAATCCGAGATTTTTGAGCACTCGTTCGACGCCACTCAGCCTCTTGGTGCTTTCTTCGTCACGGAAATGGTTGATATTTTCAAAATGTGTAAGGTTCAATCAATATGGTTCAGTGGTCAGGCGGCACGCAATTCTCGTATCCGACCAGGTGAGTTTTATTGTCCAAAGCAACGAGCATGATCTGTCGCGGGGTTGGTTCTGATGTGTTTGCCGTTTTCTGGTTTAGGAACAATCGTCGAATCTGTCATTATCGGGACTAGTCGGCAACGTGTTCGAGGTCATCGTGAGCTCTGCAAGTTCTACGAAGATGCCGCGAGAGTGCGATCCAGGTTATCTTTAGTTTTAAAGAACCCGGAAAGTGTCTCTGAGGTCTACACTAGTGTTGACAAAGACTGGACCTTTGATGGGAAGTGGCAAGGGGGCTCACTCGACGGTTGGGCGGGAGGGTCCGAGTTGTCCGGCAAGTACCGACCGGGGACGTCTGCCTCTGCCGTTCCCTCGTTGCAAAGGCAGCCGTCCGGTGTTAATGCTCTGGTGGCCCCGAGCTTGCTCTCGAGGACTTCCTCGCCCACTCCAAAGTTGCCCAGAATCACTGAAGGGCGTCCTTCGGTGGCCTCAGTGCCTGCCACACCAGTCGTTGGGGAGATAATAGCCATCGAGACAAAACCAGATACTCCTGGGAGAGAACCGCTGGCTCGAAAGCGTAGTATCTCGTTCGGGCCTTCAACAGCTGTAATCATTCCTGCACATCCGTGGGGCACTGCAACAAATGGAACTGCAAGACACGATGCTCCGCTTGATCTAACGGAATCCGATGAGGAGGAAGCTCCTGCTCCTCCGACCACGCCTTTGATGCTGTTGCAAGATGCAGTGAGGAACAGAACCTGCAAGGAGCTTATTCAAGTGCTTGAAAGTGGAGCTTCCCGCGATGCGGACTTCATCGAGAAAGGACTGCGTGAGAGCTACGACGAAGTGAAAAAGCTGATTAGTGAGGCAACAGCATCTAAGACAATCGACGTCCACGGTATGGAAGAGTTGGTGGCAAAGAAAACAGTTTTGAATATCTACGTCAATTCGATGCTCAATTTGGAGAGGGTATTTTCCTTGGAGCACTTGAGTTGTTTTGAGTTGCGAGTACTGAATATGGACCTCAGGTGGACGGATGATTCGATGACACGTGGGCAGTGGATGGTTTATGGTAGAATTCAAGTTCGAGCAGGCCTGAAGACCGAATCGCTTGTAAGTGTGGGAACCGAACTGCCTCAAATTGGAAACGATTCTTTCTAACAATTGCAACTTTTATTCTATTGCTCGCTATTCAGGCAAACGTAAAGACGCAGGAGCTTCGAAACTTCATAGTATTCGAAGAAAACGATATCCCAAAAGTAAAGGTCACGAACAATTCCCACATGCCCATGGAACCGAGGCGCCATTTTGAGGTTGATATTCGGAAAACCGAAAAAGATAACGGCGGCAACCACCAGAATCTGTGCCGGTTCGACATCTCTCTGAACGATATCGAGCTGGACTGTCCGAACTACGACCAACCAGTCCCCATAGAGATACCCGTCGTGGCAACAAATCCCGAACTGAGGTCCGGGGAACTGACAATAGAAGTCCAGCGCGTGAGGCTAGAAAAAGATTATGTGAGTCGCAAATCGCATGATGCGGCACAAGGACTGTCTATGCAGCTGGACAACATCGCCCGTTTCAACGAGGGGAACCATGATTTGAAGCTAAATCCCAACATTGAAGGTCGAAATGGAAAATCGATCCTCCATGCCGCAGTTCGCCTGAAAAAACTTGGTTTGATCGAGAAGCTTGGCAGTCTTGGTGCCAAAGTCTATGCCGACAGCGGCGAAGTTGAGAGTCCCCTTACACAGGCCAAGAATATGAGAGATCGGGCATCCGAGAAGCTTAAAAAGCTTGAAGAATCTGGTGGCGACCAGAATGCTATTGCTGCCTTGAAGTCCTTGCGGGCTGAGGTTGAAGTCATCGTGGACAGTTTGACAAAAATGGAAGGTGGTCAATAAGCTATCTAGTATGGTAGTACGTATGCGGTAATCGACTGCGAGGAACGGGCCTTCTCGATGCCGGTATCTGTAGATACCAGGGCAAGTTGTTGCACCCCACCTCATACCATGCATCTACCGGATATGAGTAGATGGATTCCGTTCGATATAGGTGCACGCACAGTTGTCTGTCATCGTTCGAAGAGGATATTTTGTTGTTTGCGTGTTGGGTAGTCTACCTTTTCTTCGATCCAAGATCATGTCCAATCAAGCCTTGTTGAATCGCTACTTTTGTTAGGAGACCACCGTTCATGGCTCGCACTCGTTTTGCGCCATCCGCCCGCAATAGAATACCCGTCGACATTCAATAACATGAGACTGTAAATGTATCAAATAAATTTCTAGCTAGAAAGCGACATTAGAGCAACATATGGAGGATCCATCGAATTCCAAACCAGAGGACGGACAATTTGCCATTTGTACGAAAAAAAGGACCACTGCTCCCGTTACCCACCTCTTCTATACTCGAAGACGGTGACTCTGAACCTGCTGTTCCTGGCGGAGCCTCTGACGGGAACCTTCCTCCAGCAGAGCCTTCCCCTTCGGGACATATTGTCCATAAAAAGACCTCTGGATCCGAACTGATGGTAGAGGAACGAATCCGTCCAAAAAGCCTGTCCAATCGCCCGATCCTCCGGTCACCACATCCGGATATTCTGCCCCTTCGCCGCCAAACCCGAGGTTGCCCGAAAGCCAAGCAGTAGGCAACGTGCCATCCTCGGTGGATCCGAAGAAACGAAAGTTCCACTGTCCTACTGCAACTCCTCTGTCGTTGAGAAAATACGCCCCCATGACACAGCCAGCCATTGGAGAATCCTCCACGTTTGGTGGAAAGAAGAAGGGTGTATCGAAGATTCCAATATGATCATCCTGTCCTGCAAGGGTACTTCCGCTAAAGTTGTAATCTCCGATGGAACCCTCGGTGGACCATTCATATATCTCAGTACATTCATCCTGCACGTAGACACTCGGATTGGGATCAGCAGCAGGACAAAGGGTGTAAAAATTGACCTCTGCAGGCTTTTCCGTAGGTACAAACTCCTCCACAGTATCCTGAATAGTGCCCACAAGGCCAGAGTATTTACCGGAGCCATCTAATATTATAATTGGTTGCGCATTGTTCGTGAATCCCCCCGCATCAGATAGAAAGGAAAATCCAAAGCTCGCGGAGATGCAATCCGAGACATTCGATTCTTCTGGATCAAAGAACTGAAAGTTGAAGGCCGCCGTAGTCGTCAGTAGAGCGGTTGGGAAATAGACACCCAAATTTCTCCCACGAAGTTGTTCGGCATTGAGAGCAAGCGTTGCATCGAGCGAGTTAAATGTGGGATTGTTGAGGGTACCAACATGAACATCCTCGCCCCTGGTCACATCACCAGAAAGATGCACCCTCATCTTCATTGGCAAAAAAGTGAAAGTTCCAAAAGCCATTAGAGAGTGAATCATCATCTAAGTTGCCATCCGAAGCGTCGGCAGCGGTCACATGAGACCAAAGTTGGCCCATGAGCCGACCAATCGGTTGACCATCGTTCAGCATATCGGGATCGGCATAAAGTGATGTATCGAAGCAGTCACATGACCTGAGGGAGACCCATGGGTTGCAGTACCAGAGTAGTCACGCCCACCAATGTCACCTGCCGTTGACCATTCATAGACAGTACATAGTGCATTGTCCACGAGGCTGGGCATCTGAATCATTGTTGTGGGAGGAGGAGCTGACGAGACGAAGCGTCAGCGCAAATACGATGCATCCGGTGAGGATCATCATGTTCATTACTCGCCCTACTGGTAATTATCTCAAGTGACAAAATTGAGAGATACCAGAACTTTATGTGTTTCTGCCTTGCCTTCAGCTCGGTCATCGTTCGAAGAGTGCTGATGACTATGAATGATCGGATGTGATGTTTTCTATTTGGGTTGTGTGTTTGTACGAAGAATCTTTTCTACTTCTGCATTCAGTACAGTATTATGTGGTGCGAGTGGATGCCATTATTTTGTCAATTTTAGGCGTCTGTGCTGCCGTTGTGGAGAAAGTTTGACAAAATCAGCGGTCCATAGTTTTTATGACCTGTGGTCCTCGGGTGTAGTTACCGTAGCCGATGAAAATCCAGGCGAAACCACTTCGGGGGCGAGCCGCAACAATTCGTATGTAGTAGAGAGGTGCAGTCGGCTCTCGTGGGCATGCACTGCGCTCTCCAAAGCGGGTACTAAGCGACTGCGAGGATCGGGCATTTTCAATACATCTGTCGAGGCCAGGGCAAGTTGTTGCACTCCACCCTTGTGCCATGTCATGCAACGATCAGTAATCAAAACATGAAGAGGTAGAACGTGGCTTCCCCGTCGAAATGGAACCAAGGCGGCGCCAGGATACTCCTCGACAACCCGTTCAATCAAGAAGGAACTGTACTCTGTCGTTCGATCATCTTCTTCGGTGCTCAGAATTGCGTAATGCAATGGAAGACACCCTGTTTGGGGATCGGCCGTGGATATTTGGTCTCTATGGATCGTCAGAACCCGGCTCACATAATCACGCGGACATCGGATAGAGCACACTGCGCAAGCAATCGGGAACGGATCTCTTGCGTAGTCATTTCCAGCTTCATCCATGATGGTACCACGAAACGAGGCCCGAAGCAAGACTTCCATCTTTGCCATGGACTCATCAAGGCTTGTTGGTCTCTGATCTTTTAGTTGAGCACTCCAGAGTAATTCTAGAGGATTTTCGCTGCCCTTGTTGTTGTTGTTGCTGCTGCTGCTGAAAGTATTGGACTTGTCATTCTGCTGATAGCTTTGTGAGGCCAAGGATGGTTCCGCGCGCAGCATCGCTTCTAGAACCCCAATGACAGCGTTGGTTTCACATGCAATATGAAAGGGAGTCTTGGCCTTATAGCCGGTTTGTAGTCGCATCGACACTGCCTGGGGACATGCCGCAATGAGACGTCGAACAAGATCCCCCGTGGCTACATTTGTTCTCCACAACAAACGCTTTTCACACGCCAGATGAAGCGGAGTCCAAGAAGCTTCATTCGGTCGTCCAACTAGAGTCGAATCTTGTTGTAAAATACTGTCAATCGCCCGCGACAAAGCATCTCCCACTTGCCGACTGCAGCACAGAATGTGTAGAGCTGTGGAACCGTAACGATCCGCCCAGTAAATATCTTGCGGATTATCCTTGACATGATTCGGAATCTCTCCATACCGGCGTTCGGATGCTAATCGATAAACGGTGGGACCAGGGAGAGGCGCGTCGTTGACTTGGCGGTATAGAGAATGATTCATCTAGTATTCGGGAGATGTGGTCGTGTTTTTTGCAATTTTGGGCGGATAGTATCTCTTTCTGCTCTCTTTGGATTCTGATTGTCAAACAGGGTTGCTCTTGTCTTGAGAATGCTGGTGCAACGAAGCACGGTCATGGAAAAGAAGCATGCAGGATGTTGTCTCTTCTGTTCTCTGTTGTGTTTTGTGGTTAGCATCTTTTGCATTTTGCTCCTCTCGTCGCTCGCGGACGTTTTACTGTACCGGTAGAGTGACTCCTCCTCCTCCTCGCTCTACCGGTACCGGTACCAGGTACCTGGTACCGGTAGTGGACTGCTGGGCTGCTCTGAGTCGATCGATCCACTCGACTAACGTCGATGATTCATGACTCACGATCACGCAAGATTCATTCACGATGCGAGCAAGCACGACCCAGACGAACACATCGATTCGAGACTGAGAGTCCTGTCAGTCGAATCGATCGATCTGTCATTTTTCGTCTTTTTCGAAACGCGAAGTCGTCTACTCTAGAGAGTAGAGGAGTCGACAAATAATAATGACCGAAGGGGCTTCGGCTTGAAGCAAACAAAACGAAGAGCGGTCGGTTATGATACCATCAGAGGTGCTACTGCATTCTCATTCCTACCCCCTGCGTACGTTTGCGAACAGTCAAGGTCTTCGCTATAGTATCAATTAGCTACTACTACTAGCTCGTTCGCTGAAAGGTCATTTGCATTTTTTGTTCCTCGCTCGCTCGGAGTGAAAATCTTTCGAACCAAGACTAGCAGAGTTCTCGTCGGTTCCATCGTTGAACTTGAAAATTCCAACTTCCGACCACACAAATAAGTTGATCAAAAGATCAAGATAAATATCATAAATCCAGAAGGCACAACCACTCCCAATAAATAATATCATGATGACCTTCCGACGAACCTCGCCCCTCCTCCTCGTTTGTTGCTTGCTGCAGGCATGCCATCAATCATTTGCTGCCGTCAATGTGGCTGATGGCGTCTTGGTCGAAGAAGAGCGATCCTCCTGTACTTGGGAAGATCGGGAGGCTTGTGCGATTGCCGGAAACGAGTATCGAGATCCAAATCTGGTACCCCTGACTGTGGACTTTGGAGACCATCAGGACACAAGATATGTGTACGTGACTCCCGATCTTGCTACGTTTTATAACGCAACCCCGGGATCCATGAAAAAGGTGGAAACAACATTTCGAGGACAATTTGGAAAGTTCATCAACATGAGCCCCAGGACTATTCGTGTGAATTGGGTCAGCAAATCGGGGGACAGGAGTTACATTGCCGACATTGCGCCGTTTGGAGCAGCGGGGACGGCCACATACCCGAATCACAAATTTGAAGTCACTGACCGAGATGATCCCAATAGTAATAACGTGTTGCAACAGTGGACGGTGAAGCCAT
Organism: Nitzschia sp. pyKryTriq1; assembly: GCA_956465555.1. NCBI lineage: Eukaryota > Bacillariophyta > Bacillariophyceae > Bacillariales > Bacillariaceae > Nitzschia > Nitzschia sp. pyKryTriq1. The sequence goes on along the minus strand of OY101122.1, from coordinate 1,354,026 downwards.
TTGCGTCATTGTACAAGTACGATCCTTATGAATCCCTCAAGAAAGCGAAAGAAGAATTGAAGAGTAATGAATTCAGCTTGTACAAGCTCCAACATAACAGCCTGGCTTTTGACAGAGCCTATCGACACAAAACGGGACGTCAGTGGTTGGCTTTGTATGGCCGCAAACATCCACCACGCTTCCCCATGTGGCCCGCGGATTCCTTTGGCCAGACGCATCAAGTCGTCACGAACGAAACGCATTTTGTCTCGCAGCCTCCAGACGACCTGGCCAAGGCACCTCTATCTCCATCTCCGTCACCCAAAGATCTAAAGATCCGAGAACAGCTCAAGCTCTATCGTTCGCCCGAAGGGTCGTCTTTGACATTGAACATGACTGTACTTTCGGTGGCTCCTCGTGTCTTTGAAATTCAAAATTTCTTGTCGAACGAAGAGGTGACGCATCTACTTGAGCTTGCTATGGGCACCAAGCTGTCGCGATCGACCACTCGCGCAGGCGATGCCGCCGACGCGACGACCAGTGATGCCACTCGGACCTCGCTGAACTCGTGGATTTCCCGGCAACGAACACCAGTGGTAGATTCCATTTATCGAAGAGCGGCCGATCTATTGCAGATTGACGAAGCTTGCTTTCGCAATCGAAAAACAAAACACGAATTGGACCTGGTGGCCAATAGTACAGGTCCGACCTCCGAACGGTAAGGATCTCAGTAACCGAGTCACGTTCAAACGCATCTCACTCTCACACACACTTTGTGATGCATACTCTCTATGAATCCAGCCTGCAGTTGGTTCATTATACTGTTGGTCAGCAATATACTGCGCATCATGTAAGTTTGGATGTTCTTGTATCTTGCAGTTTCCCCCCAGAAACTTTCGACATTGTCTCACACGGTGTCTTCACTGCGCCTTTTTTCTGTCAGGACTTTTCGGTGCCCGACTTGAGGCATGGGCAACCCTCTCGATTTGCCACTCTACTGCTCTATCTCAATGAGGAAGGTCTGGAAGGAGGAGAAACCTCCTTTCCACGATGGTTGAACGGCGAAACCGACCAAATCCTTGAAGTGAAACCGGAAGTAGGCAAGGCCATTTTATTCTACAATGTACTCCCGGATGGAAACTACGATGAAAGAAGTCAACATGCTGCAAAGCCAGTATTGAAAGGTGAGTGCATGAGTTACTATTCCTACTCTACTTGTACACGAGAGCTGGTGAATCATCGTATGTATGTACCAGTACTGGTACTGCCTGTACGAGCTTCTCACTGTGATTGTTATCATCATTTTCAGGAGAAAAGTGGTTGACGAATCTTTGGGTTTGGGTGAGTACTGATGTTCTATCTGGCACAATGATGCTGTTGCTTCGGAATGATTTGGTCAAGATTCTCTAACACGTTATTTTGCTCCCACTCAACAGGACCCATACATGGCATAGTACCGGAGCAGGAACTAAAGTCAGCCTCCGAAGCTGATAGCGCACAGGGCATGAAGAAAGAAAATAAAAATAACCAAACCTAAATTGCTTTACAAGATGTATCGTGATACATCCGCCTTCATCGTGACATCCTTTAGACGCTCCTCAACCAATGATTTGTTGACCGTCACCTTCTGCAAAATTTGAAAAAAAGCAACATGTGAGCCAACCACTTCCGGACCAAAGTCCGCTTCCAGCTTCATCATACAGACAGTAGATAGATCTTACCGCTCCTGTCTCCAATTCGGCCGCATCAAAACTGATCGTTTCCATGATTCTTTCCAGTACAGTATGAAGCCGCCGTGCTCCAATATTCTCTACTGTCTTGTTCAGTTGAGCTGCCATTCGCGCAATTTCCCTCACCGCATCATCGTCAAATTCGAGCTCCACACCTTCGGCTCCAATAAGCTCAATTTGTTGACGGAGAAGCTGTAGCACAAAACAGGAACAAGGCAAGACAAAGAAATAAGATGGCGTATTCACGGTGACCTCTGAATCATACGGACAATCATTGCAAACGTACGTTGGCCACCGGCTCGGTCAAAATCTTGTACAAGTCGTCCTCCGTCAATCCTGCTAGTTCCACACGAATGGGAAGACGACCTTGAAGCTCTGGAAGCAAATCACTGACTTTCACGGCATGGAAGGCACCACTCGCAATGAAAAGAATATAATCCGTATTGACATTTCCATGTTTGGTATTGATGGTTGTACCTTCAATCAAAGGTAGCAAGTCGCGCTGTACACCCTCGGCACTGGCGTCGGCTGATCGGGACGAAAAGCCTTCCCTAGGAGAGCAAATCTTGTCGATTTCATCAATGAAAACAATTCCACTTTCTTCCACGGCGGTAAGCGCACTTTTCTTGAGATCCACATTTTCCAGTAGACGCTCCAATTCAATTTCCAAAATAATACTCTTGGCTTCCGCAATGGGTAATTTCTTTCGCTCAGACTGGGATTTCTTGGCTCCAGTCGCCAAACGCTGCATGAAGTCGCTCATTGCAACAATTTGAGGATTGCTATTATCGATTTCGCTCTGAGCTGGTTTGGTCGGCACATCCACGTCAATTTCTTGGTCGTCCAACAGTCCTTGGCGCAACATATCTCGGAACGATTCCCTACCCCGGGTGGCCGTCTCGGAGGTCGGTCCAGCAAGAATGTCGAGGATGCGTTCCTCTGCCATTTTCTCGGCCTGGTCTTTCAAGTGCTCCGTGTGTTTCTTCTTTGCAAGCTGCATGGATACATCCATCAAGTCACGAATGATTTGATCTACATCCCGTCCGTGGTAACCCACTTCTGTGAATTTGGTAGCTTCTACCTTCAAGAACGGCGCATCATTTATCATAGCCATGCGCCTAGCCACCTCCGTCTTACCGCAACCTAAGAATAAAGAATAACAGTGCACGGGGGACGATCAGAATCCACAGCGCGCCGGATGAAATGGATGCATTACGTGGTGCGTACACAGGCCCAAAGGGGATGAACTCTTACCAGTAGGACCGACCAACAACACGTTGCGCGGGGTGACTTCCTTACGAATTTCCTCCGGCAGCTGACGCCGACGCCATCGGTTTCTCATTGCAATCGCGACAGCCTTCTTTGCATCTTGTTGACCCACAATGTGCCGATCCAAGGCTGCTACGATCTCCGAAGGCTTCAAGTTATTCTTGAGCTCATCGGCCTTGGTCGAATCTTCCGTAACAACCTTTGCCACCGGGGGAGCGGGCGCTGGGGGCGGAGTCTCAACCTCCGTATCCGCAGGCACTGTCGCAAACCAACGACCTGCACTCGTGCCGACTTGCGGCGTCCAGCTTTTGCCCAACGACACGAAAGATCGTGCTGCGGCGCGTCTCATAGAACCAGTAGCGAGCATCATGACTAATAAGGTAGCGATGATAGTATTTTCTTTCCCCAAATAAAATCCCTTCTACGATGCTTGCTTCCCTGCCTCTTTGTTTTAACAATATAGTGTATGAATAAGCGAAGGTGCTGGGAAGACGAGTTGCGGAATTTCTTTTCCCAAACGAGTGGAACAAGCGAAAGCAGGTTAGAGTATCGATCGTACCGCAGGCAGGCACGATCCGAACAGGCGATGGCAACAGGCATCAATCATCTTCCTGCAGGCTGGCGGAGGAGTCAGCGAAAAGTGCGTGCCTCTAATCTGAATAAAATCTGGATCCTTCGTCATCGTTCCGCTTCTTTATTGCGCGCGGTCGAAATGCGGAATCATCGGGGGAGATTGTACCCCAACCTTGCATGCGGCCCCTTCTTCTCGAATCGACCAAAGAAGACAAAAGCAGCAGGAAGACTTCGTCGGGTTGATGGCGGTACCTGGTACAGTATGGATACTTTGTAGTCGACATCCTCTCTACTACTTGGAAGCTGCTGCAGGTAGTAGAGATCCATAGTGCTATCTCGAAGTGTCTCTACCGAAGAACCACGCCCCGTAAAAGTAGTATACTAATATATGTCCAACAATTACAGTCAGTACATCTACACCTTTCGAGCTTTGTCAATCTGTGCCAGTACCGCCTGCTTGGTTACTTGACTTTCATTGCGAATATGATGCTTCAAAAGATCGCGCAGGACACGATGGGCAACCTGTTCTTCTGTAAATTTTGCCGTCGAGTTCTCTTCATTGCTATACATGTTCTTTTGCGACTCTCTGACACAGTGGTCGACCTTTTTCCTATACGCTTCGGGGTCCGTCTCAGCCAGCCTTTTAGCTTCGGGATTCGCCTTGGCATCTGCAAAGTTCTTGGAATAAAAGATCTTTTTCAAATACGTCAAGACGGTTACCAGATAGTGACGCGAGGGATCCCAGCTGGGGTAGGCCGATCGAATGTCCAAGACGCCGGTCTTTTCATCCACATATGGATTGTATACATAGCTAGAAAAAATAATCTCAGGCCACATGTTGACATCGTTGTACTTGGTAGGCAAATGAAGCTGAAACTTGAAAATACCATTGGTGTAAGGTCCACGACGAACAAAAATGATGCCAAAAAATCTCCTCAAGTTGTCCATGGACGGAATGAGGTAGACTCCACCGGGAGCATGGGACTTCAAGTGCTTGTATTCAATCGTCACCTTATAGTCTCGAAGAGCTTGCTCGCGTTCCTCCTGGATCGTTCGAGAATCGAGTGGAATGGGCGTTGAGCGTTTCGCATGAGAAGGAGGAGGAGGAGAAGAAGAGTGAGTCAAACGCTTGTAGTCTGGCGATAGACAATCCTTCAACATACGGGCGATCGATGGACTGGGCTTCGGGCGATCAACGACTTGTTTCATTTTACAACAATATGAGAGTCGTCGAGGATCCAATCTCGTCTATGGAAGGAGTCTGATATGGCACGTAAATGTTGAAATGATGCTCGAGAAAGACGAGGAGAGAGCACATCCAGGGGAGTCTCAATAACGTTGATCGTGGCAACTCACCTCGGAAGCAATAGGAGAGATTGGGATTCGTGACGGTGTACCGGGAGTAGCACTTTTCATGTTGACTGTATTAAGTGCGCAAAATAGTAAGAATACAAGAGCTGTGCGGTGTCCACTACAGTGCGGTCTTTTGTACTATGAGTAGTAGTCGTAGTAGCGGGTACAGGTAGCGGGTAGACGACAAGTAGCGGCGGGAGAGTTCAAAGTTCCGCCATGGTCGTTGCGTTTCGGCGTTCGTTGTTCTTGCGGCGGTCGTCTTGCGCCGTCATCGCCCGTTATCTTTTTAACGGCTACATGTCTAAATTCACTCGGAGTGTTCGAACTCATTCTTTTCACGAATTCCTACGTAGCCGTCTGTTCCTCTCCCGACGCCACGGCGGCATTGCGCTCGATCGCTTCCTTTTCCTCAGCTCACTTCTTCGAAGACTTGATCCCACAAGATAGCAGGAAAGCTTGTTGAACACACGCAATCCAACCCTTTTACTGCCAGAGAAAGATTGCTCCCTTCTTGCAGAGAAGGTTTTCGATCTCAATTCTGTAAGTGAAGATGTTGTTTGTTATCGTTCAAAGCAAACTCTCCAGCGCGTTGTACCATCGTCAAAGGAGATCCTTGTGTGAGAACGCAATAAAAGAGGCGCACATAAAATTCAACGCTGTCATGCGCGCGCGCCATGCCTCAAAATTATACTCTGATCCAGAGTCAACGTCATCCTGCGACTTTTTTGGCCTTGGAAGCACAGCGTGTTAGTCGTCGTCGTCGTCTTGTTCAAGCTCGATGAGGATTTTGGTGTTTTGAAGTAAAACAGCATTTCCTGTTGCTGCAAGGAGCACTCCTTCTGACTTTTCCATTCCTTCTTCCCACCTTGACTTGTGCAGAAGCTTATCCGAAGTTACTTACGTAGACTACGAATAGAAGTGATATAGAAGTGATCATGTCTGGTGCTGGGGAACGAAACACGGAAATTTGGTCGACACGGTTGCAGCGGGAACTGCTTGCCTTGACCAGCGAGAACGCACCCAGCGAGACGAAGGATGCTGTTCAGGCCGTGTTGCCACCTTTTGTTAAGGTTCAAAGTCATGATTTGAATATTGAAAACGGCAACTGTGTCGTTTCCTTTCTAGTGGATTTGCCGGCCAAGGATGGGGTGACCGATCCACCCGCTATTGTAGTAGCATTGGACACATCCCTTCACAAGAAGAAGGATGGGTCAGTCGACCCAATTGCAGTTGCCTACCCATTCATGAAACCAGAAGCAACTCTCAAGTCGGGTGCGAGCCGTTTTCCTGTGGGGTCTTCTATTAAAGATGGCGATTTAATTGATATTGAAATGGACTGGACGCCAAGCCTCCACTTGACAGACGCTATTTTGAACATTGGTCTCAAAATCAAAGAATGCATATCGCAGGGCGAACCATTCCATCCTGCACCTCCAAGCGCAAAGAACGACCCCGTCCATGAAATGGTAGACAGAGCAAAAAGACTGGGCACTACGTTCAGCAAAGGAATCAGAGGACTAGCGTCAACCCCAGAAAAAGCAGACAGCGACAAGCAGAAGAAAGGACTGCGAATCGGAAGGAGACAAAAGAAGACTGATGTAAAATCACCAAAGGCGAATCCAGACGAGGTTCGAATCGGAGACGAAATCAATATGCTCGAGGCGCCATGGGTGGATTGTCAGGGAGTGTACTCATGTAAGGCAATTCGACGACCTGCTTTTGTGGACGAGGCCATGGAGTTGGCGGCTCAAATGACAGGAAAGAAATCTCCAAGTGCACCAAGCGGAGAACTGCAGGTGAGCCCATCCGATGTTGGCGATGGCGAAATCCCCGGCGATTTGAAGGAATTCATGCAAGCACAAGCAGGAGGCCTCACAAAGGTGTGTCGGCTTTCGGTCGATTTTTGTTCCACCGGCTGCACTTTCTCACTCCTCGTTGTTCTTTTCTGGGCACGTAGGCAGCAAACGCAGGTTTTGCTGGTGCTGGAGCAATGTTCCGGACATTTACTCAATCCGCTCGGAGTGTGCTCGAAGAATCTTTCGTAATGATCACTGAAACGCACATTATCGAAATGAAGTCGAACAAGCTAAATTTGAGCACAGGGACAGTGACCTTTGCGATCCCCATCGATATGCTGGCCAAGTTGAAATTTCGGCGCCAAGAGTCTATATCGCTTTTCTTCAAACCAGCCCCTGATGACCCCTTGATCTACATGTGCCCTGACAGTGCCGACTGCGTTCACCAGATTCAGTCCGTCTTGAAACGACACGGTGTCAAGGGAAAACACACCAATGCTGCAACCCATCGAGCGATTAATCAAGCGCTCCATTTGGTGCAAGAAATCCAGACAAAGGAACTAGCGCTGAAACATGACCCCAGTGTCAATCGAGTAAATGAAATCATGGATCTGTACCGACAAGCCGCGGAGCGTTTCGAGGTCGCAGGCGATGTGAGGCATGAAGAAGTTGTGACGCACATGCGCAAGTTTTTGGCGTTACCACTTACCGTCAGCATCCTCGAGGGCACGTACAGAAAGGCCGAAGGCGACGCACCAATTTCGACCGAGGGGGGCGAGGGGGTCATTCTCGAGTCTGGTCCAATGGACGATGCCGACAATGAGGGTGGCACACCCATGAAAGCAGCACAAAAAAGTCGCACCAGCAGCGAAGATCGAGCCTTTGAAGCAAATATGGATAGCATCTTGAAGGAGGCCGAGGCGGACTTGGCCAATATGAAGGTTGATGACGATGATGACCCAGAGCTAGATGCCATGATTGAAGAAGTCGGCATTGGCGGTGACGACGACGACGACCCGATCGCTGACTTTGAAAACATGCTGAAGGAGGCTGACAACGAACTTGCAGAGCTCATGTCCTCATAACGAGGCCAAAGCAGTGCGATCCAATATCAGGTTACAAGTTATTTTGAAATAGCCATATATCGTATCACATTATCATTGACCTTCTATTACTTACTCCATGATGATGCTGGTGCCGACTTATGGTCCCACTCTCCTTGTCCCAGTACGGTACCAGTACTGTCGGGCCCTAGCAGTAGTAGGGAATTTGTCGGAATTTTTCGATAGACGCGAAACATGCTTCATGCATGCATGCATCCATCGGTGATTGATGATTCCTACGACTGGAACGTGCAACATATTTGCGGGCAAAGTGCGTGCACGTTCTTCCCCCAAAAGTGACCCTCGCTTCACAACGATACATCAATTCTTCTCTCCTCTCTCAAAAGATTATTCTTCTTCCTTATTTTCGATTTTCCGACGTCTGCTAGCTGTCTGCGGGAACGCCTGACACCACAACCCACAACTATCGATCTCAAAGTTTGGTTAGCATTACACTGACAACAGAAGTCAACAACATCATGTCAAGCAGGACATCATCAAGTACCATCTTTGGGGAGGGTGGCCCGCCCGACCCTATCAACTTTTTACGTCGGATCTCCGGCGATGATGCATCCGACGACATGCGACGTTCTGACTCCGCCGACGATATGTTTACTGAAAGCGGGGACGAAGCCGAGGATTTACCTTCAGATGTTCCTCCACTCCCTCGTCGCCACGAGCGAGAAATCAGTGGCCGTCGTAAGCAAGATCCTCCTGCACGTGAGCGCCCGATGCCTGGCCAGCCGTGGCCGTATCGTGACACTCTCTCCTTCACTCGTACACTTATCTTCTATGGTGCTGGCGCCATAACGCACGAGCATGAACGTGCCTGTAAGCAAATTCAAGAGGCTCGAGAATTTCGTCAGAAGTACTGCAAAAGCGGCGGTACTATCTATGCATCGGATGACGTCTTTAATGAACCTGGCATTCAGTTTGGATTCGGCAAAGAAGGCGTCATTGAGTTGTACAGCGCTTCCGATGTCGACAAGACGAACAACCTGTGCCAAGTTCCGAATGGAGATGAATTCTATAAAGATTATCACCGCTTGGTGGATATTGCAAACGATGGAAGCATGCGTTCATTTTGTTTCCAACGATTGCAACTTCTCAGTTCCGCATTTAGGATGCACGTCACCATGAACGGACCAGCAGAAGCCACAGAGCAAAGCAATCTCCTGGGGACTGACTTCTATCGAACTTTCAAAATCGATAACCACATCCACGCAGCAGCGGCTCCGACAGCTAGGCAATTCGTCAATTTCGTCACGAAAAAACTAGAGACCGAACCGGACGTTGTGGTTTCAAGCGATGGAAAGACCCTGAAGGAAGTTTTTAAGGCCGCTGGAATCGACAAGGACCATCTGACAATCGATGCATTCAACGTGCTGGCGGACTATTCTGTGTACCAGCGCTTTGATAATTTCAATGCAAAGTATAGTCCTTTCCGAATGGCTGACCTGAGACGCATTTTCCTCAAAACAAGCAACCACATGGGTGGACGCTACTTTGCGGAACTGATGAAGCTGGTCCTCAGCCGTCACGAAGAAAGCAAAGGGCACAAGTCGGGGGCTGAGATGCGTCTCAGTATCTACGGGATGGAACCTCACGAATGGCAAGACTTGGCGGAATGGATGTTGACCAACTGGGGAGGTGATTTTCCTGGCCCCGTGCTCAGTCGCAACAACCGTTGGTTGATTCAGATCCCTCGGTTGTGGCGCATCTATAGTAAAAAGCCAGGCTCATCGAATCGGAGCTACATTGAAATGCTTGAGAACATCTTCACCCCCATGTTCGAAGCTACCTTACATCCGGAAAAATTTCCAAAAATCGCAGAGTGCTTGACGCACATTGTTGGAATCGATTCGGTAGACGATGAAGGAGAACCCGAGGTATGTATCCATGCAGATGCACCGAAACACGCAACAATGCTACCGTGACGATGCTATCGATATGAACACTTCTCACGATATGTTATATAGGAATCCCCGGGTGGTCTCAAGCCCCATGAATGGACAAAGTCGCAGAATCCCTCGTATTGGTGGCAACTCTACTATCTCTGGGCTAATCTTGAAGTCTTGAACTCACTCAGGAAAGCTCGAGGACTGAACATCATTACCCTACGTCCCCATGCTGGGGAAACAGGAAATCCTATGCATCTCGCTTCCACTTACATGTGCTGCGAGTCTATCAACCACGGTATGTAGCTGGTTTCTGTGTGGTTGTATGGCAATATTTGTTCCTCCCTCCACCTCAACCTGAAATATCGTACGTTTGCTTGGCCATCCTCCAGGAATCAATCTCGACATGCAGGTATCCTTGCAGTACCTTTATTACCTTGATCAGGTGAGTTTTTGATCAAGAGCCTTTTGAGTTGCGTGCACACAATTTCTCTCTCACTCATATTCTTGATCCATAGATTGGCCTCTCGATCAGTCCCCTCTCCAACAACTTTCTTTTCCGCAAAATGGCCGAGAACCCGTTCCAGAAGTTCTTGCGCCGTGGTTTGAATGTAACATTGTCGACAGATGATCCATTGCTGTTCCATATGTCTGACGATGCTTTGCTAGAGGAATACTCTGTGGCACGTGCCACGTTTGATCTTTCAATGACTGACTTGATGGTAAGTTCAGAGTCTGGCGGGATTACTATGCATCGTTGCTTTCACCCAACGACTGACACCGACCTTTCGGCTGTTGACGGATCAGGAAATTGCCCGAAACTCGATTCTGCAGTCAGGCTTTGATGAAGAGTTCAAGGAGAAATACTTGGGAAAAGAATATCGCAAGGGTGTCACCCACTGCGATGAACATATCACACACGTACCCCTCATCCGAGCCAAGTTTCGAGCAGAGCACTTGGCAATTGAACACATGCTTTGTCAGTTGATCGCGGCAGGAAAGGGCAAGGCGGTTCTGGAGGAAATGAAGGTCCAATTCGGTTTAGCGCGGGATGCTCACCGAAATGTGCTTTTCGACAATATGGACGAGGTTCCGCTCTTCCCCGAGCAGAGCCAATTATAAAGCTTTCGATGGTAGTAGCCGAAGTATTGTGGGGATCTAGAGCAGTACTGTAGCCATAGCTTGTACCTTCTACCCCCAGTTCTAGCTTTTGTCGTGATTAAGAAGAAGAAAGTAGCTGCTTGGTGGAAGACTAGAACTTGAATTCACCACTATTTGGCAGCATTTTGTCTGAAACTTGCATCATTTACAGAGACCCTCGTCTGCTATCTAGGAGGATGAGATCCGGATTTTTCTCCTCGTAGTCTCTCTACTAGTAGTAGTACAAGTAGAGCTCAGAGAAGGCTACTGGCGATAAGCAGTAGCTACACCAATGATTTTTAGGAATAGAGTCCACCAACAAGAAGAAAAGTATTGACTTTGCTTGTAGTACTCTCTCTCTCTCTCTCTCTCTCTCGTCTCTGCAGTAGAGCTAGTAGTAGCTCTACTCTCTACTACTACTCTCTCTACTACTAGTAGCTAGAGCTACTAGTAGCTAGCTAGCTAGCTAGCTAGTAGTAGTAGACTCTCTCTAGAGAGCTACTCTACTAGACTACCACTGTACTAATAGTCGGAGCCGGTCGCCACATCCGCGTAGAGCGTAGACTACAACAAGTACGAGTATCATCGAACAACGCGCGCAAATGCAACATCTTCGGAGGTTTCACCTGAATACCCCTGAGTAAGTTCAATGTCAGTATACATTAAACAAAATTGAATTTATGCCTCGAATCCACACAGGGGTCGATCTTTTTGTATTATTTGACACGAATGTTCGCTCGACGTTCCTCATTATTCCTCAACAATAATAATTCATTCATTCGTTTTCCTCTTCTTTGTCATCATAAAACCGCAATCACAATCATCATCATCATCATCATCATCACCACCAAACACAATCCACAACTCTAAGCAAACAAACAAAAATATAATTTTATCCACCATATCATGAACTTCTTTTCAGCACTTGCAGAAACGGCCAATCGTTCCAGCATCTACAAGAGGCACGAGGCGAGAAACAATTCCCACAAGGGCATCGCAGCAGGACAACCTGTCCACGCCACGCACCAACCCGTTGACCATTCCATCATGGAAACTCTCGGCCAATTGGCACGGCGGTCGACAATTCATAAGACTCACGAGCTTCACCATCAAGAAATGCATCATGATCCTCATGCAGGAGAAAGACACATGTCAAACAATTCTGCTCATCATCATGAAGGACTGCGAGAAACTTTTGTCAGCATGAACAGTGAATCCTCGATCTATGACCGCAACTCGCGCCGCAACGAATTCTTGCACGCCACTCAATAGAACATTCCAAATGCACCATAAGCTTAAAGACATGATACCCAGTAAATGAAGTCTAGTAATTTTTACGAGGATTCTGGCAATATATTACTTCGATGGTCTCCGACCATGGCGTACCCCTTTTTAATTGCCGGTGGTGGGAGCTAAATTGAGACGACGTGGCCATCATCAAACTCACGGGTCAATTGATCAATATTCGAGACTTGGTGCTCATCTTCTCCGCGGAAACCTTTCTTTCAAATACAAATAAGTGTTATAGTAGTACTATACTGCATTGCAAGCATGTAGAGAAATACGGGTAGTGTATAGACTATGGTGCAAACGACATAGCTACTACTCTAGTACATGACTACTACTGCTCGTACCTCTATCATAGTTTAGCTACTCGTAGAGAGTACTCTAGAGTAGAGTAGAACTCTACAAAATAAGAGCTACAGTACTGGTACGGTACTCGTACTTGTTGCTGCTATTAGCCAGCAGAGGAGGCAGGCTAGTACTAGCTCAACCACTTCTCCTCTAAAAGTACTAACATCAGTAGTACCAGACCATCAAGGTATCGCTCAGTAGTTACTAATGTCTCTCTCTCTCTCTCTAGTAGAGAGCTACCTGTAGCTCTGTAGCTATGTAGCTAGAGCTACGAAGTAGAGAGATTACTGAGGAGTCTTTCTTGAATATATCGTGGATTCTGACCAGACGACTCCTCAACCTCTCTCACGCCTTGTCCTCCGCATCTACACGTGGAAGCCTCTCCCTCTCTGAGTAGTCGTTCAAGTACTGCTCCATACTGTAGGTACAGTGGTTGACTACGTACACGTACTTGTGGACAAGCAAGACATGGTCGATTGGCTGAAATCAGAACGCACGCATGACAGTCTAAATGCATTTCCATTATGTAAAATTTGGAAGACCGTTAAAACTGCTAGCGAGTGCTTTTTCTTGTGGTTCGCCTGTTGATAGCGGCAAAGCAACGCTCTCTCTGCGAGCTCCTGCAACGAATTCAGCACATGCTCGGTGCTTGGTGCCGTAGTCGGGATCGTAGCAACTTGGCTCGATTGGGGAGTCCTCTTAGACGCGTCAGTACGTCCGGTGCGTTCCGATTGGTTCAGTGATGTTCTACAAAGCCATCGTACAGTCGGTCTTACTTTATGGGTGCGAGACGTGGACCATCACGCCGAGGATGTTGAATGCCCTCCAGGGCTTTCACCATCAGGTAGTGCGCAGGATTGCGGTGCGCCTCCCGAACAAGCTCCGAGACGGTAGTTGGGCCTACCCGAGGATCGAAGTTGCCCGTAATGAAGCAGGGCTTTACACCATCCAGCATTACATTGCAATCCGACAGAGCAATTTTGTCGACAAAGTGGCAATCCGCCCAATCAAACAGTTATGTGACAATGCAACCCGCCGGAGTGGAGACTCTAGTAGACTCTACTGGGGGTGGACCCAACAAACCCTGGAGCTGGACGAAGAAGCCCAGGCGGCCGTGGTATCCGACCAGGAATCCGACGGGAAACAGGAGTAGGTAGTCGAAGAACGCACTTAGTAGTCTAGTCTAAGTGCCTGCGAGCCTCTGGTGGGATTGATACTATCCCGTTCTAACCACGCTCAATGGGACTGGAGACAGTTAACAACAACAACAACAACAACTGCTGGTACCAGGTGTACTGTACCAATACCGGTACCAGGTACTGGTACACCCTGCCTTCACATACCGGTACGTACCGGTACGAAGTACATACGAAAGATCGAACGAAGAGGGGAAGAACGATCATCGATCGTTCAATAAATCGAAGAATCTTCCCCCAACTTGGGACTGACGGATGACTACCGTACACTGCTGTATTTTCTCAAGGGAGAAAATTTTGGCACGAGTGAGTCATTTTGAGCGTAAAGATAGCATAAGCCCCTGTCGGAACTCCGATGACATCCAATCTCTATGTAATCGGACGTCGATATAGTAGGCACATGTTGTTTTTCGGTTGAAGACAGCACGCCAGACGTCATTATATTCATATTCGTATAACATATTCCTGGCGGGAACTTTCGAAATTAGATTTTTCCTCGTTTTCTGCATCCAACACCACTGGAAGAAATTTCCGCTCTACTAGTAGAGCGCCAATCTCAAGAAGGAAGGTCGCTTCATTCTCGATACAGTACAACTACATACTCGTACTCCTACTTCGTAAAACAGCCATTCTATCCATTGTCACGCACTTTGAGGGACGATGGTAGTCAAACTTGCTGGAAAGAAAAGCATATCGGGCTCCTCACTGATCGATAGCGGTACTGAGATGATGCCGCAAAAAAACGACGGATGGTGGTCTCCTTTCTCGTTGGATCCAACTAGTGGCTCCAGCGATCGAGAAGGCGAGGTTAATGCGAGCATTCCGCCACAGCGTCGCAAAATGTTGCCCAGACTGTTCGCGAGACGAAAGAACGGGGCATCGTCAGAGGCGGGGAACAAATCTTCCAGCGGCCCACTTCGTGTTGTGGCTCGGAAGCTCGTCAATCCGCGAAAAGCCCCGAAACGCCCCGAGAGAGGTAGCGACGATTCAGCTTCGGATTCTTCCGGCACCGACTTGTCTGAGGAGTCTGGTTCGTGGGTTTGGGCATTCGACGATCTCATAAATAGTTTTGGGAACCAAGTTTATGGAGTCGATTCATTGCTCGATGCTCTTGCGGATGAGGAAGGAGCTGGCTGGCAGACACACGATAGAAAGTTCAACATCACAGTTGAGACCCGGAATTCGGATCATCCCTCGAAACCGGATGATCCCCCCTGCGATATCAGACGGGTACACAGCTCTGATGGCATTACACAGCATGGATATTGTACATGTGTGGACACTGGTTGCTTCTGGGACACGGTTCAAGATTCCCTTCAGGTCGACTGTATCGATGATGTTCCCAACGAGTTAGTCCAACTGGTGAGGTCAAGATCTGACAAGAAGAGCGGTATCCGATTCCAAGTAAAGACCGCTCTTCCGGTAAAGACCGAAGCTGTGACCAAGAAGGAAGTTGAAAGAACGGAAGTCAAGAAAAGGACAGGAATCGCCACAAGTCCCAGTCCGAAGAAGCCTTCTCACAATTTTTGGGGACGCGACAGATCGACTCAAATCGAAAAAGAGAAGTGTACCGAACCAAGTCCAATTATAAAGGAACGAGATAATCGAGCAGTGCCCGTCGCAAACGACAGAAAGGGTCGCAGCATGAGTCCTGCCAGGAGCCCGCGAAGTAGTTCAAGCAAGGGCCGCATTACACCCACCAAGAGCCCACGAAGTAGTTCAAGCAAGGGCCGTATCATGAGCCCCACCAAGAACCTGCAAAGTGGGCCAAGCAGCGGCCACAGTATGAGCCCGCTACGTAGTATGAGCCCGCTACGTAGTATGAGCCCGCTACGTAGTCCAAACAAGGGTCGCAGCATGAGCCCAAGCATGAGAAAGCGGCGTAGTCCAATCACAGGCCGTAGTATGAGCCCCGCCAGGGCTGGTCCAAGCAAGGGTCGTAGCATGAGCCCAAGCAAGAGCCTGCAACGTCGTTCAAGCACTGGCCGTAGTATGAGCCCCACTAAGGGCCTGCAAAATGGTCCAAGCAAGAGCCGCGGAAGCAGTCCAAGTAAGCGTACCAAGGAACCGTTTCCAGTAGAAGTGACGACGAGGGGCCGATCAAGTCTAACCCAAACGAGGAAACCTGAGGAAGCCCCGTCGAGAATCAAGGAAAGACATCATCTAGCAGTACCTGCCAGGAGATTCAGTAGGAGTCCTTTCAAGGGTCGACGAGGACTGAAGAAATCCCCTGCGGTACCAACCCAAGCTGTGACGTTCTCCTTTCCCGAAAACTCAATTTCAGGAGATAGCCAAGCGTCGTGCAGCGTTGTTGGATCTGAGGGAGAAGAAGTTGAATTTGACCCGAAGGCTTTTCGTAAGACTTCCCGAAACGCAAAGAAACCAGTAATCAAGAGGGGTTTTACGAAGCTCGGCACTTTTGTACGTAGGGTGTTCCCGGGCTCCCATGTTGGATCGATTAGCCCTCCCCCCAAGTCTGTGGTCTTGCGCAAGGGCAACACTTTAGAGGGCAAGCCTCTTCTGGAAAGTGTTCCTGTCAATACTCATACCTGCACAATGTGTGCATGTGCGAGGGCCGCGGAGAAACCACAAATCCCCATTTGTCTTCCTGTAGCAAAGAGTGAAGTCAAACCAAAGCAACGAGTATCTAAGGAGGTTCCAGACTGTTCCAGTCGTGCCTCTACCACAATGGAAGATTGGAGCTCCAAAAATAGCCAGTCCACAGATGGGTTGAAGCTGTTCCTCTTGGAAAGATTTGAGACTAGCGCACCGTCTCCACCAGAATCTTCAACGAACGATGATTCACCAGAAGGCTTGACGATCGAGCTGCCGGAGGAAGACGACGTCCAATCGGAGGAAAAGACGGTGAGCCATTCAACTTCCAGTGTCCAATCGCAATCTTCAAACCAACAAAGTGCCACGCCTGAGACCACACTGGACGACGACAACGACGAGAATGTGATTACGTTCACCTACCCAGAAGATGGACCGGAAGATTTGTGGTACAACTTTGACGAAATGTCGACAAACGAGTTTCGTGTGAGCACCGACGAAACCGACGACGAGAAAGAAAACGCTGAGAATGACAACGTCGAGAAATTAACTGCAGAGAGGACAAATCTTGTTGTTCCTCGCATTGTTCCTCTCAACGCGTATGTTACAACGAACAGTGCATAATAAAAAGTTTATTCGTACAAGTACAGTAAATGATCCATAACCAATTGAGTTCTTGATGACACCATGTGGATAGAAAGCTTGCATCGTGGGTTTGTAGTATATCAACATCTTCTATGGGTGTACGGATACGGTAGGGGTAGCCTGGAGAAAGAATAATCATCATCTACTTTGTCTGCCTCTGGTGCATCTGGTAGGCTACTAGGTGTCGGGTGAAGAGAAAAACTTCTTTCTTTGCCCCTCATTGTTGAAGGAACTATGATACGGTACTGGTGGTGGTAGTACAATATGCGTGCTCTGTCATTGGGATAGACATATTATGTCAAGATTCTTAGCTAGATATAGTCTCTGCTTGCTCTCTAGCTACAGTCAGCCAGTCTCTACTTTACGAGTTAGAATTTGTAGCCGTCCTCTCCTGCTACTCTCTCTCTCTCTCTCTCTCTCTCTCTCTCTCTCTACTAAGTAGAGTGTAATGATTACTCTCTCTACCTGTACTCGCACTGTGGCACGAGCCAAATTATTGTTGATTCATGTCACGAGTCACGAGCGCCTTCCTCGCCGCTCGAAGACGTACATACTGACGAACGAATACGAAAGATATTTTTGTGAAATCACCCCTAAGCAAGGCTGATATGTTTTGGTTTCACCTTCCATCTTCTATCAGAGTTCGCACAAAATCGTTCCTGTAAGACGCTTCGCGCAGCATGCGCGCTGAAAACTGGAGAAATCCTACTCAGGGGTGTTTGAGCGCCCACCAGCCACCGAACCAAAACGCAAGATCGATGAAAGCTACAGTTCCCGGTACCCGGTACCGGTAGGTCTACCCGTAGCAAGAAGCAACCACCAACATGCAAGTTCCGATGGATCGATACCCGACAGCGGACACATACAGCGGATGTTGCTACGATCAACGGCAGAGGGAGCGATACAGCTTGTGTTTGTATAGCCAAAACTTCCTGCAACTGTTATTTTCGTTTTGCTGTCGAAGAACAGCGAGACGTAAAAGCGTTAAAATGGCAGATTCAAAGACCTTGTTCACGCTGCTGGAATGTGCCGCTGGATACGCGCTTTTCGAAGTTGTGGCATTTGAAGAGATCGGAGGGCTTCTGGAAGGCAGCATGGACACAGTGATGGATTTGAAGCGCTTTGGGCGCGCCGTCAAGCTAAAGTCCTTTTCTCCCTTTGAGACAGCCCAGGAGGCCCTCGAGAACGCCAACGCGATTTCGGAGCACGCCATGAGTCCGTCGCTGCACAACTTTCTGGAAATGAACTTGCCCAAGAAATCGAAGAGTTTCGCGGTTGGTGTGATTGATCCGGGTCTTGCAACAGCAATAGCGGACGGTCTCGGCGTTTCATGTCGTAGTGATGACACCGTCCGTGAGGTATTGAGAGGATGCCGCATGCATCTTGACACTTTTGTGAAAGGATTGGAAGGAGGCGCCGCGGAAAAGGCGCAGCTAGGATTGGGACATTCCTATTCCAGATCCAAAGTGAAGTTCAATCCCGCCCGTTCCGACAATATGATTATCCAGTCGATTGCCCTTTTGGATCAGATGGACAAGGATCTCAACACTTTTGCCATGAGAGTCCGAGAGTGGTACAGCTGGCACTTTCCAGAGCTCCGTGATGTAGTGAAAGACAATATCATGTTTGCACGAACCGCTGCGTTTGTTCAAGACAAGGGCTCCCTTCTTGGGTCGGGAGAGGAAGAAAAGATGGCGGGACTTGTTGAAATCTTGGGTGATGAAGACCTGGCCAAGGCAGTGGTATCAGCGGCCAAAACCAGCATGGGTATGGATTGCTCGGCTGTCGATATGGTCAACATTGTCAATTTTACCCAGCGGATGGTCAAACTTGCCGAATTCCGGAAGAATTTATCCGTGTATCTTACGGACAAGATGGCCGTAGTAGCTCCCAACCTCAGTGCTTTGATTGGAGACACGGTTGCAGCACGTTTGATCAGCAAGGTATGCAACAATTGACAACCCGCTTCTGAAGCGTCACACTCGGACGACGATTTGATCTCACTCTTCATTCTTTCTCTCCTACTGCTGTCTATAGGCTGGATCGTTGACTAACTTGGCCAAGGCGCCCGCCTCAACGGTTCAAATTCTGGGTGCCGAAAAGGCGCTGTTCCGTGCTCTCAAGACCAAGGGAAATACACCCAAGTATGGATTAAT